>JACMZG010001908.1:47862523-48002853 GCA_018340805.1 Microvelia longipes | reverse complement strand
CAATAACGAAACTTTAAAAAATATTACGTATAATTTAATATTTTTACTACGCTGTGCCTTTAATGAAAAAAAACATCAACTTCGTCTATTCCACATTTTGTTTTGCTTTATTACGGCAGAACCGGCTTTTAGCCTACGCCATTATTAGTGCCGAAGAGATATCGAGCCGTCAGCTGTCCAGGACCTTCGTTAAGAGTTTGGAGACGACTCAATAACATACATTTTTTAAATTGTATTATTTAATAATAATCGGTACAAAATTACTGTATTTAAATAACAGAACAATTACAGTCCAAATAATTTCCGCAGAGCCGACAATGGTTACACACGCTGGAGTAAGTTACAATGAGGTTACACGAAGCCCTTGAGAGCCCTAATTAAATGTTTTAGGCCCCTTAATGTATTGAGATAAGGTATGCCCCCTCTAGTAATAATATAACTCTATGGTTCTGTGTATTTCATTTAAAGAAAAACATAGGTTGTTTAAATAGGCAGTAAATTAGGACTTCATAGTGCGTGAATACATTTATACAGACGAACGATTATTCGTTGATAATTAATTTATTTAGGAATAAAGCTTTTTATTATTGTACCAGTTTTTATAACAATGCCAGAATACTATTGCATTCTTTTGTCTTATTAGATTTAAAGTCCTTAAAATTAATACTAACTTATTATAATTTTTCTGCCTTGAGTTACTTACTTTTCTGCCTGCATACTTAAAATAACACTTCATCAAAATTCTTATTTGACAAAAAAATAAATAATGTCTACTATCCAACTTAATTTGAATTACTATGAAAAGCAATATTAGTGAAGTTGTAAAACTTACCCTTTGGGCTGTTAAGTTGAATGTAATGTTATTTGCTTTGTATTAGTACAGAGTTAGATAAAATACAGTTAAAGATAATTTAACAAACGTTTTATTTTCTTTTTAGTTCTTTTTAATTAAACTTCAAAGTAACAAAAATAAAATTGTAAGAAATAAATCGAATACTAGTGGTTTTAGCTATTAAGAATGACTGGTGTTATTGTCTCTGATATTTGTTGGTTTGAACTGTTTTGCGAAGTGACAGGTCTCGCTGTAAGGCGAGCGGTTGAAGCGGCTGCGGTATGGTGAGTGAGCCAAACTGACCGCGTGTTCGCATCGCCTCACCTCGCCACCACTATTCTTAGTTCTTTCTATTTACATCTCAACCCCGTTCTCCAAATAACCCGATTGTCTTTTTTTATATTTTTTTTTCTCTTCGTCTTCTTTTTCTTTCTATTTGCTAATACATTTTAATTATTTGGACTAAGCAGTTTGTGCCCGGGACCGCGGCCGCGCGCGTCCCTCGGTCCGGCCCGCCCATGACACGCGTCGCATACTACATCGTCTTCGTTATGATAGCAATTAGTTGCGACCGTGGTGGAACCAGGTAAATCAACTTCCGTCACTTTATTCCGTTTAGAATATTCTCGTTGTTTTGAGATAAAAAAAATAAACAGAATCTCCTTATTTCTAGATTTTCTTTTGAAAAAAAACTTCTTTATCTAGCATGAAAAATTGAAAAGATACCGAATCTTTCTTTTTACTGTTCTTGTTCCTAAGCCAACAACCTTTATGCATTTTTGTTTTATGTGAAATATATTTTTGATTCAGCTACTAATTTATTTTACGACTCGGTCCTTTCTCCTCCACCGTGCGGTTGTAGCAAACATTTTTACGACTATTTTTAATGTTTTTAATGTGAAAGAATTTAATATTGTTCCTCGCTTCTAGATAATTTCAGATATATAAATACGCTACCTCCTTGCGGTAGTCTCCGATGGCTTGGTGTAACATCTAGTCACCTGAAATCGATTTCGATGAATTAATGACACTTTGTAACTATATCGCGAACGCCTTCAAACTGCCATGGATAGACGTGTTACGTCTGTGTTTTAAAGACTAGTATTATTATACTCTCCCTGTAACATCAACCTGACACGATGCCATCTAACGCGACACCCATATTTTTTTTACTTCTTACCCCTTCCTCCCAGTCAACTATCGATAGTTACTCTTGTGAATTTCGATATTTTCACTGACCTAATAATAAATCGATTCTCGTTAGTACGAGTAGATGGTATACAAGAAAAGTTGGCGCGAGGCAAGTGCCACTATTAGAATCAACACCTTGGACTTGTTTATAGAGATAACTAGAATCAATTTTCCCCTTTTTATTATATTATTAATCGCGATTAATCTTAATATTTCCCCTCGGCTTCAATAATTATATTTTTCTATTGTGTTCTGAATATAGTATATTTAATATTATTATATTGAATTATATTTAATATTATTATATTGAATTATATTTAATATTGCGATTTCTTTTATAGTTAATTTAAAAAATTACTATCAACCTGACTCTTTTTAGGGAATCATACTCAAATGTAGATTGATACTAAAAATACTAAAAAATCTACTACTAAAAATATACGACTAAAAATCGGGTACGGGATACCTCAGAACTTTTCCTCATTATATCGGATTCGATATGCTCATCCTCCTTGCTTCAGACTCGCTTCGTTCGTCCTCAGAAATACAGTTCGCCAAATTTATACTGCAACATGCCTTCGCTCGTCTTCAGATAGTTAATGCATCCGTATCATTCTCAGCGGTCACCCATACAGCACTGACCTCGCTCAATGCTCCTTAATTTTTATGATCCAACAAAAATCATGGATATACTTGTCGTATTGAAGCGAAATTTAGTGTGCTTATTTATTAGGTATAAGGTATACACTTGTTTTAAATCTCAACTCAATTAGACTATTTTCCAATTTTGTACATTGTTTTACAAACGTGTTCAAGCCATTCGATAAAAATTGAACTAATGCTGATAATGAGATGAAAATTAGCACATATTTTAGTCTTTTACATAGTCATATGCGTGCTAAATTTCAATCCGATCGTATCATTTTTCCGTGTTTCATGATTTTTTTAAAATTTTTGTTAAAATTTTAGTCATTATTACGGGTTATTGACTTTATAAAAAAAATTATTTTCCTATTAGCTCAACTATAGATACAGACTGATTTTTGTAAAAAAGCTTTTTACTCTTTAATATAAATACGCAGGGAGCTACGATGGTAACAGACACACACACTCATACAGACAGACAACTTTGCAAGAACCACTCAGGAAGCCTAAAAACACCTGATGCGAATAATTCCGGTGACAATTCGTTTTCGGATTTTTTTAAATGAGGAAATTAAAAAACTAAATTAATGAAAGGATTGATGGGATTTTAAAATCTGTGCTGTCAACGTACCTTTGAGTATAAACGTACCTTTGAGTTAAATAAAATGTGCCTACGTGTCTAAATCTTTATTTAGAATAACTCTTACATGATGTTACTGGTTTATTGTTATTGGTTTTTATTATTGGAAAAATGTCCAATGGATAAATGAGCTTATGAAGGGAGAACTCACTGATCACTTTTATTTTGTTACTATTATTATTAAGTGAGATAGGGGTCGAGGATAGACCCCATTTGCACTTCGGGCAGAGCTCTATTGTACAGTCCCCTCAATTAGTTCATGTCACAATAATTATATTCTGATAAGTTTCAAGATTTTTTAACCAGTTATTCATTGCTGCTTTCAAACTTTGTGAGAAGAGTTGAATAGCTCAACGGTTTCTCACATTATAGAAGTAAGTGAGAGGCAGTTTCGGTATCTGATTCACAAAGCCTACACACACTGGGTTATTTTTAAAGATTACCTGGATTTGCGACAAAGACAAGTGACCAGTTAATAGTCTAGTTACTGGTTTGAGCAACTTTGTGCTTATACTTGAGATCTTAAGTCTGCAGCTTGTTATTGCGTTTTTAACATGAGTTCGCTGTGCTTCATGCTAGTGAAATTGTCCTAATGGTGCAGGTGATTAGTTAAGAGCAAATTTTTGACTACACCCTTGTTTTGGTTGTAGACAATATTGTCTACAATTGTTACAATTGTAACCAAGACAATAGACGTAACTATTGTTTTGGTTACGACTACTATGGCTGTCAGAAAAATATATTGACTCATTCGGTTGATTCTCTCGGGACTTCCCAGTCTATACTATACTTCTCTCTATCTAGTCTCTATCTATACTTCCCAGAGAGAGAGAGAGAGAGAAACGAGCGAAGAGCGACATAACTACAGAATTAAAAGACACTAAAGACTACATGATTTTTATATTTAGGTCAGTGTTGCAAAACAAAGTAATATATCCTTAGACCGAATCCTTAAGTGTTGGGTAGAAATTGAAATCTCATTCTATGGACAAATAAAGTGGGTCCGAAGTTTAAAATTTTGTTTTGAGGTATCCTGTGTCCGTGTTTTAATGATTTTTTAGTTTGATAATGACGTTGGTTGCTCCTGCGTTCTCCTCAACTCTATTTTATATCAGTAAGAATGAGTAATAAATATTATCATAATTTAATTCAACTAAAGGTTATGTTATTTTCATGTCAGTGTCGTTATGATAATTTTATTTCCCTGCAAAATACATTAAAGATTTTCTTAAAGTAAATTCATAATAGTTATATTATTAATGATGCCAGGTTGGTTTCATGAATATTTTATTCTTAGTTTGGAGACAAATATTCATTTACCAGATATGAATTTAAAAATATCTTGTTTAATGTATTTGATTTATTACAAACTTTTTACTCTACTTAAAAACCTAGGTACACCTGAAGTTGAGAATGGGGATAAAATGAATTCGAACAAAAATATCTCCAGCGCTATGCATAATATAAATGTTTGGTATCAGGTACCTCGGAATTTTTCCTTACCTTATCTCATTAGTTAAGCTCATGCTCGCCTTAAGGGACTTACATTTGGTTACATATAATGATAACAAAGTTGCTAGCATATAATTTTATATGTTAGTGCTTCTATACTTTAAAGCATAGAAGTAAACATAAATATTTTAGATGGTATTGAAAAATTTTAAAAATAAATATATTACTGACCTTTTGGTGGGGAGAATCCTCTCAAAGCTTTGTGTGTGACGTGTCCGGCATTAAAAGTAAAATACATACCGGGGACTTGTATGAATATACATTTCTCTTAGTATAGCTTTTTGAAACGTTTATTGATACCTGATGTTTTCTTGTCCAATGATACCTCTGAATTCTACATTCAATGATACCTCCTGTTTCTCTGTCTAATGTTACCTACCTTCTGATTATCATGATTCTCTGTCCAATAGTACATTCTGTTTTTCTTGTTTCCTTTTCCTCAGTGATGGTTAAGCTCGAGCTAACAGCTCGAGTACTCGAGCTTTTGACTAGGATCGAGCCAGGATCGAGCTTTAAGTGTGCTCGAGTTTTCGATTAAGCTCGAGCTCAATCTTGGGCTCGACAATTGTTTAACATGTGTCAGTATAGGAGTTTTCCTACTTAATTAATATATTACTTTACTAAGGTGTAAATGAGGATAAGTAAAAGAAAGGCTAATAATTATTTATTTATGAAGTTTACAAAATACAAGAAAGAGAACATAACAAATTTGTTTCTCCAAGTCAGATCTTAATAGTTTGGACGCTAGGAGTTGCACATCTATTCTATTTTTATTTGGTTAAATAATTCTACTCTGTACTTAAATTTATTATTATTGTAGTAGTCATTGTTATTTACACAAATATAATATATATATATATAATATATATATATATATATATATATATATTATATACTATATAGTATGCGTAATGCATTTAAATCTGATTCGGTTATTAATATGCTTGTTGATAACTACTAGCAGGTAGGTGTTCTTCCGTGTTAGAGCAGGTATGGTATGTGCTAATAGAAATGAGAAATTGCCCTTCGCCATGAAATTCAAGTTGAGCACGAAATAATCCGCTTATAGAAAGTAAACGCTTTTTAGTGTTGAGTGGGGGTGCCTTCAGTGTTGGTCCTCATTTCGGGTTTAATTTATCAGCGTCAAACATTACGGAAACATGTGTTTATATTTTTACTTCTTATTAATATCATAGGAAAAGTATTGTGTTAGCAATAAAAATCCGACACCGGGATTTAATCTAATTTATCCGTTTCAAGGGTTTTTCATACCTGATTAGTTTTTACACATGTGTATGGTAATGTGTATTATAAATGTGTCTGGTGTGTTTCTGTTATCATCGTAGCTCCTGGTGTGTTTCTGTTATCATCAGCTCCTGGTTGTTTCTGTTATCATCGTAGCTCGTGGTGTGTTTCTGTTATCATCCGTGCTTCTGTTGTTTCTGTTATCATTCGTAGCTCCTGGTGTGTTTCTTTCATCATCGTAGCTCCTGTTGTTGTTGGAGAGTTATAACTTGGTACAAACATTTTCATGAAGTGACGTTTTCACATTTCACGACATTCCTGGTTTACTTCATCATGTCTATGTCACGCATAACTCCTGCGATGTTTGTGCTAGAAACTTAAAGCTTAGAACAAAATTCAGACCTTAGGTCTTGTTGTGCGGGAAGATGGTATTTTTCAGACTATGGTTACTTATTTTGCTAAATCACCTAATATTCGTTAAAAATAAAATATTGGTGGTCAATCAATCCAAAAATTGTATTTTGATATCGGTTAATTTTAACGACCTATATCTTTTTCTGCTTTTCAATGTTCGACATATTGTCAGATAGCGAAATGAATAATAAATTAGTAGGTGAAATTCCATAGCTATTCAATTTTTAGTCTGTAGCTATTACTGCGACACTTAAAATACAATAATAATTAGCTTATGAGGTAGGGGTCGTGGAAGTGGGAGAAGCGGGTGGGAGGGGGACTTGTCAAAACTGTATCAAGAATATGTAAATGTGTATATATATATGTATATAATATATATATGTATATATAATATATATTATATATATAACATACATATTATAATTATATATATATATTATATATAATATACTACCAAATATGTGAGTATGTAATGAGTTTCGTTGCTTTTTGGGATACGACAACTTCCGAACGCTCCCTCTAATCGAAATGAGACTTGGTACAAATATCAACCTTGTTAATGCCTCGAACTCTATTGTTTATGAAATAAGTGTGACGTCATTAACAAACTCTTTATAGACGTTTAAAGAAAAATATAACTTTTCTTCACTTACTTTCCTTATATACTAACTATAAGGAAAGTATTGTTTTCCCCCTAAAAATCTAATTTCAAGATTTCCCTATTATATCTTCTGGTGTGAATACGCTACATAGTTGGAACTTGGCTCTAAAATGCCTGGTAAAATATTTGAATATGTGTGTCTATACAAAATATAGTAATGTAAATGTTTGTTTTATAGGTCGCTGCCCAAGATAACGAACCAAGACGAGGATGGGACGGGCCATGGGCTTCAATATCCAACTGTAGTCAACTTCGAACCAATACCTCACGACCATGACTTTTGTGAACGGGTCGTCATCAATGTAAGTTTTAAATTTGCATTTCTTTTTTTTTTTTTACTTTGCATCTAAGATAGATTTGAAATATTAGTATTGTTTTTGGGTGAGACAACCCAAAGGATTAATAATTAGGTTCGGCTGAACTGGGACCTATGTCCAAGAGGGTTCTTTCAAAATTTTCGCATACGTCTTAGAGCTTGCGACTTTGACATGTTGGTCAAAGTCATGTTTTCTTGAATTTTCTAGAGTTTCCATTTAACTTTCAAATTGTATTTTTCCTGTGAATGAGTGAAGCAAATCCGATATGATGAGATAAAGTTCCGAGATACTCGCACATTTTTTCAAGATGCCGGCTTGATTTTAATGGTGACGGAAAACCCATCACTTGCCTTTACTTGATTGAATTAGAGCCTGGGTTATAAATTCACCTTCACTCATTTTTACTTCCTCTTGCCAGAAAGCCTTAGGTATAGTGGGAACGTATAAATTACGTAGTAAGGTAATATTTTTTTTATTCTGACTCACTAAACTGATTTAAACAAGGAGGAACATGCCCATAGTGATACAGCCAAAAAATAAACGAGGAGGAACACATGCCCATAGTGATACAGTAACGAGGAGGAACATCCCCATAGTGATACAGCCAAAAAATTAAACCATCCGAGTGATACAGCCATAACCGAGGAACATGCCCATAGTGATACAGCCAAAATATTAAACGAGGAGGAACATGCCCATAGTGATACATTCAAAGTTAAAATGATAACTAATTACTACTTTGTTAAATTGTAACCTAATTACTTGACCTATTAATTTCCAAAAGCTAGAAATTGTTTGTATTAATTTATTTACAGGAATATCTTATTTAAATAATGAATTTGACTAAAAGGTGTTTGTCAAACAGACAAAAATAAAAACTAGTTGGTCAATTTCGTTTTGCCTGTTCAAGATTCAGTTCTTTTACTGCCATTAATGATGGTCTATAAGACTAAACATTGACTTTACAACATGTTTATCTATGAATTCACCTTTAGATTACCGGTGGGTGGAATTTCGTCAAGCGATGGATTCCTTGTCTGTCATTCAATACAACGGTGGATTTTAGAGGTATTGCTTCTCAGGAAATAATATGCGGGGCCCTTCTATCGATCCCCTGCGAATTTTGGTGGAAACTTTGCGACTTCCCTGATTCCACTGCGGTGGATTTTCACCGCAGTGGAATCCTTTTCGCATAAGATATTTTAAGTTCCACCTTTTAGAGGACTTGTTTTCTTTCCTTTCCCTTTTTTACCTATCACTGGCAGTCTAACAGACTAATTCTCAGGTAAATTAAAAGACAATCCTAATGTGAGTTATAGAGAAGAGTTTCGTTCATTTCCTTCTGTAAATTAATGTACTTAGTACTCCTTTAGTCTCTTCTTACCGATATTTCTTGTTCTGAGCCTATTACAGTAGGGTGAAAATGATAAGCAATGTAAATAATAAATGGTATCCAGAAAAAGTACACGGAAAAAAGGAAGAAAAGTACAGGAAAAAAGTACACAGGGAAAAAGTAAAGGAAAAAAGTACAAGGGAGAATACACAAAAAAACTAGAGAAAAAAGTACACAGGAAAAAATACACGAGGAAAAATTCCGCAGTAAAATTATTCAGAATATGTACTCCATAAACTTGTAATGCTAATAATTTGTTGGATATTTAGATTAAATCTATAAATCGGGTACGGGGCTCTTAGGAAATATTCCTTATCACAACGGATTCGCTACGCTTATCATTCCTACTTTGGACTCGCTTCACTCGTCATACTGAACGGTCACCTTTACAACAGTGACCTTGTTCAGTGCTGCTAAACTTTTTAGATCGAAAAATATATTGATATACTTAATATATTTTTTTGTTCCCGTGTGTTTTTTCTGTGTACTTTTTTCCTTAATAAATAATGTATAAATAATAAATTACAGTAAGGCATAAATACTATAGGTCTTATATATTTCTCCTGCTATATATTATATTATTATTCATACCTGAGTTGATTAAAATTCTTCCTTGTGGTAATATCGTAAAAGTTTAAAGATTCGATGAGACAGCAAAATAATTATTTTTATAAATAATATATGTATCTAATAAATCGTTACACTAATATATTCTAACAAGTAGTTAAAATCTATTCTATTTATATGGGTTGTTTCTGATGTTATTTTATAGATTGTGTTAGGCGCTAGGATTTATCTGGCGAGGCTCCATACCTCCTCACTCTAGTACCTAAGTCTAGGCCGTAAACATATAAAGATAGACAAACATAACCCGAGCCTAAATTAGAACAACGAAGCACCACGTCATAGTATAAATTGAGTTTCGATGTATTTTTCTGTTCTCCCCTTTTAACCTGCTATTTAAGAGTAAAACGGTATTGTTTCACACTTTCAAATCCCCTCCTGCGTTGTTTGCAATATACTTTAGTAGATATTTAAAGAAGTTATTGTCTACAGTATCTTGATTTGAAAATCGTTGTTGTTGTTTCAGTAAACACCGCTGTAAGATGTAGTCTGATATTTGGTGCTCCTCAGATTAGCCCTAAAATAAATTTAATTGTTTTATACTTTTCTCCATCAATACCTCATAGTCCAAGAGCCAGGCCTAAAAAATGTGAATCATTTTGTACTACTTCAAACCAAATTGTTCTGAAAATATACCTTTAATTATGAAGGAAAATCATAGTCTGTCTATCCAGAGTGGAGCCCTTCATATAAATGTGCTCACTCAAAATATTAGGAAACGCATTTTTTAGATAAACATTTAGATAATTGTAGGTATATAGGAAATGTATTGTGTTTGCGAAATCCGAAACCTTGATACAATCGGAATAATCCGTTTCAGGTGTTTTTAATGCCTCCTGAGTGCTTTTTGCTAAGTTTTCTGTTCTTTTGTGTGTGTGTGTTGTGTAAGTTGTATGTGTATGTGTCTGTTATCATCGTAGCGCCCAGTGTATTTATGCTTGAGAGTTGAAATGTTGTAAAAATCAGTCTACCGCTGTAGTTGTGCTATTTGGAAAATATTTTTTTATGACGTCATTAACCCGCAATAATGACTCAATAATCATAAAACACGGAAAAATTATGCGATCGGAGTGAGATTTAACCCGCA
This sequence comes from Microvelia longipes, assembly GCA_018340805.1. NCBI lineage: Eukaryota > Metazoa > Arthropoda > Insecta > Hemiptera > Veliidae > Microvelia > Microvelia longipes. Next base: position 47,992,292 of record JACMZG010001908.1, on the reverse strand, counting down.
TGTGACTACTTATAAGACTAACATATTTGCCAAGTTTCTTTTCATTACATTTTCATTAAGTTTCATTACAAGTTTCATCTCATGTGTACGTTTTTTTAAGAAATTTTAAAAAAATGAGAAATGGTTTAATTGAGTTGAAATTTGGTACAACCTATTACCTAATAAATAAATACACTAAGTTTCGTTTCAATACGACAAGTATATTCATCCAAGCAGCATTGAGTGTGGTCAGTGACATGAAAATAATATTATTGGGTTAAAATTTAGTACAAGTCTATACCTTTTTTGTAAAAAATTGGAAAATGGTTCAATTGAGTTTAAATTTGGTGCAAATGTATATTATTACTTAATAAATAAGTACATTAGGTTTCTTTTCAATAATATAAGTATATCTATGTCGTATTTTGTATTTTGTTGGACCATAAAAATTAAGGAGCATTAAGCGTGGTCAGTGCTGTATGAGTGACCACTGAGAATGATACGGATGCATTTACTAACTGAAGACGAGCGAAGCTAGGCCGAAGGCATGTTGCAGTATAAATTAGGCGAACTATATTTTTGAGGACGAGCGAAGCGAGTCCGAAGCAAGGAGGATGAGCAATGCGAATCCGATGTAATAAAGAAAAGTTCCGAGGTACCCCGTACCCGATTTTTTAAATACTACACTCATTCAAAAAAAGCGTATAAAAATTCAAATTTCCATATGATTTAACTTATATTACACCTTACATATGCATAGAATTATGAAATTAAAGTGAAGCAATAAGAAAAGGTGATAAATAAAACTTATCCACTCAATTATTATTTGCCTCAAATAATACTAAAACGGGAAGAAAAAAGCCTGGGGAAAATGCGTAAATGATTATTTAGGCATTGTGAATATTAAGTATATATGTGAGTATGTTTGTGTCCGTTATTATGCTGATTCCCAATATAGCAACTTGTAGCAAAAACCAATAATTGGATTTGGTTGTGTTTATTAAACTTAAAAAAAATAAATCACGGACGGATGTTAGGGCCAATTTGAAATTCAGGTGTAGTCCTATCAGATCAACAAATGTCCCAAATTTCATTTTATTATATCAGAATTAATTCAATTTTATCAATGGACGTGTATACCATAAAATGATATGTAATAATTGTTATGAAATAAATAATTATTTATATCAATTGTTTTTGGTCGGATCACTCATTAGTGATCAGCATCTCGCTTGATGCTCATAATGATAAAGAGCTGCTCTTTATGATATCAGTACCTGTTGGGTGGCATTCAAAGTGGCGGGAGTCGAAGTCTGGCGTGTGTCAAAATTTCATTTTAGAGGTCCCTCATAATATACGTTATGCGAAAATTTATGCGTAAAATGTTGGAAATGTGCTGAAATATTTTAAAAATCAAGATAAACTGAGCTTTAAAACTGTACGAATAATACTATGCACTTTAAACGGCATAACCTAAAAATTAGGGTTCGAAGATGTGACTTCTTCTCTATATCTCTGAGAGATTTAGCTTTTTTTACGTAATACTATACGAGTTCATCAATATTGCGGATGAATACAGCCAACAACTGAGCTACATGTTAGACTTATTTTTTAGATGTAGACTTTTTTTAATTTCATTTTTCATTTTTTTTTTTAATTTTTTTTTAAGTTTTAATTTAATATTTTATAATTAAAGAAAAAAAAGCTGAGCCCTCACTCAATTAGTTTCTACTTAAGAGGGCTCATCACGTCAAACGTCTGCATTTGTTTCTTGTTTTAGGTTTATGTATAAATGTATAATGTAGAATGATAAATAATATTACTTGTACAAGTTTAAATGATGTGAATAAAGAATTTATTATTATTTATAACTTTTTCGTATAAACACTTATGTTCGATATGATTATTTGCGCAAGAACGAAATCGTCCATTTTAGTTAGAAAGTTTTTGTTGATATTTGTTTCGTTTGTTCTATTGGGATCATATTTTTCCGTCACTCATTGCTAGTTTTCTTGTGGATAATTACGGTATTTTAATACCGCGTATTTTAATAATCCGTGATTCGCGCAAGTCAATAGTTCACAGACCACATTATCTCCCGAGTAGTTTGCCCTCTAGTTGAACGGACGTATGAAGCTTATTTGATTAGAGACTTGGGACGGATCTGGGAGAAAACTGCTGTTAAATGTAATCAATTTTAACGAAATTTGGTAGGCTCGCAATATTAGTTAAATGTTAGAGTTTATTTTTGGTTAAAATTTTTGGTTATTGTCCATCCAACTTTTTCAGAATTGTAGCCATTAAAAATCGAGGCTCTTTTTGGTATTTTTAATATTAATAAAGCAAAGTGAAACTCTTTTTATCATTGCTCTAATAACAGAACCAGTTTGAGCTGCAAACTGCTATACGGGGAAAGATTTTCTCTACTTCTTAATCAATTAAAGCTTTTGTGATGTCTGTAAGATTTTTAAAGCGCCATCCCCTTTCTCTAAGATTCTTGACTAGTCCTTATTGTATTATTCGTCCAAGTGACTATCCTCCGTTGTTTTGCTTGTTCAGCTGGCTAGTCCTCATTGTACCACTGTTCGAAGGAACTAGTCCTAATTGACATCGTACTACACAAGTGACTAGTCCCAATTGTACTACATATACAAGTGACCAGTCTTTATTGTACAACTGGTCAAAGGAACTAGTCCTCATAGTACCATTTCACAAGTAACTAATCTTCATTTTACAACTTATCCAAGTGACTTGTGCCCATGTTTCTACTTGTCCCAGTGTCTAGTTCTCATTGTATTACTAGAACAATGACTAGTTCCCATTGTACTAATTGTAAAAGTGACTAGTCTCAATTTATTACTTATCCCAGTGACTAGTTCTCATTGTATTACTTGAACAGTGACTAGTCCCCATTGACTAATTGTAAAGTGACTATCTCAATTTATTACTTATCCCAGTGACTAGTTCTCATTGTATTACTCGAACATTGACTAGTCCCTATTGTATTGCTTGTACAAGTGACTAGTCCACGTTATACTGCTGGTCAAAGGAACTAGTCCTCATCATACTTACAGATGACTAGTACTTATTGTACTACTTGCCGAATGAACTAGTTTTCATTAAAATACTTGTCTAAGGAATATGCCAAGCGTCATCCAAGTTTTTCCGTAATGACTACATCAGACTTGAGGTGGTTTGATATAACCAGTGCCGTATATAACCACATAAATATGTAGTTATTTACTCAGTGCAACAACCCTTGGTTTCACTTTTTTATTTTAAATTCCTATTTTACCATTTTATAATTAATTTAGTGTATGCGATAAAACAATTTTAGCAAGAAAGAATTAATTATAATTTATTCCATCCCGCTTTATTCCTATATCTGTTTTTACTTTAATTTTTCGAAGTTTCACCAAGAAATTTCTCTCTATTAAAAACATTTTAGATAAGTGGGAAAATTGCATGACTTAAAATTTATTTTTAAGTTGCAGTAATTGCCGAGATATCTTTTAACGATTTTTGGATAAGCCAAACTTGAGTAATTCTCAAGTAGTTTTAAACATAAAAATAAGCTCAATCTTATTCTATTTTTAGCAAGATATAATCTGAGTTAAATTATTTTCAGTATATTCATTTGTTCATCACATTTTTGCGTTTTAATTTTTTGTTATATTTCATAAAAAAAATAATCATATATTTCACTTTATATTATTATAATTAGCTGTTTAATATTCTTATCAAATATTTATTTTATAATCTTGTTCTTAATATAGCAAGGTATAAATAGAATAATCGAGTTAATTTTAGTGTATTAATTTTTTTTGTTATATGTTTTTTACTATAATTTTGCCATTTAGTTTTTTTGACGACTATAAAAATAATTAATATTGTAAGTAAATGTGGTCTGTAATTTTTGTCAAGTTATTTTTAAAACTTTTTTTATCATTGTAATAGAGAAAGGGCATGGTTTTCTTAAAGAGAAGGGATGGACGCAAAGGGGGGGGGGGTTAGTTTGTAAGGGATCGATGGTAAAGAGCCAGACTCGTAGTGCTAAACCTTACATTGTTCAAATTTCAGATTACTCTTCTTGACTAAAAATGTATTCCTAATTTCTCTTACTTAAACCATAAAACAAAAAAAAAATACTGAAATTTTCTTTTCTTAGTTTTTTTATTTATTGTTGTTATAGTTTCTTTTTTATGTATAATTGTGTATTTTCTTTATATTGATCTACTTATATAGTAACTTTGTATAAATTTATTCCTAGTTTGAATTTTCATGATAGTATAAGTTTTCCAACTCTCTATGCTTTATATAGATTGTAATCTACATGAGTAACTGTTTGTTGAATCCCTTAGTTTTCTTGGTCTTAACCTTATTCTAGTTTTAAAGTTTTTACTCTTTAGATGGTAAAATTAATACATTTATTGCCCTGAAATAGGTTTCAACTTTTTATCTTTCTATCTCTTACATTTTTTTTTATTCCCGAATCGGTTAGAAATTAGAGCATCAATACCTTTTAGCAAACTCGGTGGACAAGTCTTGAGAGATAAGTAATATAAATCCCTTGGCTTGGTAGCCTCAGGATGTAATATAGTTTTCTCTAAGAGAAAAACTTTACATCGAGTAGGGAAAACATTCTTCCCTACCTTGTTATGAAAATAAATATTACTTTTTTATTTAAATTTTATAGTAACTACGGTCTTCTTTAAATCCAATAAGTGGCCGCTGAAAAAAATATAGACAATTATTTATTTAAACCAAATTAAATTCTATAATTGCGAACGTAAATACTTCAAGGAAGTGAATATCCATTTAAATGTTGTTAGCAACGGTAAACGGAAACAGCGTTACCAACCTGCTTCTTTCTCAATCTTTACAGATACTGCTGTTTGTCGAAAGCTGGTACTTCCGAGGGTTATTACTGTAATCTCCTGTTTTTATTTTTAATTCTGCTTTTAATAACTAAATTTTCGTAGAAAAAATGGGTTTATGAGATTGGGGCAAGGGTGATGGTGGATTTTTGGGAGGGGGCTAATAACAAATACGTTATTAGCTGAGGAAAAGTAAATTAAAGTACCTTCGTATCTTGTATACTCTTCTAAAATAGGCTTCTAGATAGCTACGACTTATTAAGAACATTTGTCGTGGGCTTCCTCTTTACTGTCATCTTCATCTCTACAAGTTCGTCCATGTCTCAAATATGCACCAGCCTGAAATATCTTTAATATTCAATATTCAGCCTTGAATATCTTCAAAATATTCTACATTATTCCCTCTAGTAGGCTCAACAAATCACATCAGTCCCCAAATTATAATGGAATAAGGTGTTTCAATAAATTACCCGCTTCAATAGTCGTCAACGTTCACCCAAAACTTCAAAAAAAGCATTCAAACATTGTTGATTGAGAAAGCTTACTATAGTTAACGAGTTTTTAGCTGATAACTTAGTATTCCTACCTTAAATGTTTAGTATTTCTCATATAATGTGATGCTATTTTGTTTTTATTTTCAATCAAGTTTGTTATTCAAGTTATGTTGTCTATGTTTATGCAGTCTGTGTAATAATTTACAATCAATTTGTTTTTATTGTTTATTTCATTTCATTGTAAAATTTTGACAATTGAGAAACTTTGTAATAATGTAACCTCAAGGATGTAAATAAATAAATAAAAATCTTGCCTTAAGTCATGTCATCTTCCATTGAAAACATTAAACAAAGGTTTATTCGAACATGTTACTTCCGATACTTCTACATGCGTTTTGATTATTCTTATAACTATGTACAAGCGTTTGTTCCTTCATCATTGTGTGTCCATTGATAACATCATTCTATGTAAGTGTTTACCTGGTAGCCTGATTTGTCCAAAAGTTCTTGATCAAGTTCATATCATTCCTCCTACTCGCCGAGTTGGTCCTTTTTCTTTATATTCGTGATCTATCTAGTCTTATCCCTATTTTCCGTTGTGTATCTTCTCTCAACTCCTTACCCTTTGACTGTTCCAGTGTCCATTCCGTTACTCATGTCCTTACAGTCGTTTCCTCAATGGGAGATCGTTCACGTATCTAATCTCTAAGCCTTACTGTGATATAATTGTCAGCTTGATTTTAAGTATTTTTTATTAATGATTTTTTTAAATCTTTTAAAGTAATTTATTGTTCATTTTTCATAACTAGTCACGATCAGATTTTTATTTTATTTTATGGATCATCGTGTTCTCACTTTTCCTCATTTATACCGTAGATGTATAGAAAAAGTATTATATTGGAAAAAAATCGAAACCGGGATGTCACCGGAATTATCCGTTTCAAGTAATTTTAAGACCTGAGTAGTTCTTAAAAAGTTTCTGTTTGTGTGTGTGTGTGACTGTTATCATCGTAGATCCCAGTGTGTTTGTCCTAGAGAGTTGAAACTTTGTACAAAAATCAGTATGTGCGGTTGAAATTTCAAAAATCATTTGCTTAGATTTATTTCATTATCAGGATTAGTTTAATTGTTATTGTATGATTTGTGCACTTATAAAAAAAAAATATTTTGGAGCTAAACTTTTCTATACACAATTACTAATACCCAGAATGATCGAAGCGAGCACTTTTTTACGCATTAATAGCTCATGCAATTTAGCAACACTACATTTAGCGCCTCTTGGTGGGCTAGAAGTTTACAACTTAGTTGTGATATAACCTTCCTTTTTCTTCATTTGTATATCAAAAGATTCTTGTTTACGAAGTTTTGTTTTTTTCGGAAAGTGAGTTATTTATTTATTTAATAATATAATAATAATAATAATAATAATATAATATAATAATAATAATAATAATAATAATAATAAATACTTTATTTACATTAAGTTTTACAAACCATAAAACAATAGTAAATTGTCAATTCTCTTAATATTAATACTTAAAACTAGGATTAAAATATTATAAATAATTATGTACAATTCATCTAAAAGTCCTTAATTATTATTATTACTTGTTTGAATATTATTTATAAATTCTTGTTCTGAATAAAAAGGATTATTAACTAGAAATTCTTTTATATGCTTTTTAAATAATTTTTTTAGGCAAGTCCTGAATTTTCTTTTCAAAGTGGTTAAAGAATTTACACCAAAAGTGCTATGACCAACCTCTTACTTGGCTAATCTGTGGGGCGGGATAACCAGGGCGTCTTTGTTTTTAGTGTTATAGTTATGGGTCTTGTTGTTCTTGTCAAAGAGGTCAGTGAGTCTTAACATAGAGGAGGCTGTTATAGTTAAATAAGTTAACTACAGTCATAATTTTTAGTGTCTTAAAGTGCTGTAAACAAGTCTCGTCCTGTGGCAGTCCTAAAATAATTCTTATCATCTTTTTTTGGATAAGTAGCAGCTGATTGGTGTTCGTATGCCCCCACATTATTATTCCGTAGCTTAGTCTACTCTGTACGATCGATTTGTACACAGTAACCATCGTATCTTCCGGCACTCGGTTTTTTAGTTTTTTTAGATGTCAGACTGTCTACGTGAGGCTTCCATGTCAGTTTATGGTAAATTGTCAGTCCTAAGAACTTTAAAGGTTGTTGTTTTTCTTTTAGTTTAAGGCTTAAAAGTAAGTTCTGTGTCTTGTCTTTGTTCATTTTATAATTGTTGTCGGACAACCACTTGCCTATTTTTTTAAGCTTTACTTGACCTTGATGCTTAAGGAGCTTTAAATCTTTATTCTCTAAGGTAATATTCGAATCGTCAGCGTATGCTATGATTTCGACATTGAATTCGATGTTGTCGTCTGCGATATTGTTTCTGTCGTCAAGGTTAGTAAGTAATGAATTCGTTTCAAGTTCATCTGTCTCTTCTATAAAGTGTGGCATATCATTGCTGCTCAAAATAAAAAGTAAACATGCTATTACTGAGCCTTGAGGTGCCCCTGTGTTTACATTTATTTTACTAGATTTCTCGTTATTGAAATAGACATACTGAGCCCTAATACTTAAGAAATCTTTCAGTATGAGGTACGCATTTCCTAATATTCTTAACATTTTGCATTTCTTAAGAAATAGGTCAATTTTTAAAGAGTCAAAAGCTTTTGACACATCCCAACAGGTCAGTAAGACATGACTATTTTTCTCAAAACAACTGATCGTTTTTTCAATTACCCTTTGAACCGCTTGAACAGTTGAGTACCCCTTTCTAAAACCGTATTGTGATGAAGATAGTATTTTATTGTCTTCAAGATAGCTAATAAGTTGGGCTCCTATCAAAGATTCTAAAATTTTCCCTATTTATCGGTGTCAAAGCTATAGGTCTATTTATTATCAATTATTTATTATTAATTATTGTTATCAAACAATCATGGGTAGTGATTCAGACGTTGAAAACACGCCGACAGAATTGAAACTTTTGGCCATCGAGGCGATCGAAAGAAGTGTCGCGGCAAATGTTCATACATTGTACTGATTTTATTCTAAATGTTGTACGACTTGGAATACTTTTTTTACCTCTGCTCCTTTTACTGTCTCGCTCTGCTCGACAGTAAGTATATTTGCCACGGTAAAAAATACCTTCTTCACTTCATTACCAATATTGTTAAATTAGAGACAGCTACCGCCGATACTTGCTGTTTGATATAAATATTGCTGGACCTGTTCCGGCTTAACGCCATCATCAGCAGGTGGGGCAACACTCCAGCTCCTAACTAATAAAGTTAAGCACGACGACCCTTTGATGATGAGGAAGGAGTAGAAAAGGGTTTCAATAGGGAAGTGTGTACCTATGTTAGGGCCATAACCCTCAGGAGGCAAGGTGTGCGAGTGAGTGATCTGACTTTAAGATGGTTTTTGTCTTTAAATGAAGTGTACCGGTGTCATGGTTTTCTCGTTTTCATTTTTTGTCCAGTGTTGGTTTTAGTAATGTCTGAATTGAAAGTAAGTTGTCTTTTAATAATAGTCTTGTCAGTTATTCGATATTTGTACATTTATAATTTTTACGTCAAGTTTAGGCAAGGATCTTGAATAAAGTGGATGACGCGTTAAGAAACATTTCTGAACCCATGGAAGTTGTATGAGATAGAGAAATAGGAGCAAACTTACCTTCCCCATGGTTATAATTAAAAAAAGGCGCCAAACGCAGGTTGTGTTGCAAGGTTTTCGAGTTTGCTTCTAAACTTTCTTCTGTGCTTCACGAGATTGTTACATTTCTGGTGCTTGTTAAGTCATTTGTGCTTATTTAATTTTAAATTTTGGACTATACTTTGCCTCTTCAGTGAGTGATAATTTAAGCGTGTTTTGTTATAACCTTCTAAAGCAATAAACAATGGGAAACCATTGAGAGGTAAGTTTGCCTCTAAAATGTAAGACCTGCGCTGTTATAAAGATTGTAAGCATGCGCAGTTTGTACCAAACATGTGCAGTTGGTTTTTGACGTGTCTTTCGAGTTGAATTTACTCTATTTTTTGGTTTTCGATGGGGTCACTTGTTTGTATGGCAAATCGACTTAGTGCGTCATCCCCTTTATTCAAGATCCTTGAGTTTAGGCCCTTTTGATTGTTTGTTTAGCAGTCTCATTAAGTTTGATATTACATCTGGCTCGTGTCCGAGTGTGCGATCATATCGTACAATAAATACTGATTATAAAGAGCACTTACACTCATCCATCCAATATAAATCAGATTCTAACTTCGCCAATCACCTTCGCACACACGGACACGAACCAGATACAATATCAAACTTTATGCCAGTTAACTATTAGTATAATATCAACACTAACAGTAGTTTATTGCTGTATCACATATCAACACTGTTGCTTGAATTATAGTAATATTCCTACCCATTAATATATAACAAATATTTATTTATTAATAACATGAAAATATATTAGCTGTAAGTTTAGTCAAAATCCATCAATTGATTGCGAGAAGTAAACTTTCAAACGTTTAAGTTATACTAAACCCCTATTACTTTCAAACGGATCCCGATAAGACCGAAAAGGTGACCACTCAGACCTATGAGCATTCTAAGTTTAAAGTTTAGTCAAGATCTATAGATTAGATCCCGAGCTAGAACTAATTAAATTTTATATTCTTATACTAACCCTCTTTGTTATTTGATAACAGATCTTGATGAGTCAAAAAAAATATGTACATTGCGCCCGATGAGTTGTTCAAGTTGAAAGTTTAGTTCATCCATTAGAATCTGACCTGTAAGCATTTACAACTTTTTACATTTATACCGTAGGTATATAGGAAGAGTATCGTGTTTGCAAAAATATCCGAAACCGGATTGAGACCGAAATTATCAGTTTCAGGGATTTTTAAGGCCTCCTGAGTGGTTTTTGCAAAGTTGTCTGTTTGTATGTATGTAACACAGTATCTGTTGTTTGATTTTGACGTTGATGGCTCGATAATTGATTCTGTTTGTGTAGGAGTTTATGATGTGCTAATTTACACCCGTTTATACCGCAAGTTCTTTTTGTAGTACATTGCTGCAGTTGATGTCTGCCAAAACATGAAAAACAAAGCTTTAGTCCTGTGATTATGCTCCATCTCTCATCCACTGAGGCGTCTGTAGCTTTGTGCAATCTTCCGTTTTTGCATGAGAGTCCAAGTCGCATATAAAACATTTCATGTTATTTTGATTGCTATCGGCTGTCTGGTTCGAGAGGACTGGACTCTTCGGATCTTGTCTTGGCGTAAATTTGTAGTACGCATTATACCGTCGGGCACTCGAGCTATTGTTATTCGCTGTTGACACTTTCGCTGGACTAGAGTTGCTTTTGACAGGTTCATCTTCTTTAGGTTGATAATAAATACTCATCGTCTCAACTTCGATCCCTAACCAAGAAGAAAAATTTTTAATAGAAGGAACAGTCAAATTTTGCTCATGAACATACCTGGCCCAACTATACTTCAGTATTGGACTTAACTTACTACTTAGCTCAGTCAAAAGCTGAGGGTTGGTTAGGTACTCTTCTCTTTCTAAACTTGTCGCAATAGATGATAGTGTCTGAACTGTAGTGTAAAATTTAAGCAAATTGGCAGTATCATTTTTCTGGCACTTATTTACTTGGTTCCCAACCTCAATTTAACTGAAAAAAATTGAGTGGATTTAGGTATAGGAACTAGGAGATCTGTCTAAACTCCATTAAAATCCCTCAATTTCGATTTGTAATGGAGTTAGGACTTTAAGAAATTACAAGTTTTTTGCTATGAGAACAAAAATATTTTGTAATTTTCCTTTCAAGTAAATTGCCTAATTTACTTGGGTCCCAATTTTATGTTGGGAACCAAGGGTACTTTCGCACTATATCATCTTATTCACTTGATTATCAATATTTTCTTTTTCCCCCCTTCTCAACCCCATACAAAAGCCCCATTGCTTTTCAACATCCCCTATGAAGATTGTTAAAGAATTTCTTTTATATGATTTAGTAAATATATTGTCGGTACCCAAGTGAATAATTGCCCTATATCGCCATATTTACTTGGGTCCCAACTTTATGTTGGGAACCAAGTAAATAAGTACCTGTATATCAAATAATTTTAAACGAAAAGACTTGATTAATTTTGATGGCCGAAGTGAAGACTGGTTCTCCTTTATTTCTTCTTATAAAAGGTCTGCCCACTGTTTTGGCCCGGAAGATAACCTAATTAGACTGCAAAAAGCCTTGTCAGGGGAAGCGTTAGATATTCGTGTTTCCTAACAACTTAGCCACGATTTTAGATACATTAGAAAAAAGATTTGGTCGGCCGGAATTTATTTTGCGTTCAATGATAATTCAAGTACAGAGTTTATCCAAAGTGCCGATATACTTTTCATTCCGTCCACTAAAGTTTTGGCAAAATCCATTATATTGTTTTCTTGGGGTGATATGCTGGATTTTTGGTTCTTTTTAATATCCGTCTTATTCATATCACCCTGATAAACAATTTTATTTTCTTTGTTTTGATTTCTGTCAAAGTATTTGATTGCATTATTATCTTGATTTTGCTGCTTGTCGTAAAATCCCCTTAGCCCATCCTGGTTGTCAACTTTTTTTGAAACATCATCTTCTTGAACAAGCCAAGATGCAACTTTGTCGAACGGATTCATAGATGTTGCAGTACAAGCTTCTGATTTAGCTGAACTGAATTTAGACTTTCCACTCGATACCGACCCACAACCTGAATTCTGAACAATCGCTTTTTCTAACTCAAGTTGTTTTTTAATAATTTCAAGCCTTGCTTTAGCCTCAGCAGCCTCAGTGTTGGCTCTCGCAACCTTTAATTCCTCTTCTAGTATTTTTTGCTTAGCTAATATTTCTAGTTCTAAGCACTTAATTCTGCTGTCTGAACTTCGGGATGTGGCCTTCCTTACTTCGAGTATACTTACTCGCACTATGCTTAGATTTATTGTCTCTGTTAAACAAGGTGTTGTTAGATCTAATACTAGATTGCTTGCTACTGACACGTTCATTCGATACATGGCTTCCTTGTCCGTCCATCTCCTGTCCATCGAAGATAGGGATAGGATTTGTATCGACTTCGTCATCAATTCCATAACGCAAAGGCGGCTTACCTTTATTGTCTCTGTCACTTCTTCTAATATCTGTTGGCGATTTCCCGTCGTCCGCCATTGGGTTTTCGGCACCACTTTATTACTCAAAGACAGACAATTTCTTAGAACATATTTCAGTGTATTAATAAGAAATCAATATAAAAAAAATGTAACAAAAAATTGACAATAATAATAAAACCAAAGTGTCAAGTCATATTAATAACAATTGTTCTTTTGATCAAAGTATTTAGTTTCAATAAATTACCTGATAAATTATTTTCATAAAATGTGAACAAAAAAAGTGTTCTGTGATTGGTCAGTTTATTTTAAAAGTAGCATAAACATTTAAAGCGACCAATTACAGTGCTTATGTAATATTATACGTTGAACTTAACCAATTTCAAACGTATGTGTGTTGTTAAAATGTTTTGTTGACACGTGTATGTTGTGATACCACGACTATTTGTGGCTATAATAAAAACGTCATTTCTTGAAAAATACGCGAGTGGTTTCAAATAATAAATTTAATAAGGTTCGATAAGAAAATTAAAATTTTGCGAAGGTCTAATAAAGGAAGAGAGTAAACCAAATCGTCTCGATTATACCACCAATTTGGTGATATTTCTTTTTCTGATAATAATGCGGGATAAAAAAAAATACGGTGTTGTATTGAGTAGAATAGAAGGTTAGGAAAGTGCCAGCTAAAGGTTTAGGGAAGGGTGATGGGGCCAAAGTTGTAAAAATGTTTTAGGACTGCTTCTGCAATGACTTCCATTCCTTTTCTCCTAACCCATTTCTTGTGAGTTTCTTTTTGAAGCGGAAAGGAGAAGGGAAAAGTTGAGGAAAGGAGAGGGGATGGGAGTAGGTCTGAGGGACACGGTGTTGTATCCTTGGCTAGGGGTCACACATATTGCCCCCTCTCACTGGTAGATGTTACCATGGTTACCAGTCAGATTCCTCTGCGCAACTGTACTAACCAGTAAACCCTGCACCAACTTCCCCCCCTCCTTAAAGAGTTATACTTCTTACCAACAAACAAAAAATAATAATCATAAATAATAAGCAATGGTTAAAATTAAAACAATATACTGACAAAATATATCCTTTAAGATCTCCTTGTAGAAACTTTGTTTAACTTTAAAATTCTCAACTTTTTCGTCTTTGTTTACAACAGAATCTTTAAATGAAAAAAGTTAAAGGGAATTTTTTGACCCCAATATTTGCTTCCCTGTATCTCTCTACAAGAAAAACTTTGTTGTCGGAGCAAAATCTATCCCCGCTTTGTAATGAAATTTTCACATTTTTTTCTGTTCAGTGCTATAAACTTTTTAATTTTGTATTTTTCGTTTGACTCATTTCCTGTAATTTTCGTGAATTTTAATTTGCTCTCCTTTTTCGAGAATTAGTAAAAATCCTTTGTTTCTCTTCTAACATTAGTTAATTATTTAAGTACTAGCAATAATCTTATGCTATCTAAATTTTTGTGGAATGACATTGTGCTATCTCTTGGTATTACAGTTTATACTTGTTTATAAATGTTAAGTTTGATCTTACCGCATACTTGACTAGATTATTTTTCGATTTTCACAATTTTTTTTTTAAATTATGCAAGTTATTCGATAAAAATTGAACTAATGCAGACCAATTGATCGATCACTTGGAACATAAGTTGGTCTTATTAAAGACTACATGCGTGCTTAATCTCAAATCCGTCAAAACATTTTTCCGTGTTTTATTGATTATAAAAATTTTTGCTGAGTCATTATTGACAGTTAGTGACGATGATAACAGACCCACGCACATACCAAGGATCTTGAATGAAGGGGATGACGCACTATGTCGATTTGCCATACAAAAAAGTGACACCATCGAAAAATAAAAAAAATAAACAGAATTTAACACGAAACACATGTAAAAAACCAACTGCACATGCTTGGTACAAACTGCACATGCTTACAATTCTTATAACAGCGCAGGTCTTAAATTTTAGAGGCAAATTTACCTCTCAATGGTTTTCCATTGTTTATTGCTTGAGAAGGTTATAAAAAAACACGCTTTAATTATCACTCATTGAAGAGGCAAAGTATAGTCCTAAATTTAAAATTAAATAAGCACAAATGACTTAACAAGCACCACAAATGTAAGAATCACGAGAAGCACAGAAGAAAGTTAGAAACAAACTTGACAACCTTGCTACATAACCTGCGTTTGGCGCCTTTTTTCATAATAACCAAGGGGAAAGTAAGTTTGCTCCTATTTCTCTATCTCATACAACTTCCATAGGGTCAGAAAAGTTCCTTAATGCGTCTTCCCCTTTATTCAAGATCCTTGGCATATACATATAGACAGAAAACTTTATGGTTACCACTTTGTAGGTCTTAGTAACCTAGAAGGGATAATTCAGGTCAAATCCCAATTTAGGATTTTTTTGCAAACACAAAGTTCTCCTATAAAAAAGTAGTGTATTATCACTCATCTGCCTCCGTAGCCGCGGTCGTATAGTACTGGACTTCGGCACCGGAGGTCCGTAGTTCACAGCCCGGGCTATGCTCTCAGTTTTTATAAATAGAATTTGATGTAAAAAGATTTCGCCATGTTTAGCTTTACTTTGAGCATAGTAGATGTGACCCACCCGAGGTGGTTCCCGCAGGGCGAATACCCTGTAGGGCCGAAAGGCCCTAAAACGGGCATTATTATTATTGTTATTATTATTATTATCACTCTATTGCTTTCATAATTAATATTTGTATTCTAATGAATGTTTTTTTATCTGTTTTAGGTAAGTTACTGATTTAATTTATCAAACACAACCTGTAAGTTAATAGGAATAATTTACTACTGCATTTACTTATATAATAAGCTTGAAATAATTCAGTATTTTACATAAATACTGATTTGAATACTTTTTAAAAAAACTGTCGACTCATTTTGATGTTTTATTATTTTCCATTTGATATTTTGTTTTATGACGGGGCTAAAATTTGAAATAACTAATATAAAATTATGGACCAAACTATTTAAGCAAGATAATTTTATGAGGTAATAGGTATAAAAACACAAAATTAGAGCTTTCGGCCGTAAATTAGGCCCTCTTCAGAAGTAGTTTTATTCCAAACTGAATCGGATTCGCGATTCAAAGTCCGTAGCAGCGCCACCATCGCTGATAAGAAATTGATAACGAAAGGGTGATTGTTGTTAAAGTCCTTATGGGAGTTTTTTGGTTTTTCTTAATTGTGACGATTATTTCTTTAAATTTTTTATCAAAGTGCTTTAATTTAATTAATTTTAGAGCGTATGAACTCAATAGAATCACCATTTCGTTGAAAAATTGGGTTTTAATGGGTTGTCACGAGTATTTAAATTGAGTGATAAGATGGAGAAAATCACAATATAGTGTTTTAATTTATTTATTGTTAATTAATGTTACTTTTAAATAATTTTAGTTCACACAAACACACAAAATTACCTTTTAATTGCATTAAATTGTTTAAATTAGTTGTTACAGGTATTTAAATTAACTGATAACAAGCCGATTTTCACCGTAATGGTGTTTTAATTTATGAATCAATTTTATTTACACACTAAAATAATAAATAACTCAATAAATTCAAGTTTTTGTAAAATGTTTGTTTAAATCATCTGTTTAGGTTTTATTATTTCTGGGTTAAATCGGACAAATCCAAGTCTGTAGTGATAAGAGCCTGATTCTATATTTAAAATCCTGGAATAATCGAAGTATTTATCTATGAAATATTGGCCATTTTTTTTAGCACCGATGGTCGTTCTATTAAATTTTACCTCATTTATCACAAATTAACGAACAATAAAGGAATAAAAGAAGAATTTTCAACGGCTCCCATGCAAATCCTATGATAAAAAAAAAATTGATCACCCTTTCGTTTTCCCGCCATTGGTATTGCCAACCTTACAACTATCTCTTTGAATCGCGAATAACACATAAAAAAGAAACATTAGTTATATTAATCTAACAATAGCTAGCTGTGTATACCATCGGAGAACGACACCTACTTCTAAACAAAGATCTAGTTTGAATGAAAAGGGGGCTAGCATTACAAAATTTAAGAAGAAGAACATTATATAAATATTATATAATGTTTTTATATATTTACGGCCGAAAGCTCAAATTGTGTGTTTTTATACCTATCTGACCATTACCTCATAAAATTATCTTATTTGAAATAACTGTTGTATATTTTAGTTTATATTGAGTACATTTGTAGTAATGCTGACTATAAATAAAGCAAGTTGCTGTTGTGTATTTTTTATGTATACTAAGGTATTGGTGAAGACCAAGTCACCTGGACTTTGGATGGCTATTTTACTAGTGAGTGCGATTATATTCTTGAAGTCTTTATTCAATCAGGCTAAACTGATTCTCAACAAGTCGTCATTGGCTAAGCACTAGGATTTCAATTGTCTTTCAATCTTTCTCCATGTTTGTTGTAATCTCAACGTGTTGCGGTTATAACTTGTAGTTACTCTGCACTTCTCTAATCTTATTAGAGAGAGTTAAACGTTAAAAGTATTAGAGAAGTTATCAAAAATCTTCATTTTTGATAACTCTTATCTGTTTTCTCTTACTTTATTTGATATTGTATATTTGTTGGTTTATTTAGTTCATATTTATAGTTTTGTTGTTTTAGCGAATTTCCTTTGGAAATTCGCCTAATGGGATAGGCGTCATGGCGGAATTCGAACTCGGACCACGACATAAATCCGTTTCAGAGGTCCTAATGACGAAAAAATAATTTTCGCGAGACTTTTATTATATATATATATATATATATATATATATATATATATATTATATATATATATATATAATAATTTCATTATAATGTATTAGAGTATGTACAATCTAATCTCTACAGTAGCCACTATTTAACATGAAATTTGCAAACGATTTCTCATAATTTGCTTAAATTATTTTAAATTTGACTTAATACAATAAGGCTCATATAAAAATCTATTTTTACTAGCTGATTCCCAAAGAAATCAGTTAATGAGGTTGTTTTTTTATGAGATTAAAGAAACAGGAAAAAATAAAATATATATTTTAAAATAAACTTTCACTAAAGTTTTATAACAATTTAAAACTCTTTTTGGATTAAAATAATAATAATAGGAAGTTAATAAAATGAACATTCACAAACATAAAATATGGTAACTAAAACTAAAAGCGACATAACATAGGAATCTAACCCCAGGGGATATAAATAAATTAATAGTGCAAACTGTGCTCGAAGAATACTGGACAAAGAAAAAATGGGTTATTTGTATTAAAATTGTACCTGTCAAACAATAATTGCGGGTTAATTATCAATAAGGATATCAGATATATATATATATATATATATATATATATATATATATATATATATATATATATATATATATATATATGTGTGTATTTCTAGACACTTTCTTGTAAACACTCTATCTTTCGAACGGATTAATATTTTTTAACCAAACTTGGTACAAAATCAACCTTCGGGAGGACACGAACCCTATTGAAAACCAGGTTTATGTGACGTCATTAACCCGGTTTGCTGAGTCAGCGAAATTTTCAAAAAAATCGGCAAAATTCAGGGTTAATATTTTTGCCGTGAAAAAGGTCAATACTTAACATTTTTTTGAGACGCTGAATCGAATAAAACTGGTCCGAAGTCGATACGACAACTCTAAGTGACCTAAAAATCGAAAAAAACCATTGTAAATTACCGAAAACCAAAATTTAGGTCGATAAAAAATAAATTTTGAGTAGGGTGTCGTTTTCTATGTAATTTTGGGCGCTGAATCGAATGAAACTGGTCCGAAGTCGATACGACTACTTTAAGTTACCAAAAAGTCGAAAAAACCACAAACATTATAGAAAACCAAAATTACGGTCGTTGAAAATTAAATTTCGAGTAGGGTGTCGTTTTCAATGTTTTTGGGCATCTGAGTTAAATGCCAGTGGTCCGGAGTCAATACGACCACTCAAACTCCAGGTACCTTGAGTTCGATAATTTTTTATCGTTTTTTTTTTACTTAATATAGTTTACAACTAGAAAATAATTCTGGCGCGGTGATCGCATGTCGGGGCGAATTTCCTTTGGATGCGAGCACTCAAACCAGAGTACCTGGGTTCAAATCCTAGTAGGGACAGTAATTTTTTACCGTTTTTTTTTTACTTAATATAAGTTTACAATTAGAAAATAATTCTGGCGCGGTGGTCCGCATGTCGGGCGAATTTCCTTTGGATACGTGTTTCTGTGCTTTTTGCATTATATAAGTTTACAACTACTAAATAAATAATTCCGGCGCGGTGGTCCGCTGTCGGGCGAATTTCATTTAGAATGCGTGTTTCCGTTCTAAACAACCCATTTCTTGCTTATGCAAGAACCATGCCCATAGCGTGGTTCCGGTTCATGCTTTAGAACCTAAGCAGTTTACTCAATTGTCAAGCACTGCTCGTAACTCATTTTGTCTGTATTTTCCAAAGGAAATGCGAATAATTATCTAGTTGTACAAAACTATGCCTCTAAAATTAGAAGTACGCACTATTATTTGCACTAGTTTAAAGCTTAGTTACTTATCTTTAAGCTTAGTCAGTATCTTTAAAGGTTTTAGCGCATTTCCTTTGGAAAATACAGACAAAATGAGTTACGAGCAGTGCTTGACAATTGAGTAAACTGCTTAGGTTCTAAAGCATGAACCGGAACCACGCTATGGGCATGGTTCTTGCATAAGCAAGAAATGGGTTGTTTAGCACGGAAACACGCATTCTAAATGAAATTCGCCCGACAGCGGACCACCGCGCCGGAATTATTTATTTAGTAGTTGTAAACTTATATAATGCAAAAAGCACAGAAACACGCATCCAAAGGAAATTCGCCCGACATGCGGACCACCGCGCCAGAATTATTTGTTTTATTAAATCTATTTACCCTGATATTTTGTTACCCCAATATTTACCAAATATTGTTTTTCAACTATATTTGGACTGCTGTCTTCTTTTATAAACCTTTTCACTAGTTAAATTTTTACAGTCCATTAATACCTTTTTTGTTAAACTAGGAGTTTGTACAAATTTTGATATTATGTTTATCGTAACTGTAATCAAACTTAAGGCTTATGGGTTGTAAATCGTGTTAGATCTTCACAATTTGTGGCTGTTTCCTTGAAATATCTGTAATAAGTCAAGTGAGGATTGCTCCCAGTTAAGGGGATGATAGCATCTTTAAAAAAATTTGCCTTTATTTACAAAAGGTTGAGAGCTAAGTTGCATTTCGTAAAGGCTAGAACTGTATATTAGTTGTGGAGTACTCACTAGAAATGTTTTAGCATGCTCCAATACTCTGCATAATATAAGGTAATACAACTTAGTCTAAAAGTACTGGCTAAGTCATGAACTTTTTTAAATAAACAATCATTATTAAATAGAACTTGATACAATAATCAAACTTAATAAGAAGAGTTCTGGTTGTTGTGACGTTATTAACTAGGTTTGCTCATTCAGCAAATATTTTTAACAAATCGGTAAAATGAAAGGTTAAATTTGTTGCTATGAAAGAAGTATTTCGTTGTGTTTCATGGAGTAGTTGTGGCTTTTGAGAATGTTTAAAACCTTCAAATATGATTAGATCATGTATGCCCCCTCTAATAATATATCTCTATGGACAGCTTTTATTTTTGGATAAAAGTTTTAAGGGATCTTGGGTCATTATTGAAATAATATAATACTTAAATTATCGGTATTATAATATTACACCTATGTTACTTACTTAAGTAATATATTATTTATATGTTTCTCAGTGCGCTGGGTCGAATGAACCTGGGACGAACACTAGAAGTTCATTAAGCTAAGCGAATTTTGGTTCTTTTAAATTAATTTTCTTGGCATTTTTTAACTGCCAAGGTGGCACTGGAAAAATGAGGCACAAAAAAAATAAGGCGGAGGTGTCTGGAAAAGCTTTCTTCAGAATACTTGATTTTTTGTTCATCAATCCATTGTTTATTTGATTTCTTGTCCATCGATCCATTGTTTATTTGATTTCTTGTCCATCGATCATTGTTTTTGATTCTTCCATCAATCCATTGTTTATTTGATTTCTTGTCCATCAATCCATTGTTTATTTGATTCTTGTCCATCGATCCATTGTTTTGATTTCTTTCCATTGTTTATTTTTTTTGTCCATTTTTTGGGGTGTGAGGGGGTTTGTTTGGTTAAGGATAATTGTATATTTTTGTTTGGGTATTTATTTTTTATGTTATTATTATTTTTTTTAAATTGTCAAAGATATTTTGATGGTGTTTTAAATAGGTTTATATTGTAAAGATCATATAAACAAAAAGGGTTCCTATGCAGTCTGTGACTGACTTTTGATGATTCAACCTGGCATTTGCCTGTAAAATTGAGGGAAACCACAGAAAAACCTCAATCAGGTTGATCGGACACGCGGGTCCTGGGTGTAAGGTTATATTATTATTTTTTACGCTTGAGGGTTTACCTGTTAAGGTTTGTTATATATATATATATAATATAATTAATATATATAATATATATTATATATATATATAATAATATATATATACAAATATACTACAGACTAATGTAGTAGGAAATACTAATTTAGTGTGTGTATAGCGATATAATCTAATAATACAGCATACTATGATTTACTTATGTTTTAATAATAACTGAGAAAACAATCATCTGGAATCTGTTAGGACCAAATTGTTTTTCTTTCACATATTGATTATCTCAAAGTTGTCACGAAGGTTTAGTTTTGAAGGTTTTTTTAACTGTTTTAGTTATACGAGTTAAAATAATTGAATGAGAAGGTTTAGGGGGGTCTTGTCAGATTTTAGGGGGGTAGTGAATGGAAGTGGGACTGTAAAGTTAAACTTTACTCCTTGCTTCTATTTAACTCCCTGGTTTCCACGGCTAATGTCCTTGCCTTCACGCGATCCTACTTTACTACAATTCTAGTAAAAATACAAAGAATATATTAATAATATAAGTATGGTTAAATGATGCATGACTATGTTGTGTATGAAACCACATGTCGGATTTATTCTATGGGTTTTTGATCAATTTTAACTTTTTGTTATCGGAAAAGGTTGCCTCCTTGGCCGAGGTCGTCTATGTGTTAGTCTTTACACCTTTGATATCACGGTGATCTGTGGTTCGCATCCCAGGTTACGCTCTCAGTTAATATAAGGTAGTTTCTAATAAATTATCGCCATTTTAGATTACTCTATAAGGGTAACGGGTCCCTCCGCCACCTGAGATTGTCCCCGTAGGGTTATCCATTTCTTTAAACGGGCATTACTATTATTATTATTAGCGGAAATAAAAATTTAAATAGACCTTTTTTAGCTTAGTAAAATTGGATTTAAAGAGAATGTAGAGTTAATTTTCAATAACTTAATTTAACGTGTTTAAGTTACATTTAGATTTTATATTTGTATCAGTTAAATTATTTATAAGCGAAGCGATAATATACAAGTAAAACCTGGATAAAGTGGCCACTCAAGGCACCACTCCAAAGTGGTCACCTTACACTGGTTTTCATAAACACCACTACTACAAATAAATAAAAAAATCAATGTGTAATCCTATAATTCTGTCAGTACAGAATATGTTTTATTAAATATATAAATCTTTAATAGGGTCATGTAGGAAAAATTTAATTGTAAACAATAAAAAATTTAACTATAATATTTGGGTTCGAGGTACCTCTTAACTTTCCCATACTCTTTCAGATCCGCCATGCTCTTCTTAGAATGTACATAGAATGAAGTAGTAGAAGTACATAGTACAAGAAGTACGTAGAAGTAAGTAGAAGTACATAGAATGTAGAATGTACATAGTCAAATCTTAATGTCATTACGTCTTCGGACTATAGATTTTCTCATTATCAAACATTAGGAAATGTTTATTCCGAGTAGTCGCCCATCAACCTCATTAGAAGCTACTTGAGACGATTGACGCTACAAAAAAAACTTTTTGGTCCTATATAAGACTATATATATAGTATAGTCTATATATAGACTATATAAGCCTATATATATATATATTATATATATATATATATATATATATATATATATATATATATTTATATATTATATATATATATATATATATATATATATATATATTATAATATATTATATATATATAATATTAAGGCATATATAAGACTAATTATATGCATGCCAAATTTATCCGATTATTATTTTGAATGTTTGAACTTTGTGACTTCATAACTAGCCATAAAGATTGGTTATTGCATCAAGTGCCAACTCTTATGCTTAAACACTGTAAAAATTACCATGATAACTGACACTCACAAACAAATGCAGTCTGATAACTTAAGTTAAAAACCACTCAGGATTCCTAAAATATCTAGACTAGAAGTAAGGGTTGACTCTTCTAGTTTGCAGTGTTTATTGTTGTATACTTTGTATAATCAAACTAAATTATGACCAAAGGACCAGACTATAGAGGTCAAGGACTGGGGAAGAATGGACATATTGACCTGATGGTGGTACCCTTGACCACACTGAGAAAAATTTCACGCATAAAAAGAACGAAAAAATTGTTTATTGCCAGGACTTACCATGCTTTTTTGCTTCGAGACCCGAAATTTGTTTTTTTGCATTCTCGAGAATTGCTTCTTAAGAATTACTATTTGCCATGATAGAGCTGTAGGAAATATGAAGTACTATAATTGCTTAAAATCCGGAACTTTCCCATTAAGATCCCTTAATGCTTTCCCAGAAGAAAAGAATTACCTGCTTTTAAGTATTACCTGTCATGTTTTAAAGCAAGTCATCAATGTTTTATCATAGTGCCAGTCATTGTGCATTGAAAATACATACTTGCTTTTCTTAATAACGTATTAAAGCATTTAGCCATGAACCATTGCATTAGTCAGTAACCAGTATTGTAAAAAGCAAGGAATTCTTTGCTTTTAATAATTTTCATTAACTCATGGAGCTATGCATCCGATCATTAATCAAGTATGTTATTGTAAGTAGCAAGGAATTCCTTGCTTTTTTTACTTTGAATCAGCGTGTGAAGCAATGCATCATAACATTAGTCAAGTAGTGTAATAGTAAAAAGCAAGGAATTCTTTGCTTTTTACAATCATAGTAATAGTAATTATCTGGTTTGGACTTGTTTGTATCAAGTACATTCCCTCATGAATGCTAGGCTGCCCTTGCTTATAGCAAGTATTTAATAGTTATGTCCTTCCTTCTAGCAAGTACATGCCCTCATTAATGCTAGTACTGCCATTGCTTAAAGCAAGTAATTACTACTTTTGTCCTTTCTTCCAGCAAGTACATTCCCTCATTATTACTATGACTGCCATTGCTTATAGCAAGTATTTACTAGTTCTGTCTTTCCTTCTTGCAAGTATATTCCCTCATCGATGCTAGTACTGAATTCACTGCCTTAATCAATACTATACTAGCTTTAATAATATTTGTGAAGTTCGTTCAGGACTTAATTTATGATACTTACTTTTTGCCGGACATAGAGACAAGACACTAATGTGTCCATTAATGCATGTCTGCCAATGTATTACTGAAAACATGCATGGACATATTGGTGACTGGTCTCTGTGTCAGGCAAGAAATAAGTACCATAAGTCAAGCCCGGAACGAACTTTCCAAATATTACTTTTAAGCCAGTAAATATTGAATGGAGCTTGAATTAAGGTTTCCAATGAGGTTTTTGGACAGGGATAAACACATTTGAACACAAGATGTAATTTAAATATATCATATTTTTATTATTAATAATTAAACATTCTTATATTTATTATGTACAATTACATTAATTTTAAAAGTTTCAGTCAAACTTATTGAACAACGTTTGTACAAGAAATATACAAAGAAATATTATTAAAACTACATTAAGGGGATATGTAGTAATAAAACATATAGTATATAGTACATACAAAGTGGCAATATATCCGTTTCTAAGCAAAATATAAAAATTCTAAGACGGTAATTCACATCTAATTTTTATTCTGCACATTTTAAGACCCCTTTCAACATTTTAGAGCAAAAAACAGTGGCGCAATTTGAGAACCAACATTTTTAACATAGTTCTTAAATTGCGCCACTGTTTATTGCTCCAAAAGGTTGGTAGGGTTCAAAATGTACAGATTTTTACCCCCACTCCCAGGGGGGTCGCCTTAAGTTCGAAGGTCATAAAACATTAACAAAACCATAATTCACTTTCTAGCAATTAATGACTGAAATAATTAATTAATAACTTTTTTGTCACATGATAAAAGACAACGAACTTCTTAATTAAGGCAACTTCAATGAATAACTATAGAAGACAGTAACATCATTCATTCTTCTTCTTGAGTTATCAATCCTAAGATTGGTTTGCAGTGGCTCTCCATTGATAATTAATAAATAAACTAATTTATAACTATATTAATTAATTGCATGTATTAATTAATAATTTATTAATTAACTATGAAATAAGCGTATAACAACCCAATAGTGATAATGATAAGAATTAATAACTTTTATTTTTGCCAATTACTCAAAAGAAGTAATAGTTGACTTGTACATTAAACATGGATTTTTATTTTTATAATAGAAATGGGCAGAGCCCAATTACAAAATTACAATATAACATATTTAAATTATTATAATAGTAAAAACTACTAAGTAAGTGCGTTCACTTCAAAGTACCTAAACCGACAATGTTCAGAGCGAAAATTTCGCATTATGTCCACGTCAAGTGCTGACAGGAGGATTTGGGGATTTAAGTCAGAACTCGTTGTCATTAAATGTGATACGTGATTCTTGATGGTGTGAATAAAACAGTCAGAGAGAAATTAATCACACCCTTCAACGACAAATTGAACCACATTTCGAGGCACCATGGGATGACTGTAAAGTTTTGATATGAATAGGCAAAGGCCTTTGTTTATTTCCTCGACCACATTGAGAGGTTGAGCCACACAGGCTTCCTCACTTTAAGGTAGCACCTTACTAGGACCTGGAGCACTATCAACATCAAGTGGAGAATCAACATCAAGTGGAGGACCAACATCAAGTGGAGGCTTCTTTCTGTAAAGGTAAGACAGGGCTGTCGTCCATTCTAGAGGAACATGCACCGGATACATTTTTACGAGGTATTTGACAATGAACTTTTAATACGTGCTGTTTAAGACTACGTGCTGTGGGGAAATGGCGGTAACACCACTCACTTGCACACTCAAATTTGACATTAACCCGTGAAACTAATTTACAAAGACTCATTTGATGGAATGTCAACTGAGAGGGAGAGTTGACCCCCTTCCTACAACCACAACATTTCAGCATGACTGGTTTGTACAAATAGTACAATAATTAATACTTGAACAGAAATACTTTGAGTAACTAATTACTTAAACAGCGGTAACGCCGCTTTCACTGTCTGTGTAACATTATCATACTTAGTACTAATATTATAAATACCCAATTGGATGAGGAGCCATACAAATTCAGACTCGAAGGGATATGCGAGACCCGTAGCGTGGACAGCTTAAAGGCGACGTCCACAGCCTCCAGGATGTGAGAGAACTTATAAAACGTATCATCCACCACCACAAAACAGCTCTTGACCAGGTCTATTGATTCACATACGGCCACTACCCAAGGTTGGAATGTGAGCTTCTTTGATTGAAGTTTCAAACGACGAGCTTGTTCTGCCTCAGTCAGGTTAGACTCTGTAGGGATTACTCCTATGAAACTCTCTTTTATCTCCGACCTTGATGGTCGCCAGCCGCATCCTTTTTTTCTGTTTCCCACTCGACTGGCACAAGAGGGATGGTAGGCACAGGAGTGAGACTACAGAAGGCAGCTCTCCTTGCTGGTTTTCTTCTGTGATCAAAAAACAAAAGAACAGTTATAGAAAGACACTTTGGCTATGGAAGGAGGGTGGTAAAGACTGGTGTATTTACTCATTTCGGATAATGAAAGTGCAAATTTGTAACATCTATCTGAAATATCAATATAATATTATCTGAAAATGTAACATGAATAAACTTATGAAATATTTTAATTACCATTAATGAGATTGAGGTACGGCGTAACGTGTTCTTTCAGCTCTTTCCTCGACGCCTTTTCCCAAATGCATAAAACAGGCTCTCCCTGCATAGCGTCAGCTTGTGATACAGGTATCTCTCTCTGTCTGGGTAAAGGCGGTTGAAGTCAGAGATCAGCTGAAATCAGAAAACAGGACCAATTAGATATATTGCATGACTCGCCCAGTTGCCATGTCAGGCTTTTGTCTGCCCTCCGCCCAAATTTCATTAACATACAAATAGGGGGGGGGGACAAAAAAGATCCCCAGGGGACCTTTTCTCCCCCCCCCATATATTTTTTTTATTATGTTTTGATTACAGTAAATATAAAGATGAGTAGAGAACCAATAAAAGTTGAAACAATTATATTGTGCTACTCAAAACATGATTATAAAAAATGGGTGGGGGAGTAACAGAAAAGGTCCCCTGGGGATCTTTTCTGTTATTCCCCCCCCCCCCAAAAAAAAAGTTTTTTTTTGTCAAATACGGGATCAGATTTTGGTGGTAATGGTGATGGTTCTTAATCCTCTAAAATTATAACAAACCAAAAAAAAAGTGGGGGGAAAACAGAAAAGACCCTAATTATCATCATAAAGATCTTAATAATTAAATAATATACATCTTCTTAGCTTGGACCTTTGTTAATTTTAAATTGAGCCATTGAAGATGCCGAGCTTAGCTCGGCGTAATATTTGGATGTATAACTTAATATAAGTTATTATAAAAACTAGGATAATGATTATTTGATTTACCTTAAAGTAATGAATGTCACCAAAGTAGCACAGACAATAGTCACTGAGAACACGCTATCCACAAAATATATAACAAAATCCACAAACACTTTATGACACAATATTCACGGAGCGAGCACTATAGGACCGGTGTCGATGAGAGACTGACGCTTAGATCTCGTTACCCATTCTGCATTAGGATGGGTAACCCTTGCTTTTGCAGGGTAGTATGTGGAAGAAGCGCGGGAGAGGATGGAAAAACCATACTCTTATCACTACTTATTGCAACTACGGAATTGTTACAAGCAATTATCTAGCTTATTCCAAGGTATACTTTCTTTTTTGCGCGAAAATCATTCCTAATTTATGATGAATGAATGTGTCACTGCTTTTTCAAAGTCTTGCTTTCATAAACGCCGTAATTTTACTCACTTTTCTAGTGACACTTGGTTCCTTCAATTATAAAATGGCAACGATTTTTGACATTTAATACAACTCATATAACAAAAGTAATCTAAAAATCTCATTTTTACAAAATTTTCAAACATCAGAGTTATATCAGAAATGGGTTTCAATTTTTAAAACTACGAGGTGAAGTTAATTATTTCACTACATTTAATCAACATATCAATATACAGACATGCTTTGGGTTTTTTTCCGTTGTAGGTTTTCTTAGGTTTCTTTTCCGGTCTTATTTGGCCCACCCTATAACAAATAATAAATGCAATAAACACAACAGAAGCAAGTACACGCATTGCATTTTCCTATGATACACTTGCTTTTTCTTTACACAGTTTTAAGCAATTAATTATCATTGAAATGTTGCACAATTGTTACTTCCAAATTGCCTCGAATTTCCTTACTTCACTATTTAAAAAGCTTTCCTTCAATTTTAAAACTCTCGATCTTCATAATAACAGTGCAGAAAATATTCTTTACCGGAGCAATGCAAGGATGTACTACCTTTATTAATAATCAATGCTATCATTGCTATATCGAAATGCAATGAAACTTGGAATAAATAAACACGGTAATGACTAAGTGAATGTTTACCCCTTCTTTAATGTCAGTATCCTACCTTACAGTGGAAGCAAATCTCGAGAATTCATTTAATCAACACTAAAAAAAGTTGCTTTCCGGCATAAATTTAATTATAACTGATTTATTAATTGAATTTCCATGCTTAATACAATTATTCGCTCATTTTTTCTAAAGCAAGACCGAGAATTGTTTTTGTCGAACTAAAATTTTTCTCAGTGCAGGTAGTCACTATACCTGAAGGTAACGTTAACAGGTTTTACTGTATCACTTGCTGTGGAAATGTTTTTCTAGATAAATAAAAATACCTGTACAGGCATGTTGTAGTTGTGTATTTGCTGACGCCTAAGGACGTCATCAAATGAATTAAAGTCATATCTGAGACAGACTACCAGAGGGACCTTACGGGCTTCAAGTCATAATGTACGTCTGGTTCAATATAAAGAACTTAGTTTTTAGGACTTATAATGTTATTGTTAATGTAGACAACTTTACTACGAACTTTATATGTTTTGGGCTGTATTAAAAGAATTATTATAGATTCCATGAAATAATTCAATATACGACGTCTAGATTTTGATTAATTCTTTTTCTAGTGCCTCACCGGCTTAACTTCCCTTTTGAAGGACGTCATATGTAAGCTTAAAATTCTAGTAGCCCCGACGGGGATCGAACACGGTTCGTTAGTTTTGACAATCCGGAAACAGTTAAATTCCGGGAGACAGTTAAACCACTAACTCCCCTATTCTAAGGATAGTTTGTTAAGACATTTGTGTAGATATTTTTTGTATAAATTTATTTTTGTGGATAAATTAAATCATGAAAATTTTGTTACAAAATAAAATCGATTGACCTCCTATAGTTGTAAATTTGTGTCAAGCTTCAACTCGGTCGGACTAATTTTCGATTTTTAACGATTTTTTTAAATGTTTGAAGACTCAGCCAAATATGATATCGTACACTGTCAAATATCGTCTTCATGGCAGCACAGCTGGACCCAGAGTCTGATTTTCGTGCTATGTCCTAACTCTTTAGCATGAAGTTAAGCGTCTTTAGGTGCGGGAGTTAAGCGTGACACAGACAGCATTATGAAATCCACTCATGAAACGTCATGAAAATGACTGGAACGGATAATTACGGTGACGGCTTGGTTTCGGGTTTTCAGGGTGAACGCAATACTTTTCCTATATCCACGGTATAAATGAGAAATAGTAAAAAAATATTAAGAAAGTTGTGAGTAGGGATTATCTACCGAGTCAAATAATCGTCATTTTAATGACGTGTTGAAATTTTCGTTTTATTATTAGAGCGTAAAGGAAAATGCGGGGGCGGTTTGACGTCACTTCACTATGCCACCCAGTTTCTAATTGATGGAGCTAAAGTTTGAAATATATTTTAGAACTCTAGAGATGTGGTTCTGGACAGGTGTCAAGCGCCATTCTGATTATAATACCTTACATACATTTGAGTTTGGTTGAACATTTTTTTATCGTGTTTGCTAATCGTTTAAAAAGAAATATGTTTGTTCTCTACGTGATTACTGAACTAAATATATCAGAATAGAATTGTTATACGACTTAAATGTAAGATTTTTTGGGAATTGTTAATACACTTCATTTACACCTTTGGTTATAGGAAAAGATTTGTGTTTGCACGAAACTTCCAAAACCGAGATTTCGGCTGATTTTTCCGTTTCGGGTTCAGGTGTTTTTACCACTTCCGGATAAGTGTTTACAAAGTTGTCAATCTGTGTGTGTACATTTTTTATGATCGTAGCTTCCTGTGTGTTTACGCTGAAGAGTATGGAATTTATCATATCATATCATATATGATGTGTAAATGGGAGTATCAAGTAATGGAGTTAACTCATAAAGCCAAACAAAACCCCCAACATCTCTCCACAAAACGTTTATTCATTATATAAACAGACCTGGCTTTCGATCGCTCGATCATCATCTGTGCCGGTGAGATGCTATTTAGACGCCTCTATCAGACCTTAGACAGAGTTATGTAGCGGACTGTCCGCTAGTTATGTTAGGATTTATGTCTAGTTGTGTTATTTAAAAAAAATAATTACTCCTTATTATTACTATTTATGACGTCATTAACTAGCAAAAATTTCGGAATTTATTAAACGCAGAAAAATGTTTTGATGTATTCATGTAGTAGTAGCATGTAGTCACAAACCAAGATGATAGATATTTATAAGGTGATTCAATGCGATGTAAACAAACCAAACGCAGTCGAAGGTTATAACCTGACTTTTTTATGAATGACGTGACGTCATTGTAGGAATCGATACAGGCGACTTACATTGAAAATCATGAATAATTACCAATTGTAAACAAAATAAGCAAAAGATTTCGCCGAAAATGTCTGAGATTGGAAACCGACATAAGATTGATTAATTTACGTAGAAACAATTCATTATAGCCCAACATTTTAGTGAAATTAACACATTTGTATAATTAAGTAGTTGTTTACGTTACATTTGTTTTAGAAAATAATCTGTCAACTAACCATAATCCTTGATTGCGTTGTGGATACGTATTCGCTTCTTATACAGGAGATTACAGGCTCGAGCCTCAGGTCTTCAGATAACTTTTTATAAAAAGATTAAAATTTTGTACATCATTTTTACTTTTTATGTATTTTATCGGAATAGTATTTTATACCGCAGGTTTACAGGAAAAGTATTGTGTCTGCAATGAACATCTGAAACCGAGATTTACCCCCTAAGTAGTTTTCACAAAGATGTCTGTCTGTGTGTGTGAGTGTGCATTGCCATCGTAACACTCAGAGCATTTATGATAGAGAGTTGAAACGTGGTACAAAAATTATTCTTTAAATTTAGTTGTGCTATTCGGTAAATAATGTTTTCACTTCAATAACCGGCAATAATTTCGAAAATTCATAGAACGCGGAAAAATGTTTCGATCCATTCAAAATCAGTTGGACACATGTAGGAATATTCGAATAAATAAATAAATAAAACCTTTATTTGCATAGCATACATTTCTGCACAATTGCAATCAGTCAATGCAAAATTCAAATATATAGTTGAAACAATAATTCCAATTGTGTGGCTAGTATATTAAAGGTGTCTATTTGGATCACTAATGTTAAGCAGCATCAAGTGAGGTCAGTACCTAGATGGGTGATCGCTTGGAATAAAACGGATGTAGGGTCTTAGGACGAACGAAGTGATTCCGAAGACTTACTATAATATACATTTTTTACACTAGACGAAATAAAGTCATTATAAGTAATTGAGCTTTAGACTAAAAATCAGTCGAATTAATTGAGTTAAAAATATAAAATAAAAACACAATTTACTGACTACATCATACCAAGGTGTAAAATGAAGTAGTTCGTAAATTGTGTTTTTTATTTAATATTTTATTTAAACTCTGATGATGACTAATTTTTAGTCAAGAGCTCAATAATTTCTAATATACAAAATAATGGCTTTTGTGCAATTAATCTGTTTTTATTTATTATTTTATAAGTTCACAAGACAAAGAAAATTTTGAAATATAAATTCAGTGACTTCCATTTTCTGAGGACGATCAAAGTGGCAAGTGGAAATGATGAACTTAGCTAATCCCATATGGTGGCGATAAAACTGCTGAGGTACTTGTACCCGTTTAGTATGTGTTGATTCTTTATATGTTATCATAACATGCGTTGCTTGCTTTCTTCTTGAATTATCGTTTCAAATTTGACCTATCACTTTTGAGTCTCCAATTGTCCTTAGGCTGATTAAAAATAAGTTCACTGACAATAGTAATTGCACCTAGGGAGCATGATGTTAAAGCTGTATTTTGTAATTAAGATTAGGTTGTGATGTTCAAGACTGTAATGTTCTTTGTTTCTTTATCCGTTATGAAAGAACTCTAGGTAGAGTTGAATCTTAAATATGTACTCGGAGTAGAGTTTTTGAAGGACACTAAGGTAAAAGCTTTAAATTCACGATAAATGATATAATTAAAAGAGAGAAATAATTAACACCTTGCATCCAGGGAAAACCTTGTTGCTTCTACCCTGCTCATTACGAGACTGCACTAGACTAGTTAACATTTTGTTTAGTAAACTTTAGTCTTACTTGCTACTCTGATCTCTTTAGTCTCTTCTAGCCCCCATGCTACTAGTGTCATCATTTAAGGCCTTCCGAGAAAATCGTTCAAAAGGCCTTCCTCCAGCTGGATATGAACCCTATACGCCTTACCACTGAGTTAGCGGTCCTCAGTGATAGTAGATCCTTACTTTACGTGTGGGGGAGTATTTAAATTGATAAACTATGACACCCGCTTTTCTATAACATAACTGCATTTCGACCCCTGTAAGATCTTTAGAAAAAATTGTTTTTACCTCCCAGTACATATAGTGCAATGTGTGCGAAAAATGTTCTAAAAATGATGACAGATTTTTGTTCATCCGTAATAATGGCAGATAGATTTGTTTATTTTTCACATTTCACCTTTACCCCTTTTTCTCAATCAGTCTCAAATTCCTATATCCACCACTGCACGTTACCTGGGGTTTACACTTCGATAGCAAACTAACATGGGCGCATCACACTAAACAAAATCGTTTGGAAAGGAACCGTCGTGTCGGAATCCTCCAACGTTTACTCGATAAAAGGTCTAACCTCACACTAGATAACAAACTACTCGTTTACAAAAGCATAATAAAACCATCATGGTCATACGGTATTGAAGTATGGGGTTCCACGAAACCTTCCAATCTTAAACGCTTCCAAGACCTTCAGTCCATGGTCCTCCGCAAAATAGTTTAAGCTCCCTGGTTCGTATCCAACTTAACCATCCACAGGGACCTCAAAATTCCGTTTGTCAAAGGTATTGTTTCCTCTCGACACAACTCCTTTTATTCCAAATTATATTCCTATCTTAATCCTCTTGTCCAAACCCTACGCCCCAGAACCATTCCTTCCAATCCTCCAAGACGCCTTCGACGACAGTGGCCGCGTGACCTTCTGTTATAATAAATTAATTATGTTATCGTTTAATGTAAAAACGCAAAACATTTCAGAAAATTCAACTATTCAAAATTCAACTAATTTCTATTCCACTAATTTAGTTCAAGCCAAATTTTTATATTATAAGTAAAATATCAACATTTACCTGACCACACCAAGGAGTATCACCACTGGGTGATTCCGCCTATCAAGACTGCCAAGTTACTTTAACCAGTATGAGCACTTTGTCAAATACATTTATTGTAGACAATAATCAATAAATTTAAAAAAACTTCACCTTTTCGTTGAGTTTGTACAAAGCAGTTTTTATTGCGTTCTAATGTGCCATTGGGCTGAGGATGTCTTAAAATCTTGTCAATTTTTCCGATTCGCTTTGCTTGATGAAAAACTATAATTGTCTTGATATAAAAATTCACATATCAGCCTAATGACGTAAATAACTTTTACATTAGCTTTCTATGCTTTTCAATTATTTAATCATGCAGTTTAAAATAACTACGCGTTTTATGCTTCCCAATTGCTAAACCATGCATCTCAAAAATACTACGCTTTTTATGCTTTTCAATGATTAAACCATGCAGCTCAAAAATGCTACGCTTTTTATGCTTTTCAATGATTAAACCATGCATCTCAAAAATGCTACGCTTTTTATGCCTTTCAATGATTAAACCATGCATCTCAAAAATACTACGCTTTTTATGCTTTTCAATGATTAAAGCATGCAGCTCAAAAATGCTACGCTTTTTATGCTTTTCAATGATTAAACCATAATCGTGAAAATATTTTATTGTTTTTAGTATATCTACTATTAATGGTCTTAAATTTGATTTAAAATTAGGGATAGAAACAATTCCCGACCCCTCTTTTGACACAGGGGTTAGGAATCTTTTTTATGTTGCACAGATCGCACAGGCTCGGATCTAAATGAAACTTGACACAAAATTCATCCTTATAAATGTTCTAAACCCTATTGATTGTTATATGTGCATGTATCATTAACTAAAAATCTCGACTTAGTAGAAACTACTATTTTTGTTTAAGAAAAAGATGACGTACAATTTTATTGACAGTGTCAATTCTGATTATATCGTTTGACATATATAACTTTATGTAAACAAATCACAGTTTTTGACTGATTCATTTTGAAATTATAATATCGTGGCAATATGCCACTTACAAACCTACCATTTCGGCAAACAGCTACAGGACGAACAATCATGAGTCCTCATAGTGGTTACGGGAAGCTCCAGGAGTGAGGGTTGTGCTGATTGGCGGTCCCTCATTGTCAACGCCGCGAGTCGGCAAAGAAAGCGAAAAACTATTTGTTTATAGTTCTTTTAAATTTTAATTCGTCATCTTCTATTTTATAAACCCTAAAGTATCACATAAGCTGACTAGAAACTATGAATTATTTACAATTCATGTAAAAACTTAATTTAGACTTTGAAATTTGGTTTGTATTATTCTTATAGGTATGTATAAATAAGTGATCACAATGAACAATTACTAAATGTTCTTTTTGAAGATAATGAAACAGTTAAAATAAAGCTAAAGATAGATTAAAGAAATGTAAGGAAGAATAGCTTTTATGTTTTTGTATATAAAGTAAAATATAGTTCAAGGTGGAATGAGGTAAAAGATTTAAATTTCTTAAAATAGACTGATGCCGACTCAAGATTAGCTGCAGACTGAGTAGGGTGTTAGACAGGTGCGCCTATAAATACACTACGACCACTTAGCTAGAATTGAATTACTTAGTTGTTAATTATTTGAATAAAATTGTAATCGAAAAGCGTGGTTTCGATCCACAGACCTCTGACATGGGCCTAGCACACTTTAACTGCGTCTCTATGCTGTTATAGGTAGAGCTGGATTCTAATTACTCAGTTAATTTTTATAAAAATTTGTTAGCAGAGCGTGGTTTCGATCCACGGACCTCTGGGTTATGGGCCCAGCACGCTTCCACTGCGCCACTCTGCTGTGTTGGGTGGTCCGAAGTGATTTACCCTATTTAGGGTAGTTTCCCCTCAATAGTCTCCAAGGGTCAAGTCCCTTTTACAATCTACTGTGGATCTTTTATTTACTTAAACGACTGTGAATAATTTGTTTGTAAATGTTTTTATGACGATGCACATTGTTGTTTTAATATTAGTTCATAAAAGTAATATTATAATGTCTAATTAAGCTCCACAATAAATAAATGAAAGTAATATTCGTTTTTGTTTCTTAGTATATTACTCAGTTATGATTTTCCATTTCCTAAATTGTGACAGACATTGTAACAGTATATACATTTTATTTACCTTTTATTTTATTATGTGTTCCCCGTGTATATAAGTACCATGTATTAAGGTTTCTAGCGTATTTTAATAAAACAAACATGCTCACAGCCCCGTCAACTGTTGCTCCGCCTACATTCCATACACCATGCGTCTGTCCATGTGTCTGTCCATGGTCCTTGTTATTATTCCAGAGAGTATATGTACAAGTAGTTTGAATTTAAATAATACCAATTAGTTTATTGATATTACATCTAGATACATGTAATTCACATGTTTTACATCAAATTTTAGATTAAATTGCATTGTATATCTGAAGCATCTTTCCTTATATGAATTTTTATCTCGTCTTTATTGCACAGTCAAAGTCGACGCTAAACCAGTTCTCATACTGTACCAACACTCTGCATGTGAAATAAAGACAGTTGGCGTGAAATTTGTGCAGCCGTCTGTAAACCATTTTTATTAGGTCTTTAGTGGTAACTTAAATTACACTTTTACTTTATGACGGAATTACCAGTACTACTTTTACTTTATGACGAAATTACCAGTACTACTTTTACCTTGAGACTGAATTACCTGTACTACTTTTACCTTGAGACTGAATTACCTGTACTACTTTTACCTTGACACTGAATTACCAGTGCTGCTTTTACATTGACACTGACTTACCTGTACTACTTTTAGTATTACGGGCACCATTCCTTATACTTGGGCCTTTTAATGTCCTAAACGGAAGACTAAGGCCACAAGGGGCCCTAACATACTTGATCAGGGCCCTAGAGCAGTACAAAAGGGCCCTATAGATTAAACATAAAATAGTTTAGTTAAAAACTTTCATTAAAATGAATACACATAAGTTTATTTTATTCTTACTTGTTTATTTTATAAACTTGTTTATTTAAATAAAATAGTATTATTTACTTCAATTTTATTAAATATGAAATTAAATTAAGCTTGCTATAATTATTTATACTACTCTAGTTAAAAGTGGACCCCTCTGATATGCATTATAGGACCCCCCCCCATTGGGCCCTTAAGATGTAAGTTTGGGCCCTTCTAGGTCAAACCCTCCTTGAGCCTTTTTGGCTCAGTTTTCCACTGTATATGTGAGTGTGTGTCTGTGTCGCTCATAATGGTATGTAACGCATAAAAGTATTGTGTTTGAAAATATCCGAAACCCGGCCGTCACCTAAATTATCAGTTTCAGGTGTTTTTAAGACCTCCTGAGTGGTTTTAACCAAGTTTTATGTCTGTATATGCATGTGTGTGTGCGTGTGTTATCATCGTAACTCCCAATGTCGAATAATCCAAATTCCCAATGTCCCAATATCCGGGAAACAATTTTTTCTAATGTCGTCACTAACCCGCAATAATGACTCAGTAAAAATTTCGAAAAATCATAAGACAGAGAAAAATATTACGATCTTATTAGGATTTGGCACGCATGTAGCCATGTATACGAGCTTTAAAAATAATCCATTTAAGTTGAAATTTAGTGCGATAGTATACCTTTACGTAAAAAAATAGTTCGCCAGGTTTCGTTTCAACACTAGTATATCCATAATTTTTGTTGGATCTTAAAAGTCAAGCAGCATTAAGCGTGGTCATTGCCTGGATGGGTGACTGCTAGGTAGGAATAGGATATATTTACTATCTGAGGACAAGCAAAGCAAGTCTAAAGACTAGTTGCAGTATAAATTTACGTCTTGTATAAACAGAGGTCGAGCGTAGCGAGTCCAATGTGTTCAGGAAAAGTTACGAAGTACCCAGAACCCGATTTTTTTAGTGTTATGTAAATGCAGAGTAATAAGCGGTAAGAGAGCACCGCTCGTCTCTGGTAAGTACTTCACATTATATTCTTCGGAATTAATTGAAGGTCAGAGTGAGTTCAGGCTCTGTCGGCGCCTTGATGAGTTAGACGTAACGAAACAGAGTGGGACATGACATTATGTCGAGCCATCAAGTATGACGAATGTCGAATGATGGAACAGTTCCCAGATGTAGCATTGCATTTTGCTTGTTACATTTCCTTGGTGTCTCTCGCACAATTATATTGTGTCAACTATTCATGTTTTGCAAAACTCGGTAGTATCAAAATGATAAACCTAACATACATAGTACTATTTTTAATAAGAAATAATGTATTCAAAATAAGAATGGATACAAAAAATAGCACAAAGTCATAAAGTAAATAGCACAAAGTCACAAAAATAGCACAAAGTTATAAAGTAAATAGCACAAAGTCACAAAAATAGCACAAAGTCATAAAGTAAATAGCACAAAGTCACAAAAATAGCACAAAGTCGCTAATTACAACCACTAATAACTCTTAATAGCTAGAGTTCTTTAAGGTACTCGGAAAGTTTTTTACATATTTACAATATACAGTGCTGGTAAATTGTAAATAATTAATACGTAAAAGTAATATGCTAGTTTTAGCATTTTAAATTAATTGAAACAATCATTGAGTAATAGAATTGAATTCAGACAAAATTGCCCAATCTAGATCGGGGATTGTGCATAGTGTCCAGGCAAAGTAAGCAATAGAAGTTTTTTTAGTCATATTACTCATACCCTCAACAGATAGATGTAATAAATGCTTCATTCACGCGAGAACACTAGATTAATCGTATATTTCAGTTAACAAATCTAAAGCCCTTCTATATATATGTAGTAAACCTTGTGTTAAAGTATCCCTTTTTAAGTAATTCTTATGAATATTTATTCACGTATTATATGTATATAATTCATAATTTGTATTATTTTATTTTGTGATAATTTTCAAAATACTTTAAATTGCGTATCTATTATGTGTAGATACTGCTAAAAACCTAACTTTAAATATGTGGAGCTGTAAATATCGGCCACTAAACGGCCGCTTATTGTTTTTTATTAAAATAAATAAATAAATTTTATTTTTTTAAAAAAGGCCTTTTAGTCTATCAGATTATCTACCCAGCGGGAATATTAGTATATATAACCTCGCCTGAATCAAATTAAACAATTAAAAATAAATCTTTTTTTCATATTTGAATGTATATAATTATTCATACAGCAAAGATCTGCTTTATAACCTTTTATAGTTCTTTACTTAATGGTGATTATGGAATTCTTATCGCTTCTTATTAAATGAGAAAAATCGTAGCTTTCTGACAATAATGTCAAATTGAAAT
The DNA here is from genome assembly GCA_018340805.1 of Microvelia longipes. NCBI lineage: Eukaryota > Metazoa > Arthropoda > Insecta > Hemiptera > Veliidae > Microvelia > Microvelia longipes. Next base: position 47,953,471 of record JACMZG010001908.1, on the reverse strand, counting down.
AAAAACATTGCATTTCGAAGAGTTTTTGTGCGTGTAGTGTGATAATGTTGGTTTCAAAAATAAGTAAATCTGTATGTACTAAGCATGTGCCTTTTTCCTTGCCTTGGAGTTTCATGTGGACAAGAAGTTATGGAAAAGATAAAGACGAAAAAGATAAAAAACCGGAATCTAAATCAGATGAAAAATCTAAAAATGAAGCAGATGAAAAGCCAGAAAAGACGTTAACTTGCGACTGGAGTTGGGGTAGCTGTCAGACCAATGTTAAGATGGCTGAGTGTCACGATGATTTATGTACTTTAGAGGATTGTGTTGAACAACCATGTGTTGTCATTATTGGAGGCGGAATAGCTGGACTGTCAGCTGCTGCTAGATTGAGTCAGTGTGGTCTTACTAATTTCAGACTTCTCGAAGCCACCGACAGACCTGGCGGAAGACTTAAATCGTGTTGGCTGGGGGATTCAGTCGTCGAGTTAGGAGCTCAATACATTTTAGGAGCATGCGTTGCTAATAAAGTTTATACGTTAGCAGCTTTAGAACAGCTTATAAAATACCCTTTAGATCGAATAGAATACCATTGTGGATCATTCCTCACAAGCTCTGGCAAAGCTCTTCCCAAGGATATTGTTCAGAAGGCTCTAGGAATCTATCAATCAATTATATCAAAAGCTGCAGATTTATTCCTGTTCAGTGAATCCTCCCCTCATGTCACCCTGGATTCTTTTGTCAATGAATCAATTTCATTAGGGTTAAAAGATATTGAAGATGAAAATAAATGTGAAGTCGCTAGCGCTCTTTTTGGGCTCTCTAATTATCTTCGAAATCGATTAGGTGCTGATTTAGGGTGTATTGGCTCGAAAAGTTATGGCTCTTACCGGCAGTTGCCTGGTGGAGACATCAGGGTGAGAAATGGTCTCGCTGGTGTTTTGGCGCCTCTTCTTAAACCTCTTCCAAACTGTGGTATTATTTATTGCAAACCAGTTGCTTCGATCAGATGGGGAACTGCTGGAACCTCTCTGTGTCCTCGAGCAGTAGTAATAACTGAAGATAATGAAGAGTTTCCATGCGATTATGTTATTGTAACTGTATCTCTCGGTGTTCTGAAAACAACGTCTGACTGCCTATTCTGTCCTGGTCTACCTGCTAATAAAATGGAAGCAATCAATTCTTTGGGTTACGGCAATGTTAACAAGATTTTCCTTATGTACGACAAACCTTTTTGGTGTGGTAACGGCGGAATAACGTTAGCGTGGAAAGCAGACGAACTAAAGGACAGGAGTAGTTGGACTAAAGGAATATCTACATTTTCTCCGGTTTTCGGATCAAAAAATGTACTTCAAACGTCTGTCGCAGGTGCGGAAGCTAAGAATTTTGAATTGTGTACCGACGAAGAAGTAGCTAGAACTATAACCACGTTACTTCGAAAATTTACTGGTGACCCTTCAATTCCAGAACCTATTGAAATGGTTCGTTCTTGTTGGTCTACAGATCCATATTATTATGGATCTTATACCTATATGGGAGTTAACTCTCAAGCCCACCATATACAAGCTTTATCTGAACCATTACCGGATAATTGTTACCCGGGAGATGTCCCTCCTATTATACTATTTGCCGGAGAACATACGTCTCCTAGACACTTTTCGACTCTTCATGGGGCTAGAGAATCTGGAATTCGAGAAGCAGATCGAATTTTACAATTAACGAAGAAGTTCTGTGGGCCTCCAACAGGATCACCATCTTGTACAACCTGCACAAAGAAACCCTAAATGATCGCTACACTAGCACACATCCCTTATATAAATATATTCGTAACATGCCCGACATTGCATTATTTGTTAGTACAACTACTTTTATACTGATATTTTTTTTCAAACTAAATCTATTTTTAAAATACATGGAAAAAATTGGAATTATTACTAATAATGAACTTTTAACTTTGTATATGTTTTTACCGTACATAGTGGTGACGCGTGTTGATTTTTAACTCGATCTCACAATTTTTCAAACTTTTTTGATTCATGGAAATTTTTGCTGAGTCATTATTGAGAGTTAATGACGTCAAGCACATCTTATAAACAATAAGGTTCTAAACCTTTTTTTACCGAGGTTCAAACAAATTTGAGAAAGCGTTGGAAAGTTATCATACGCCATAGAAACGTCTTTGAACAGATATATATATATATATATATATATATATATATATATATATATATATATGCATAATTTTTCTCCTTCTCTCCCCTCAATTTCCATTATCTGAACAACCCCTCATATACGCCAATTTCTAATGAAATGCCAATAAAAATACATTTTAATTTTTAATTCGTTGACGAATATATATATATATATCGCTTCCCTATTTTTATCTTTATAAAGCATATATTAATAATGACATTTTTGGTTTCTTTTAAAAGTTGGTATTATTATTATTTAAGGAGATAATTACCTTCCTTTTAATATTAGTTTAGGATCATAATATCGCGGTTTAGACAGATAAGGATTTATAAAGTTATTACGAGTAACAAGTTTATACAGGGGGTTTATTTTCTGATGTTCCGTATACAGCTTGTATGTCGCTAATTTATTTATATTTTATATCAACTGATAGGAAGGGGAAGATAATCTTTTAGAAGTTAACTTATTGACTTGGTAACCTTTTATCCCACAATCTACTTTATAGTAAAGAGAATTTTAATAAATACAGAGCTTTTAAGATAAAAGGGAAGGTATTTAGGATAAGAGCATTACGTAGTAAGAACCCGTTGTGACATATCCTATCCGTATACCTTCCTATACTTCTCACTGATCCAGATTTTACCTTTTATCTTTATAATATTGTCCCCTTTTATCATTGTGGTTCTGAAAACCTATAAGAATACGGGAAAAGCTATGGGGAAAATACTTGCAACCCTTTTCATTTCAAACACACTCTAAGGAACAGTCACCCCTTGACAAACCTCAGTGTCTTTTGTACGAAAACTATCTCTTGTTATGTCTTTACAATGATTGCTTACTACGAGGGATCCTTTATAAACATTACTCTATTGTATTGACAGTGATACCAATTGTTCCTATTTAAACCATCAATTTTACACCGATACAAATTGTATTCTAATGTCTTTATGTAATTTGTAATTAGTCCATTTGTGTGCTACGTCTCTGTTGTTAGAGATTCCTTGAGATATTTTATTCTTATGTACAGGAATACACTTGTATCAAATTTCAACTCTATGGAATTTTTTCGATTGTAACGATTTTTTTTTTAATAATAAACGTATACAAGTCATTAAAAATAATTAAACTACTGCTGATAATGAGATGATCTTAGCACGCATGTTGTTCCTCTACATGACTACATGTGTAATAAATTTCACATTGATAAAAAAATCTCCACGTTTGAATATTTGACATTTTTACTGACTCATTATTGTCGTATAATTACGTCAAAAATATTTTATGGACATCAGAGCTAGACCTAAAGATTGATTTTTATACAAAGTTTCATCTCTCAAGGAGGTCTTTAAACTCCTTAAACAAATAAGTCAAAAGAAACTAAAGTCACGGATCTGAAATTGAAACAATACTTTTCCTATATACCTACGATAAAATGAGGAAAAGTAATAATTATTCTATCTTCAATTCAACATTACCTTCTTTTCAATATGCTGTCAAATAAGATAAACACAAATCTTTTGTTTTAAGATTTGGAAATTAACAAGAAAATAAAAATGTGTTTAAAAATACATCAGGATTTAACCAGTATTTATTGAAATATAAATAAAATCTTTTTAATTAATTCAATTCTATTGTTTTTTTTAATAAAAATTTCCTTTATTTAACTAAACAAATACATATACACTTCAGTAAATAAACAAATAATAAAAACATCTCTTGGTTATAAAGTAATAATTATTTTGGATTATTATCCACTTTAAGGCGTTCGCCTTTAGTTTAGTTTTGATCTATTCATTTATTTATCATTAATATGTTTCCTCACTTATACCGTAGAAATATAAGAAAAGATTATTGTGTTTTCACTAATAATCCGAAACTAGGGTTTCACATAAATAATCTATTTTAGATTTATTAGATAAACTTAGTGAATCTGAAGTGCTGATAATAAAAAACATGGTTAATATTTAAAACACTAAGTTTAAAGAATATATTTAATTGTCAAACCACAATACATAAAAAAGAAAAACTGACCGGTTTCGACTATTACTTAGTCATCTTCAGAGTACTTTTTATAAACTGTTTATAAAAAGTACTCTGAAGATGACTAATTAATAGTCGAAACCGGTCAGTTTTTCTTTTTTATGTATTGTGGTTTGACAATTAAATATATATTTTTTTTAAACTCAGTGTTTTAAATATTAACCATGTTTAACATATACCACAAAATCTCTGTCAAAACAACTAATGATTTGCTGATAATGAGCGTAGTGAATCTGAATTGTTGAGGATAAGAGTAGTAAATCTGAAGTTCTGAGGATGAGCGTAGTGAATCTTAAGTGTTGAGGATGAGCGTGATGAATCTGAAGTGTTGAGGATGAGCGTAGTGAATCTGAAGTGTTTAGGATGAGCGTGATGAATCTGAAGTGTTGAGGATGAGCGTAGTGAATCTGAAGTGTTTAGGATGAGCGTGATGAATCTGAAGTGTTGGGATGAGCGTATGAATCTTAAGTTGAGATGAGCGTGATGAATCTGAAGTGTTGAGGATGAGCGTAGTGAGCCTGAAGTGTTGAGGATAAGCGTGATGAATCTGAAGTTTTGAGGATGAGCGTAGTGAATCTTAAGTGTTGAGGATGAGCGTGATGCATCTGAAGTTTTGAGGATGAGCGTAGTGAATCTTAAGTGTTGAGGATGAGCGTGATGAATTTGAAGTGTTGAGGATGAGCGTAGTGAGTCTGAAGTATTGAGGATAAGCGTAGTTAATTTGCTTATAGACTACGCAGGGTAGAACATTTTACCCTTTGCTCGTTTTTTCGATAATTACTACTTATATTTAAAGTGGCAACGTATATTTATTGTTAAATATTCTTAATTTAATATAATTGTTTATATGCTTGTTTTAAAATCGCACCTATTTCGATATTTTCGGCTTTGTTATTTTCTTTCCTGACATTTTTATGAAATAAACCGTTGTAACATAAATATTAGGGGAAAAGCATAATTTTAATAAAAATAAATTTCTAAAGAAAAAGAAACAACAAGATTGTCGCTAATGTTTGGAGTTAATTGAAAAATTCCCTGCATACGTGTACATAACACGCTTGACTTGCTTCAAACAATTTTTTTTCTCTCTACGTTCTATAACCGCGAAATTTTCCTTGTCTTCCTATTAATGGAAATAAAAAGAAATGCTGTATAAGAAAAAGTTAAATGTAACAGTCTTTTAAAATGGTCTTCCCTTTTGGTTTTTAAATCCTATTGTTGTTTTTACTTTCTTTACCTTTTATCGCAGATATGTAGGGAAAGTATTCTGTTGACACTACAAATTCGAAGCTGTAAATTTCATCGCAATTAATCGTTTTAGGTACTTGTAGGACGTTATGAGTTGTTTATATCGTGTTTGTTCGTCTTGGTGTGTGTGTGTGTGTGTCACGCATAACTCCCGCAGTTTTTAGGCTAGACAGTTAAAGTTAAGCATAAAATGCAGACACTAGGTTTAGTTGTGCTGCCCGGAGAATATTTTTTCGACCATTTGCTGAGTCAATTTTTTTTATAATTTTCTTAAAAATTTGAAGAAAATGAAATTTGAATTTGCTTTAAGTTAAAAGTTGAGTTATTTTAGAACTTAAAGTAAAACTTATTAAATAAATAAATAAAAATAAATTTGGCACAAATGAACATCAAGTGGGGATTAAATTTAACTCACATGTACATAAGTGGTGAATGTATCTACTAAATGTCGTTTCGATATTGATCGCCATTTTAAATGGCAATCAAGTTTGAACTTTCAACTTTGACTGCCTTCAACTTCATCTGTCAAGTTGATTACAACTATAACTTGTAATCTTCCCACTGTTTTACGACGTACAACACATCGTCAGATTGCGTGACGTATGAATCTAGTAATGAATATCGGTTCTAGACAGATTAGATCCATTTAGTGCAACGGTATAGTGGCACTAAGCTACTTTGCGTCACTTCCTGGATGTCGATATCTGGGACACTTATCCATCATCTTGCGAGTTTTTTGCAACTGCCAAAACAATGTAGACAGGCCCATTGGCGGTATTACGGGGGAGGAAGTAATGGGGGTAACCCCCCCAGAATCCAAGAAAAAAGAAGAGGGGAAAGGGAAAGGAAAAGTATAGCTTTTAGTTAGAATAAAAATATGAAAAATAAACAAAATTAAGGTCTAAATGAGCACTTTAAAATTTTCTTCGGACCCTCCGGTCTCAATATATTTTTTTATCTTTATGCCATTTTTTTTAATTTGCCCTAAAGCTATCAGCTTTAGGCCCGCCCCATATAGTGCCTGAATATCAGTATGTATTTGATATACAGGTAATCTAGTCCCCCGTATTGCCACTAATCGAAAAAAAAATTTTATAGTGCATTTTCTCGAATTGGAAATTATAATTAATTTGGCTCGCTTGGCTTTATTTCGGCACACGTGAAATTTATTGTTATGTACACCCTACATATACTTACACTTTTGAAGAACCTTTATCATTTGAGAACTATATTTTGTTAAAATGTCTTATTTCCCCTTGCTTATATCGCTCTTAAAGTGATAAAAAATTGCATTAATCATACCTGTAGGAATTAAGTTACATTGCGTTAAAAATTAACGCAAGGTATTTAGCGTTTTCATAGAAACAAAGGTTCTATGAAAACCCTTTAAGGACCTCTTGAAGATCTTCAGGATTCCTTAATAGTCCCTTGAGGGTTCTAAAATTTTTTTAAGGATCTCTTGAAGATCTTAAGGATTCTTTTATAACCCCTTAAGGATCTTATGCAGATCCCTTAAATATTTTTAAGGGACCCTCTTTGTCCCCTTAATATAGTCTAAAGAAGGTACGAATTCAGTTTATGGATGCTCAGGGAATCTTTGAGAGACCATAAGGATCAAGGTTTCTTTTACATCCCAGCTTACTTTCACTCGCGAACAAACTACTGATCTACGATTCAGTATTTAAACTTTTTTACGCTTACGGGGGACTAAAGTTTGAGGCTCTGTTAAGCTTTCCATTACCAACCGCCTCCAAGACTCCAATCCATCATCCTTCACAAAATCAGAGATCCCCTTCTATCTATCCACTCTTATCCTTCACAGACACCTCAACGTTCCTAATGTCAAGGATATATTTTCTTCACGTCATTAAAAATTCCATGACACCCTACTTGATTATACCCACCCTTTTATCCAAAACCTATTCTCGGGAATCATTCCAGATAATCATCCTCGTAGAGATCTTCTAGATGATTAGATAATAATTAAATCAGTTGTTTACCGTGCATACATCTGGATTGTCGGACTTGTTTATTGTTTAACTAACTTATTGACGTCCCTATCAGCTCTCATAAACCTGGTGTACGCAGGCTGAACCCTGTCTAAGTCAGAAAGTGCAGTCGCTGTACTGTTTCTTTTGACATGACTTACAGGTCAATACTAATTTCAGCTGTATCACTAGATACACTTTTGTCATGACTTACAGGTCAAAAATTGATTTCAGCTGTATCACTAGATACACTTTTGTCATGACTTGTCTTAACAGCTGTCATTTTTTATTTCAGCTGTTCACTAGTACACTTTTGTCATGACTTACAGGTCAAAAATTGATTTCAGCCATATCACTAGATACACTTTTGTTATAGTTGTGATTAACATCAATATAAAAAAAACTGCAGGCTTATTTCACAATGTATTATAGCATAAACTGTTTAAGTTTAAAAATCACCCCTGTTTCGGTCGCTGAACACCCAACGTCACCGTTGTTGATATAAAATTTTTCTTTGGGTTTGACGTGACCTTGACCCAGTTCTTCAACTTTTATTTTATTTCAATGCATATCTTAAGTATGGACTTAGTTGAATCTCTAAAACTTTTCGATTGTTTATTGATTTTAAAATAATTTATTTTATTGGGATTAGAATATAATAAAATTATACAAAATTTAATTTTATAAACCGAAACCTTATGTTAATTAGTTTCGTGGGATGTTTGGCTCTTCTTTGTTTTTGTATAATTGTCCGTTTGTTGGGGAGTGAAGTTCCCTCTCACTTATTCTACTATAAGTATAAATACTACTATAAATTCACGTATTTATGGTAAACACGTTTACGACGTTAAAATGTTACTATTAGCACTAGTTCCGATTTGACTACTGTAGGTATAAGTAAAAGTAAATCTCGTGACTTACTTTTCCTCTCCTACTACTGTAGGAGGAAATAAGGAAAAGTATCGTTTTCACCCTAAAAATTCGATACCGAAGTTCACCATATTTATCCTTTTTATGACATTTTGAGTGGTTTTCATCATGATGTCTGCGTGTGTGTTTCTGTCACGCATAACTTCAGCTTTGATTATGCATGAGAGTTGAAACTTAGTAGAAAACTCAGACTTTAGGTCTAGTTTTGCTGCTCTGAAGATGATACTTTTCAGGTTGTTCGGAAAAAAGTACACGGGGAACAAAACAGGAAAAAGTACACGGAAAACTAAAGGAAAAAAAGTACAACGGAAAAAATGTACACGGAAAAAAGTTACAAGGAGACAAATAAGACAAAAACAGTTATTCAGAATAAGTACACCGTAAACTTGTAATGCTAATAATTTACTGGATATATAGATTAAATCTAGAAATTGGATATGGGGTACCTCGGAACTTTTCCTCGTCACATCGGATTCGCTACGCTCATCCTCCCTGCATCGCTCGAGCTCAGAATATAAAATTTGCCAAATTTATACTGCAACACGTCTTTAGACTCACTTCACTCGTCCTCAAAAGGCGAGTGACAGGTCCTCAACACTGTTGCCAGTACCCATGATTATTGTTTATTTAAAAAATGACCGTGCTTTCCAAAAGTTGTTACATTTAATCAAAAAATAAAGATTTTAGTTTGAAGTTGTGTTTATAGATTCCGATATGAAGAAAGAAATTTTTTAGTAAAGTTTTTTTTCAATACTTTTTTAAATTTTTTAAATTAAATAAAAGCAATGAGTTTATAAATTAAGATAAATGTGTTTTGTGTAAATGTTTGATTTCTTTACACAAAGAATTAAGAAAATGTATCGATGAAGCTTTAATTAATGTATTTAGATTATAAATTATTTTCTTTTTGTACAATGTTGACCTTTAGAACGATATATAATTGTCCATTTAGGCAATATATTATTGTACTTTGAGGCAATATATTATTGCCCATTTAGTCAATATATATTGTCCTTTTTGGCCATATATTATTTTCATTTTAGACAGCATAACACTGTCCATAAAGGCAATATCTAATTGTTCTTTTAGACAATATATCATTATTATTATTTTATTAACAATATATTATTATTCTTTTAACAGTATATTATTTTCATTTTAGGAAATATATTATTACTATTTTTGGCAATATATTATTTTCATTTTAGGCAATATATTATTATACTTTTAGGAAATAGATTATTTTTAGGACAATATATTATTTTCATTTAGGCTATTATTATTATTTCTTTTAGGTAATATATTATTTTCTTTTTGGCAATATATTATTATTTTTTAGGAATATTTATATATTTAGGTATTATTATTTTTAGACAATATATTATTTTCATTTTAGGCAATATATTATTATTCTTTTAGACAATATATTATTCAATTTTTTAGACAATATATTATTTTCATTTTAGGCTATATATTATTATTCTTTTAGGCAATATATTATTTTCATTTTAGGCAATATATTATTATTCTTTTAGACAATATATTATTTTCATTTTAGGCAATATTATTATTCTTTTATTTATTTTCTTTTTAGGCTATATATATTATTCTTTTAGGCAATTATTATTTCATTTTAGGCATATATAATTGACCTTTTGACAATAAAGTAGATTTTATAAAACAATACATTGTCAAATGTAGTAATATTATAAATAATATAGTTTATGATTAAACTATTCATACATTGAATTCAATTTGAAGTGAAGAATGAAGAAAATTTAATTTTTGGCTTGTTTACTGGTTTAAATTCATTCTACTTATAGTTCTATAGTGGCTGCATAGTATTCTTAACACATAGAAAATTAAAAACCATTGAATTCGCTAGTTAAGTCTCGTGCGAGGCAGTTTTAATGCTGAGTGCTCCTCTTTTTTTTCGATTTCTCCAAATTTGTTTTTAACTATTGGTCGTGTAGATTAAACTGTCATGTCTAGCGACTTCTGATTTTTGATTTAATGCTTAAAAACTCATTTCACTCTTGCTTAACTATGGTGTTTACCAATGGTTTCATGGTTACATTTATGGGAAAAATGGCTATAGTTAGGAAAATTAAGTAGGAGCGTATAATGAAAATAGAGCTTTGTAACAACGCAATGTCAATGTGTAAACAATATTAATTAAAACAAGGTAAGACAACGTACTTGGAAACCCAAAGTTAATTTAATGAATTAATACCAATTATTTTTTTTTATATTTAAATGCTTATTTAAAATAAATGAGCATTATTTTTTACTGTGTTCCTACATTCGTTTGTATAATATTTTTTTACTGAAACATCAGTTGGCAATACTTATAAATAAGCAATATTTCTTGTCCCCTCACGGAATTTTTCGTCGATAATCAATTTCAATTACTAATAACTACGTCTAACTAAAAATAACCATCTTTAACAAACAATAATTCAAAAGTAGAATTCTTTGTTAAATTTATGAAAAGCCTTTGAATACCATAATCTTCCCGAAAAGACTACATTAAGGTTAATTAAGGAAATGTCAATTTGTAGTTTAAATTCCTTACTTCCAATGGTTAAGATCCTGGGTTGACTATGCTCACGCTAGAGTTAAATAAAAATTCAAAACATTTTTATTAGTCTCACTTTAAATTAATGGTTATTAGCATAGTAAGTGTATATTTTTATTTTTTCGCCTAAATGTTAATACTTGTGACAACAAGTGTTTAATTCCTTTACAGTTTTATTAGTGATTATTTTAATATTAATTTATAGTTTTCCTTACTTATACTATAGGTATATATTATTTCTCCTTATATGTACTGTAGGTATATATTACTCTCTTTCATTTAAACCATAGGTATATATTACTTTCCTTATTTATACTGTTGATATATATTAGTTTCCTTACTTATACCATAGGTATATATTACTCTCTTTCATTTAGACCATAGGAATATATTGCTTTCCTTATTTATACTGTTGATATATATTAGTTTTTCCTTACTTATACCATAGGTATATATTACTTTCCTTATTTATACTGTTGATATTAGTTTTCCTTACTATACCATAGGTATATATTGCTTCTTATTTATACTGTTGATATATATTAGTTTCCTTACTTTATACCATAGGTAATATTACTTTCCTTATTTATACTGTTGATATTAGGTTTTCCTTACTCATACCATAGGTATATATTGCTTTCCTTATTTATACTGTTGATATATATTAGTTTTCCTTACTTTATACCATAGGTATATATTACTTTCCTTATTTATACTGTTGATATTAGTTTTCCTTACATACCTAGGTATATATATTTTCTATTTATACTGTTGATATATATTAGTTTTCCTTACTTATATATTACTTTCCTTATTTATACTGTTGTAGTTTTTACTTATACCATAGGTATATATACTTTCCTTATTTATACTGTTGATATATATTAGTTTTCCTTACTTTCCATAGGTATATATTACTTTCCTTATTATACTGTTGATATATATTAGTTTTCTTACTTATACCATAGGTATATATTACTTTTCCTTTTTATACTCTTAAATTTTTAGAAGAATCTAACAATTTTTTTCCTTATTTAATTTTTAAAATCATTATAAGTTCACTCTTAATAGTTTTAGTTTTTTTTATCTATTTACATTTAATTAATATGTAGATTACACTAAATCTTTACAATCCTCTTACGATGACACTCAATTGTTTTATGTATAAATTTTTGAAATCTTGTTAAGATAACACTTTATTCTTTTAGTATATAAATTTTAGTATCCTTTTAAGATGACCTTTAATTGTTTTAGTATGTATTTTTTTTTTATATTTTTACTTCTTCTCATTTATACCGTAGGTATTTCAATACTTAACTTAATAATTATAATTTCGAAATATTATAAAACGCGGAAAAATTATGCGATCGGATTGAGTTTGGCACGTATGTAACCATGTAAAAGAATAACATGTCACATGTTTTATCTCATTATTAGCATTAGTTCAATTTTTATTCCATGACTTATAATGTTACGAATCCGATGTTATGAGGAAAATTACATCGAGGTACCCCGTACCCGATTTTTTTTAAATGTCATTAATAAATAAACAAATAATTGCACAACAGTAAAATAACATAAATAATGTATTAAAATAGTTGGCTATATTTTTCCTGTTGTTGGATAAAATAGTTACACATGTACACCAAATTTCAACTTCCTAGCTATGAGCTATGTTGTTCTTGCATGAGATGAGAAATGGGACAGACAGACGCTCGACAGAAAGTTTAAGGGTTTCAAAGATAATCTTCGAAACCCTAACAAGGCTACCTCTCAAGGCAAAGGGGGCGTTCCTTCACTCTATAAATAGCTAGTTTTTTGTTATAGCACTTGTAACAACTTAAGCTAGTTAAAGTAATCCTTATAAGAATAATTATCCTTTTAGAATCCTTATAGGTCCACACTTTATTGTTTTAGTATATAAAATTTAGAAATCCTGTTAACATCATTTTTTTTAGCCTTTAAAATTTCTTTCGAAAAAAGTAATGATAAAAGTAACAATGTCAAACATAATCCTAAATTTGATTTGCAAATTTTCAAATTTGATGATAAAAATCTTTAATTTCAAGAATTTCTAATTTTATTTCTTAATGAGAAGAACTCTGTCATAGACATTATTCCGTAGTGTATTTAACTCACAATGGAAAAATAAAATGATTTTCTTTGTTCTATTTGCTGTTATCTTGATTATTATTTTTCCTCACTTTTTTTGTTATAATGCTTTTCGTGATGAAACAGTAAAATGATGTTTCTTTTATTTTATAATAACCTCATTACTTCTTCTCATTTATATACTAAAAGTATATAGGAAAACTTTTGTTTTTGCTGAAAAATCTAAAACCGCAGTTTTACCAGTATCATTCGTTTTAGATGTTTTGAAGCCCTCCTGAGTGGTTTTTCTGCTAAGTTGTCTGTCTTTATGTATGTGAGTGCGTATGTCTTTTATCATCATAGCTCCCTGTGGATTTATGCCAGAGAGATAATATTGTTACAGAAACAAGCATAATATTTGTTACAGAAACCAAGCATAAGCTTGGTGTGCATAAGAAACCAAGCATAAGCTGTGTGCATAAGAAAACCAAGCAAGCCCCAAGCATAAGCTTGGTGTGCATAAGAAACCCCAAGCTAAAGCTTGGTGTGCATAAGAAACCCCAAGCCAAAGCTTGGTGTGCATAAGAAACCAAGCATAGGCTTGGTGTGCAAAAAAAACCAAGCATAAGCTTGGTGTGCAAAAGAAACCAAGCATAAGCTTGGTGTGCATAAGAAACCAAGCATAAGCTTGGTGTGCATAAGAAACCAAGCATGAGCTTGGTGTGCATAAGAAACCAAGAATAAGCTTGGTGTACATAAGAAACCAAGCATTAGCTTGGTATGCATAAGCAATGAACATCAAGAATAAGCATGTAATTTTCAGAAAATAGTTTTTCCATGATACATTAACGGTCATTATTATTGACTCAGCATACAATAAAACAAAAGACCTTCGGCCTCTCGGCCGCTCTGCGACCTCGGCGCTTCGCGCCTCGACCGCTAAACGGTGTCAGCGCTAGGGGAAGCCTCGTGGCCCTTGCGCCTCCTTTTAGTCCTCTTGCTCCACTTTATATAAAATGCATACTGCCATGATATAATCGAATTTTCAGATACTTTAGTCTAAAAAAGTTATTTCTTTACATTACGTTTTATATGTCAATCAATAAAACCGGAACTAATGCTAATAATTAAATATAAATTTGTATTTGTTTAACCATACATAGTACGGTTAACATAATTGAATAAATAAACAAAATCATTTATTTATGCTCCTATAATTTTTAAAGCCTTTAGCTTGGTTGTTTGAGACAAAAAAGATTTTTATGATATGGTTTTTATTTTATTTCTGCTAAATATTATTTATCCGTCCTGTTTAAAGTCTTTTTGAGTCCGTCAAAACCTCAGCCTCATCTGTGACAATTTCAATCTGTATGATATCGAAGGACGAAAAACTTTATGGCATAGTTGGCAGCCTGTTTTTACTTTGCCGTGGTTTTTAACCTTTTTAATAATTTGTTATACAATTTTATAAATAAAATAGGTGTATCACGAAAACGAATCTTCGCTATCTGCTTTTGTAGAATTTCATCAGATAGTTTAAAGTTATTGACATAGTGCGATGAATCTGACATTAAATACCTAAAATTGTAGGAAGTAATTCTGGAATGTTCCGCTAGAGTGTGCTTAAGTCTTCTACGGGGATAGCTCAACGGTATAGTGGGCCCCTCTCCAGGACCCGACCCACTCTCCCGGCCTTCTCCTCTTCTTCAATCCTTGCTTCGTATCTAAAAATCCTCCGTTTCTTCGCCCACACCCTATTTTTTTTTCACTAATAAACCTTAATACTATTAGCGTTTTTTTTTTAAATTTAATCTTATTCATGGTACTAAACTTATTTATTACAATATTAGAAGAGTTTATCGATGATAAGGTCAAATCCATTTCGAGATTTTTACAACACCATGAGGTTAGGTGCCAAATTCATTTCGAAATTTACAAACACAAGTGTTCTCATGATTGTGTCAAATCATTCGTGCTCAACATCCATTTCGAGATTTTTACAACACCATGAGGATTGTGTCAAATCCATTTCGAAACTTGATAATACACCATGATAATAGTGTCAAATCCATTTCGAGATTTTTACAACACCATGAGGTTAGGTGTCAAATCCATTTCGATTTTTACAACACCATGGTGATAGTGTCAAATCCATTTCGAGATTTTTACAACACCATGATGATAGTGTCGAATCAATTTCGAAATTTTTACGACAGCACCATGTTGATAGATCTGTTATCTTGGTTTTGTTGTTTGTTATGGCCATCAACCAGTAGATTTATCAAGCGATCATTAGTTTATTAAAACACTGTATGAGTTGTTCTTTTCTTTTTATTTTTTATACGTTTACGCAACACTTTATGCCACAGACTTGACAGAAATTAATTTATAACTAACATTAATTTCATTAGAGAAATGTTAGAGTGCAGGTGCCTTGGAAGTTTTCCTCACTATAGCGGATTTTCTACGCTCATCACCACTTCTTCGGGCTCGCTCCGATCGTCCTCATTTCAGGCTCTGAGGACTTTTGATGCGGCTCAAATTTTATGTTTCAAATAAAATTGTAGATATACTTGCCTTATTGAAACGAAACTTGATGTACTTATTTATCACGCAATGGGACATTCGTAATAAATATACTTTTATCAAATAAAAGAAAAAACAGTCCGAGACAATCAACATAAAGTCAAATAATCAACATATGAAATTCTACGAAAGAATAACAAAAACAATAACGTTGCTATATAAGTTTGTTTGCTTTAAACTGTTTTGTAGCTTTTAAGTTTGTATTTATCTATAGATATGTATATGAATTATCCATATTTAAAATGCATTACATTTCATAACTTTAGTAAGTGCCGTGGAATGATCACAATATTAACAACACTACTTTCGTCTTTCCACCAATAAGCTTTTTAACTCTGAGCAGAGCCGGCTTTCGGCTATAATGCCATCTACAGTGCGGTGATATGTTGATCTTTCAATTTTTAGAATCAGACTCCAAGTTGGTATTGTTAATACATTACATTTTATTCTTTAAGGGGACACTCGTGTGCCAAATTTCAACATAATTAGATTATTTCTAGATTTATTTTAATTTTATAAACGTATATAAGTTAATTGATAATAATTGAACTTATTCTGATAATGAGGTAAAACTTTAGCTCATAGTTGGTCCTGTATATCACTAACGTATATAAGTCAATTGATAATAATTGAACTTATTCTGATAATGAGGTAAAACTTTAGCTCATATGTTGGTCCTGTATATCACTAAACGTATATAAGTCAATTGATAATAATTGAACTTATTCTGATAATGAGGTAAAACTTTAGCTCATATGTTGGTCCGGTATATCACTAAACGTGTGCCTAATCGATCAAAACGTTTATTTGTGATTTATGAATTTTTAAAATGGTTTCTGGGTCATTATTGCACTAAAATTTTTAGGATTAGTTTCAAATCTCTAGAATGAATGTCATCTATCATTTCTTAAAAGTTCTTTTTTACGTTAAAAAACTGTGTAGTTTTCACTACGCTGTCCGTGTGACGCATAACTACCGCTGTTTTCCCGCTGGAAATTAAAAGCAAGCTAGATAGGTCTACTTGTTCCCCTATATTTCAGACTACATTAAACTTTTTTGCTGCGTTATAAAAAAAATCCTTTACTACAGTTTAAAATTTAATGTAAATGCTTCTCTCTAAGTAAAATATATGCCATATATAAAAAAAAACTATTGAAAGTTTTGAAAAACATGAATAGTTGGCTCAATATGATAGTGCGAGAGACACCTAGGAAATCTAACGAGCAAAGTGCTATGTCACATCTAAGAACTGTTACATCAATTCGTCATTATTGATGGCTTGACATAATTACATGTCTCACTTATGACATTCGCGAGTGGGACTTGCGATAAAGTCGTCGGTACCCTGATGAGTTAAAACTATCAAGATAGAGTGAGACATGACATTATGTCAAGATATCCATAGTGACCAAGTTCAAATGATGGAACATTTTTCAGACGTAGTATAGCGCATTGTTTCATTACTACTTGTAGGAGTGTTGCACACAATTATATTGAGTCTTGTAATATTGATTTCGTGTTACTCGATTTTCCCGTATTAATAAGTAAATATTATTAAACAGTTTATATACAAGAACGGAGTCGTCTCCAATCACTGTACGGTAACGTAGCCACGACGTTACCGTACTTGCTTCCTTATAAAAGAACTGTGTTCTTTTATAAATCTGGTCGGCAACCCGTAGTGCTAATAAATCAAGTAACTTCTTTTCATTTCCTCCTTTATACCGAAACTGAATTATCCGTTTCAGATGTTTTTATTACCTCCTTAGTAGTTTTCTCAAAATTGTCTGTTTGTCTGTATGTGTGTGATTCATAGAACCATTCTCCACGTTTTCTAAAGCTGATATGTATTTGATAAGTCATTATTGCCGGTTTATAAAATCATAATAAAAACATTCTCCGGATAGCTCAACTAGACCTATTGATTCATTTTGTACTAAGTTTAAACTCTCTGCATATCTAAGTTAAACTCACTAGCATATTCTAAGTTTAAACTCTCTAGCATAATCTAAGTTTAAACTCTCTAGCATCATCTAAGTTTCAACTGTCTAGCATATTCTAAGTTTAAACTCTCTAGCATAATCTAAGTTTAAACTCTCTAGCATCATCTAAGTTAACTGTCTAGGTTAAATAGCTAAGTTTAAACTCTCTAGCATCTCTAAGTTTAAACTCTCTAGCATCATCTAAGTTTAAACTGTCTAGCATATCTAAGTTAAACTCTAGCTAAGTTTAAACTCTAGCATAATCTAAGTTTAAACTCTCTAGCATATCTAGTTAAACTCTCTAGCATAATCTAAGTTTAAACTCTCTAGCATCATCTAAGTTTAAACTCTCTAGCATAATCTAAGTTTAAACTGTCTAGCATAATCTAAGATTAAACTCTCTAGCATAATCTAAGTTTAAACTCTCTAGCATAATCTAAGTTTACTCTCTAGCATAATCACATTGGAAAGTACATGATAGCACACACATCCACTTATTCAAAAACAGTCACAGAGACATTTAAACACTCACACACTGAAAACTTGGGAAAAACTACACAGAAGGTCTTAAAAACACCTTAAAAATCCCGGTATGATTTTTAGTGCCAACATAATACTTTTTTAATTGTGTTGGCATAAATGAGGATCTGTTGTAACTGCGCATTACCCTTGGCAAGTGTATTGCGTGTCGCTTCCTTGCATGGTTTGATGCCTAAGATCTGAATTATTTTTTACCTTGAGAATGTTAGAATGGATGTTTAAATATTGTTTATCTACTCCTTGAGTTGTAAGTAATTTATACCATTATTATGTCTCGTTAAATCTCACTGTAATTGTCATTCGCCTCCTTTGGGAGCTTCATTTGTTTGTAAGATCTGCTTGTATCAGTTAAATAATCTTTAGTAAAGTATTGTATGCAACCCAAATAGAAGATTTTATCTCTCGTATCATCCCCGCGGCAAGCCTCAAGAGCTAGGCTAGTTTATTTTTCTTTCTGGGCCTGTCGGCCTCGAGAGCTAATGAAGTTTTCTCCCTCGGCTTGCCATAGGAGCTGTGACTCAAATTTGAACTGTAAAAATATCTTCCTTCCTTCGTTGCATAAACAACTATTCCGTGACCCCAATAAAAGCCTTGAATTATGCGGATTTTTGTTAATAGATGATTAGTAAGGCTAATCAGGGACTTGGCTTAATTCAACGTATTGCTGCCGATATTTCTCTTGATTGTTTAGTCATGCTGTATAGATCCCTAGGCCGTCCTATCCTTTAGTATGTTGTTCGAGTTAGGAATACATTTGAGTCGACTAAATCAAGCGAGATTAAGAAAGTTCACTGTTATTAAGTCCACTGGGTTAAGAAGTCCACAGATCATTGTACTGCTGCCAGGACGGCAAGCTTTATATAATTCCACCTGCCTTCTTGTTATATGTGTTTTCCTCCTGAAAGTCTTCAACTATGTATCCTAATGTTCTTTCCTTATCCAGCATCCGTTCTAGTTTCCCTTTCATCCTCAATGATCAGCACTAAGTTTAGCCAGCTTATTTATTTATATTTTAACTGGTCTATCTATTCATCTTGTTATTTAATCTTTTCTGTTTTAAATAACAGTCTTTCTTTTACGTTTACTTTAACTTTTGCTGGTCTTTCCATTAATTTTTTTATATTTTGCTTTGTTATTAAGTATCTTATTAGTTCAGTTTTGTACTGGTTAATTGTTTTTACATTGTTGTATGTTATTTTATAATGTAATGAATACTCCAATGCTATTTGCTTTTAGCGTTTGGAGACTGAGCTTTATATATAATGATATTATGTATTTTTATAATGAATAAATTAATAAGATTTAGCGCAGGTGGAGTGTGTGATAATTATAATCGAGTGTATTTTAAATTATAAACATTACGGAGATACTTTTCCTACTGATTACTATAACGCGTATTTATGTTTTTGGTTTTCCATGACTGACAATATGTAATTTGGTAGAGAAAGATGTAACAGAAAAGTTTGAGTGGGCAAAGCAAAGGGATGAGCGCCACTCAAGAAGGTTCAACCTCTTGAATACGTTGCAAAGAAAGACAGAAACTGTTTTCTGAACTCTGTGGTAGGAACTGTGAACTTTCTTAAGAGTAGTGGAAATACAAGGGAAGAAATAAAGACAAGAACCGAGTTCTTGTCATGAAATGTTAAGGGAAATATTCCAAGAGTGGGTTTTAAGCGAGAAAGTGAAGTATAAAGTAAAGAAGGATAGCTGAATAGAGTTGTAGGAAGAATGTAGTGAGAGAAAGAAGATAAGGACTGCAAGGCAAGTCTTTTGAAGTGCATATAGATTTTTGAATGAGAGAAGAAAACTAGTTTTCTTTTTCACTCTTAGAGCCAAGTACTAGGGCCTGCTCTCGACCGCCCTCCAGTACCAATTAAGTATCTCCTCCCATGGTTGTTTGTCACAGACTCAGCAGAGTTTTAATCAGCCGTGTGACACTGCCGCCCCTTGACTCTATCCCTCTCCTTACACTCGCTAATCATCTATCTCTAAGTATTTGGTCCCCTAGTCTCCTAACTGCTTCCCTTCCAAACCACTAACCCCTTACTCTGATTTTAGAAAATTCTCATCGGCCCTTCTTCCTTTTCCTACTGACACAGTGAATGACCCTGTATAAAGAGACCTCCTTCATCCTCCATTTTTCCTTCTTACTTTTTTTTACATTTATAAACCGTTCATTAACATTAACAACAGTATCGCCGTTTAGAGTGTCACTCTCCGCCCCCGGGCAGGAGGTCAAAAGGGTCCCACGCTCTATTTCATATTAAAAGTCTTTTTACCTTTTATTCAGCCTATATAGATTTAAATCTATTTTTAGGTATCTCATTGTAATAAACATAAAACCTGACTACTTGAAAGAGTTTATTGTGCCTTTTTAAGTGTTTATTGATCACTTTCTTTATTCTTGACATGAGAAATTCATAGTTTTTCTTCATTTTCTTTCTACTTATACATAAATCATCTTTTACTTTGTACTATTTTCACTTTTTCTTTCATAATTCATTTTATTTTTAACTCTACTTTGTTGATTGTTTTAATAAAGGCAGTTTTTATTATCTATTTATTGTAACCATGTGTAAGACTCATGTGTTTTGTTTGATTGGGAAAATGGTATAATTCCACTCAAATTGCTAGAATTTTGAACAAATTTTCCTCTTAATTTCTACTCGCTGCTATGTATGATGTCGATGGAGAGAACTATATTAATGAATCAATCCTATCAGCTTTTTCTACCAAATCTAAAAAGACTTATAACTGACAATTATAAATTTTCCTTCAGCTACTGTAAGGAATAAAACAGATGAAATGAAGTATATGATAATTTGGTCGATCTCGCCTAATATATTTATTGCATGGATTGAGCCCATCTCAGATCGGTAACGGGCGAGGGACTCAGAGACTTGCGTACTCACCAAGTATTTCTGATAACTTTATAATAACAGACACTCCAGCATGTATTCAATGTTCAGGATTGATTCATTAATATAGATCTAAAGCTACAATTTAAGATCATTTTTAACTTAGTCTTTCTCCTCCTCAGGTTCCATAAATGAAAGAGTTTAATATGAGCTGATTCATAAAATTTCCTGGATTATAAAATTTATGAAATTTTAACTGCAAGATTTTTACTTTTCCTCATTCATCAGTAGGTGTGTAGGAAAAGTATTGTGTTTGCTTAAAGTCGTGTCCGAATAAGGGAGGATGATTATAGTGAATCTGATGTGATGAAAAAACAGTTCTAAGATTCCTAGTATCCGTTATGCGAATTTCCTTTGGAAATTCGGCTAATGGGATAGGCGTCATGGCGGAATTCAAACCTCGGACCACGACACAAATCCGTTTCAGAGGTCCCTAATGACGAAAAATACGTTTCGCGAGACTTTATATATATATATATATATATATTATTATATATATATATATATATATTATTATATATATATATATATTATATATATATGTATATAATATGTTTCTAGACACTTTCTTGTAAACACTCTATCTTTCGAAGGATTAATTTTTTTAACCAAACTTGGTACAAAAATCAACCTTCGGGAGGACACGAACCCTATTGAAAACCAGGTTTTTGTGACGTCATTAACCGGTTTGCTGAGTCAGCAAAATTTTCAAAAATCGGCAAAATTCAGGGTTAATTTTTTGCCGCGAAAAAGGTCAATATTTATGTTTTTTGAGACGCTGAATCGAATGAAACCGGTCCGAAGTCGATACGACCACTATAAGCCTAAAAATCGAAAAAACCATTCTAAATTACCGAAAACCAAAATTTAGGTTGATAAAAAATAAATTTCGAGTAGGGTGTCGTTTTCTATGTAATTTTGGGCGCTGAATCGAATGAAACCGATCCGAAGTCGATACGACTACTTTAAGTTACCAAAAAGTCGAAAAAAACCACAAAAAGTATAGAAAACCAAAATTACGGTCGTTGAAAATTAAATTTCGAGTAGGGTGTCATTTTCAATGTTTTTTGGGCCTCTAAGGTGAATGCCAGTGGTCCGGAGTCAATACGACCACTTAAACTCAGGGTACCTGGGTTCACATCCTGGTAGGGTCGATAATTTTTTATCGTTTTTTTTACTTAATATAAGTTTATAACTAGAAAATAATTCTGTCGCGGAGGTCCGCATGTCGGGCGAATTTCCTTTGGATGCGAGCACTCAAACCCAGAGTACCTGGGTTCAAATCCTAGTAGGGACAATAATTTTTTATCGTTTTTTTACCTAATATAAGTTTACAACTAGAAAATAATTCTGGCACGGTGATCCGCATGTCGGGCGAATTTCCTTTGGATGCGTGTTTGCGTGCTTTTTACATTATATAAGTTTACAACTACTAAGTAAATAATTCCAGCGTGGTGGTCCGCTGTCGGGCGAATTTCATTTAGAATGCGTGTTTCCGTGCTAAACAACCCATTTCTTGCTTATGCAAGAACCATGCCCATAGCGTGGTTCCGGTTCATGCTTTAGAACCTAAGCAGTTACTCAATTGTCAAGCACTGCTCGTAACTCATTTTGTCTGTATTTTCCAAAGGAAATGCGCATAATCATCCAGTTGTTGTACAAAACTATGCCTCTAAAATTAGAAGTACGCACTTCATTATTTGCACTAGTTTAAAGATTAGTTACTTATCTTTAAGCTTAGTCAGTTATGTTTAAAGGTTTTTAGCGCATTTCCTTTGGAAAATACAGACAAAATGAGTTACGAGCAGTGCTTGACAATTGAGTAACTGCTTAGGTTCTAAAGCATGAACCGGAACCACGCTATGGGCATGGTTCTTGCATAAGCAAGAAATGGGTTGTTTAGCACGGAAACACGCATTCTAAATGAAATTCGCCCGACAGCGGACCACCACGCTGGAATTATTTATTAGTAGTTGTAAACTTATATAATGTAAAGCACGCAAACACGCATCCAAAGGAAATTCGCCCGACATGCGGATCACCGTGCCAGAATTATTTTCCTATTTAAATTAACATCGATTTCATCGGACAAGCTTTAAGCTTTTTCAAATATAATATGTTATTATCTATTTATTCTCTTTTTAATATCATTCATTCCATTTATTATTATACATATGTTAACCCTTTTATTTTCACATGCCATTTGCGAACTGCGGCTATGACGGCTATACCCCATGCACTCTTAGACAGAGTAGCTTTTTAAAGTATAAGTACTGGTAACGCACAAGTCCCAAGCAGCTCTGATATTTACTTACAGGGTTAGGTTTGATTATATCATAGACTAGACAAGATTCGGATGATTGAGACATTTCTCGTAGTTTCATTATGTGTATTGAATGAAACGCAACTGTAATGGATGGAAGTTTGAGTGTACCGATGACCGATGGCAATTTCTACGATTATTATAAACTAATTCCACGTAGAAAGTTTTTGAAAACATTTTTTTCTCGAATTTTTCTCCTTTTAGACGTCTGATTTTGTGTTACCGTGCTTTTATAAACCTGACAGACTAACTGTATCAACTGACAACACGGTTCGACTATCAAGGAAAATAATACATTTTATGGTATTCATTCACTATACCTATCACTTCCACTTCTATGTCTGGTACTTTTAATGTTTTTATGTTACAAGGAAATTGTTATTTTGTTTCAGGTAAGCGGTCTGAGGTTTGAAACTCAACTAAGGACGCTTAACCAGTTCCCAGACACGCTACTGGGCGACCCGTCCCGGCGAATTCGCTACTTCGACCCACTCCGCAACGAATATTTCTTTGATAGGAATCGGCCGTCCTTTGACGCCATATTATATTATTATCAAAGCGGAGGCCGTCTCCGCCGTCCAGTTAACGTCCCGCTCGACGTATTCTCCGAAGAAATTAAATTTTATGAACTTGGAGAGTTAGCAACTAATAAATTTAGGTAAGTTATCCCCAGTAATACTTTTTTAATATTCTATTCTTGAACCATTTATTTGATCTGTACGTTTTACATTTTAAACAATGTAAAATGGTCGTTAACAGTTGTAGCTGCCCAAAATGCAAGAAAGTCAGTTAGCGTTAAAGATATAGTTTTTGTTAAGTCTGCGTTTTCACAATTTTTATTTCATCTGTCAAATTTTTAAAATTTGCTAATTGTTACAACAATTTGCCAACTTACTATACTGTGACAACTAACTATACTATGACAACTAACAATTCTGACTTTGAATACTCGTTATAACGATATTGCACGTTGCTTGCGTATTAACTACCTACTGATTTCTAATCTACTTGACCATTATCTAACTGCGAAAGTAAGAAAAATTATTATTTGGCAAATAACAGTGACGATATTCTGTTGGATATTTGTCACAGTTGATGTTAAGATCATAGTATAGACTGAAGTTCATTACACTCAACGAAGATACGAATCGACTTAATTTATTTGCGAGCTGGATTAGATTTCGCATTGTCATCATTAACCAGAATCGGCGTCAGAGTACTGATGTAGACTGCAGCACATTTATAAATATTGAAATAAATTTATTCCATTTAAAGTAATTTTTCTACCTAATTATGCCTTGCTTTACAAGTAAAGCAAGGCTATGACGGGAGTAACCATTTAAAGAAGGTCTCTGAGTACCTTCTTCTGATGGTTACTCCCCAACAACGCTATGAGGGAAGTGACCATTTAAAGAAGGTCTCTGAGTAACCTTCTGATGGTTATCCCAACAACGCTATGAGGGAAGTAAACCATTTAAAGAAGGTCTCTGAGTAACCTTCTTCAGATGGTTACTCCCCAACAACGCTATGAGGAAGTAACCATTTAAAGAAGTCTCTGGTAACCTTCTTCTGATGGTTACTCCCCAACAACGCTATGAGGGAAGTAACCATTTAAAGAAGGTCTCTGAGTAACCTTCTTCTGATGGTTACTCCCCAACAAACGCTATGAGGGGAGTAACATTAAAGAAGGTCTCTGAGTAACCTTCTTCAGATGGTTACTCCCCCAAACGCTAGGGAAGTTTAAAGAAGTCTCTGTAACCTTCTTCTGATGGTACTCCCCAACAACGCTATGAGGGAAGTAACCATTAAAGAAGGTCTCTGAGTAAACCTTTTTTAGATCGTTATCCCCAACAACGCTATGAGGGAAGTAACCATTTAAGAAGGTCTCTGAGTAACCTTTTTAGATCGTTACTCCCCAACAACGCTATGAGGAGAGTAGATTTTTCGTTTTTTAGGGGAGATTTTTTCGTTATAAATTTTGACTTACTTATTTGACTTTAACTGTTTTTAAATACAAATGTCCACGTTTAAAAATATAGACTTGATTCTCAACCTATTTAACAACCTAATTAATTAGATTCCTGAAGGTTTTAGATTCAGGCCATTTATAAAGAAATAATAATAAATAATATTACCATTGTTTTCGATTGTGGTAATAAATATAATTAGTCGGATACAGCCAACCTTATAAATCTGTTTTATCTTTAAGAATGGTTTATATTTAGGATTACTGTTAGACCTTTGTAATGTTTTTTTTTATTCTCGGTAATTAGAAACCTTTCACGACTTTCTTAGTGCGTATTTATTTTTATAAATAATTGACTACTTTTATTTGTGTTTATTCTTTTTGTGGAAGTCCTTATTAGTTAGTTATTTTATTATTAAGGTATGATCACTTAATTAAAAGAATTTTCATTCATGCTAAGCTTTATACTTTTTTATGAAATTAATGTTGTAGGGAAGGACTAAGGGATAAAGAATTAAATATAATCTAATTTTGTCCTTTCTTCACTTAGTTATTTTGATGTAAGCTAAATTAGCTTTAGTTATTTTAAAATTCTATTAAAATTATTGTGTTGGTCACGAAGGGAGGTGGGTAATTATGAAGGGAGAGGTATTATAATCGTCAATTAAAGTGTGTTAGTGTGTCAGTGAGAGGGTATGAGACCCCGCCCAGGAGCGAGGGGTCGTCAGGTATTGATCGGATGAATATTCCTCAAAGTCCTACCAGCTGATAACCCTATCTCATAGGGTTTACCCCCTATCAGCTGATGATAAACCTTGCCTTGATACCTCTAACTCTAGTAGACTCTTTTGGAGGGAGACCTTGTCAGCTGTCTCCATACAATACATGCTTATCTTACTAATGGTCATACCTCATCTTATAGTTGATTCATGTACATTTTTTTAGTGCTTGGTTAATGGTTGTTTATTTTAAAGAAAATAGTCATGATGAAAATAAAATCAGTTCGTCTTCTTTAGAGCTGGAAACTTTCTAAAAGTTTTGATTCTTTTTCAATAAAAGCAGTTTTATATTAGAATTTTCTGCTTATGTCTTCCCGGGGGAAGTTAAACTTAGAGTGCATTTTATTAGACTATTTTGCTTCTTCGACAAAATTGCTGCTTTAAAAGTTTTCATTACAATGATCGCCCTGATCATGATTTCTCTAAAAATGCTATTGAGCAATCACAATCAATGATCTCTAGATTCGTTCCTTATATTATTATGATTTATGAATTCAAATCAGAACTGTTAGCCCTTTGTTATTATTCTTGGATTCATATAAATATAATACTAGAGGGGGCATAGCCTATCTCAATACATTGAAAGGCCTGAAACATCGTTTTAGGGCTCTGTGTAACCATATTAAAACCTCCTTCAAGAGTAAACTAGGGTTACAATAAATCAATTGATATTGCCTTCGCGCGCATTTTGATTTGTATTTTTAACATTATATTAGTAAAGTTATTGTGATTTTGTACTGATTACTTTATTTTATTTATAAGCGATGGTTCAGATTAATTTTTTAATGTTTTAAAATTTAACCAATAGGGCCCCTCTAGTAATATATCTCTATGCTTGGATTACTTTACTGCAATAATATTAAGTAAGGATAAAACACGGTATTACGTCCCTTAATAGATCAACTCCTTTTGTATTTAATTTATTTGTTCATAAATGTGTTTATTTTTATCTTCTACTTTTCAATAATTAATTTATTTACTCATTATTTTTTTAAAATATATAGGATGTATCACCATGCAAAATAAATCTCTAGATTTAGGTATTCTTTTTTTTATTATAAAAAGAAGTAAAATTTTCAAATACACTTAAAACACTCAGTTTTGGGCGCTAGAATTATTATTTTATTCATACTCTTAGTTTAATACTGTATAAATAATACCTTAGTGTTATGGCTATAAAACACAAGTAAGGTTTTTATTTGTTAAGAGTATATGTTGGGTGAATGCAAAGTCTTGTTTGAAGTCATAGCATGGAACACAAGAGAGCGGAGAAATCAATCTATCACTGTCTAGAATTTATATCTATCACTAGTGTTTTCCATTATGCTTGAAACTCCTTGATCGACAAAATATCATGATACTCTTATATATTACTAGTTTTTTTTCTTTATAAAAAAGATTAAGTGTAAAAGCAAACTGTAGTTATATAATATATCGCAGTCCGTTTTTTAAAATTATTTTTTTATTTTGCTTCCTTAACTCTTATAAGTGACCAGGTAAGGATCGTATACCAAAAAAGAGATCTACTTTTCATGAATTGTCTAATTTGCAACACTTGCAAATTAGACAATAAATTTAAATACAATTTAATGTGTCGTAATAACAAATATGTATGGATAATACATATTTCTGGTAAACACCGTTCTAGTCAAACGGCTTCAAAAATCAATTTCTATGACAGAAAGAGCATAGTAAATTTTAAGCAAAATCCAATATGTGTTCATAAAAACAGCGAACATATGGAACGTTAATAAATCCAAAAGTTTATATAAATGATTGCTAGTGCCAGATGTGTAAGTGTTGACAGGACAAATTCGTATCCTACGAAACTACGGTGAGCTAAGTAGGCCCGCGAAGCGGACAGACCTCTAAGAAGTTTATATTGTCGTCGGCATTCTGAAATGACTGGGACCGGTTTTAGCAATTTTTTAACTGGGAACAGTTTTAGCAAATTACTTAATTTTGACGTCATTACCAATGAGTAAAAATATGGTTTCTTTTACACTACATTATTTTGACTAAAGTTGAGACATCTGGGATTTCATAGATGATCTTTATGTTTTCGATGATGGTGAACCTGAATCTAAGTAAAATAAAATATTTTAACTAAGTTAGAAGTTATATTGGATTAGTTGCAATTAGTAAACAATTTCTGAATACTTTATGACCTTTTTTACAGGCCTTAATCCTTAAACACCTAAGCCTCTATTTATTTGTTAAAACTGTGTATGTTAATGCTCCTTACTAGGTGAAGGACACTAGGTATGCAATGTTTTGGTTAAGAAAGTAGTTGATCTAAATAATTGTATGTGGACGCAAAACGGCCACATGGAGGGCCACGAAGATGGCAAGGCGCGAAGCGCCGAGACCGCGGAGCGACTACGGGCCGGAGGGCCGTATTTTTAAGTGCACCTGCTTAGCTGGGCAATCTTAACTTAATACAACCCATTTTCGGACTTGATCTGCCAGGCTAGGGAAAGTTTATTTGCAGTTTTATTGAAAGTTGTTTTGAAAAATTTATATTGCAGTGCGTCATCTTGAGAAAGTAAAATTATTCTTATGGTTCCCGGCTGTCACCCATCCAAGTACTGACCTCGCCCGATGATTGATCGACTGACCTCGCCCTTTACTTTTTGATGATATATCCACTGAATACAGTGGATATAATTACCGTATTAAAACTTAGAACACTTATTTATTATATGAAGGGCGATACTTGTACCAAATTTCAACTCAATCGGAGTATTTTTCGATTTTTTACAATTTCAAAAAACGTATACGTCATTTAATAAAAATTAAACTTTTGCTGACAATAAGATTAAACTTAGCAAATGTGTGAGTTTTTTATACGTCTGCATACGTGACAAATCTCAAATTGCACGACAAAGTTTTCCGGTTTTTGAATTTTCGATTTTTTTTCTGAGTAATTATTATTGCTGATTAAAGACTAAACAAAATATTTTTCGGATAGCTCAACTAGACCTAAAGATTAAATTTTGTACGAAGTTTCAACTCTGTAGCATAAATACACCGGGATCAACGATGATAACAGACACATACAGACAGGACAACATTGCGAAAACCTCTTAGGAGGTCCTAATAAAACCTAAAACGGATAATTCCGGTAAAATCCCAATTTCAGATTTTTTGAAAACACCATACTTTTTCTATGGTATAAATGAGGAAAATAAAAAAATGAAAAATTCGACAAAATGGAACTAATGCTGATACTAAGACTTTGTTTCAATGCCACTGGTCTTGTATAGCACGCATGTTACTTGCTGAATTTCAAATTGAACAAAACGTTTTACCGTGTTACATGAATTTTAAAATTTTGCTGAGTCATTAATGCTAGTTGATGACGTCATAAAATATATTTTCCGGATACTTTAACTAGTCATAAAAAATGAATATATGTACCACGTTTTTACTCTCTTTGCTCAGAGCTACACTCTCATACTGGAAGTCAACTTAGATAAAACTACTCAGGAGGTCTTAAAAACTCCTGAAACTGATAATTTATTTAACATCCCAGGTTAGAAATCTTAGTATGGACACAATACTTTTCCTAATACCTTTTGTATTAACGAGGAAAAGTTAATTTAAGTTGACTATAAATTAAAATAAATTAAAGCAAGGAAGCCTTGTGCCAAAATTTTGTTTGAACTGAATGGAGCAATGCGTATATCATTGCAGAATATCGAACCAATTCTCTAAGAATTCTCTTCTTTCGTATGAGTCAAGCTTAGAATAACAAAACCTCTCCCCCAAGTGTTAACTTTCTAAAATTAAAACATTATTTTTATTGATTCACAGTAAAAAAAACTCGTCATAGTTTAAATATGTATGAATTAAGTTTGTTTTGTTAGTTATCATATTCCCTGGTTCAAAGGAATCATTGTGATTGTTGGTATTTGGTATTAATCATGCGAATGTAAAACTTAGCAGTCATAGTAAAACAAGTTTCAGTCATAATCTGTATAATATATTATTATTACATAATATATTATTATTATTATACAAAAGAAACATTAATGGCAGCATTTAGTGAGATGTTGGAACAGAAGCAATTAGCAACATCTACAGATGTCGTTATGCTTAAGGATATTATTTTTAAACTTGGAAAAGAAAACATGGAATTGAAAAATGAGATTTGTCTATTAAAGGAGCGGGTAGAAAACCAGACAGGAAACCTAGAAAAGATTCAAATGACCAGTTAAGCAAAAATATAGTCATTTACGGTGCTCGTACAATGAAATAATGCTAAAGATCAGGTGAAAAAAAATCTTAAAAGAAAAACTAGAAATTACCAGGACATTAAAATAAAGAAAATATTACTCCTTCAAGTAATACAAAGGGAAACTATTTCCGAAAAACCAATAAAAGTTACCTTTTGTGATAAAGAAGATATTAATATTATTTTTAAAAAGTGTAGAAAACTTAAAGGAACTACCATAAGCTTTCAACGAGACTTAATACCTTCATCAAGAAAGAAGCTTGCCAAGATGATTAAGATTAAAAAAGAAATAAACAAGAAAAATCCTAGAATTAAAACTGGAATAAAAAGAGACGAACTTATAGTTGAGGGCAAAGTATTTTTTTGGATTGAGGGAAAAGGAGTTTTCCATGTTAATGAACATAAATTATCGATGGTCAGCATCATCTCAAGAGATAACAGGAATTAAGTGAAAAACGTCATTGAAACCATTTTAAAGAGGAAAATGAAAATAAACTGCTAATGACTGATGAATGAAAACTATGTTTGGAATAAACTCTAAAATTAAAATATATCCATTAAGTATATACAATAAAATTATTTTATCCTCTGTTAATATTTAAAAATAATGCTTACTCACAAAGAACAAAAGAATAATTAATAAAATAAATATATAAATTTATAGTATATTATATGTGTATTAATGTATGTATGTGCGTATAAGTGGGAATTTATATGAAAATATGTTTTCATAAAATTGCAAATAAATAAATTTCAATATAAATAATGAAAGAAATAAGTTATATATTGTATTTAAAATAAAACAAAAAATAAATCAAAATAAAATTATAATGAAAAACAATAAATTTAAGTACATAGAAAATTTGATAAAAAATAAAATTAATTATAATTAAATAAATAATTAATCACAAAGAATTTATTATAATAACTAGTGAATAATGTTTTTAATGTAGTTCTTATTATAAATCAAATCAAAAGTGAAAACAAGAAAAGTTTAAACCTTAAACTTACAGACCACAGCTTGGCTGATTTAGATCTTTAGTATTTTATTTTTTTAGTTGAATTGTATATTATGATCTAATAAATGTTATTCTATTTCTATAATATATTCTATATAATATTATATTATATATAATATATAATATATATATATATATAATATATATATATATATATATGTATGTATATATATATAATACATTTCTACATTCTCGATCTTACTTTCCCCACCCCATGATACGAATGCTCAGTTTCCCTAATACAAGTCTATCAGTCTAGTATATATATATATATATATATATATTATATAATATAAATAATATATATATATATATATATATATATATATATATTATATGTGTGTGTGTGTGTGTGTGTGTGTATCTATTATCAGTGAGTCCCCACCCTCCAAATAATCTAGCCGCCTCTTTAACTATAACCTCATATGCTATCCGGATGACCGGGAGTTTGGATGAAGGAATAAAAGGGGGAGTATTTGAATTATTTGGACAGGAATATCTTATTTCAGACCTGTTTACAAAAATATTCTTACACCTAGTTATTTAAACACATTTTCATTCATATTATCTTAAGACCGATTTTTTCTTATTAAACGTTTTATTTTTAAATTGAGCATAGTAAAAGATAAGTAATTTTTAGACAGACAGACGGAAATAGCGTTTAAAACAATATTTTGTTTTAATGTCGTTCTAGTTATCTCAGTGACATTATTTAAACATACACGGGTCCACTCAGTCCGTAAGTGTTTTCTATTTTTGTATCATTTAGAATGTTGTATTATAATTTTCATTTATTTGCATTTTACTATTGAAAATTTATTTGATAAATCTTCCCACTCGCATTCTTTTTGCTTATTATTTAAAAGAAAAGTTTTTTATCTTTTTCTTAGCCAAAGAATTGACATTTCCTTATTTTTACCGTAGGTATACTGGAAAAGTTTTGTGATTGCCCAAAAATCCAACAATTAACAGTTTCAGACTTTTTAAAGACCTCCTGAGTGGTTCTTAAAAAGTTTGCTGTCTGTCTGCTTGTGTCTATTAATATTGTAGCTCCCAGTGGTTTATGCCACAGAGATAGATGAAACTTGGTCCAAAAATCAATCTTTAGGTTTAGCCGGCGCCGTCCGGAAAATATTTTTTTAGTGACTAGTATATTTTTAGTGAGGAAAATATGTTTTAATCATTTCGGACTCAAAAATAAGTTAGAGAATTCCTAACGCGTGAAAAAACTTAAGGCTGTTTTCAAATTTTGCTTGTGTCATAGTTATATGGAGGAACAACAAATGTCTTAAGTTCCATCTCATTATTGACAGTAATTTTATAATTATTGAATGACACGTAAACGTTTTTAAAAAAAATCGTTAAAAATCGGGAAATAATACAATTGAGTTTAAGTGTATCCCTCTATGTTATATAGAAAGTAAATTATATATCAATACGGCTACTATAACCCGTATTCTGATCAAAAGTATTCAAAAAATATCTCCTAGGTTGTTCCTAGCTTCTTCCTAGCTTTAGTGTGCACTTTAGAATATTTTTAACCGTCCCTAGGGCTAGGAAGAGATCTCTCCTAGGTTTCTTCAAGCCTTTTCCGAACTTTGCACCTTAAATTCTAGGAAAAGGCTAGGAAAAAGCTAGGAACAACCTAAGATCCAAGGTAGGTTGAGAGGTACCTTATATCGTCCCTAGAATGAATCTAGTTATTTTTTGTTCCATTTTAATAATTTTTTTATGAGCTTAAAATCCGTTTTGGTTCATAAAAAGTGGTTCAGAGAGAATTAATTTAAATATGTTGAGGTTGGCAACCCCAAAATTTTAAGGTCAAAGTCGAGGAGATGGTCCGACCAAAAATATTGTATTAAATCCGTTTCAGGTCAAACTGAGTTAAGAGGTCATTCAATTTATGAATTTTTGGGGCCAGAACCCTCAAAATGTACGTGTGGGTTGGTCAGAATACATATCTTCTTTATTGCTAATTGTTTTATTCTTTTCGGGGAAGAACTCTCAAACATTTATTTGTGGATGGGGGCTTTAGATAGTCTCCGACGTTTGTCGGATAACTATAATCACGGTGACAAAACGTGTGTTTTTACTATCTGAGAACGATCGAAACGATTCCGAAACCGTACTGCAATATAGTCAAGGTGACTTTAATCATCTCGTCCATTTTAAATCACCTCAATAAGGACGAGCAAAGCAAATTCAAAGTGGTGAAGTTGAGTATAGGGAAGGCAAGGAAAATTCCGAGGTACCTTGTTCCTAATTTCCGTTACTGAAATATATGTGATTTCTTGACAACACTGGATGTTATACTTTTAGATTAATCATATTTATATAATAACAATTAAATTAATGAAGACTTCAGTCTTTTTTAAAATTTATTGAAAATAAATTGACGAAGAGCTTTCGCCCAGGGATCCTGAGCTTCTTCAGTTTCTGAAGTTGACAAAAATGAAAACGTTTGAAAATGTTGTCAATTTCAATATTTGAAGAAGCTCGGCATCCCTGAGTGAAAGCTCTTCGTCAATTTATTTTTACAAAATTTTAAAAAAGGACTGAAGTCTTCATTAATTTAATTGTTATTAAAATGTATAACAGTCCAAAAGCTCTTATAAATCTATTAAAACGAGTCCAAAATCGTACTGAAATATCGTCTAGCTGACTTTAATCATCTCTTAAATTTTAAATCACCTAAATAAGGACGAGCAAAGCAAATCCGAAGTGGTTTTAAAAGTATTAAATAGTTATCATATGATAAAAATTTATTTTTATTAAAAAAGGATAACTCGTTACGAGACTTATTTTAACGTCGTCAAAGTTTGATTAAGTCTTAGGGAACTTGATGCTATCAAAGCTCTATTAGTCTTTGTTGGAACAGGTCTCTTAGGTAATGTACTTATATCGTGATTACGTTAAGCCCCCCCCCCCCAGGCAGGGTTAAAGCTTGTTAAGTCAATCTTATTACGACTAAAATATCTTTATAACTACATGTTTGGATTATAAGATTGGTCACAATTAGATTGACAGTCAGTTAATTTGTTTTTATTGTTTATATTTTCAATTTTTCACTAAATCCTTTTAAATATTTATCAATCAAAACTGTAATTCCTTGCCCTTAGTATTTTAGCGTATATTGTGTTTTATTTAATATTTTTTTATCCATTTATCTCAAAGGATAAAAGAGATAGGATTACTGTAGATTAAATATTAAGGATAGATAAAATTATCTTATCTTGACAAAATTCATAAACTATCCAGCATTACCTGTCTTATCCCGTCTTATATCTTTCTTGGGCGCGGAAAGAATTGATGAATACCACAAATTATGAGAAATTCGTTCATTTTATCAGCATTTACGTATAGTTTTAGTATTACCCAAGTAAGGCATGTATCATAGAAGACACAGGCATCGATGTACATAATAACGCAATGTGCATTAATATATGCATATCGATTTAAGTATATTTTTATTTATCTGTAAAACGTTTCTTGCTATTTTGTTTATTTAAATAAAATACAGAAAATTTATTTAATAAATTTGATTAAAAGTCTGGTACGGACTACCTCGGAACTTTTCCACCCAACTTCGGATTTACATCGCTAGTTCTTGAGATGCCATGGTTACTTAAAGCATAAGGGGGCATTACTTTATGCTACCAAAACCACTTTTGGTTTTGGAAACCAAAACTTTTAGACTTATAACATAAAGTAAATTGACGCTTAATTATATCACTTCAATCATGTAATACGGAAACTTGACACATTATAGTTTATTTTCAATCCTTTAAATAAATATTACCAATATACAAATATGCAATTATGTTAGTGCATCTTTTGTTAATGGTATCATGTTACAAGACTGTGAATAAGGTCTTTTTTACCGTGGCGACTATAC
The DNA here is from genome assembly GCA_018340805.1 of Microvelia longipes. Lineage (NCBI taxonomy): Eukaryota > Metazoa > Arthropoda > Insecta > Hemiptera > Veliidae > Microvelia > Microvelia longipes. Next base: position 47,918,176 of record JACMZG010001908.1, on the reverse strand, counting down.
TTACTGTATATATGTATATATATATATAAATATATATATTATTATATATATATATATATATATATATATATATATATATATATATATATAGACACACAAACACACACACACACACACTAAATATAAAGAATTTAAGATAAGAAACACTAAAAAAATACTTATATATATATATATATATATATATATATATATATATATATATATTATATATTTGAGTCCCTTTCTGTCAGACGAAGAAACATAGTTCGAAACGTTACTAATTTATGTAAGTATTTTTTAGTGTTTCTATCTTAATTCTTATATTTAGTGTGTATATATATAATATATATATATATATATATATATATATATATATATATATATATATATATATGGTGTATATTATATATATATATATATATATATATATATATATATATATATATATATATATATATATTAGACACACAAACACACACTAAATATAAAGAATTTAAGATAAGAACACTAAAAAAATACTTACATAAAATTAGTAACGTTTCGAACTATGTTCTTCGTCTGACAGAAGGGACTCAAAATATATATATATATATATATATATATAATATATATATATATTATATATATATATATATATATATATATACTTACATATATTGAGTCTCCCCTATATGAGCTCTAGTTTTAAAAAAAAACTACCTCTCCTCTTCTCTGACACCAACCTCATTAGCTCATTTTTAGAAATTATCTATAATAGGTGATAGTAAAGATTATGTTGTAAATTTTTAAAAATGAAGATGTTTTAAATATTAACATTTTAAGCGAATCATATATATATAATATATATATATATATATATATATATTATATATATATATATATATATATATATATATATAAATATATATATATCTATATATATATATATGTGTGTGTGTGTGTGTGTATACCTAACTTCCGGTACTTCTAGTAAACGAATACATTTATCGATTGCACTTGGAATTGAGGTGAAATAAAAGAATATGATCGGTGAGGTTCTTTAAAAAAAATGAAATAAGCAGACCAATAACTTTATCGTTACTTAAAAAGTTTTACCTCTATATCTAGAACCTAAAAAGAGTGCCAATATAACTTTCTAAGTTTAGAAAAGTCTTTGGGTGCCCGTTATTTTCAACTTTCGTGCGTCGCTTACTTTCTAGATTATTTTTTTCTTTTTTGAAAAAGAAATTGTTTAGGTATTTCCCTTGAATTTTCACGAAAATTTATTACTTGATAAAATACTCGATATTTGTTCTGTGATATTATTTGACGTGACGCAATTATATTTCTAAAACACTGTGTGCTTATAGTCATTGATAATTATGACATCCTGAAGACGAGCGAAGCGAGTCATAAGTAGTCATGACAAACGTAGCGAATCAGATATGGTGAAGAAAAGTTCCGAGGCATCTCGTACCCGAATTTTTTATTTTAGTTAAATTTTACGGCTAAATTCGTAGGAATAATAATATACATAAGAAAATAGTTTATAAGTTTTGATAAAAGTTAATCTCATGGCGTGGGTAGAGCTCATGGTTTTAGATTGCGTGATTGATATCCATCAAAAAGTTCTCGAGATGTGTATGAATGATCACAAAAACATTAGATAACAATCGAAGATTAAAAATGAAATCCAGCCCCGAAATTCGATTACTCGAAATAAAAAGTTCTGGTCTAGTTTTGTGGTTTTACTCTGTAATTCAGGAATATTAAAACTTTTATTTTGATATTTTTTTTTTACTAAATATACATATTTTTGTAAGGGGAAGTAGGTGAAACCTACTTTAAACCTAATTTTTTGTATCAGTGAAACTGTCAAGAAATTCTTTTATCAACTTCTTTTTTACGAGCGAAATTTAGAGGATACAACGCTAATGAGGAGCCGTTGATATAAAGCGTGTTTACATGAAATGAGCACATCGATACACTTCTACACTGGAATTTGTTGGTACTCAAAAGTCGGCAGTTATTCAAAATAGTGGACAAAATATTGTGATAGAAGATCTATAAAATTATGTCTCTTGAGTGTCCTTTATTCATTAAACTAAATTAGTGGGTGTTGCTACGTTTTTTTGCTGATGCAATACTACCCATCCTTTTAGGTCGTTGGGAAGTAAAGTAATACAATTTTAATTATTATTCCCATTTTATAAAAAGAGAAGAAGAAAATGTATATCGTGCAATGGTTTACTCTTCTCAGCCTTTCTTACTGAACTTTAAAGTACACGCTAGCACGAATTTTATAAACTTTTATACAAGCTAGTGCACATATCTTGGTGTCGTGTGCCAACACCGAACTACCTTCATCATAACTATTCTTTAATCGTTCTACGTAAACTTTATAACACAAATTAAAAGATTTGAGGCTCAGTTAATATTTATGATCTTCTTTTATTTCTACTAGGCATCCATTGCAGTAATATATAGGGAGCTATTATTAATTATATTATCGTCTACTAGCATTACTTTTGCTTGACGGATTTTCGCCAAGTTGTAAAACTTGGTTTTGGACACTACTTTCAGTTATCGTTAGTTTCTTTTAAGGATAGCTTTGCTTACTGGATCAGTAATTATCACTTTCCTTCGAATATAGCTTGCTTAGGGATCAGTAATCATCAGGAGTATATAGGGGATCAGTAATCATCACTTTCCTTCGAGTATACCTTGCTTAGGGGATCAGTAATCATCACTTTCCTTCGAGTATAGCTTGCTTAGGGGTTCAGTAATCATCACTTTCCTTTGAGTATAGGTTGCTTAGGGTTTCAGTAATCATCACTTTCCTTTGAGTATAGGTTGCTTAGGGGTTCAGTAATCATCACTTATCCTAATAAGGTGAACTCAATGCTGTCCTCACCATGAGTAATGTTATCTTGCTCTAATAGTAGCATATTAGTAGAAATTAGTCGGAAACGTTATTTTTTTTATAATCTTATTCAAGTAATTTATCCTTAGTCTCACTTCTAAGTTTATAAAATTCACACATTTTTATCAATTAAAAACAATGACTTTAATTGTATAAGTTAGTTAGCTATAAAATTAAGCTATGGCCGTTTCACCCAACACTTTGGGCATCATCAGGCTAAAACTAAACACTACATTAAACTAAAATCACAGAAAACAAATAAAGCACATATACATAAGACGAAGCTATAGCTATAGCTTATACGAAGCTTTAGTAAAAAACAATACTTTGTTTTTTATACATAAGACTAGAATTAAATAATAAATAATCACAGAATTAGCTAAACTTACTTCGTCACAAATTAAAAAAATAGAAAGGTTACAACAAAAAGTTAAGGTTATAACATGTCAAACTAAATATGTCGGACAGATGACCAGACTAAGTTTTCATATTGATGACTGTTTTAATACTTTTATAAAATTTACTTAATATAGGAGAATGGACCACTTCTTTCTGTTCATTAAGAGTTTGAGTTCATTGAGTTAATTTTCTGTCCGACATATTTAGTTTGACATGTTATAACCTTAACTTTTTGTTGTAACCTTTCTGTTTTTTTATTTGTTGACGAAGTTAAGTTTTAGCTAATTCTGTGATTATTTATTTATTTAATTCTAGTCTTATGTATATGTGCTTTATTTGTTTTCTGTGATTTTTAGTTGTTAATGTAGTGTTTATTAGCCTGATGATACCCAAAGTGTTGGGTGAAATGGCCATAGCTTAATTTTATAGCTTATTAACTTATAGAATTAAAGTCATTGTTTTTAATTGATGAATAATGTTATTTATATTTAACGATCAAATTGTAACTAATACTGATAATAAACATTTAACATCGTCTATGAATCAAATTTTAGCTTGATCTAATAACTTTTTCGAGGTTAAGTCATTTCTTGAAATTTTTCCTGTAGCAATGTGGTTTAATGACGTCATTCAAATTATTTAACTTTATAAGATAATTTTCCCTTTAAAAAAAACTCTAAAACCATTTTCGAAGACTCACCTGGCTAGGTGTAGTAGGACGATATTTGTTTGACTTGTAGTTGTTTGTGTGTGTTGTGTGTATACATGCTTGTACGAAGCTTTAGTAAAAAACAATACTTTGTTTTTTAGGACTTCAAAGTATTATTACTATTATATTTCAAAGGAATGGTTGTCGGTGTTCTTAAATTACAGGCCAGTCTTTTTGATAAGATAAGATTTCTTAATGTAATTTACACTTAGTTACAATTCTAGGATAAAAAAATTGGATATTTAGATAATGGAAATACTGGGGTGAAAGGGAGTCAATGTAGGCTTGACACTAGACTGGAATTTCTTGCACGCTATGTGCTTATATCCGCGGTGTTATTAGATTAACAGTCTGAATCTGCCACCTGTAAATCGTGTTAACCTTTGTTTAGATAAACCTTCAAACACTTTATATTATTTAATAAAAATATCTACTTAGTAACAACTTATATTTCATTCTTAGTAACTATTAAATTAATTTACATGGCATTTGCGGTGATAATAATGAATATGCAATCCATTTTTATTTTTTCTAGCTACTACTGTTGGTATTTTAAGAATAGTATTGTGATAAACTGCGTATGCTTCCGCGATTATTGTCATGAAGATTGAGGTCTTCCGGTGGTGACCGCGTCACCTCCATCGTCTCCATCTTCAGTTCAGTTTTGTAGAGCATTGTGTTTCTATCCATGATGTCCTAACATCCCTGAAGTTGCCTCCCACAGTGGAAGGGAAACGTCGGATTCTTCATCTACATTGACGTAGTCGCCACCGGAAAACCTAAATCTTCAATAGTACTGTGTTCACCGTATAATTCTAAATCTGAGGCTTAATTATAACTGTCCGTTTCAGGCAATTCCTTAACGTTCTTAGTGTTTTTCATCATGCTTACTGTGAGTGTGCGTGTGAAACATACAAAACTAGCATAAATGCCATAGTTATTTAACATCTAGTTATTTATTTATTGTCGTACATTTATTTGTTCTGTAATAACAAATTATTGTTGTACTTACAATTACGTGATAAAGTGCGTTTACACCTGTCAAAATTATGAAGTTTTACTGCCAAAAATTTAAAATAACAATTTATAAAATACAATGTTAAATTATATTGTTTATAGTTTTAATTATTCACAAAACTATAAACAATATAATTTAACATAATGTTATATGTTATAATGACCACATGTTTCTCTTATCTTTATCTCGCTTTATCTCAACCAAGTCATTCTCCAAATTCAAAACTCTTCAATATCTGAATCTAGAACAATCACAAATGCTCCCTTATACCTTTTCAACCAAACTCTACATCATGTAGAATCCAATCAGAATATACCAAATGCATTGGCATGCCTGACGACATATGCCGATGCAGGCATGCCTGCGACATATGACCATGCAGGCATGCCTGCGACATATGCCGATGCAATCTCTTTGTCAAATCATTCAAATGCTTTAACACAGATGCTTTCCTCAAAAAATTCTAGATAATTCTTGGAGGTGGATGAAAAACCAGTGACCCCCCCCCCCTCTTCCATGACCCAACTCATAAGCTCATTTGTCTTTGAAATTCGCTAAAGATATTTAAGTATTGCCTCAATGTGCTCATAAATTCTTAAAGAAGCTTATCACTTATGAAGTTAAGTTTAGTCAAATTTATTCTTTGTCTTCAAGACTTATATTTATATAAAGTTTGAACTTGCAGTTCTGGAATGACACTCTTTTATTTTATATGTCCCCTCCTTAAAATTTTAAAATATCTGGTATTAATTTCAGCCCACGTCTATTTGGTGAATTAATTAGTGATTGTGATATTGCACCTAGACTATATAATTGTTTCCTCTAAGACTATTTCTTGATTATTTTATTTTAATTGGAGATATTTTTTTGTATGATTGCAGGGAAGACGAGGGTTTTATAAAAGAAGAAGAGAAGCCACTTCCGTCGCACGAATTCCAGAAGAAAGTGTGGCTGCTGTTCGAGTACCCGGAGAGTTCGCAAGCGGCCCGCGTGGTGGCCATCATCTCCGTGTTCGTTATTCTTCTCAGTATCGTTATATTCTGCCTGGAAACACTGCCAGAGTTCAAACATTATAAAGTATTTAACACCACGACGAATGGAACTAAGATAGAGGAAGACGAGGTTCCCGATATAACGGACCCTTTCTTTCTTATAGAAACCCTTTGTATTATATGGTTCACATTTGAACTTTCAGTTCGTTTTCTCGCCTGTCCGAACAAGCTCAACTTCTTCCGCGACGTAATGAACATTATAGACATTATCGCTATCATTCCCTATTTTATAACCTTGGCGACGGTAGTGGCCGAGGAGGAGGACACGTCCAATATACCCAAGGCTCCCGTAAGCCCTCAGGATAAGAGTACCAACCAGGCCATGTCGCTGGCCATACTTAGGGTCATTAGGTTAGTCAGAGTGTTCCGAATATTCAAGTTGTCCAGGCACTCGAAAGGACTCCAGATCCTCGGACGAACTTTGAAAGCCTCCATGAGGGAACTCGGGTTGCTTATATTTTTTTTATTTATAGGTGAGTACCCCATATCAGTGCTAGTGCTTACGCGAGTGATGAAAGTGAAAGTGCGAAATAAAAGTGCTCTTAATTTGGGGCTTTATCATTTCATTTTATTATTGATAAGTATTAATGTATAAGATATTAATTTAAGTACTTTCTCTCAAACCATACTTTTTGTATATTTTTCTTCCAAAAAATAATAATATGGTAATTGTATCGTCGGCTCAAGAAGAAATATTCATTACAATTAGTTTAAGTTTTCTAAATTTAAGATAAATCAATAATGGTGTTCATAAAAATATTGTAATCCAAAATGGAAAATTTGTTTAATTTGCATTAAGTGCACTAATTACATATTACACCTCCTGCATGGCTGTTTGTTTCATACCGCCAGATCGAAATCGTGTGAAAAGGGACGTATAAACATAAAAAATGATAATTTTCTTTCATCTTGAGAAAAAGCGCAAATGGAGTTCATTTGCAAAAATGAAAATCATCCACAGAATAAAACGTTTATTGGAAAAGCGCTTTCAAACTAGCTAGAGGTCATCATCAGTGTATAATCTAGCAAACAAATTAAAATAGAGCAAATAAAATTAAAAACAAAATATAAATTAACATATTTTAAGTAAACAAATAATTGAGTAAAACAAAATTAACAAAGAATCAGGTTCAATAAAACTACAAAAGCCCTCTACGAGACCTATGTCACTTGCACTACCGCTGCCTTCTTTTTAGTCTGAGTCTAATATTTAATGCTGATCATAGATATTTTGTAGTTAGACATATTTTTTAGTTTTATTGTACCTGATTATTTGTAAATTTTATCTTAGTCCATCAGTTGTTTACTAAATGTATGTTGCTTCGTGTTTTGTTTTCTTTTATATATTCTATTGTTTGTTAGGTTTTGCACTGATGACGGGCTCAATGTAGTTTAAAGCATTCTGCCCATTAAAGTTTTACTCTATGGAGACACTCCTCTTTTTATTGTTTTAAAATAATTTCTTCTCATTTTATTTTTAACTTTTTAATTATTATTGTTAATGAGTAGTAGTTATTTATTTGTCATTTATATTAACCATCTTGTTTCATGTAAAAAAAATTAAATATTATAAAAGGTTTGAAAGAGTGTACTATGTTTTACTCTAAAAAGGAGAAATTTGGGTAAAAAGGAGAGATGTGACGTCACTGGGGAAGGCAATCAATGCCGCGGCCTCAAGAGGGGCTGTAGTCTCTAGGCAACATATGCCTCAAACCTCCTCTCAGCATGATTCTTTTTTACCCAGCCCTCACTTTATTCAAGTATCTTTGTACTTATCATTGTCCTTGCTATTATACCATTCTAATATAACTGTTATCAATGCTACGAATATTTATATTAAATGATTCTGCTATAATTCAGTGGTTTCCAATAGGTGATCTGCGGACCACTGGTGGTCCGTGAGAGGGTTTTAAGTCGTCCCCTACACGTTTTTAGGGTCTTATAAAATCATTATACGAGTTACAGCAAATTTTTCGGGCTATTAGTAGACTCCATACCTTGGTGAGAAACCCTTATTGCGTTATTGTCAATGGTTATTTAGTATAACTATTTCTGAAAAGCCGTTCTGTTTCTTCGAAACATAATAAAACTTCGTTAATTTTATTTTTAGATTTAGCATGTTTCCCTCTTGACATTCATTTATAGAGATTATAGGACTTTCTCTATATCCCACGCAAAGGCGAATGCTAAAGGCTCAAATAAGTCTATTATTTTATACCCGCATTCAAATTAATTGGTCACTGGGACTGTAAATAGTCTCTGACATTTTTAGTCGATTGAAGATTAGTTTAAGCGGAAATAATTTTTTTTTATAACGTAGACGAAATTAGCGGGAAAACTTAAATGAGGTAAGCAGTTCTACTAACTTAAAAGAGCGGGAATATTAAGGTATACTTGAATAACAACTTGTATCGGGTTTTATGTAGATAGAAGGTTTAGTAAGTCAATTAAAGAATCCGCTACAGTCGATACTTGCTGTTGGATATGAATATCCCTGGACTGGTTTCGTCATAACTCTATCGTCAGCTGGCGAAGCTACACTCGAGCTCTTAATTAATAAAGTTACTCACTGATATAACTTTATTAGCTAAGAGCTCGAGTGTTGCCCCTCCTGCTGATGATGGCGTTATGTCGAAACCGGTCCAAGGGTATTCATATCCAACAACAAGTATCGACGGTAGCTGTACCGACGGTTAACTTGCAGTAAATACTAACTTTTGAATTTACTGTCGTAAAGAAATAGCTATTCCAGCCCTGCAATTGAGCGTGGGAGGGGGATGTAATTCAGTTAATTTCCTGGCGAATTCTGAAAAGTAGTGCATGAATTCCCATGCATTGGGAACCCTTGTGCTATATCTTAAAAACTAGTAGCATTAATAATTTAATTTGATGGCTATAATCACAAATGTGTTTAGTTTAAAAGTCATACTTGATAAAAGTGACTCATTTTGTCACCTATATTTGTTTTTGTAAACTATTCTCTAAATAATGAAGAAAAAAACATCCTATTCGTAGTGAAAGCTTTCATATAATTGCTCTCGTTCAAAAATATAGAAAAACATATTGATTTTTGGTTTCTTGAAATAGGTGGTTCCCTATTAGCCTAGTGCAAAATTTGAAGAGATTTTTTTTAAAGCTAAAATTATAAAATTGCTACCAAAGTTATAGACTTTTCCAAATGACTTCAAAAATTCACAACGTAGGCTTTTTTTAAAATAAAATCGCTGACTTTGCAAAATATGATTTAGAATGAGCACCAGTGGAGTTGTTCTTAATAAAAGGAACGAAGAAAAGAGTCTCTCCACAAAACTAATAATTTATTCAAAGCGCTTTCAACCTAACATGAGGCCATCATCAGTGCCAGAGATAATTAAAAGAAAGACATTAAATACGCAAAAATATTAAATAGAATTAGTAATATTCTTCCTCTTCTTTTTTGACTCAACAATGTCGGTGAGCCGTGATAGATTTTTTCTTCGTTCCTTTCATGACTTTACAAACATTAATTACAAACAAAGTTTTGCCAATGCACAACCAACAATTTAGGTTGTACAAACAAACTTACAACCGGCAAACATACAAAGTTGGCTTTACTACAAACTTTATTTGTAAATCAAATTTTAATGAATAAAAATTTGATTTATTGGAAATTTTATCAGCTAAAAATGTTCTCTTTGAATTTTGCACATAATCAACAGGGAACCACTTAGTTCAAGAAACCCAAAATTTGTTCGACTCTCTCAAATTTAAGCGTGCGCAATCATACGATAGTCTTCACTCTGTGCAGCCATACTGATCTTTCTTCATAATTTAATGTATATTTTAATAAAATGTTTTAAATCTGTAAAAGTTATTGAAGGTTTTTCAGATCCGTCTCCTGAACTATAAAAGTAGAATTAAACAAAAATGAATATTGCCAGTATCTCACTATCTCTCTAAGAACGACTTAAATCTCTTCTTTTTAGTTGATTTATTTAATTTGTAATATTTATTTTTAATTATGCCTTACTATAAATATTTGTTTAAAATTGCTCTAACGAGTGTTGAATTTACATTTTAAACCTATTTTATGGGTTATACCAGACATACCACAATATGTATGTCTGGTTGAAAGTATGCCTCCAGTGTTACCTTCTCTGTCTCGTGGCATGTCGCCAGGTGAAAAGCCAATTTTCAATTACTCTCAGAAAATTGTTTTATTTAATTAAACAAATCAACTCTTGTAACAAATATTATAGATGACCAAGTTTTATTGGCTTGGCAAGACTTGCAAAAGACACTATCAGGTGGAACTTAGGTTGAAAAAAATCATTTAACCGGTTACATAAAATGGAATAAAATAATTATAATATGACAAATTGAATCAATAAACATTTAAAGGAACTGTGAAAATTTAGTTTCTCTGACAGGGATTTTTTTATTTTAAGTAAAATACTCTCTTTCTATTGTTCGTTCCGTCCATTGTTAAATACTCAATATAATATTATCTATGTGATGATTCCACTGTTATCTGTCTACTTTTCATTAGAAACGATAGTTTTAAGTCCACGAGTCTATGTTGAAACTAAACAAAATAAGGAAAAATTAAAATATTGTTTGTTATTGCAGTTGTTGTATCTGAATGACTGCGTGAGAATAAATCTGATCATTTTGTACTTTTCCTCATTTATTCTGTAGGGAAATAGAAAAAGTATTGTGTTTGAAAAAATAATTCAAAAGCGGGATGTCACCTGAATTATTCGTTGTTTTTACACAAATATATCCATGATTTTTGTTTGATCATAAAAGTTAAACAGCAATGAGCGTGGTCAGTGCGGTATGGGTGACTGCCGAGAATGAAACAGATGCATTTACTATCTGAGGACAAGCGAAGCGAGTCTGGAGACATGCTGCAGTATAAATTTAGCGAAATTTATATTCTGAGTACGAGCAAAGCGAGTCAGCAGGGAGGATAAGCGTAGCGAACCGATGTGATGAGGAAAAGTTCCGAGGTACCCCGTACCCGAATTTTTACCATTATATTTAAATGTACCATTATTTCCTAAGAGCTAGAGTATTTTAAAGTAAATTTTCCGTACTGTCTTTATGTATTTTGTTATGGCAACATTACTTATGACCACCAGAAACCGGCTTTGCTGTTATCAGTTATTATAACCAGGGTTAACTTAAATGAGGAAAAGTTTAAATTCGATTGTCGCAAGCTACTAAAAATAGCGCTGCGGCGGACCGGTGCGGACAACTCATGAACTAACCCCAATAGCTTTCCAAAAATGACTGATTACATTTTTATATTAAAATTTATAAATTTAACCATGGCAATTCTTGGTTATGACAGCTACATTTATTATTATTATAAAATGATTGTTTTCTGTATGTATTTTTCACAAAAACGGTTCGCCGTTGCATGTTCTGTATTGTAAAATCAGAAACTAAAAGTAAATAGAAACCTTTTTAAACTTCCAGAGAACCTTACTGATGGCAGATAAGTAATTTAATTTAATTAATTTATTAATTTAGTCGATTTATCAGGTAATTACATTAAATTACATGTTCGCATCTTGCCGATGTAATTAAAATACAGGCTGCATTAAATGCCAAAATCTATCTTTTACCACGTGTAAACTTTAGCCACTATTTCATTTTTACCTGATTGAATCAATTAAAATAATAAATTACTTGAATGAAAAACTTAAAAATAATCAGAAGCGTTCTGTGTAAGATTAAAGTGGTACAGTATAAACTATACAAAGTATAAAAATTTCAAACTGACTGTGGGCAAAAAGCGGGAAATCAAGACACGCCCACTCAATTGAAAGGTAGGTCCCCCGCCGCGCTAGTGTCGATGGTTAAACCATACCAAGGTGCATATGAAGTAGTTTGAAATTGTTTTTTATTTTATATTTTATATTTTTTAAACTCTGATGATGACTAATTTTTAGTCGAAAGCTTAGTTATTATATATTAAACAATAAAGGACTTATTGTTTGAATTTTTTTAGTACAGAACATGACAATGGCGAACCGTTTTTGTGAAAAAACAAAGAAAATAATCATTAATAACAATAAATGTATCTGTCATAACCAAATATTGCTATGATATTCATAAATTTCAATACTAAAATATAATCGGTTATTTTTGGAAAGCTATTGGGGTTAGTTCATGAGTTGTCCGCACCGGTCCGCCGCAGCGCTAATTTTTATTAAAATGGTTCACTTTAGGTAAACCCTAAAGTGTTCGCGGAAGAGTTTTGCCAGTCACGTTTTCATTTGTGTAGTACGACAATAATATAACCAGATATAGCAGTTGCGGTTACTGCTTTTTAATTTGAGGAAAAAAAATACTCCGTCCGGGAGCATGTCCTATAAGTATGTGACTTCACAACCTGATCCTGTACCTTTAACAAGAGTCAACACGATCCCCCTGCAAGACTAAACAGATAACTGATAAGCCTGAACATGCATATTATTAATTTTTTAGTGCTATTACCACGGAGACATAATTACTATAGATGCTCTATTGATTTAATTTGAAATCATGAAAAAAGTAACCTGTACACTTTCAAAAATAACGTTAATTATAAAAATAATCTTATTTATTTGAACGTTAAAATACAAAACACAATGAGGAATATGTATGTTTTATTTATTTATTTTTATTTAAAAGTATAACATTTAATTAATAATGACACTTGTAAAAATATCTTAAGTTTTTCTTTTAATTTTAATTAATTTTTAAAGTTTACTGTTGTTGTTCAAAGCGGGACTAGTATCCCACTACAGCGGATTTATTTTGAACTATACCTGGGTTTAGTTGCTCAACGTAACTTTTATTTTCTGACTCTTAGCTGCTTTATTCTATTGCAAACCCGCTTCACGGTTATATTAGTAAAATGAAGTTCTGGTGGGAAATCAATCTTATCACAGGTGATAACGATAATCTATGTGTTATCGATGTATTTTAAGAATATAATAATTATATTTAAGTCGTTTTACATTAATAAAACGAAATATTAGTGGTATTTTTTGTATTTAACAGTGTTTTGCACGCGTAATGAACTGTCAGTGATACATTCTCAAGTGCTTGTTGATCACCTTACATTTCATTCATATTATGAAATTAGAACGTTGAATTTGAGAAAAAAGTTATTCTTTTATTAATATTTACTATTTTTAATCAAAACAAGAGGCATTCGGCCCTTTTCGCCGCTCCGCGGCGTCAGTGCTAAGGGCCGCGAACTGACCTATATCAGTTCGTCATATTACTAGTTTATATAAGTGGCATACTGCTACACTATAAGCGAATATTCGAATGTATATATCAAAAAACGTAATATGATCGCATTTTGTCATATATGTCAATATCGAATTGTTTGTGTGGTCATTATTGTAGGTTATTGACGTTACAGATATTTCATAGACAATAGGTTTTGGGACATTAACAAAGTTGATTTTTGTACCAAGTTTCAATTCGATCCGACAAAGCGTTCGAAAGTTATCGTGTCCCATAGAAACGTCTTGGAACAAAAATCTCGCACATACATAACATATGTATATGTGCTCATTTTTTCTTTTCGCTAAGAAGAATAGGACCATATTGTAGTGATCGCAACGCCTGTGACCACTACAATATATTGCCTGGAATCGGATTTTTTTATTTATGTGGCAATTTTCAGCAGGTATAATTAAAACTCGGGTATAGAGATTTGTTAGTTTTAACATTTACCTTGAGAATTAAAATTTTATAATGAACTATATAACCCAAGTGACGTAGTAGATTTTTGTCGAGAATCTTCTTCTTTTAAACATTATATTTTTCTTAAGTGCTAATGAAAATGTTTAATATTTTATTTTTTCTGTAAAATACATTTTTTATTTTGATTAACCCAACGAAACAAAAAACTATACATTAATATGTATGCATCTTACTCATTGGTTTAATATAACCTTAACTCACTTTTAGTGGAGGTTTCAATTAGATTAAACAATGCCCCTGAGAGCCTCTAAAAGATGTTTCAAGCCTCTTAATATATTGAGATAAGGTATGGCTCCTGTAGTAATGAGTGAGAGTATTATTGCTTCTCCAAAAATGAATTAGTTAAAACGTGCTTGAATATTTTGAAGACAAAAAAATCCATCTTTAAACGTATTTAGTTCTAGTAAGCAAAACTGTCCTGTTGTTTTTTCACTTGTTGCTGAGAGAGATTTAACTTGGTTAAACTGAAAAGTTAACTTACTTGCTTTAACTCAATCAACACTATATATTTTAAACAAATATTTACGACTGTATTATTTTGGTATTTTATGAATATTGTAACCCGGTAGGTTTAACGGTATCTCTATATGAATTGGAGTGTTGACAAACTTTGATTTGCTTTATCAGCTGATTTGTAAACTTGTCTTACCATGGCAGTACTAACTCAATAATGCCAGTGACTATAAGTTGGTGAGCTGGACGTGGTAACACATCTCAACCAAAGCAGAAATTATATGATAGAGTATCATACAATTTCAGGTTGATGTCAGATTGGCCATTATCTCCGTACTTTAATGTATGTTATACATTCTAATAAAATCTTTTACTTGACACTTAAACGAGTGCATAGCGATGTTATTGGTAGATTGAAAAGTTTATTTTCCTTTCATAAGTATTTAGCCAATCGCGGTGTTATATTTCTGCTTCGTTCCTACTTTCTCAAGAAATTAACCAATCACAGCAAATATTTTATCTGACTATATTATGCTATTTTCATCCGCGCCTTATAATGATCATTAGTTCGTTTACATGTCTCGCCCTGTTCCTTAGAGATACCGTAAACTGACCGGACTGGAGCTAAGATTAACTAAATATAATTGTGTTGGATAAATAAACCTAAATAGGAAGTAAATATAGAAGGTAACATTGTCACTTGCTACTTTTATACATAATATGTATTGTTTTGGAATTTATTACTTCAAAATAAATAACGAAAGTTGAAATTGTATTTAATATACTAAATTTTATACTTATACATATTTTCCATGATTACAGACTTTTGTTATCGTGTATAAAATGATAGATATGCTTCTTATATTGAATACAGGTGCATTGCCAAATTAATCTAATGTTGGTATTGTGTGACTTGTTTTTTTTTAAATTTAATGTTTTCTCTTCAATATGATCTTGCAGGTATTGCGATGTGATCAGAAGTTTTCATTTTCTTTGAATTGATCAATTTAGTTGTAAAGTCTAAGTTAATCTTGGCTGATGATTTTGTTTGTGATCATGTTTATTATTGCAATTTATGTTTTCAGAGAGACCAGTTATTCCCAATGTTTTTGGTTTTACTGTCTTACACTTTAAATACTTTGAGAAAATGGTTCGTGTTTCCAAAATAACTTGTACCACTCATAAAGTGTATATGTACAAGTACTGCCAATATGTACTGGTGTTTATGGCGCTTAAACAATTTTTATAAAGACCATCTTGAGCTATGGCTGGGTTTGTCAGCTAC
The DNA here is from genome assembly GCA_018340805.1 of Microvelia longipes. Classification (NCBI taxonomy): domain Eukaryota; kingdom Metazoa; phylum Arthropoda; class Insecta; order Hemiptera; family Veliidae; genus Microvelia; species Microvelia longipes. The sequence continues at coordinate 47,902,627 of JACMZG010001908.1, read as the reverse complement.
AAAGATCGTTTTGAGCTATGGCTGGCTTTTTCAGCAATAAAAGTTGTTGTTAAAGACCCTAATACTAATAATATTTATAATTTAAGTATAATAATGGTATATGGGTAAAGTTTGCTGAATACCAAGTGCTGATTTTCAGGCGTTATCTTATTCTCAAGTGCCGTTTACTTCGCCGAGGCCGGCTCGGAGCTCTCATTCTTCAAGTCCATACCGGACGCCTTCTGGTGGGCAGTCGTCACCATGACAACCGTTGGATATGGTGACATGAGGTAAAAATGCCCACAACCTCGTTATTTTTTTCATTATAATTTTATTTTTCCCGATTTACCAAAATGGGCCTGTACCTTCTTTCAGGTGTGGTGCTATTCTCAAGTGCCGTCTACTTCGCCGAAGCGGGCTCCGAAAATTCATTCTTCAAGTCGATCCCGGACGCGTTCTGGTGGGCCGTTGTCACCATGACTACCGTGGGATATGGGGATATGACGTATGATGTACTCTTTAATAACGATTCTTTTAGTTTGCCATTTGGTTTTGGTTTTATTTTATTTCTTTATTTTACATTTTATTTATTTTTTTGAAGTATTTTATTAAAAAGTTTACTAAATTTTTATAATTTCTAGTTGAAATTCGAACGAATTTTATTTACTTGAAGTATGCATACTACTGGCTCTGTTATGTACCGTTTTATTTTTTTATAACATTAACTTTATTTTTCCTTTTTTAACATTTTTAAATCACTGGTAGTTGGCATTGAATTGCAGTGAATATCTTTAGACCCTCTAGGTTGTTTTATTTATCTTTACATTCCGTATCACAGCGGGTAGAGAATCACATATAAAGCTTATAATCCATCTATCATTTAGTCCACTATCTCCCCGTATACCCCATCCTATCTTCCATTTATATTATTTCAATTAGTCTCTTCATCCTCTTTCATTTATTTTCTTGCTATGAAAATTGACAAAACTATTTTTTTAGACCTTTTTATTTTTTCCCCTAATCTATAAGGTTATATTTTCCTGCAATGAAGTTGAATAATATAAGTTGAAGAAAATTCTTTGTTAACTGGAGATTGAACCATAACAATATGGGGAACAGATGCGGGTAAACATGAAACTCGGTCAACTGCAAATCGTCCGGGTACGGCGTACTGTAGGTTCCGCATTCGGCGATTGTACGGCCTTCATTGAAAGAGTGCATTAACATGATATTTGATTTACCTTGTTAATTTTTTATTGAATCTTATTATTTATTTATTTTTGTTATTTATATTTATTTTGTTTCAAAATTATTATTTACAAGCTGATTTATTTAAAATATATTTATGATTTAGTTGTTACTAGATATTGTTTTTATTTGTCCGTTGATTTATGTTGTAGATTGAACAATGTGACTATAGTGTTCTTTGTTTTGTATATGCTTCTCAAAGTTGTAACACCAAAGTTTCTAAGTGATGGTTCTCTCTCTATATTACTTCTTCTATCTTTTTATCTGTACTCTTTCTCTCTCTTTCAATGTTTTTGGAACTAAATTTGTGGCTCCCACTTTTGTCCGCTTTCCATCCTTACCACTTCCTTGTCAATACTACGCTGTATTATTTATTTATTAACTGCTTTTGTTAATAAATATTTTCCCTACTTATGTATCCAATTTTCCAATATGGCGATATTTATTGTATTTCATCTATATTATTTACGCGATTTAAAAGTCTTCTAAAAAAAACATCTATCTTTGCACGCGTTTAATGGTCATAACCTGATTGAATCAATTAGTAAATCTTTGGTAAATAAATAAAATCAGATATTTATTAATTTATAGATATAATTAATAAAATCAGATATAATTAATAGTTTATTAATGAGCTTTATATCGAGTGGAACATTCCAGAAGCACCAACAGTAGATTCTTAAAATTAAGAAGGAAAAATGTTCCTAGATTTTCAAAAATAGTCTTTAAACCCTGTAAATTGACTCTTGCGAGCTCAAAATTATCACTATTATGTTGGTAACTATTACCCAAATATGATCATTTTGTTACCACTTTTAGTTATTTTGAAAAGTTAAATTAGAACACACTATAATAATGCCTTTTTTAGAATTAAAATTAAATCCCAAGAAATGTTATACTGATCATCCTAATCCGGGAATTTGTTATAATAAGATATTGTTGGACATTTATCATAGAGCTTTTTTAAAACAAAACCCCTCAAAGATAAAAATATTTTGAAGAAATCGTTGTTAGACTATACGATGTATATTGTACAAAATACCGGATTAGAGTGATATTAGTATCACATTGCAATCAAATAAGCACTATTATATTATGTGTTCTATATTCATTTTTCCAAGTTTCCAAAAGTGGTAAAAAGTTGCCATATTTGGATACCAGTTAACGAGATAATAATGGTAAATTAGAACTTACAAGAGTCGATTTACTGTGGGGAGAGACCATGTTCCAAATTCCAGGACTAATTTTTCTCCTTATGTTTATTGATCCACTCGTTAAATCTAAATAAAATTTTGAGAATAATGAAAAGCTCCCTTAAATTAGAAGTTGTATGAAAATCCAGCTTTATATTATGTAAGTAATTTTTTTTAAATAACAGAAATATCAATAACATATTGGCCGTTAACATTTGACGAAAATTACCTTTGTGGAATCTGTCACTTCTGATGCCACCTACACTTATTGTGTGTTTTTTTGTTTACTGTAATTAAAAAAAATGTCTGCCGTAAACCTACAACTTTGCACCTAAAATTCCTTACCAAAAATGTGTCAACTACTATTAACTTTGCCTGAATAAATTGTTGAGTATTATCTACTACAGTTTGGTTTAAGTATCCAATATTGGAGGAGTCATGGTCGTACTCTATCTCCTAGAGGATTAGTGATTGAAAATCAAAATTTATTTATGAATAAAGCATTATTACTTAAGATCGTTAGTATAAATTAGTCAACCAATAGATTTAACTTAAGTTCTGACTAAACTCAGTTGTTAAAGAATTTCGAGAGACGGAAGCTTCTAGTGAAAGATATTTGTTTGCTTATTGTCCTACATTAGGACTTCTAGATCTAAGATTATAAGGGAGTATTAATAAGCTGCAACCCAACTCTCGCCATTGGTGATAGCAAACCCCACGTTCAATGATATTATTTGATGGACCTAGCTGTAGAGTAATATGATAAGAAATAAAACTAAACCAGTTTTCGTCTCTCTACTCATTTAAATTAATTAATGACAAAGCCAGTTTTCAACCTTTAATGGTCATCATCAGTGCTACATAAACAAATAAATAATTTTGTTTTGTTTATTATGTAGGCCCTGTTGATGACCGTCAAAGGTTGTAATCCTTAGTCATATGTTAATTATAATTAGTGGAGACACGAAAACTGGTTTATTTTCTCTTAATTATATTATTCGTTATTGGTTAAATTAGCCATTTGGATTTAGGTTTTACTTAATAAATAAAAAAAATAATAAAATAACTTGGGTTACATTAATATTGCGTTATTTGAGGGAAATTACTTTCAGGAAATATTTTGATTTCCTTTTTCTGAGCAGTTCATCTTGGATGTTAATAATAGTTAAGCACATTATACTGTGAATATTCGTTTCTTCTGTTTTTTCTTTTATCTGTGCCACACTTCTCCTCCTAATTTGCCTCTCGTTTACGTTATTCTCTTTTTTTCTTTTTATTGTCTACTTTTATTTTAATTTTTGTGGTACCTTTATCGATGTTGTAAAAGCGGAAAAGAAATACTTATCAAATCTGTTGTTTTATTTTTTGCTTGAAAGTTTTATTTTTACCCATTTCGTCTTTGTATATCTTACATAATTAAAAGCATTAAATAAATTTAAAAAAAAATCAAAAACAAAAGTGTTAAACAGGAATCAATACTAGGGAAAACGAACGGCTAAAAGAAAAAATGTTATATTTTTCCCTTAAGGTCATTCAACGCAAGCTTCGCAGAAAACAAAGAATTTTCTCAAACTTTTACTGTTTTTAATTTGTATACTTGTTATTATAAAATTTTGATATCATTCATCCTGATTGTTTATAAGTTCTAACCATACAATTTTATATTATTTTGAAACACATTTTGTAGTTTTTTTTCTAATTAATTCAACTTAAATTTTATTTATTAAAACGTAACAAACATTTCTTTGTAAATGCTTTTATTAGAAAATTAAATCAAGTAGATATGTTTTATTTAATTTTTTAGATCAATATATTTTTTTTACTATCGACGTTTGAATTGATAAAAATCACAATGCTCGTTTATTTCTCTTTTATGCCACCAAAAGAATTAAATTGTTTTAATTAATATAATTAGTAAATTTAGCGCCCTTTAAAAAAATAATTTATTTGAAATAGCAAGTATAATAAAAAAAAGTTAAATTCATGATAAAAAAAATATTAAATTTGTAAAGTGCTTGAGGTCCCGCATGATAGCGAGCATGGCTTGTGCATGTTGCAGCATGGTGGATGTCGTGGAACTGCTTTGTGGCATCTAACCCTGATTTTTTTTCAACACCAAAAACTTCTTTTATTTTTTAGTCAATTATATTATTTAATAATGTACCCTATTAAGATTTTTTATTGATTTTAATCATAAAAAAATTTAAATAAGTAACAATACTTATTATTTAAGTTAAGGATATTTACTAATTAGAACATTTTTGGTTGGCCTTAGTCTATAATCCAACGTTAGGCATCACGTAGTTTGTTCACGCAGTTTGATTTGGGCTCTTTAATTTAATCCCTCAAATCTAAATTCAGACTTTGATCTCAAATTATTTGAAAATTTTTGTTCTGACTGATCAATATATAAATTAAGACATTTTCTTCAAAACGATTTCCCTCGTTTTGTTTCTTCAAAATTATTGTATGTGTAGTAGTTTTGACACTCGTATTGCGGGAGATCAATAATTCATGGCGGAACGCACTACTGCCATCTATGTCAAAATTAATTAACCTTGATATGATGACGTCATAAAGGTATTACGAGGCGGTATCTTCCACTAATGAAGTTTAATGTCTTGGAGATAAATAAGTGATATTCATACACTCGATTACTTTTGTTTAACTAGAAAGAGTAAACAAATCTTAGACTATCATAATATAACCTGACCATTCAGTGTTGCAGGGTTTAGAACTAGGAAACTTCAAAAGGTTGTTGGCAAGACTGTCATATTTTCAAATATTCAATTACAGATTCAAATACAGCGCTGGACGCCAAAAACTACTAGATATTCTATAAGTTGCAATCAGAGATTTACAAGCTTATCTAAAATCTAAATATAGACTAAAATGAAACAATATAAGATTACATTAACTATTGTATCTATAAGGCGTCCTATTATTAAGTAGTACGTATATTTTTAACCCGGGTAAATTTGGTAAGCACGATACTTGTCTACTTGCAATCTTATTGCTTTGTCTCTGGCTTTTTACAAGTTATATGTTATACCATATTTTGAAAATCCGTACAGTTTTCGTTTGAAAAATGTATAGTATATTTTAAATAATATTTAAAATAGGTTTAAATGAGTGTTTTTCGAAATTCATACTTGATGGACAAAATATTTTATTAAATAGAGACGCATATTTGGGTTAAGAGTAGAGTGGAATAAATGTCATTAGAAGCATGCTTTTGATGCAGAATGTTTTCAATGTTTTCAACCAAACGAATTCATACTGAATTTTACATGATTTGAGGCAATATTAACTAATTTTTCTAAATGTTGATAGTGATAGTAATCACTGAGAGGTAATGAGTCACATGAGAATTGTGTTACGTCGTTGGACCCTCTTTGCTAACACACTTTATAGAAGTGTTCAACAATATGAATCATAGTACAGGTATTTTGCGTCTAATGTACCGCAGAGCTGTGACTGTACCATTTGTTAGCTAGAAACCACACGTGCTCCTCTGCCAGATTCCTTCTGGCGTATAATAAGCTTTCGAACCCGAAAAACAGAAACATTTGAATAGTTAATTAAGCTACTATCGAGGGTCCATAATTTTACCCAGTCCTAGATAAATTTAGGGTTACGGATCTTTTACAAGTACCTGACATCGCACGGGCTCGAAAATTTCGGCTTAACGTCCTTTTCTAAGCACGTTCCATGTTATAATTTCCATAATCTGGGCGCCACTTCAAAAAATATACATTATAATAATAGTATACATTAATTATTCTTCTTGTAAAAAGAGCAATTATTTATTTTCATATAATTTCTTCTGACTAAAAACTAAATGGGCCAACTTAAAACTTTTTGTACCTAAATGGGCCATTGTTTTATCATTGATCTACTTACTTTTCTGTATTTAATTTTGACTAATTTCTTCCGATTGCAAATATCGTACTTTATATTTTTGACTGTTATTCTATCAATATAAATAACACACTGCATATTTTGACTGATATGCTTCTTGTACAAATAATCAAATATTGAAACATAACAGTAAAGTAAAAATAACCCTCTGTTTTATAACACACAGTTTTGACTGATATCCTTATTGTATAATTAACCCGCAATTATTGTTTGACAGGTACAATTTTAATACAAATAACCCATTTTTTTTCTTTGTCCAGTATTCTTTGAGCACAGTTTGCACTATTAATTTATTTATATCCCCTGGGGTTAGATTCCTATGTTATGTCGCTTTTAGTTTTAGTTACCATATTTTATGTTTGTGAATGTTCATTTTATTAACTTCCTATTATTATTATTTTAATCCAAAAAGAGTTTTAAATTGTTATAAAACTTTAGTGAAAGTTTAATTAAAAATATATATTTTATTTTTTCCTGTTTCTTTAATTTCATAAAAAAAACAACCTCATTAACTAATTTTTTTGGAAATCAGCTAGTAAAAATAGATTTTATATGAGCCTTATTGTATTAAGTCAAATTTAAAATAATTTAAGCAAATTATGAGAAATCGTTTGCAAATTTCAAGAGTTTAAATTCTGATTGACTGTACATGTTAAATAGTGGCTACTGTAGAGATTAGATTGTACATACTCTAATACATATAATGAAATATATATATAATATATATATATATATATATATATATATATATATATATTATAACGAATTATCGTATCTTTGAAACAGTGGCAATATTATTGATGTATAGATATATGACCGGGAGAATTTCCCATTGTTATTGGAAAGTTGTTTAACTATACCACCAGCTAAAGTAACTCATACCTCCTCTACCAATGAAAATGAAACTATAGTTTACCGGGTCATTTTCTTTCTAAATGACTTTAACAATACCTTACTTTAATATTGACGTTAAAATTTAAAACATTTTGTGTAGTTGAAACATTTTATGCATGTCACTAGATTTTTAACTCTTTTTCTGGATTATTAGATATGTTATTTTTATATATTTATACCTATTTTTATATTTAATCTTGATTTACTCATGTATTTTTTATTAATATATACATTTTTCTAACGTTTATTTTTACTGGTCTGTCAAAATAAGTAAAATTTTATTATGTTACTAACCAGTTGATTTGGATTATGTAAACTTAATTGATAGAATTTTTTTAAGTGATAAATACGCAATGAATAAATTAACCTAATTTTCTTGCAACCATTAATTATATTTTGTATTTATATATTTTTTTCACTCACAGAGAAGAGTCATAATTTTTAATAATGTTTTTTTTTAATGCAAATACGTTTTATAAGACACATATAAAACGCTAACAAAATTATTAAAAATCATTTACTTTATGATAATCATTTTTTAAACTACAAAAGGTGTTAAGTACGGGCTGTAATCTAAACATAACTAAGTTTGAGTTTAACTTACACGTAAAAACAGATGCAATATATGTTGACGTATAAGTACTCCTTAAACTTACATTAGGCTTTTAGAATTCAGGTCTAAAATTAACAATTGTAACTTATAAATGAGATGGGGTTCTATATCTCATGTAAAAGAGTGTTCCATTGAATCAACATGACTCCAGAATTATTTAATTGAGTTTCTTAAATTCACTACTTTGAGTTGTAAATTCCTTCAAAAAGTTTGCAAAATAACAGCACAAAGTCCTTATATCTAAGTCATCATGAATTTTTATTAATTCTCTTAAAGGTCTTAAGTCAGGACCAATAACCAGAAGAAAAACTAGTTCTTCTGTTTAAGTTGAGTTAACTTAAATTAAGTTTAACTTAAGTTCAAGTATTTTTGAAACTCTATTAACTATTTTTTATGTACCTTAAAATCAGGTAGCTTATCCTTGTCATGAATTTCACACAATACTCCACACTTAATGTTTAGAATATTTAATATTATTATTGCTTGATTTACAAATTTTGTAACATTGAAAAAATTTCTTTTTTAAATTAAAATTTATATTAGTTTAAATTCAAATTCTTTAGAAAGGAATATTTATGTATCAAAATCAAAGAAGTTACCAAAGTTGTATTTTAAGTCTTAAAAAGGCGCGCGATTAGGTGGTACTTTTAGCGAATTCCTTTCTTTCTATAAATTGCTATAGCTTTTAGTTGGTAGAACTAAAGAATTGCTTGTTAATAGCTACCATCGTAATAAAGAATACACTTTCCCTGATGTGGAAAATTTCCTTTTAAAGTAAAAGTACATGGCCTACAGGGAGTGGCAGTAATTCGGGTAGGAGGGAAAAGGGGTGTAAGCTACCCCTCCCCCCCTTCGCCGGATCCAAAAAAAATGTGATAAAATATATATTTTGTTCTTCCTGGCTCGCTCCACCCGTTGGGAAAGCTAATAGGAAAACTAAAGTTTATTACTATAACATTAGTTTTAACTTGTATGAAGTGACATAATTATAGCTATGCTGCCCTCTTCTTGATTATTAATTTTTCAAAAGATGACTTCTCCCTGGATGATTATCTATTTTCGCAGCAGAGCAGAGGAAACCATTTGCTTAAAAAATAATATTTTTACAAGAATGTGTGACGTCCATAGATTTGGCTTTGCAGACGAAAATCCGTTGTTTTAATTTGCATTTCAAGCTTGGTTCGATTGAACGATTTTCAGGGCTAACAGTTTTCAGAAACGATTTTGTATTATCTTGAGTTAAGATATCATTATAATTTGAGTTTAAAAAAATTCAAAAAATAGACAGACGCATATTTCATCAAATTGATTTTGATTAGATAATGCTGATTTCTCTAGGTCGTTGCAACCTATTATCTGAATTTCCAAAATAAAATGATAAAAAGATCTTATTAATTTTACATCTCTTATCTGGACTAAAGAGAAGATTATTATTATAACTGTATACAGAAGATAATCCAATGTCCTTATTTTTATCAGTCTGCATATCAGCACATTTCTAAAACTAACACCTTTTTAGCAAACGATTTTTTTTGTTTAACTTCCTGTTGCTTTTTCTTGGCTAACCTACTTCTTAAGTGCTATTTGATTTGCCTTAAGTGTCTTAAATCTTTAAATATCCTTTACTCTAATAGATTCCAAATCCACTTCTATTAAATTTATAAAATATTTATATAGCAATGCTTTGCAAATATTTTTTTTTTCTTAAACAAAAATAAATTTTACGCAAACCTTTATAAGAAACGGAAATTACTGGACTGATTCTATTTTATAAAATCATTTTAAAAGAAAATTAACTTTATTATTTTTAAACGTTAATTAAACTTCAATATCGGGACTATTACCTTTTGAATCATGCAAATTAGTTTTTAATATTTTCTTTTTTAATTAAATTAGATACTAAAAATTAAAGTATGTTTTACAAATGACTTAATTATTATTTTTTATTTTCACCTTCGACTAAATAATAAGTTACTCATTATTAAAGTTAGTTATTAATTATTAAATAAAACTTTTAAAATAATAATAAAAGTTAATAATTGATTTTTTTTAATATTTGATAAAAGTTAATAAATGTAGTTTTAAATAAATTGTATCGTACTTTGTTTAATTTATCAATAACTAATAATGAAGTACTAATTAAATGTATATGTAACCAAAAAATACAAACTAAACTTAAAACAAAAATAATTACACTTATAAAATAATTAAATTATTATTTAATGAAATTTTAATTATTTTCTTAGACCAAGATAGTATAAACTGATATTTATTTTTATTAAACTAATTTTAGTTAATTATTAGTTTTGTTTATCTATGCTTGAAGGTAAACAAAATAGTTTGGCTTTATAACTAACTTGTGTTCTACTTTAGGTGAAAATACATTTTATTTAATTTTTTAAGTTAAATATGAAATCACATGAGTGTCTGTATTACTATGAGCTGTTTATGACTTACTAAAGTATGTTATAAGCTCTCATGCTGTTTTGGACTTACTTTGCCCTAATTTAAATCATCCAGATCAATTCTTCTCAATTTTACCTAATTTGGTCAAAACACTAGCATATGCTGCCAGACTAGAGTTAAACAGAAGCATAGGCTGCCAGACTTGTGTCTAACATTTGCACTCAAAATTTACATTTTTTTATAACATAGATTATGTTATATGTTATTAGATATGTTATGTTATATAACTTATCTATATGATAACTCACCAAGATGGCTGGTATGATTCATCTATATAAGGCCTAGTTGTACCCTAAACCTCTTTGCTATGTCATCCTTCGAGGAGAGTTGTAAAGTGATAATTTTAAAGATTCTACAAATGCTTGCTCTAAATTTGTTATATAATCAATTTTGCACTCAAGCTTACTAAATCCGCCAAAACCAAGATTTTGTTCGTTAAAGAACAGTTGTCTCTATTAAAGCATAATATTTAGTTTAAGAATCGCTTGAATACTTGCTTGTGTACCAGAGTAAGTATCGGCAAGGAAGAATTGGAAGAAACTATTTTTTATTTATTTATTTATAATTTACGGCGTGAGCCAATATACAAAAATCAAGAAACAAACATTTACAAAATTAAGATTAAAATAAGTTACAGTAAAGTATGTTTTCTTCATAACTTTAAACAATGCTCATATTTAAGTTCCAGAATACCTCTATAAATTTCCAGAGTGTAAATTGTCTTGGTACACTACGGACCTATACTTAAAGTTTCTTGCAATAAAGTCAAACACTGTGTACCTTTATATTTTCCTTTCAATAATATTGCCTTTTTCATCATCTATTTTTATTTATTTTCAGTGATTTCATAATTTTTATTAATATTATATGAAAATGTATCTTCCCTAAGATTGAACATAAAATTCCATTCATGATATGATGGTTTTACTACACCATTTTGTTTTACTGACAGGCCGGTTGGTGTCTGGGGTAAGTTGGTCGGATCACTATGCGCAATCGCTGGTGTACTTACCATCGCTCTTCCGGTGCCCGTCATCGTCTCCAATTTCAACTACTTCTACCATCGGGAAACCGATCAAGAGGACATGCAGTCTCAGAACTTTAATCATGTTACCAGCTGTCCTTACCTCCCCGGTACATTAGGTGAGTTGGAACTACTTTACCATAATTAAAATATTATTAGAATTAGTTAGAATCAAGATGAGCTTTAATAACAAGCCAGGGGATTTTAAGTCCTCGAGAAAGTTACTGTTATTTGTTTATCTTGATACACAATGTTGACATTTTAATCTTTCAACATCCACCTCTTCTTTAGATTGTTGCTGACTAGTTCTTCTTACTTTCGGCCCTAGTGCCGAAAATATGAACCGGGACTTTGCATGCGTGTGTGTAATTACGGGTCACCTGCTTTCCCCCGAATCCTCGTTCGCGCAAAAATGCATTGCCGATTTTCGCGCAAGTAAATAACCTTACGAAATGAAGATGTTTAATAACCATAGGTTATTTCAAATCGAAAAAGCATCTAACATTGTTAATTCCTTCCCAAAAAAATCAAAAATGTACATACTTAATCCGATAAATACTGAGATGTGGAATAAGCTTATAAATAAATAAAGTTTGTCTTTCCACAGATGATTTTTTATCATCTGTGGAAAGACAAACTTTATTTATTTTTATGTACATACTTGATTTTAAAAGAGGGTTTTTGGCAAGTTATTTTAAAAAGTGTAAACGTTTTTTGTGACGTCATGAAGTGACACAACCTTTTTATAAACTTTCGTCGCGCGAGTGCCTGGGAAGGTTTTGGCGGTATTTCCAGAGTTATTTTTAGTAAAGATTCGCGGGAACGATGAGACTCCGTAGTTACGACCCTCGCTTCGCTCGGGCTGCAAATCCACAATCGCGTGCAAAGTTCTGTTTGCTTCTAGTAAGTGGCTGCTGGTAACTGTTTGCCTCTAATAAATGGTTGCTGGTAACTACTTGCTTCTAGTAAGTGGTTGCTGGTAACTTTTTGCTTCTAGTAAGTGTTGCTAGTAACTGTTTTCTAATTTAGTTCAAAGTCATCAAACGCTAGACATAAGTACCAAGTTCTGTTATTCATTATAATTTGTTATTTTGCTGGTATCAGTCTTTTAACCATTTATATCTAAATTTTACGTCCGAACGATATGATCCCCATTGAGGAGGAGAGCCTTGTCCTGTACTCATCTATTTTCCGGTCTTAATCAGATAATTCTAATTTATTTTTTATTCGTTTATCTGATTCCTTGGTCGCAATATTACCAACGATTTAGTTCCAAATATTTTGCGTCCTCTGACACTATCAAAACCTTTTTTTACAACTTTTTTTTTACTTTCTTTCCTTCTGCTGGATTTTCTTATCCAATAGTGCGTATCTGAGCCGTTTTTACCTGTCTTTTTCTACTCCTTTAGATATCAGGAAAAGTATTGTTTTCATCTAAAAATCCGAAACCGAGATTTTACCATAATTATTCCGTTTTTCATGACGGTCTGAGTGGTTTTCATCCTGCTGTCTGTTTGTCTGTGTTGAAAATATTGACTATTTAATTTTAAAAAAAGTACCGTTTATTTTTTCTCATTTATATAGGCAAACAAAAAAGTTTTGTGTTTGCAAAATAACCCGAAACAGGGATGTCACCAAATTATCCGTTTTAGGTGTTTTAAAGGCCTCCTGAGTGGTTTTCACAAAGTTGTCTGTATGTGTGTGTGTTTCTGTCATTGTAGCTCCTAGCGTTTTTATGCTAGAGAGTTGAAACTTAGTACAAAAATCAGTCTACCGCTGTAGTTGTGCTATTCGGAAAATAATTTTTATGACTTCATTAACCCGCAATAATGACTCGGCAAACATTTTGAAAAATCGTAAAACGCGGAAAAAAGATTGAGATTGAACATATGTGTCAGATTTCATCTCATTATCAGCATTAGTTCATTTTGTATCAAATGTCTTGTGTACGTTTTTTAAAAAAAATGTAATAAATCGGAAGTATACACATTTACGCAACATATAAGTACACCAAGTTCCGTTTCAATACGAAAAGTATATCCATGATTTTTGTTGGATCATAAAAGTTAAGCAGCATTGACCATGGTCATTGCTGTATGGGTGACCGCTAAAAATTAAAAGGATGCATTTACTATCTGAGGACAAGCAAAGCGAGTCCGAGGACATGCTGCAGTATAAATTTGACAAATTGTATATTCTGAGGACAAACGAAGCGTGTCTGGAGCAGGGAGGATGAGCGTATCTCATGCGATGAGGAAAAGTTCCGAGGTACCCCGTACCCGATTTTTTTATTCTTACATGATGGGAAGAAAATAAAAATGTCAAAGGTCTTAAGAACGCAAAGAAATATTTCCGTACACAATATTATACCGGAAACCGATTCCGCTCGACTCTTATGAAATCAAGAAGACAGCAAAATAAATAGTTATTATTACTTATTAAATTTATTTAAATAATGCACTATTAAAATCATCTTTGCGTGATTACCGCAAAGATGATTAAAAAACGCACACTAATCATTCAATAAAAATTGAACTAATGCTGATAATGAGATGAAACTTACCAAGTCTCAAAACAATCGCATTATCTTTACACTTTTTTGCTGATCTTTCCATTATCTCTTTATTTTTGCTGAGTCATTATTGCGGGTTAGTGAAGTCATCAAAAATATTTTTCGAATAGCACAACTACAGCTGTAGGCTGATTTCTGTACAACGTTTTAACTCTCTAGTATGACACACTAGGCGCTACGATGATAACAGACACACACATACACACTGACAGACAATTTTGCGAAAACCACTTAGGAGGTATTAAAGCACCTAAAATGGATAATTCCGGTGACATCCCGGTTTCGAATTTTTTTGCAAACACGATACTTTTTCTATATAGACGGTATAAATGAGGAAAAGTAATAAACTCTTGCAAGAATTAAAATGATTCTTAAACTCTCTTTGTTCTGCCTATTTTGTTTAAAAGAAAATATAAAAAAAAATTATGGTCGCATTTATAAATATTTGATGTGGAGCCAATAATTTTGGGAGGGGATAACAACCCACCCCTTTAGATCATAAAGAGAGTTGAAGGTCATCATCTGTTACTGTCAGTTAACAGATGTAGAATCAGAAATATGTGTGAATATTTAACGGCTGGCATCAGCAGAGGCTAGTAGAAGGCTTGGGACTAGACATAGACATCCCTTGTTCTTACGTCTCATTTACAGCTTGCCAAAACTACTAATAAAAATACTAATAATTCCTGCTAGAATTCTTATTCTAGGCAGAAAGTGTTGCCGACTCTAAAATTAGTTGTTGCTAAAGAGTTTTTATCCGTAATCCATACAGGATCAAGTCATATACGGTTACTTGACATTTTAAGTTTTTCATTTCAACAAAGGAAAATTTTTCGTTGTAGCCACCTCATAGAGATCAAGTCTTGTGGTCACTCGATGAGGATGCATTTAAAAAAAGTTTAATCGCAATTGTTCTAAATCTTTACCCTCTGGGGTTTAAATTTCTGCTTAACTTGTAACTTTCTAACTTGTGAATGGTCATTCCTTGCCAGTAACATAGGTCAGTTTATGAAGATTAATATTCGCGTATAAATACATTTACAGTGATATATAAATGTTTAGATTATCCTTATTTAAGTTTTCCTCATCAACTTTGTCAACCTTCAACCCCTATTATGTCTAAAATTTCAGTAGATTAGGGTCTAATTTTGTCAGAAGGTATGGAAACACTGCGCTGTGAACTTGTTATAATGTACCCGTTGGGTGAACTCCTATTCCTACCTGTTCGCTCAACCGGTTAAACTTCATTTACTGGAGATATGCTTTGCCGTTATTATGTACTGTACCATGAGCATTTATGATAGTTATTGATACAAATTGATTTCTTTTAAAACTGCTAATATGGACACCACACAGTTTTATAGGAGATTGTTTTTCTTTTATCGCTTGAGAGAATAAAAAAGTGAGAACAATGGTCACAGATAACTCTACGCAAGCGTTATCGTTATTATTTTTAATAACAGTAGTCCACTTAGATTTCAGCTATAGAGATGACAATTAATTCTGAAAATCTCAACTTATGCAATAAACTTGAGAACAGCAGGTTTAAAATAATCTTTTTGTGCCAAGTAGCTAAGAAAACCAATTAAAAATTAGTTTTATTTTACGTAACAATAAAAACTATAAAAGCTCTATAAAATCTTATCTAATCTCAAACTGAAAAATTGCTGTATCTGTTTCATCTCCAAGTTTTGAAAAATGTTCAATTCACTATATTTTTAAATTGAAAACTATTTAAAGGTAGATCAGTATTTGACCAATCATAATTTGACCAATCATAATCATAATTTGACCAATTAATGTTGTGTGTTTAAGTTGAAACCATCTCAGACCGGGAATTTGGCAACTGTTGTGGAATAGCATGTGGAATAGCTGAATAGCCTCTTCTCAGGGTGCGCGTCTTTTTTAAGGTTATAATTGCGTTCACCATCAACAACTGTTAAATTGTGTGTCTACTCTGATCAAATTATCTGGATTTAATAAGAAATATTGTTCAAAAACTTATTTTAATAAAAACTTCCGTTATCGAAATGCTGATCTGATGATAGATTTGGTCAATTCATCTCCCTCCTGATGACTTTATTGTTGGTATATACCTTGTTATTGTTTTTGAAAGTTTAGGGCTTCCGACGTTTTGCTTTCACTGTGAAAGGGTCACCTAACATCATCTACCTAGACGCGGTCAACACCGGAAGACACAAACCTGTAAAACAATAACGAAAGCCTTCATAGATTAACAATAGCTTGTGATTGTTGTAGGTCAACACATGAAGAAGAGTTCTGTGTCGGAATCCTCGTCAGACATGATGGACCTTGAGGAAGGTCTTCTTCTCTCGAGGGAAGTTACTATCAATAGGAAACAGCAACATAACTCCAATCCTAGGCACAATAATATCAATCCAATGAGCATCGAAACAGATGTCTGACTAGTCGGTATGTATAAACTCATGTATCCTCTGAATCTCAAATCTGCTGATCAACCATAGCTATTATGTATTAACTTATCATTCAGCTTATTTACTTTTGTTAAAAATAAGGAATGAATCTATGGTTACAGGGCCTTTAATTTTAACATCTAAAGGTCTTGTTGGCATAAATTGTACCCTGGTAAAATGATTTTAGTGGAAAGTGTCCATCATATGTCCTTATTTCCTTCTCATTTACTATTGTTTTTCTTTTTTCATTATTATTCTTAAACATATTTAGACCAAAATCCCTAAAACTTAACAACTTAGTAGGTCATGAATACAAAAACCTTTAAGATATTAAGGTTTTATTTCGTCTCTTCTGTAAATAAACTGTACTGTAACTTTATTGCATCTAAAAGAGCTCTAGCTAAACCTTTCAGCTGTAACACTTTATCTCCAAACAATAAATTGTTTGGGAGAAAAATGATTTTAACTCTCAAAATCAGAAGCTCAAATTCTTCAATTGACGTGTGATTAGTTTCTTTTATATCACAAATAAAATATATTTATATATTTATAGTACTAGAATGGGCCATTAGTGGTATTAGGATTAAGGTGTCTCAATAGATAATCGAATCATCCTAACGATCAAAATTTCATGCGACTCTAGAGTTGATCTCTTACCAATGGGTAGAACCTAAGGTTCACCTGTTGGTCAAATCTTGGTCGAATCATGTTTTATCGAGCTAATATTTACTTGAAAACATTTAATTGGCCTACCCTTTGTAGCTTCCCAGTGGGACCTATCGGAAATCAGATTGCGGAAGTTAAGAAGCATCGAGTGGTCAGTACTTGGACAGGTGACTAATAAATTAAGAACTAGTTAAATTTAGTGTGGACTAGATTTATTTATCGCCCACTAGTATCGAGGTCTCGTATAGATGTTTGTAGATAAATAGGTATACGAAAATATGTAAGGTATATGCTACCATAAGTGATCTCTGCGTTAGGTCTGAGAAACGATCATATACTAATGCCATCAAATAAAAAACGTGGGAATAATTTTTAGATGAAGATCTAAAACTGCGTATGAAGATTGAATTAGATAGATTGAATTGATGAAGATTGATTAGAGATGTTCATGGTGATGGTAAATGTTTAATATCCTTCTTGTGTTTCTATTTGAAATCATGTACTATTGGAGAAGTCATGAAGATGATTGTTATGTATGGCTGATACTTAAATGTGCAGAACTTAAAACCAAAAAATAAACCATTTTACAAAAAAAATACTTTTCTGTATAAATTTTATGATATTTGAGAGTGGGAAAGGACACGTATTGTTCATTGGTATTATAGTGAGCCAGTTGCTCTTGTAATACTTGGCTCCTGCAATGCTTTACTCCCGTGTGTTGGGGTACAAGGAGGAACGTCGCTATTTCTCTTACCTCCTCCCCAGGAGTGAGACGGGGGTCCTATTGATCCTACTGCCCTAGGAAGGGAGCAGGATACTCACCCCCTCTCCTCTGCAGAACAGCGCTTGCCCAGATCTACCACTCTTCTCTACCACACTGAAAAACAACTCACACAATTACATATTTATTCATAGGTCTTTGCCATTCCAGGAGGGCTTCCAAGTAATCGTGGAGGATCCCTTTAACTGGTTCCTCACATTACCCAGAAGGCGTGCAAGTGTCGCCACCCTTAAAAAATCATGGTCTATAATAACAATAATATTCCTTAAAATGCAGAGCCACTTCTATTTTCCTTTATTTGTGTGATAAAGCTGGCAACGAGTTTTAGAAGGTCGTTTCTTATGGATACTCGTGACCTCAGTTTTATCCGATTCTTTTTGTTTCTAAATTGAACAAATATCCTGCCCTTTCAAATTTACCTGTATCTGGGTTTGTTTGTGTTTTCTTTGAACTCTTTACTTTCCATTACATAAATATTTATTTAATCTAATTCCTTGCCTATTATCTGATTTAATAATGAGATTAAATTTCATTATTAAATGGCTTGGACATTCTGGGTTCACTCCTTTGAAGCATTATGAGTAAAATCATAGCTTAAAATCAAATTCATGAACTCTCGAAATCTTCCAAGGTAACATTTACTCCTAAACCTGGACGTGTTTCATAGACTTCACACTCATACGAGGGTTCGGCGCATAGACCAATATTTCTGTCATCTTTTATTTTCAAAACCATGGGAGAAATTATAGACAGGCATATTTTTGTAATTACACTTACTATCAAGCTGCTGCAAAAATATTGGTTTGCCAATCAAGCTGATAAATATTGCGAAAGCGCTTTACGTCTTGTTGCTTAGATTAAAGCTGATTTTATTAGCAAAGGTTGTATTGTTTATGATTTTCTCTGTATTGAAATAGCATTTGAAAACACATCTTTCCAAACTATCCTCTCTTCTCTGAGGGAGCATGGTGTGGAAGAATCTTTATGAAGACCGATGGCCACTTTGCTTCGTTGTAGAAGAGTTATAGCTTCTGTGACAGGAGAGACAGCTGAATGCCCGAGTCACCAAGGCATGCCCGCAGGGAAGACTTTTATCTCCTTTTCTGTAGAGCCTTCTGGTGGACAGCATACTTTGCTGACTTACGATTAAAGGTTTTTATGCCATTCGATACGCCTTGCAAATTTATAAATACGCCCCTAATGGAAAACTGGTGCAAACAGGTTAGCCTTTCAGTTAACCCTGCTTAAACTGCACTTGTAATATTTGTATTGATTCTAGTTCACTAGGAAGGCAGCATTCGTGTGATGCTTGTTCAAATCGTTGTAAGTAAAGATACGTTAAGCTTGATAAATGACAAGTAGAGTTACTTGTCTACTTTTGATCAGAATTAGGTGTCAACAGGTTCTCTGTCTTGCTCGCTTTAACTAGAAGGTGAACTTGATCAAAGATAGATTTGAAGTTCAGGTTGAGTTAGTTCTATTAATGAAATCTCCAAAGGAATCAACAGTAGCTTGACGAGGACGCCACAAGTCCTACAGCTATCTAAAGTTGTTGTTCTGAAGAAAATGAGTTGACAGGAATGTATTCTTCGAGTTCTTTCATGAAGATTTCAGGCTTATCTTTATCGTTCCCGTGAAATTTCTTGGGATGCCTTTACTCATGGCATGTATGAGACTAGAAGCAAGCGGGTTTCCTATAACATCAGCGGAAGCTTCTAATCTAGCAGGACTTACATGTCTCCTACGATTTGCTGACATATTGGTTGAGGTTAAGAGAGAGGTGGTAGAAAGTTTGAAGGGTGCCACTTAAAAAAATGTGTGTGTAATGTGTGAGTTGAAACAGGTAGCTAGCTCTCTCTGGATCAGGTTCAGGCCGAAGCTGGTTTTCCATTGTGAACCAGTCCCACGTTGGGCGCCAAATGATACGGCGCGGCGTATGCGATTGAGAGAATGGGGTCAGTTTGGCCACGGAGATTATCATAATACTTGGTGGTCCCGAAAAAGACAGTTGATGGACAGATTAAAACATGAAGGCCAGTGTCAGATGCCACCGGTGAGACTTCATGAAGTAGTCAGCAGATGTAAACTAGATGCTTGTTTGAGCAGGTGACTCAGGAACATCTCTGGTACTTGTTCGAGCGTTTTATATCCGATTAGGGAAAAATTAAGGCTTCTGATTGGCTTTTTGGGAAGTTTTAAGTGAAAATGTCCGCACCATTTGAGGGACAGGAAAAAGAGCTACACATTTTACTGAGGCCGCTTTACATTAAGCAAAATTAATAAGTTTGAGGAAATTCGGGGTTTCTGGCAAAACCAAGGCTGCTGGTATCGTGAGGAAGCAGGCATCCTTGCTAAAGGGGTCTGAGACCACTCCTGTGGGCCCTGAACCCATAGTTGTCATACCCAAAACTATAGCCAAAGGTGTAGTTTGGAACAAATCCTCTGGGACGAGGCACTGCGAACTCATGTTAAAAGGACCTCGTCTTAAAGCAACTGAAGATCTCCTCAGCCTAAGCAGAAGGGGCCTTAAAACAGTAACTGGACTTCTGACTGGTCACTGTCACCTTCGAAAACACCCCCATACCATTGGTATCTTTAAAGAGAACCCATTCTGTAGGCTTTGTGAATCGAAAACTGAAACTTGCCTCTCAAATACTTCTGAGATGTGAAGCCCTAGCCTTTCAAAGGTTCTCTAACTTTGGTAGCAGCACTCTCACAAAGTTTGACTCTATCAATCAATAACCACTGGTCAAAAAGGGAATTATTCTTCTGGAAAAAGAATTATTCTGACCTGATCTAATTGAGGGGATTGTACAATATACTTCCAGTCTCAGTGCAAATGGGGTCTATTCACGATCCCAAACCCTATCAATAATAATAATAATTACTTTATTTTATTTTAAACAACATATTTGTTTTAAAATATATTTAGGTTGATGTTAATGCTGAATTACTTGTACCCACTAATTAGTGATGCAATGCTAAATCAATTGATACTTCTTAACTTAAGATCCAACCAAAATAATTTGTATAACCTTACCTTAATTTAATGTATTAATGATGTGTATTTTGTTTCAGTACATGAGGCTTTGAAAAAAAGCCTGCTGGTGTTGACAAAGCAGAGGCGCTGCCTTTGCTATATTGTAGGTGCTGGCAACTCAAGCCAAGGCCTTTAAAAGTGGTTATTTATTTATTAACGTGTATACGAGTACACAAGATGCCAACACAAGAAAATAATCGGCCATGAAATGCGAGCATCAACAAGAAAACACGACTGACTTTTATTATAATAATAAAAATATATATAAATAAAATAATAAAGCGCTATTATGTATAACTCAATAATTATTTATTATTGGTCTTGCCAAAAAAATGACCGTTTTTTTATAATAGAATTTTGAATTTTGTAATTAATTATTAAGAATTTTTAGGTGTAGCATGAGTGCGGTGAATGAGTGTCGGGCTGAACCGGGCCGAGGGAAGCGCCATTGTCAATGTACAAAGTTTATTAAGGTTCTAATTTAAAAAATACATTTATATTTAAAGTGCTGTTTTAATTAAGGCACATTACGCTTATTTTATGATTATAAGGGTTAAGAAAAATATGTTAAGTAGTCATTCGTCTTTCTTTTTTAAGACCAGTAGATGCAACTTAAGACTGATCATATCTTTACACCAATTTTGTTGTATAATATTGGTTTAACATGTTATCAGTGTAACTTACGAAAGGAAGCAGTGCTGGGTCTGAAAAGAGAAAGAAATCTTAGCGATAGAGGCTGCCATATCTATGTTGACATAATTTTAACTTTCTATCAACTGTGACATTATTATAGCAACGATAAGGAATGTAATTAAAAAGGAAAATAATATTATAAATTTACTTGTATTGTAATAATAAAAAAATATATGTTTAAAACATAACACGGACCTTAATAAGCTTTTTTTTTATTTCTATATTATGTACTTCATCCTCAATGTCATATTTTATCATAATTTTATTTTTATTCCCTGTTCCTTTTTATTTTACTTTCCTTATTTATTTCTAAAAGTTGTTTTATAAAAGATTTTGAACATTAAGTTTGCTCAGCTTATGTGAAACTCTTGTCCTGCCAGTCAGACTACTCTTATTAAAACTATTATTACTTGATAAGACTTCTGCTATTAATAAAAAGGGGTTCACTGGCGTGATTCCATGCAAAGCAGCCCTTGAGTGCACTATTCAACCAATAAAATGAACTCTAGTAAAATTAATGATAAAAACAAGTGACTTTGCATCTATTACTAATTGAAATAAATTAAAAAATTATCTACTGCCTCGATTATCAAATGGTCTCAGAAGCTGTTGTTCAACATTTGTATTCCTTAATAAATATTGAAATTGAAACATAGCATTGGCTGGCTGTGTTATTGCATAAGTATTGGTTACCATTATTTTTATTAATTGGTATTACCTGCATTCCCATTAGTAATAAAAACATTTAACTCCTCTCACTGACATTAAAAAAAAAGTACTCAAACTATTTTCATAAAATCAATCAAACAAAATATAGGTGGCTCGTATAATACAGTTGTTTCACAGCATCTTCAGTCTTGGAATCTAGTGTTGTTCCGAACCAATTTTAATACATTATCCGTTCAGCTTTGCAATTATAATACATTCTCCGTTCAGCTTTGTATTTATATTACATTCTCCGTTCAGCTTTGCAATTATATTACATTCTCCGTTCAGCTTTGAATGACTTTTATTGGGACAAGCTCTCTGATTTGTTTAAATCTCTCCTTTTATTAAAATATCTTTTAAAACATGTTAACATTTACTGTAGCACTGAGAGACCTTTTAAATGGTTTGATTTAAATTTTTATGTGTCCATCATCATTTTATTAGCAAACATTTTGCTGGTTTTATTTTCACCTAGGGATAGTTTTTTGCTAGCTAGGGTAAGAGTTCTGGTCAGATTGGTATCTGTTTTACTTGCAGAAGAATCCAAACTAGTGGCTCCCCTCTACCACTGCAATGCAATACTCTTACGAAGACTAATATCCTAGTTTTGAAGGAACCCTTGTTCCTATTGATTAAAATAAGCACTAATAGTGGACTAGTAGCATAACTTTACTGTTCCAAGGCTGTTGATGCTCAAAAATCTATACACACTTGGCCACCTTAACTAAAGGTATAATAACAAACATACAAAGAATGATAAAATAAAAAGAAAACAGTAATGTTGTAAAAATTTAAAGTATCTGTAATCCAAAGTAAATCTGAAATTGATAAATGAAATTTGAATCATACTCTGGTAGTTTTTATCAGAGAATTTAGTTGTTAAATTTGTTTTCTAATTTGTTATTAAAATTTTAATTTTTTAGAAATTATGAGATTATTATATAAAGTTGGAAAACGGTTAATAGTGCGAGATGTTTATTAAATAATTACTTATCATCAGCATAGTTATCCCTTAACCCACTCTCCTTTGGCTTTTTAGACTGGCATTTATTTCTCCTAATGAAGACCACCAGGCGCCATGGCAATTTTTTCATGTTATAAATAGAAAATAATTATAATATATTTATATATATGTATTTTATTCATACATATATGTATATGATAACAAAAACAAATATATTAATTCTCTTTTTTTAGGACAGGATGCTTTATAAATAAATTAACTATGATAATATGAAATTACTTGAAAAATCAAATAATCTTTTTTTAGAATAATTTTAGTCCTGTTAAATAGTTTAAATAAAATAAATATATGAATAAAATAAATACTTATATAAAATTTCATTCAATAATAAATTTACATTTTTATTTATTAATTTTTCATTTATTATTTCATATTTTAAAAATTTGTTTTTTCAAATCAGTAGTTGGCTATTAGTCATGGGTTTACTGGTGGACTGCTTCTGAATAATAGGAGAATAGTAGACATATTTTAAACAACAATTCTTAGGATTTTAAAAATAAACAATAAAAATGTAAAAAAAATCTAGAACAGAAATGTAATTTGTTTTTTTATTTCTGAAATCACTAGTAATAGTAATTTAATTACTTAGATCAGAATAAAAACAAGTATGATACAGACCTTTCAATTCGGATTTAAATAAACTTATAAAAAACCTGTAAATAATTAAAATAAATTATCTCTATTATTGTTATTCTTTGAAAAAAAATAAAACCAAAAAAAAATTAAAAAAATAAAATTTTAAAAAATATACATTTTTATAATTAATATTATTCAGCATCTCACTCGGTCCATAGGTACTAAAAAAAAGTCTTAATATGATAGGTAAATTATACTAAGGACTGTTATTCAGCTTACGTTACTATGTCTGCTCAATTAGAATATATATATTTCTTCATTTACAGTTATTAGTATTCTTAAATGTTAAATACAGTAAATATATATTTAAAAAAGTACCTTTTTATCAAAAAAAATATAATAATATAAAATAAAATATAAATAAAGATTAAATAACAAAATGAGTATAATATCGTTTGATTATTATTAGGAAAGTTTTTAAAAGAGTTAAATTTTTAAAAATCAATTTTTTCAGAAAATAATAAAAAACTTATAAAACATTAAAATTGGCTAAAAGAATAATCAATGCGCGCTTGAATATTAATGTAATGTTTATAAGATTTGTTTTTATATTTGTTGAGTTATTTTTATTTTTAAGTAAAAATATTATTGGTTTTGTGATAAAGTATATTTCTGAGATGGGGAGTATAGTTTCACTTTGTTCCATGCTGTGCTATTAGTGATATGCAAAGTTTGCATCCGCCATAAAAACCAGCGTTTTTGTACAGCTGGTAGTTCATATAATTGCTGTGAGGAGCACTGAAGACCAATTTTTGTTGTAGTTCATCTATAGTCCCATTAGATGGGGTACACTCTTACACATAACATTATTTGTTTACAGTTTTACTCTTTAAAATTTGAGAAATGAGAGTTGTATTTTCATCTATTAAATATTAGAAACATTTAATTTAGTTAAGAAATTAGTTCTTATTTATGATTTTGTATGCGTGAACAACAGTTAGTGATAGAACTGAAAGTATTAAAGAAAAACAATTAGTTAAAAATAAAAACATTGCTACTTCAACGATAAGTAAAACAATATGTATTTTATATTTAATGGTTTGGTCACTGCTCTCACTCAGATAAAATAGCACATGCTACTCGGCTGTGAATGACTTTTTTTACCTCAGCTTATTTTACTGTCTTGACTTACTCGGCAGTGAATATACTCACTTTGTTAAAAAAATATTCATATCAGTCTCGAAGCATAATATATATTATTTTTAATTTTTTTTTATCTAGAACTTATTTATGCATGATTTTAAAATTATTGATCTTTAAATTATTATTTTTTTGTTTTTCTTGCGGTTAATATATTTATTTTAATTATTTATTTTATCAGTTTATGGAACTTGTGCTGGTGCAATAAGATATTAAAACTATAATCAGAAGGCTGCCAACAATAATATTTTTTAGAAGGCTTAATCTAGATATCTTTAATAATTTTGTCTGCTTGAAATACATTGAATAAATAAGAATGTATATTTTTAGATTATGTCGTTTAACGATATCATCCTAGGCTATTTATAAAAAGTAGTATCAAGTTTGTCTTAACACTACTTATTACTTAGCTAACCTGCAGGTCTTTAATGATACCAATATGTTATCATTTTAGCTAATCTAAAAACCAGCATTGATACTACGAACAACTTATTAGTTTAGCTAACCTATAAGTCACTTGTATCTCACCTACAAGGGACCTAAAAGTCATTGTGTTTCTAAGCAGAGTGATAAATGTTCTCACTGTATTACGTGATATAATACAGCTCTTTTTTTGCAATTGTAACGAGCTGTAAACACTACTTTCATTGTGCGTGACAGTTTTTGGCCATATTTCTTGCTGCATTTTTTAATTAAATTTATAATGTACTACTTAGTTACAGGAGTTCTATTTGTAACATCATATGGTGTTAATAAGAAAGTTTAGTTGGGCTTACTAAGAAAATTAGAGAAATCTTGAATGTTTAAACAGATAGACAAAGAATCAGTTGTTTTATTAAATCATTCAGCTTTACACTGCTAAAAAATAAGGTATTACATTGGTCTACTAATTAATCTTGGCCATCTTTTACATCATTACCAGCTTGGTTTAATTTTCCGAGTTTTCAGTATATAACTAACTATCCAAAAAATATTAGCTTTCCAAGTTCTGAATAGTAGCGGTGACATGAAGGCACCATGGAAAAAATATTAATTTCCCTAATTGTTAAAAATGCAATGGTTAGTAATACAATTTTTACTGACCATTTTATAATGCATGATAAACAATTCTGATTGTAACTAAAAGTGCTCTTTGTAGCAGCTCTTGGTATTTCTCGCAAACATGTAAATAAAAATACCAACTTTAAATGAATCACCCTTATTCATATAATACTATAACAAACATATTTCTTCAGCTCTGCAGCAATATCTTACTCTTGCAGCAAATTTCCATAAAATACCTGATACGCTTTTAGTCATTAATAATTTTGTATGGTATTATTTCTAATTTTTATCACTCTTAAAAATATTTATTTTATTTTTTTTCTAATTCTAATTACTGTTTTTGAATGAGCATTAATATATTTACAATAAAGTATTATAGGATAAAAAAAATATTAAAAAAATACATTGCTGCCAATAATATCTGCTAGACGTATAACAGTCCTTAATTTTATTTTCTTTATTTTTTATTTCATTGATATTTTTAAAATAATTTTATTTTGTATTTTATAAGCTAAAAGAAATAGTATAAAAACTACATTATTAATGCTAGTAATTCATATTTATTTTTTAAAATAAGAAAAATCTTTTTTAGGCAAATTAATAAAATAAATTACAAGAAATAAAAATTTGAAAAAAATAAAAATGAAAAAATAACATATTAAAATGACCAAATCCTGCCATTGCATGCATGAGCCCGGAAAGTAATACCTATCCTAATCAGTTTCTTCATTGATATGTTATTTTCATAAATAGCTATTATCAACTTTTTTTTAGAAACATTACTTTTTTCCCTGTTTTTAATACATCTTTTTGTATAATAAAAATTATAATATAATAAAGTCTGTCCAATAATTATAATAAATAAAGAAAAGAAAAAAAATCAATATTTTTTAATTTATAAATTAACACTTTAGGTAATAATTAAATAAAAAACAGAATACTCTGCCATAGTGCCGTGTTAATATCATCATAAAATTAATAAATTAAATTTTATTAAATATTAATTAATATCTAAAAAAAAAATAACACTCAAACACCGCAAGATTTGTTATTTAGTTTTTATTACAATTGTTATTTTATTTGTTGATTTCACTTTTGTTGATTCATAATTTAATAAAGTGTGCTACTGCCATATTTTATGTTGTGTATAATATGGATCATATGAAATTGTAAAAAAATAAGGTTATTAATTTCTGATCAACTAAAAAAAATGTCTTATATGATTACAGTAATGATTTTAATTTGTTAAAATTAAAATGTGCCAATTTGTTTAAATGTTATGATAAAACTTGTTGTTTCTTTATGACTATCATTTGTTTAATATTTTAAAATATTGTTATTATGCACATATATTCATAAGCACAGTATTATCTTTGTTCTAATGTTATTTTATTTATAAATTTCAATATATAACCACTATTCTAAAAAATGCATAAAAAGTTATTGCTGATGCCTTATGACATGAGTGGTTTTTTATTTAATTATATTTGTAAAATTTTAACTATTTGAAATATTTAAGTCAAACGGGAAAGGAAAGCTTTAAAATGAAAATTTTATTCTGTTTTCTATCACCACAATGATTAAACTGGTCATTCCGGTAATTATTGAGTTAAACTTAGTTAAAAAGCTAACTTAGCAAAGCTTGGAACTTTCCACTTAAACATTTAACTAAGTATTATTTTAGTTAAGTGCTTATTGGCCTTTAAATGTTATAAAACTTCTTTTTAAATGTTTTTATTTATTTTATTGTTTTTTGTAATAAATGTTAATGAATAGAACATTCCATATTTGCACGACATAAATAATGGTACATTTAGTCATTTGCAAAAATAGTAATGAATTCTAATGCCCTTTTTATAACAATTTTTTTGTATGTTATTTATTTAATTTATTTTTTAATAATCCTTTTTAACATCAATTATTATCGTTGAAACTCTTTTATTGTAAAATATAATATAAAAATTTAAAAAAAAGATATATAATTAAAAAAATGTATGAAATCCTATATTTTTAAGGCACTGTTTTAAGTGCTTGTATTTATATTTGGGCTGTGCGAAAGCTTAAAAAAACAAAAAAAAAACAAAAAAAAAGTTTTATGAATAGTAGGGTTATATTATAAAAAAAATATAAAAAATGAACCTATAAAATAAATAAATAAAATTTTTAATAGCTTTTATGCAAAGTTGACATAAGGGGCTCACTGTGGGTAAAGGTGATGTTTCCATAATCAAATGAGAGTATCTCTTAAATATGAGGAATAACAAATAAATACTAAGTATGGGGTTAGTACATCGCTGAGAGGGAATAGCTTTGTACAAAAATTAAACAAAAGCCGTTCCAGTTGTACAAATTGTACTTTACATTATAGCTCGAAATTTAAAAAAAAATATGTCTTCCTTAATACTTGAGCTAAATAAACTTCCTACTTTATTACCTTTTTCTTATTATTATTTTATAAATATTGTAAAAAATGTTTATTTTTCATCTTGTAAAAGTAGTTTTATGCCTGTATTATATAATTTAAATTAAAACTCACATAAAGGCATCTTGTCTTTTGAACAAAAATGTGTATATTAATGTTGATATTATTTTAGTACATTTAAATTTATTGATATACAATAGAAGTATCTCTGTCTAAAATGTTAAATATTACTTTTTAAAATTAATTTTGACCATTTGTAATAGTGAAAATATGTACTATACTTTTTTTATTCAGAAAATTTGACTTTTGAAGAATAAGTCATTAAGTGCAGATAAAATAACATGGTACAATATCTTATCTTAAAGCTTATCATTCCATTTACGTCATCATTCCTGTTTTGCACATAAGAATCTAAGTGTACGTGTAATATTTAAAAGTCTGGACGGTCTCTAAGTGTGTTAGATTAAGGGAATTTGGCAAGTTTTGTTGGGGACTCTTGATAGTTTGCAATAATAAATACTATATACTAAAATATTAACAGCCTTTTTTTATAGATGAAATCAGTGTCAAATCCTGCAAATTAATTTACTATAAACTATGGGTCTGATATAAATTATCTTAAGTTTATAAGTAAGGGCAAAAAATATTATTATTTATTAAACGCATTCTTTTTTGTTAAAATTTGGTTGTTGTAATAGTAAAAAATTGATTAAAAAACAGCAATAATGCTTCCATGTATCTAATATTAATGTTGCGATATTTAGATTGTATTCTTTAATTACAGTACCCAGTAACGAATTTTAATCAGTATAGTATATAATGAATGGTAATGAAAACTTAATTTATTACTTTTTAATGTTAATGAAGGCATAAAAAAGTCTTGTAAGCATTTTATTTATTAAAATATTAATTTTCTGGTGTAAATTATTGTATATTTGTTTCTATCTTATATAAATTATAAAATAAATAGGGTTACTCTCTGCTTGAATGGAACTCACCCAGTCCTTATTTTTTATTAAAAAAAGAATTAAAATTGAAAAGAATAAATACCACAAATTGTTATCATGAAATTAAACCTGAATGAAAGAAATACTATTATAACCAAAAATTACCATGAATAAAGGATGAAAAAAAGGCGATTAAGAACACGTTTCCATCCTTTAAATCGTAAAAAGTAAAAATGTACTACAGATGAAGTAAAAAACAAGAATAACAGAATTGTTTTACATCAGGAGTTACCATAATTGTAGACGTTCTTATTTATAAACATTAATAATTATTAATATTAAATAACAAACATTCCTAGATTGTTATGTACATAAAATAAATTGTGTTTTTTAAAAAATACTAAAGAAATTTAAAAAAAAATACAAAGTGTTTGTAGGATAATGTCCCCAATATATTGATTTTAATTTTTTTTTCTTTTATCTCTCTTTTTTCTTTTCATAGACGGTCATATAGTACTGCTTCAAAAAGTAAAAATTTTTTTATGAAAAAAGTAATATTATTAATAATAATTAATTCGCTACCTGCTTTAGTAACTATTTTTTAATTTATTTTTTCTTATTTATTCATTAAAAAAATAATAAAATGTTTTTTTTAATTCATTATCTTACCATAATTAATGATACTTTTAAAAAAAAAAATATGTAAAATAGAAAAAAAATATTTATAAATAAAAATTCAAGGACGTAATAAAAAATTTAAAAAAATAGAAAATAATAATTAAAAAACATACCAAAGCACAGTGAATAAAAGTACCCTTAGTCAAAGTTACATTGTTAATACTACCATTTAAGAGGCAAAAAAGAGAAAAATCTAAACAAATATAATATTATAATAATTTATTTTTACATGGATCTATATAAAAATCAAAGAAAAATCCTGGATGATTGATTACCAAAAAGCGTCATTTTCTAATGAAAATTCGCTATAAAAGAGTGTCTTTTATTAAATTTGTTTTTTTTTTATTTTCATTTTAAAGTTTATACTTTTTTGTTAATACTCATAGTTACTGCGTTTTTGTTAATTAGTTCATAAATAATTGTTAATATATTGATGATGTAAATATGGTTTAACTGACTTAAAACTTTGTGTTTGCTCTTACTCTTTTGAGAAGATATATGGTGGGTAGCAATCAGAACATATTGGTGATTCGTCATTATTAATATTCATTTTGTTTCAGTTGTGCTGATATTTTTTTGTAATACTATTAAGCTATTAAAATTTATTATTAATTTTAGAATTTATTCCCCAGGTGCCAATATATTGTTAAAAGTAACAGAGCCAGTGGGTAAAATGAACTCTCTCAAAAAAGTCTAATTGCCTTTGACATCAATTCCACAAAAAAGCAGGGATGAATATTTCCCTGTCATGTTGTGACCCAATCAGAGTGCCTGTCTCACTATTTGTATTGGAGAGACATTCTTATAGGGTTAAAATGATTTCGTTGAGATCTATGTTAGTTAACAGACCTGTCACAATGCTTGTCTTACCCTATTTTACCAACATGTAATTTTTTTACTTTTTTATTCCTGTCAATAATAAAAAAAAATGTGGATAATTTATTTATCTAATATAGGACCACTAGGACCAGTCAGTGGAAATTTTAAGTCTAAACAGGGGTGATGGTGAATCCATCAGAAGATATCAATTCTGCCTGTAATGCAGCTTTAATACTTTTAGAAAGAATAAATAAAATGTAAAGTTGTCTTAAATTAACTATAGTGGCAAGACCTAGCAAACTATAGTGGCAAACCCTAGCAAACTATAGAGGCGAGACCTAGTAAACTATAGTGGCAAAACCTAGCAAACTATAGAGGCGAGACCTAGCAAACTATAGTGGCGAAACCTAGCAAACTATAGAGGCGAGACCTAGCAAACTATAGTGGCAAAACCTAGTAAACTAAAGTGGTAAGACCTAGCAAACTAAAGTGGCAAGACCTAGCAAACTAAAGTGGCAAGACCTAGCAAAGTCTAACTAAAATTGAATTCTCCATAATGTTTCCTTTTATGGAAGTGAAATTTATTTTTTCACAGGGGTTTAATTTTGTTAACCTTGTCTCCCTTCCCCTCCTAGGGTTGGCACTGTGTCCAGTTTTAAGTAAAAAAATGTCTTTTACTTGACAATGGCTTTAATTTTGATTATTTCAATTAATCTTCTTATCAGCATTTTATATTTTTAAGAAAGTTAATATTCTAATATTCAACTACAATGTTTAGAGTGCCTATTTAATTAATTAATCATTATCTAATTTCTTAAATTAATATTTATTTTGTGTCATTTTGCCTGAATAAGTTTTTGGATTTCAATATGTTGACTAATCTTACTTTTTGCCACTTTATTAATATTTGTTTTTATTTATA
Source organism: Microvelia longipes (assembly GCA_018340805.1). NCBI lineage: Eukaryota > Metazoa > Arthropoda > Insecta > Hemiptera > Veliidae > Microvelia > Microvelia longipes. The sequence continues at coordinate 47,870,762 of JACMZG010001908.1, read as the reverse complement.
ATTATTTTAACACTTTTTTGTTGTTATTATTATAACGATTTAGTAATTTAAGCTTCAGGCACTAAATACCTTTAAGAATATTTATCATTCATTTCATTTTTAATTTAATTAAAATGATTATTCTTGTTTTCTGATGCTTAAGTTTATAGACATTGAATCCCTGGTCCCATGGACTACAAACAATACTTCTCGCCATGTATGCATCGTGTTTTTATATTATTTATTAAGTCATTTTAAGTCAATAATACACTGATGTGACAAGAGTTGCATTTTTATGCTTTACCTGAAATTACATGTATAAGGTTAATTTTTAATATTAGCATTATTTTAAAGAAAAATAAAGTATATTGATACTACATATCAATTTAATATTAAACATAGTTTTAATGCTGATACATATGTATTGCATTCACCATTATGTTACAAGTTTACAATAATAATGTAATAAATGCACATATCAATTTTAAAATAGTTATAAAAATTCAAATAATAATATTTGTAATTATTTTTAGTTGATTATTTTATTTATTTAATTGTTTAATTGCTACCCACCAACAAATAAAAATATATAAATAATTTTTGACGTACAAAATTTGAAAAGAAAGGGATTATTCAATAAATAATCCAAAAAAATTATATAAGGATGGTATTCAAGAACATTAATTGAAATTGAGTGTACTTATTCCTTTGTTAGTACCATAGGAATAATTCTTACTAAAAAAATTTGTCTCAAGTTTTGTTCCTAAGTGCCACTTTAATTCTTTTTAAAAAATTGAATATGAGGGTATGTGTTATAAAGTTTCATACATGTACCTTTTAAATACTTGCTAAATTTGATCAATACTCGGCATACCCTCGAAAAAATTATAATTACTATTATTATTCTAGGTTGTGTTACCAATGAGCAATAAATCAATTTGTATCAAGTTTTACTTAATAAAATGGCGTTATTAAGGATCGAATATTTAATAGATTAATTAAAATTTTTAAAAAAATATGATATTTTTAATTTTGTGCAGTTATTCAACAATAATAAGTTATATCAAGTTATTTCTATGAAAAGTTTTTCTTATGAAGTGATGCTTATGATTACACTCACTTATTTGAAGTGACAGTAATTTAAATTTGTTGTTGCTGAAATTGAAAAAAGAAAGAGTAATAAAGATCTAATAAGGTAAAGAGTAATAATAAGTAATCTAGTAATAATAAGGAAAGAGTTCTAAAGATCTTTTTCAGGAATTAAAATAACATAAATATTAATAAGTATCACAGAAGTTTTTATGGCTTCAAATGAACTTATTAATCAAATTAATTTTGATGATTTCCTGCACATTATTATTAAGCACTTGAAATTCCGATGAAACAAAGAAATGCAATTAGTGTGTTAATCATTTTTTGCTTTCGATACTGTTCCATATATTTTTGTCTAATGTTACACCATATTTAAGCCCTACAAATGTTTTTTTTATTGATCTTTCAAATATTTAGACAAAGTTAACAAATGAATAATATTAATGCTTGTGTTCATGTTAAAATAAAATCTTAATGTATATGTTATCTGTTGATTTCAATAAGTATTCTGTTACCAATTATTTAAATTATGTTATAGTTTAGTTTAAAAAGTAAAATTTGGTAAATCAATATTAGGATCTAACTACCAGAACGAATGTCACTTTTACCATAGTAATGTTAAAAACTGTTGTGAAATTTAAAACAAATAACTGTTTTATTGTATTCATTAGCATTCAGAGTCTATATTTAGTGTAACTTTGACTAAATATAATTATTCTATCTAGTTTGAAACTAATTTATCATATTTATCTTTTAAAATCCAACTCAAATAATCAATCTTTTAATGAAAAAAATTTGGTCCACGGTAGGTATGGTTTTCAGATTCCCTCCCTTTTCTCCTTGGGTGCAATGGACCAGCTTTTATTTAATCAAAGGGAGTTTATTTCAACTACTATGTTGCCTCTGTGCCACTAGTACTGACAAACTGCTTTTGTTGAATTTCAGCCGTTGCTAAGCAACATCGAACTAATCTAGTGACGCAGCCTGGTTGTAATTGTTCTTGAGTCTTCTAGACTTATACATATTTTATACCTAAATTTTTGTTTTTCAGCTTTTTCTTAGAAATATTAAGAACAAAAATGATGTAAGTGATCAAAAATAAAACCTATATAAATTAAACTTTTGTACTAAGGGCTGAATTAAAAACAAAAGATATCTATATAAATTCAAACTATTTCTAACTACCCACCAAGTCTTCTGTAATATGCTGGAGGAAAATGACCTAGAAGTCGACCTCCAAAAAAAAAAAGAAAAAAAAGCCAAATAATAGCAAAGAGGCAGAACTTATGGCGATTCATTGTTGATATTCAGGGGGTGGGAGTCAGAACATGACCTCTACCGCAAACCCTACTTTCTACATCACTATGCATAACATTGATGTGTGTAAATTATGCGAGCCTAAAAATTTGGTGAATTGATTTGAGACGTACGTTTTACACAAGTTAATAAATCCAATGGACTATTCATCGATTTAAAAGATAAACTTGGTTAAAATTTTGTCATTAGTTTCACTGGTATTCGGTAAAAATACAAAATTAAAAGCAAACTATGTTTTTTTTAATAAAATTATTGATTTGGTATGATATTGTTCCGATTATTTGTGTCACAAATAGTAAATATAAATAATAATAATAAGTATACAATATTTTTAACTTTACTTAGTGCTCTGCCATTATAAACTTATCTCAAAATAATTTGCTTTGGGCTTTTTTTGAGCAATTTCAATATTAAACGATATCCTATTATCTTAGATGAGATTTATACCTAAATTATACAAAGGATGGCATTAGTTGATTAAAATATGTTTATAATATAGTATTTGTTTTTTTTTCGTAAAATGATTATGTCTGTACATCTTTAATAAAATGCTCTTTTTATTAATAATTGATATTACCTTAATCCTCTTATTGAGGATAATTTTTTATAAATTTTATAGTGAATCTGCTTTAGGTTTTTTAAAATCTTTTTCAAAAGTAATCATATGAAAAAAAATTAATCGCCAATAATCAATTTATGAAAAGCTCAGTATACATTTTTTAATTATTAAGAATTTTTAACTAATGGGGAAGAATGTTAAATTAGTAGTAATTCTTTTTTAGTACTTTTAATAATTTTATTTTAACTTAAAATTTAAGAAAAAATAAAATAGATAAAAAGACGTAAGATAAATTTTGAAAAAAATCAAACATTTTATTTAAGAAAATAATTAGATTATTACCAATATAAAATAAATATTACTGAACCTTTGTAAAGGTTAAGGTGACACGGTAACAGAAGGAAACAAAGATTCATATTTAATTTCATCGAAAGATTTTATATTTTGTTAGTAAAAATAAGATTTACAATTGTTGGCTTTACACACTGATTAGGTGATGTATAATACTCCTGCTTTTACCGAGACAAAGCAGGAGTGCCACCATGTGTTTGCAGGTTTGTAAACATGCATTATTACAAAAGAAATTGTCAATACTAATTAATTCTGATTTTATGTCAGATCAGAATGTTGCAATATATTACAATTAAATTTCATATTAAAAACCTACCACATTTTACCTTAATTCTGTTAAAATCTTTGTATCAACCTTTGAAAAAAGTATAATTTTTTAAAAGTTATTGTTTAATTATTGTTATAATATAGTTGTCTATTTGCAAGCAGGTATGCTATAAGGTAAAGAATAAAACAAATTACATGATGATTGTTTTAAAAGTGGCATTCATTCACTTGGTTGGGTGATTGTGGATTTATAACTTCAATTATATTCCCTTTACTTCATTGTATTTAGCTTTGGTTCATTAGTAAATACAGATTTCATTCAAAATTGTATTTAACTTTCAATTGAAGCTAAATATAATGAAAACTTATTGTCATTCGCTTCCATGTTTTCTTATCATTTTGTTCAACCCCCCCCCCTACCCTTCTCCCTTTTCTCTCTATTTTAAATTAATATTAAATGTGATAATAATTAATTATAGCATAAAAATATAACTGTATATTATGGAAAAAAATGAAATAATGAAGAGAAAAATTGTTTTATAATTTTTCTTTAAAAATAAATAAATGAAATAAAATAATAATTTAATTTTAAAACTTAATTTATTTAAAGATAAATAAGTAAATAAAAATATATATGTTAAAATAACACCAGATTTAATTGTATTGAAATTAAAAAAAAATCTTTAATTGTACATATTATAAATATTATACTATGTGAAATTTTATGAGATGAGATGTGAAACAAAATAAGTTATTTTAGTTACCAGGTGGCACAAAAAGGTGCTTTGTTTTTAAGCTTAGCTTAAATTTGAGTGATTTTATTTTTAAAAAATAGTTTACCACATTATTTAAGAAAGGATTTCTTATTTCTTTTTAATTTTCTTTCAAGTATATATTAATAAAAAAATTTGCATAAATGACCTTTTTAACAATGAAATTAGTATGTATTATTGATGGAGAGGGTCTGAAAAGACCCAATATTCTTCAACAAAGTATTTTTTTACAATATGATCTCACTTTATTTGAGCATTATAATATTCTAAAATATATTTTGCTGTTGTCTTCGTTACGTTACATTTAAATCTAATAGATTAACACAAAAGCAACAAACTGCTCTACTACCAGCTCTACTACGTTTCGCTGGTTGATCTTCTGATCTAGTTATTTGTAGGAACTTCACTAGGGTTGAAAAAAATAAAACCAGATTAAGAAATCTGGTGTTATTTGGTACATTTTGATGTACCCTTGCTTGGTTGGGATACTTTTTGACATTTAATTTTTTATGTCCTCAAGTTATTAAAACATTATTGAAATAGTAACAGTTTCAGTGTATATAAGGGACTGATTTATTTTTGTTTAGTATCATAATGATGGAAGTGGCACCTTTCATTTAATTTTAGTATAATAATTTAAAAAAATATATTTATTTTGATTCTTATATGTCTCTATCAAGACAATTAAAAAGTAAAAGAAGGGCACTTTTTATTCTCTATATTTCACTATCAAGTGAAATATAGTTGTTGAAAATTCATCTAAAATAACCTTAAATATCTTTATTTTCTTAATTAATTATTTTTCAAGTATAAAGTTGCTTAGAAAGTCACAATATTTTGAAATATATTCCACTAATTATCAAAAAAGACATTTTACAAAGCACTATATCTGGAAATTGTTAACTTATTAATTAAAATAATGTTTTATTAAAGAAAACTCAGGGAATTGGCATTATATTTGGTCAAATTTTTCATATTAGTGTTATTAATTACATGAATTGTAATTATCAAATTGAAACTCTGGTAGTTTTTGTGTCACCTTGTACATATTAATTGAAAATGATAAAAATGTGAAAGCAAATGACCTTATTTATTAATTTTTTATTTATTTTATTAAAAATCGGTCAATTTTATTTATTGTAATTAAATTGCGTTTCTTATTATTTTACATACATTTTGTATATGTGTGTACATTACATTTTTTCTCTTGATTACATTTTTATTTTATAATTTAAATGTACAACAACTTTTATTTTTTTATGTATTTATATTTTGACTGTCTCCAAAGAACAAAAAAAAATATGGGGGAAATTAAAAATAAATAATAAAAGAAAAAAAATACTATAAAATAAGTTTTTTTTAATTATAATTTAATCAAGTTCTTACTTGATTATTGATATCTGAGTAAGATATTTAAAATAAATATATAAATATTATAAATATTAACAGCCTCTTGTAGTGTATATAAAACAATGTACATATGACATTATCATTTGTTTTACACCTATGTTTTATTGTTGACCATTGAATACGAAAGAGAACAGTTGAGTCATGATTATTGTTTTCTTATTTGCAGTTTTTATTATTTTATTTTTCAATATTGAAATATCCTTAAGAGTTGCAGATTGGAAGAAGAATTCACTAGTTCAAGAATGCGCTAGTTCAAATGGAATTTATTGGTTAAACATAGACCTGTGGCGTAAAAAGAAAATTACACCTTCAATTCAACAAATCCTTTATTGCAAAAAAGTACAATATTTTTTTAAATACAATATTTAAAAATATTAAAACAATTAACCATGTGTTTTGGGGAGACAAGATTTAGCAATTCTATAAAAAAAAATATTTTAAAAAAATGTATACAAGATAGATGCTTTTTTATTACTTCTAATAAAAAAGTTAGAAGCTAACTAAAACAAAAAGAGTAGTTTTTATCAAAAGTAAAAAAAAATATAATGAATAAAAAAAATACTCCCCTCTTCCTGGTCTAAAAATGTTGGACTGCTCAAGTATTGATTAATTTTTGTTTTTCCTCATTTATACCGTAGGTATATAGGAAAAGTGTTAAAAAATTATTAAAAATTAAAAAAAAATCAAGAAATAATCTAATTGAGTTACAATTTGGTACAAGTGTATCCCCTTATTTAATATATAACCAGACTGAGTTTCATTTCAATGCTGCTAGTATACCTATGGTTTTTGTTGGATCACTAATGTTAAGTAGCATCGACTGAGGTCAGTGCCTGAATGGGTGACCACTGGAAAAAAATGGAGGTGGTTTTCTGTCTGAGCTAAGACAGTAGCGTGGGTGACTGTAGCAAATCCAATTTGGTAAAAGAAAGTTCAGAGGTACCACATACCAAATTATTTATTCATTTAAAATAGGCTGTATTTAAAGTAGAATTAAGAGTGAGGAAAATTATGAAGAGACAAAAAAAGTTAATATTTTGAACTATTAATTAAGAGAAGGTCATGAATAATGACTTCAGTCCCTTAATATCAATTTATTTAACAATTATATAATTAAAACAACCTTTATAGCCAAAAAACAAATATTAATACAAAGAAAAATATAAAATAAAAAAATACAAGTAACTAAGTTATTAATATTAAAATGATTACTTCTTTTTTTTCATTATAATTTGACTATCTCTTGGTTGTTTTACACCACTAGTATAAAAGATTAAAAAACATAATTTTCTTATCCATTCTTACTATACTCCTCTCGTTATCTTTCTTCTTACTCATGAGCTCTCATTATTCTTTGAAAATTCGCCAAAAGCAGAACTTGTAGACCCAGCAGTAAACTTAGATAACTGGGTATATTTACTAATGAATATACTAATTTACCATTTATATAAATGTTGTACTACTACTACCACAAGAATATCGATAAATAAGTTTTCTCTTGAGAAAACATGTCCTCGATTGAGAAAAATCAATGAATTTATATACCCTTTTTTTTGGTAAAATAGATAGACAAACACCTTATTTGTTATAATAATACTAAAAACGCAACGCACTCGTGTATTATATGCGGAGGTTGGAAAATCCAACCCCCTTGTCTTAATTTTTTAAAAGATACATTTTAGAAACATGGGGGATCTCCAATATGTATAGTAAAATATATTTTTGAATTGTAGTAGCCGTGCAAGAAGTCATGAAATCTTACCAAAAACCACTTGCATGGTAAAAAAAAAGTTCCAGCTAAGTCTTTGGTCCAAAAAAAGGGAAATCAACGTTTCTGTGTCGCCAAGTCATATCCGTTTTGGGGTTGGATACGGTCATTGGCGTTTCTAAGTGAACTATTTCAATTGAGAGGTAATCTCAATGGCTTGTTCTCCTTGGTGGTGTGGTAGCAAATATTTTATATATATATATATATATATATATATATATATAATATATATATATATATATATATATATATATATATATATATATATGTGTGTGTTGTGTATGTATAAGTATTATCCTATAATATAGTGTTGAAAGTATTGAAATAATAAATAAAACAATTTGCTATTTTAATATTGTCTGAAGCCCAACTATGATTTAAAAATTGAAATATTTATAGAAAACCCCAAAGCATAAAAAATATACATCTTATTTATTGAAAAGAAACGATAATTTCAGTCATCTGAGCATCCTTATAAGTAACATTTTCTAATAAAAATTTGCTAAAAAGACTTTAATTAAAATTTTTAGTAGTTCACAGCCAAATTTTGTTTTAAATCAACCATCAAGCATTTCATACTTCCTAGGCAGTTTATAAACAGCATTTGAGCAATTTAGGACAGCATTCCGGATAAGGTTTAGTCATGTCAGAAATGAGGCAGTGTTCTGGCCCATCCACTTTGCCACACCTGAAAATTCAGTATTCTTGGTCAAATAATTATTC
>JACMZG010001908.1:47657523-47857523 GCA_018340805.1 Microvelia longipes | reverse complement strand
GGTTTAATTTTATATTTTTTTATTTTTAATAAGTTTAACAAATTCATGAAAATAATACAAATCTTATCCACTCTCATTTTACTGATAATTCATATGAATTTGCAAAACTATATTTTTTATTATTTAATTACAATGTTACAATTAATACATTATACATTTGATAATGAAATATATTTGCGAAGGAAAACCTTGAAACAAAGGGTTTTTATTTTTCATTCTAGCTTTATAAATTTTCAATTTTAATTAATAAAATAAAATAATGTATTGTAATTTAATATACATAAATTACATTAACATTCATACCTGGTCTTATATTTTGAATTTCGGCAAACACAGCTGCTTCTAAAAAATTAATTAAGCTTATAAACAGAAGAATAATTATTAAATAAAATTTCATGATTACAGATACATAAAAAACTTTTAAATTCTAATTAATTTTACATTTTATTTCACTTTATCTAAGTTCCAGCACAAAACTGAGTGAAACGTCGTCTTTTTTAGAATTTAAATTACTCATAGATTGTTGAAAGAACCTTGTGTTGTCCTAATATAACACTGGCTCTGTGCCACCCACCACCTACTCATATAGTAGGTGGTCCAGTAATACAGGGATAGGCAAACTTCAGGGCCTCGCCAAGGATCTTGAATAAAGGGGATGACGCATTAAAAAACATTTCTGACCCCATGGAAGTTGTATGAGATAGAGAAATAGGAGCAAACTTACCTTCCCCATGGTTATAATGAAAAAAGGTGCTAAACGCAGGTTATGTAGCAAGGTTGTCGAGTTTGCTTCTCAACTTTCTTCTGTGCTTCTCGTAATTGTTTCATTTGTGGTGCTTGTTAAATCATTTGTGCTTATTTAATTTTAAATTTTGACCTATACTAAGCCACTTCAGTGAATGATAATTTAAGCGTGTTTATAACCTCAAGCAATAAACATTGGGAAACCATTGAGAAGTAAGTTTGCCTCTAAAATTTAAGACCTGCGCTGTAATAATCATTGTAAGCATGTAGAGTTTGTACCAAGCATGTGCAGTTGGTTTTTGACGTGTTTCGTGTTGAATTCTATCTATTTATTGATTTTCGATGAGGTCACTTTCTTTTATGGCAAATCGACTTAGTGCGTCATCCCCTTTATTTAAGATTCGTGTGGCCGCGTACCTCCATTTTAGATGAATGGTATTGGTGGACCCCTGCGTCCTTTTTATTACCTCCCCCCTCCAACTAATGAATTCAATAACTTGTACCCATCGCTATAAATTTTCTATTTTTAACGTTATAAATTTAGGCTCCCGATGCAGCTCTGTAATTTGCTACACGAAAGAGCTTGAAGAACTATTATTTATGAGTTTGTTGGATTGATTTCATCAACCTTAATCCGATTCAACAGTTTTATAAACAAATCCCTAAAATAAACTGGAATAATTTACAGTAACATCTTATCAATTTTATAGTTCGTGATAAATCGCGATCACGTAAAGAAAAACTAATTTCTTTTATAACCTTTATATTGTCTGAAGTCATAAAATAAGAAAGGAAAACATGCATCCAACGAATAGAATTCCTGTGATTAATATTTAGACGCCCATTATTATTTTACTTACGTCTACATGTAAGACGAATCAATTTTTGCTCCAAGTGGTTGTTTTCCTACATATTAAACACGGCAAATATTTCACTCATAGGCATCCGCAAGGGGGGTCAAAGGGATCCTGACCCTCCTGGAAAATAAGAAGTTAGATTAATTCGCAATGCAAATTATTAAAACTTTAATGGTTATTATCCAGCATTTTTCATAAAAATAACAGTCCGTGAGCCCATGGCTTATTTTCTACCTCATAAACGGCATGAAATTGGTCTGTGGGATATAGTCATAGAGATATATTACTAGAGGGGCCCTATTGGTTGAATTTTGAAACATCGAAAAAGTAACCTGACCACATTCGATTATCATTTTCATCAAATGAACAGAACAAAAAAACAGTAAATTATATAGTAGAATGTTTAAAATACAAATCACAACACAAACAATCTGCGGGAAGCCGAAAATAATTGATTAATTATAACCTTAACTCCCTCTTGAAGGAGGTTTCAATGAGGTTACACAGAGCCCCTGAGAGCCCCACTAAAAATGTTTCAGGCCTCTCAATGTATTCAATCTAGTATATATCTCTATGGATATAGTACATCGTAAAAAGCCTTGGTCTGTTACTGAGAGTGGGGCCGTTTAGCAGCAGTCGCGCTTCAAAAACTAAACAAACAACTACCTCATGGAAAAGACCTTTACATTTTTACTCTGGGCATTGAAACAAACACAAATGATCAAGGTCTATCGCGATCTATGGGACCGTTTTTAAAACAGACCGAGGTTGAAATTTGGCTTGGTCTGCCAACAATAAGCCATTTTAAGTGTCATGATAAACCATGCTATTTGTTGTACAACAAATAAAAGTATGTTTTTAAGGTGTTTGTAAAATATTACTTTACAGCTGCAACTCAAGTTTTTAAGTAAAGTAAATGAAGAAAAGTATTTAATTTTTTTATTTATTAAATTTATTGTCTACTCCCCCCCCCCCATTTCATACACTATTTGTTGATTGAATTCCTTCGCTCATCAATAAATAAATTTTCGCAGCGATAAGATCACTTTTTACAACATAGTACTCTACTCTCTTTAATGCGGCAGTAAACTGTGTACTTACAATCTCAAAAATGTCTGTAAAGAACGATTTTATTTTTAAGGGATAAATCATTTACATTATTGAAACATTTAAGTAAATAAGTGGGACGCGCAGAGGCCAATGTTTTAAAATTAATAATATCGACGCTTAACTCTAAATTGGAAAGCTTTTTACTTTTCCTCATTAACACCGTGTATATTCAGGATAAGTATTGTGTTTGCAAAAAATATGAACCCGGGATATCACCTAAATTATCTGTTTCACGTGATTTTAAGGCCTCCAAGTAATATTGACACAGTAATCTGTCTGTATGTATATGTTGTGTGCCTTGGCTGTTATCATCGTAACTCATAGCGTATTTATGCTAGAGAATTGAAACTTAGTAAAAAAAAATAATCTTCAGGTATTTTGAAAAATCATAATTCATGATGCGGTCAATTTGAAATTTGGCAAGTTTTATTTTATTATGAGCATTAGTTTAATTTTTATCGAAAGACTTGTATACGTTTTTTCAAGAATTGTAAAAAATCGGAAAATAATCCAATTGAGTTGAAATCTGGTAAAAGAGTATACGTAATAAATTAATTACTTATACGTACTTTACGTATATATATTATACGTATTATAATTACTTATTTATTATTTTACGTTATAAATAAGTTTACCAAGTTTAGTTTCACTACAAGTATATCTACGGTTTTTGAGAGATCATATATGTTAAGCAACATCTCAGGCAATAAATGCCTGGGGTTTATTGCGGAATAGATACACGTTATTTATACAATTAAGAATAATAAAATAAATCTGCTGAATCATAATAACTTCTATTGTCTGAGATCTCTTGCAGGTATTTTATAATGTGATGGCGTAGTGCAGGCCCATGGCTAGCCATGGCCTTTTAGAGGGGAAGGGGGGGGGGGGGGTAAAATGCACTCATCTATTGGGGAATTCCACTGAAATCTACCTTGACAGATTTCAAAGTAGGGTGGGCGATGCCCTCCCTAGCTACGGGCCTGGTGTGATGTATTGTTGGATTTTGCTGAAGAGCTTTGGCAGTAGCAAGAAATAGTGGATTAGTTTGGTAATGTTTATATGTATGAGAGTGTTAGTGAGATTGCTATACTTTCTAATGTCCTTGTGTTAGTGTAGTGTGGGGATGAATAATAATAAATCTTTGGCCAATTTAAAATCGTTAATCATAGTTGGATTATTTATTTATACAACGTGAAACAAAAGAAATCTGAAAATTTGTACAGAAGGATCAATTTAAAATTTTGTTTGGGAAGTTCCCCAAGAAAGTTTTATGTACTCCCACTCTCCTAAAGGGAAGTGCTAACTTGCCACCACCATAGATATATATTACTAGAGGTGGTATAGCCTATCTCAAAACATTGAGACGCTTAAAACATAATCTTGGGACTGTGTATATTTTGTGAATATAACCTTCTTTATGGGTTTATGAAAATAATTATGATTAAATTCCTGTTAGCTCTTAACTTATTGTTTTGATTCATAAATAATTTTATCTTACAAGGGTGTTTTATAGTATGACACGGCTAAAATCAGTTGTCAGCGAGGGAACATAGCGTTGAGGAATCAATGAGGTATGACATTGTGGGAGTGGTTTAACATCCAGGACTACTCATTGGCTCCCTCGGATGACTTTTGCAAGCAGTCAACTGATTTTTAACGTGTGACATACTATTGGTAACTTTTTTGTTGTTACAGAATTTAACTGATAGATCCTCTATAGTATCAATATCTGTACGACTACAACAAAATTAAGTTCCTTTTAAACAAGAAAATAATTAATACTTTATTAGTTTGTGTCAAAACCAGGAGGGAAAGTACTACTTAGAAGAATAATGTTCTCTTTTTCTTTTAAACTTTTTTCTGTGGCAGATACAAACCACAATTAGATTATTGTTTTCTATAATACAACCCCAATCTTCATCCAAACTCCAATTTTAATGGACTATAGTATAACACGCAGCTAAAATCAGTTGACAGTGCACCAAAAAATCTGTGAGGGAAATAATTCTGTTGGTTCAGACTGACCACGTCCCTCCCTCTTTCACCTCATGCCGACCTTGATTCAAAAAATAACCTTTTTCGTAAATAAAATCATTAAAACGCAACACTGGTTTTAAAAATGCTTAACCTCGCGGTGCTTTTTTCCCTTATTGTGCATTTTGATCTGTTTGAGCCAACTCAGTCTGTTCAATTCATCTAATTATTACAGCGTTTTGTTTTTTATTTTATTTAGATTTTATACACTTAATTGGTAACTTTAAAAGACACGGGAATGTTTATACTTAAAAAGTAAATTAATAAATTTTTAAAATAAATAAATACGATGTAAAATAAAATTCAAAACACAACCTGACATTCAGTGATGCCAGAGTAGAAATTTTTTTCATTACTTAAAAAAGGGATTTTTTTGTTAAAAAAAAAGTGGGTTTAAAGCATTGACATTTTGGATGTCAACTGATTTTAGCTGTGTGTTATACTATAAACTTTTATGTGTCAAAATAAATCATGAGGGAACTTAATAGATATTTTGGTGTAAGGATCATAGGTCTTAACTCAGAACTCAATAAACACTTTCTTGAAAATAAAATTTTATTCTTTTAATTAATTAATTAATTCTTTTAATCTTTATTTACATAAATTTATTCATATCACATTTCTTATAATAATAAACAAAAAATTATACAATAATATGGCATCCAAATTGAAAAAAAAATTGTTACAATATAAATAATTTACATAAAAATTTAAGATTGGTTTTTAAAGAAATGAAGAGTGGTGTATCCAAATGGTATATTGTCCAGCTAATTTATTTATCAATTTCTAGTCCAGTATGTAAACAAGCAAATTTGACGTTTTAGCTTCTTAACAAAAGAAATACAAGAAAATTAAAGCCAAAGTTAAAGTATAACTAACAATTAAAGTATAAAGATTTAATTTCTTTTAATTACAACTGAAATGTTCTAAAATTATAAAATCGTCTACAAAGTGGAAGTAAAAGCATCTTATACTTAATAGAAAATGTCTATTGGTTTGTTTTGGCCCATGACCAGGGGGGGGGGGGGTTAACTTAAATGAGGAAAAGTTTGGATTCGATTATCGCAAGCTACTAAAATAGCGCTGCGGCGGACCGGTGCGGACAACTCATGAACTAACCCAATAGCTTTCCAAAATGACTGATTATATTTTTATACTTAAATTTATGAATACCATGACATTCTTGGTTATGACAGCTACATTTATTATTATTATAAATTATTGTTTTCTGTATGTATTTTTCACAAAAACGGTTCGCGTTGCATGTTCTGTATTTCAAAAATTCAGATACTAAAAGTAAATAGAAGCTTTTTAAAACTTCCAGAGAACGCTACTGAAGGCAGATAAGTGTAAATTTCATTTAATTAATTGATTGATTTAGTCGATTTTATCAGGTAATTACATTAAATCACATGTGCGCATCTTGCCGATGTAATTAAAATACAGGCTGCATTAAATGCCGAAATCTATCTTCTACCACGTGTAAACTTTAGCCACTATTTCATTATTACCTGATTGAATCGATTAAATTAATAAATTACTTGAATGAAAAAATAAAAATAATCAGAAGCGTTCTGTGTAAGATTAAAGTGGTAGGGTTAGTTAGAAGTATAACTGTACAAAGTATAAAAATTAAATTTCAAACTGACTGTGGGCAAAAAGCGGGAAATCAAGGCACGCCCACTCAATTGAAAGGTAGGTCCCCCGCCGCGCTAGTGTTGACCGGAATCCAAATTTTCCCACCATTGAGTCGACAGTCTTACTGTTTAAGTATCTATAGTCTCTGCCCATGACTAATAAATGATGACATATGATTAACTGTCAAAGCTAACATTGAGCCAATGTTAAAACTTTTACCAATATACTCCACTATTTTGCTCGTCAAGTAATAGAATAGGATAAATCATGAACAATGAAAAAAATTTACATTTGAACACCAAACAATAAAAATAAACATTCCCATAGAATTCGAATTTAAAAAAGAATTTCAACCAAATTTTGGTAAAATTTGAAATGAGATCGAAACATAATGTTTTTCCTTACAAAACTATTATTAACAAAAATTAATATACTTATATTATTTACAACATATTATACAATTTACAAATGCACAAGGAAGAAAGATAATATGCTTTCATTTATTAATATTAATAACAATAATAAAATCACAGAAATAAAATAAAAAGAACAAGTTGAAGAAAAAGTAAGTACATTTAAGTGATTTATGAATATATAGAATAATAAAAATTTGGCACAAGGAATTCACGCATAAGGCACGTAGAAGCACTCATAAGTATCCTTTAACTAAAGGAATATTAAAAATACAGTTTTAAACAAAGTTTAGTGGAACCAATGAAAAATATCAAAATGAGGAATACAAAAAAGGGATGGTTTTAAAGAAAATTTAAAAAGAAGAAGAATACAAAATTATGAAGGTTAGAGGTGTTAAAATAGGAAGAACAATATGACAATTCTTTTGATACCATGATCATGCGTAAAATTATATTTAAGGACAATTTCAATACTATGACCATAAAGTTGATGTAATGTAGAGTTTGGATAATATTTTTTCTAAATAAGAATGAAAGTTTGTAAGTTGCCAATGTCCTGCATGTAGCATGAAATAGAGAATTTATTAAATCAGATGGTAATAAAATTCAGATTTTGCAGCTATAAAACACTGGATTATGAACTGGGGAAGACTTTAAGACTGGTTCATTAACTGGAATCAAATAAATTTAAAAAAATACCTAAACTAACTTATTATAAAGTAATCAATACTTCACATAAATAAGTTAAACTTAATTAGATATTTTTCTTACTGGATTATATTCCTGTTGTTTCTCAAATGAGAGAAACAATGAATTTTCACTGGTATAAAATAAAATGCGGAAATAAAAAGAAAAAAGAATAGAAAATATAAATTAAAAAATAATAAAAGAAAAATTTACATTAAATTCTGAAATACTTATTGCACCAGTTATATGTATTAATTATTTATACATTATCTACAGTATAATTATCTACAATATAATTTTTACAAAAATCTAAACCTTTATACAGAGTAATTAATAAATTAAACAACAAATTTTTAACATAAATCTTCTTTTCAATAATCTCTAGTGAAATTATTTATCCATATTGATGGTTTAATGATGACAACTCACAAGTAAAGTTCTCACAACTAATATTAAATATATTAGTCATCAAGTCAATTCAAATTGTCACTAAGTTTAAATATTAGGCTATCCATAATGATGAAGACATTATTAGTGGTTACTGAGCTACTTACACCAACAACTTCACTTACACTATTAGACCATTAATATTTAATTGATCAATATTAATAACATTTAGTCGTTATTTAATTGTCTGAAGCAGGTGCTTGAGACAGCAGCACTTGAAATTTCATCTATCTTATAATGGTTGGAGTAATGGACTTGGTTGAAAGTAAGATCTGATGGAATCTTAAGATTTCAACTATTATGAAAATATGTATTTTAAAACAGGTCTAGGGTAAGTAAGACTAATACTTACTAAAACTTGTAGTTTACAAATTATTTCACAGACAAACACATGATAAAATTTGGTAGCACCAAGTCATATAAAGAAGTTTAAGTGACAATAAGTTTAAAGTGACAAAAAATAGTCATTTTTTTAAACAATTTTGAAAACGAATCATGAAATGCACAGAACCCATTAAATATGTACAAAATAATATATAATGCATTTTAACTAATATTTTACAGTAATGAAATTTGATTTATCACAAATAAATTCTTTTTGAAAAAAATAATATTTGTTTTAAAAGGAAAAAATAAAATAACAGCTTGTATATAAAAGTAGAAATAAATGTATGAAGGGCTGTATATAAAGTATAATAAAATTAATTCTGATTGTTGAAACAAAAATTAGTTTTTGTAAGTTATTTCTATTAGCCAGTCAGTTAATAACTAACTGAAAAAAGTTTTATAAATTATACTATATAATAGCAAAAATTATAACATAATTATATAATAAGTTAAAAAGTATACTATACTGACAATAAAAAAATATATCCCACTTAAATAAATTTGTATGTTAAGCTAGAGGTGTGAAATAATTAAAAAATTCAACATCATAATCAAATTTTAAAAAACCTTCAACCTAAATTTCTTTTCAAAAGACAAGATAGAAGAAGATCATATTTAAAAAGTGCATTAAAAAGAATTGAAGACAAGCTTTCATATAATGACAGAGGCTTTATATGGTGTTGTCCCAGATTCCACTGTAAACTTTCAAGTAAAAAAAGCTTTATAATAAGTGATGGATGCACAAAGTTAAACACTTAACTGGTTTTATTCCAAAATCAGTGATCATTTTAAAATATCCTGTTTACTGTTATTGACGAGAAGGATTTATATTTAAGATAGCCAAAAAAATTATGAATAAATTTTTTAAAAAGAGGTTTTCACCTACTTATTATAAATTATTAGCACTTACTATAATTTAATTTAATTTAGTTTTTAATTTAATTTCATTTCATTTCATTTTGACAGTGAAATTTTTTATTAAGAAATTTAAGGATATAAAAAAATAATAACTAAGATATTTTTAACAGTGGCATTGATTGTTATTTTGAAGGACATATTACTCATTAATTTGTCAGACTATCGTTTTTATAAAGTAGAACATATAGGTTAAAAATGAATTGAGATTAAATATTTTAAAGTTAATTTTAGTTTAAAGTCAATTTAAACAAATATTATTAAAATAAAATGATATTATTAAAATTATTCATTGAACACCAGGTTCAAAAATGTCATTTATACACTTGTATTTACACATCTATATTTTTTAAGTGAATTTTCAATAGAAAATTACTTTTCTTTTCAAATTATTTAGTTTGATATAAATAAAATCATTTAAGATATTTAACGGAATAGCCTTATTAAAAAAAGGAGATAAAGACCAAAAAGTGAGCTTGACCAGGCAAGCTTATATTAGTTGGGCATTGTAAACATTAGAATCTCTTGGCAAAATCAAGAACACAATTTTTCAAGTTAAATCATAGTGATGACTAGCTAGAAAGAAGACAGTGAGCTGAGTCTCCCAACTTCTTGACAACTCTCGTCCATTCTTCAGCTCTAGGGGCACATCTGAGAACAAGTTGTCCTAATTTTCTCCTTGCCATTATAACAACTTCACCACCGCCATGTTGAGCTCCGCAGTGCCTTGCCATCTGAACAGTAACAGTCCCTTCTTCCTCTTCCACAGGAGGTTCCAGGTCATTGTCACCCCAACTTTCAACTTCCATTAAAGTTTTAGAAACTCTCAACTTGATTTCGGAAACATCTGTTTCATCAACAGGTATGACTGATTTAATAATCCCTCGCACCACTGAAACCAACACAAATAACTACTCAGTAAAATAACTTAAACAAAATTTATTATTAAAAGAAACAAAATTAATGTTGCTAAAAGCTGAAATAATAAAGATACAATAAGTTATAAATAAGATACTGAAGATTCTAATTAAAAGTTATTAAATTAGTTAATTAATTCCATTTTATACGACACTTCGTTTGTAATCAACAAGGTTATTTATGTATCAAATCTACAAACCAGAATAAGAGAATTAACACTCTTATAGGAGCATGAACATTAAACTACGAATATAAAGTTTTACATGTGAAACTGAATATTCATGGGTCATTCCATGCAGAATCAGCCAATTTTGTGCGGTCAAAATTTAAAAGTGAATGATACTTTATCTATTTATTGTTTTTTGCTTATGTTAAAGGAAATGGTCGAATTTTCTCAATATTTAATCCGTTTCCTGACAGTGCTTGTTTGTTTCTTGAAAATGTCATTTTTTTTCACTTTTTTGATAAATTTTAAATAATTGTAACTTGTTTATTAGTTGAGATAATTGAATGAAAAACAGCTGTTGTAACCAGGAAGACTATATTTTTAACTAATACCTGGTTTTTGTTTTTGGTGTAAAGCGTGCAAAGCTTATTTTAAACCTAAAAATGCATAAAAATAGGCAAATTTTCGCCAATTTTTATGGAAAAAAATATATGAAATAGTAATAACACAATCTTGATATTTTTACAGTGATGACCCCAAAGACTGCCCTTAACATAAATATTATTAGGTTTTTAATATTTACAGCCCTTCGTGATTTTTAAGAGTGCCGGAAGTAGTATGTATTCAATTTTTGCCCTATTTTGACAAGCTATAACTCTGATGGGGCACCTTTTAAAAATCTGATATTTTTACATTAAAACACTGCATACTAGTGCTCAATGCTCAAAAAGTTTCAAGGATGTGATATCTCTTATTTTAGAGAAATTGGTATTTGTATATACATACTTTTATGTGTATAATCATCATATACTAGGGAGATTTATCACTATTTAATGATGTGTGGTTTAATGATGTGGGTATTATAAACACCGATATCCCTTCATGAATTTTGTTCCAACTTCATTAAAGGGATATCATTTAATTATGTTGGCACAGAAGACATTGATTCATACTCAAAAAGACTAGAAAAAAGGTATGCAAATGTAAAAAAATATCAGGGAATAAGAGACATGCACTGCATAGTTCCTGAAGGATGCAATAAATTGATATTTAAAAGAACTTCATTATCTAGGTACGAAATCCAGCATTTATTTTTGTTAAATTAAATTTATTTTTTCTTATTTTTATCTTTTAATTGTCAACCTCCTTTTCATACATGAAGTATCCCTTCTATAAATTTCTTTAATATTAAGAATAAGTAGAAATTGACCTTTGTCAGTTTAAAATAACATACAATCTTGTATGGATTGGCACATCTTAAAATGTTTGTATGTTATTTTAAACTGACAAAGGTCAATTTCTACTTATTCTTAATATTAAAGAAATTTATAGAGTGATACTTCATGTATGAAAGGAGGTTGACAATTAGAGATAAAAAAAAGAAAAAAAAATAAAATTTAATTAACAAAAATAAAATGCTGGATTTCGTACCTAGATAATGAAGTTCTTTTAAATATCAATTTATTGAAGCAATAAATTGATATTTAAAAGAACTTTAAAGGAAGCCTTCAGGAACTATGCAGTGCATGTCTCTTATTCCCTGATATTTTTTTACATTTGCATACCTTTTTTCTAGTCTTTTTGAGTATGAATCAATGTCTTCTGTGCCAACATAATTAAATGATATCCCTTTAATGAAGTTGGAACAAAATTCATGAAGGGATATCGGTGTTATAATACCCACATCATTAAACCACCACATCATTAAATAGTGATAAATCTCCCTAGTATATGATGATTATACACATAAAAGTATGTATATACAAATACCAATTTCTCTAAAATAAGAGATATCACATCCTTGAAACTTTTTGAGCATTGAGCACTAGTATGCAGTGTTTTAATGTAAAAATATCAGATTTTTAAAAGTTGCCCCATCAGAGTTATAGCTTGTCAAAATAGGGCAAAAATTGAATACATACTACTTCCGGCACTCTTAAAAATCACGAAGGGCTGTAAATATTAAAAACCTAATAATATTTATGTTAAGGGCAGTCTTTGGGGTCATCACTGTAAAAATATCAAGATTGTGTTATTACTATTTCATATATTTTTTTCCCATAAAAATTGGCCAAAATTTGCCTATTTTTATGCATTTTTAGGTTTAAAATAAGCTTTGCACGCTTTACACCAAAAACAAAAACCAGGTATTAGTTAAAAATATAGTCTTTCCTGGTTACAACAGCTGTTTTTTCATTCAATTATCTCAACTAATAAACAAGTTACAATTATTTTAAAATTTATCAAAAAAGTGAAAAAAATGACATTTTTCAAGAAACAAACAAGCACTGTCAGGAAACGGATTAAGATATTGAGAAAATTCCACCATTTCCTTTTAGAATAAGCAAAAGACAATAAATAGATAAAGTATCATTCACTTTTAAATTTTGACCGCACAAAATTGGCTGATTCTGCATGGAATGACCCTAATGTAAAACTGTATATTCCATAAAAGGCAGATGGGTAGATTCAGGCTAATAAGTGTTTATTTTATCTAAGTGTACCTTATTGCCTAAAAAAGTTGTTATTTTCTTTTTCTCCATTGAGAATTTGATACAAGAATATGTTTAGAGATGATAAGCATAATGTCATGGAGAATGAAGTATTGGAGAAGTTTTTTAACAACATTGAAATAGTGGCTTCAGTGTCCTTATTGCTAATACGCAACTTATTGAACTATCGCAGAGATCAGTCATCCAAATAATACATATACTTTTTCACTTGGTCTTTAATTATGTCTTTTTATTTGAATAAAGGTTTGTGCATTTTGTTTTAATGTTTGTCCTGTATTTTGCAAAACAAAATGTTTGTTAGTGTGAAAGAAAAATCACAAAGATCTATCAACAAATTTTATGAACACAGAAACAAAATTAAGCATATTTTTAATAAAAAATTACACTAATGGGTGTCCCTCTTATTTAGTTTTAATAATCTCCAGGAGATAGAGAAGCATAATAAAGTAAATAAAATAAATTTATGCTAATAGCTCATTTAACCTAACCATATCAAGTCAACGAAATATATATCAGATCTACTTTTACTACAGTACAATACTTTGATTATACAGTTACTATTTGAATAAAAAGAAGTAATATTGAGAATAAAAACTTACTGATTAATAATCAAAATAAACTAGCTAACTAAGACTAGAAGAGATAAATTTGCAAAATAATAATTAGCTCTCTACATACCTAATTCGCTGGTGCAGAAAGCGTGTGTCATCTCTTCATAGGTACAAGGTCTACATTCTGAAAGAAAGAAAAAATACAAATTTAAAAATAAATATAATTAAAACGTAGATTGACAGGGTCTAGGCTGGTAAGTGATTATTTTGTACTATTATAGTATTAAACACTGTTATAATCAGTTGACAACGTGGGACAATAATGCAAGGGAGCCAATGAGCCATGCCACAATTTTATATTAGGCCAACCTTATTGGTTACTCAACAATATTTTCCCATGTTGTCAACTGACAACCATGTGCAATACTATAGTAATCATATTCTCAATAAATTATAAATATGTTTATTTATTAAAAATCCGTAGAGGAAGAAGAATTCGTAAATGCTCTTATGAGTTATTGTACTTTTAATGCAAAGAAATAAATTGTTAATTTTGTTTTGTTTGACAAAATAATACATTACTGCTATTAAGATCTGATATAGTTCTTTACATGATGACTATTAGGCTTTCCACAATGGGGGGGATAAACTTAATGAAAATATCACTTGTTTCAAATTAAATATAAGACATTAAAGTCAAGATTTTTCCAAACTATAAGCCGAATATTTTTGTGACAACAAATGAGCTTCCTTACCAGACTAAAATATAGAATTAAAACTTCTCCAAGCTAACATTCTTTGATACCAAGTATATGTAGCCACAAACCCAAAATGAAAGCTGCGGAGTCACAAACTTAAATTATTAGAATTAACCAGTTTTGACATAGGCAGATTGTTCTAGGTGTCAGGTGATGCCTGATGTCTTATATGCTGTTTCCTGTCCTATGGGCAAACTTTTTCAACATAATTGTATAAAACTTTATTTGTTACTTAAATGTACTCCAATAAATTCCATACATTTACATGTTTGACACATTATCTTACAACCAACAGAGATGCCTTTAATTGGTTTCTTTTTATAATCAGATAGAAATGGTTAAATAATTCCCCTGAAAAAAACTAAACTCAAATCCACAGATACAAGCAAATAACAAAATATTAATAATTAACAAAATAAATCAAGACGTACCATCATTAGGATCATAAGATTTCCCTTTGGGGATTGGTTGCAGATCGTAAGAGAATGAAGCCACTTTCTTGTGAGCAGCGGAGGGTGAAGTCTCTGTCGCTTCCACATATAAGGCAGCTTGCCCTCCACGACTTTCAAAACATCTATAATCAACAAACAATTATCTTTAGATAAATTATAAGGAAGAAAAAACATCTGAGGTTAGACAGGATACCTCTCGGGTCTATTCGCAACAATGCTGAAATGGTGTTTTTTTTTTTAAATTATATATCACATAAATTTGATAATAACAATATATTATAGCACAAAAAAATAGTTCGTATAGTCCACCAATATTAAAATCGAAATAAATCTAACATAATCAAATTTTGTATTAAAGTATTCTGACATAGAGTCCCGCAGGTTATTTAGTAATAGGTAGTATTGGATAAACCGCTGGTAATAGGTGTTACTGGATAAACCGCTGGTAATGGGTGTTATTGGATAAACTACTGGTAATGGCTGTTATTGGATAAACCGCCGGTAATGGGTGTTACTTAATAAACCTGCTTAATCAAGTTAACTTAATTAAATTTCATTAAGTTTGATTTATTTAGTTGTTATTGATTCTCATTTTAAAAGCGCTATAAATCAAAATCATAAGCACTATAATTTTAATTCTAGTGCCAAATATGAACTATATAGACAATATGTAAGTATATAGACACAATAGTAATTTAATTATAAAGGTTGTATAGATTATATAACGGCTATATAGACAATATAGTTGTTTAACTATAACGGCTATACAGACTATACAACGGGTGTAAGTGTTTACTGTCTAGTTTTAGTCATAGAGTCGAGTCATAGGTTAAATAGTTTTATATAAAAATAATTAATATAAATTTTTGCTGTTATGGCAAGTCGGTGCTTTTTATATTGATAATTTAGGTACTACTCTAGTATCGCAGCAAAGAATTTTTCAGTTTTCAGTCAAGTCAGCGTCTGGTAGCAGAACAGAAAGTAAAGAGTCAGAATTCTCTGTTTCTTAAATATTTCCCAATAAGATTGTTGAGGACAGTAAGTACAAATATTTAAATGACAATTTTTGCTAGTTTTGTGAAATTTAGTTATGGTATTTACAAATTACTAGAGCCCATAAAAAAAGTTATATATTTAGCTAGCTTGAATGAAGTGATTCATACCTGACTAGAGATTTAGATGCATCAGCTGGCGAATAAAGTTTTGCTAATGATCGAGGTCCTTCCAAATAAATCGAAGCACCCTGAAAGGAAGGGTGCGGTCTCAAACAGGCTCTGAAATTCTGAGACGAAGACGAAGGAAGTTGAAGAAGAACTCTGAGGGCACCTTGAGGATAAGACCAGGTTACTTTGCCTTCTCGACACCTCAGATAGACCGGGGTCACTCCTCGACCAACTGATGGGCTCAAACCACTGCAAACAAAACATAGCAAAACATTACAACTTTATCCACTAAGTAACGATTATTGATTAAGATAACATTCGAGGATCTAGTTTTAGAAAAATTCAGCTAAAATGTTTTGGAGGTTATCGAAATCAGGTTAGACATCTGACACTAAACCTTAGCAAACAAACGTTTGGAAAGTACAACATTTTTCAAATCAAGTCTGATTTATACAAGATACATTCACGAATATAATAGCGTGAAATATTTATATATCTGACATTTGAACATAATGTGTGACAGAAATATATTTCATATTTATTTTGTATTGTATCTTTTACTAAGACAAAATTTAAGCACCAAGGACAGGGTATTTTATATAATTTATTATATAAAAACTAAAAATAACATTCTTTTAAACTACAGCGTATCCTTCTAACATATCTAAGAGAACCGGTCCTATATAATAATTCAATAAGTAAAAAGAATAAATAAAAGAGAGTATCATGTAAGTACTTAAAAAAGTCAGAACCGTGACGAAATCGATCCAGAGAATAAAATTTAAAAGAAAAAACAAATTTACTTAATAAAAATAAGAAGCGAGACGACAATAGATGCGAGCATAAAAATATGATGAGGGTCTAGAGGGGTATTGTTGTCTTTGTGAGTGAGCTTTACTTCTTAAGTGGCCCCGTTGCACATTAGTGGACAATAGATGGATCATTATTTTAAGAAGCCAGAGAGATCGTTGAAATAAGAAAATGAGAAAGGTAAAAGAATGAATAATTTATGACGAGGAGTGTGGGAGGTTAAATTGGATAAACACGGGGTTTCAAACCTCTTAACATTGGGGGTCTAAAAACCAAATAACCTTAAATTTGAATAAATATACTTCCATTTCATACCTCGAGTTGTTTATTCAATGTCAAATAAGGAAGTTTGACTTGACTGCTCTATCTCGAGGATTGATAGAATTTGTGAACGGATACAGCGATCAGTTAAACAACCAAACCTTAAGATACTTGAAAAATACCAGTTGATACCAGAAGAAGAAAGTAAAACTTTCAAACGGTACAAAAAGAGACAAGTTAGAAATAAGAAGGATTGTTTTATATAATATATATATATATATTATATATATATATATATTAATATTATATATATTATATATACTAATTTAAAAAATATATAAAACATTTAGAAAACTTACAATAAAAACGTAACGTTTCGAACTGTTTAAGTTCTTCTACAGACGAAGAGAGACTCAGACTATATATTATATATATATATATATATATATATATATATATATATAATATATATATATATATATTATATATATATATATATATATATAATTCTTGATCAATGTGCACTCTCCCGTTCCAATCATACGCATTAGTACTCCAGTAATGCATAAGGACGAATACAAGGACAAGACCTCCTTAGAAGTAAACATGGCTCAATAAGGAATAATAAGAACAATCCGTCAATCAACGTAAATCTACAGCATTTGAAACTTAAATACTTCTTGTAAGTTACATGATATGAATTATCAAGGATGCCAACATCCTTGTTGCAAAAACTTGAAAACATCTGTTGAAAAAAAGACGAAGTAAAAACTGGAAAATGATTTAATTCCAATAAAGAATAGAATAGCTCCATATGAGGCTACGAAAAAGAGTTCTTTAAATGGTTTATGAAATAAAAAAGAACAAGAATTACATTATTAAAGAATTGTTGCACTAATATAGCAAATAACTAATAAATATGTAATTGGTATCTATACATTTTCACCATGGCATGATAGTTTATAGTAGTATTAGAGTAATAATTTGACCAAAAGTGGAATGTTTAGTATTTATTAAATATTAGTTGAGTACATATTGAGCAAAAAAGATAAAATATAGTGTTATTAGAAAAATAAATGCGAGCAAGTGAACTTAGAGCAAAACTTACAAGTAGATCAAAAGCAAGTGAACTTAAAGCAAAACTTACAAGTAGGTCATAAGAGTGATTCTAACTGAAAATAGCGAAGTTTTTTAAAAGAAATGCGCTAAAATGTTAGATGATTCTATAATAAAAATTAACATCTTTTAACCCATAGAGGTATTATTACTAGAAAGGCCCTATAGGTTATATTTTGAAACATCGGAAAAGTAACCTGACCACCTTCGATTATAAATATTATCAAATAATCAGTACAAAATTACAATACCTTATATTACATAGTGAAACGTTAAAAATACAAATTAAAGCACAAACAATGTGCTGGAAACCGAAATAAATTTATTAATTATAACCATAACTCATTCTGGATGGAGGTTTCAATGAGGTTACAAAGAGCCCCAAAAAGATGTTACAGGCCTCATAATGTAATTAAATAGGCTATGCCCCCTCTAGTAAATATCTCTATTTTTTAACCGTGCTATATACATACAGATACTATTAGTAGAGAATCCCTATTGGTTGAATTAACGAATATCGAAATAGTAACATTAACACCTTTTACAAAAATTACAGTAACTCGTGTAACAGCACGTTTAAAATACAAAAAACAATCAATGTGTGAAAATATACGAGAATTTATACATTTATAACCTTAACTCACTCTTAGAAGAGGTTTTAGTGAGGTACAGAGCCCCTGAGAGCCACAAAAAGACTTTTCAGGCCTTAAAATATATTGAGATAAGCTATGTCTCCTAAACAAAACTGCCACCGTCTTCTATAACGAATGTAAAATAATAATAAAGTCAAATTTAAATAACAAAATTTGGCTAAAGGAAAATATCTAATTAAGAAAACATTATGGTCAGAATCTATGTTATAAAACAATTTTAAATTAAAATAGTTTCCATTAACTATAAAAAACTGTATCATCATTACAAAAATATCGAGCTAAGTGATCAGAATAAGTACCCGTCAAGGCATGTACCCTGAGGTGGTACATACGCTTTGATCACATCAGTTAAAATACCCTAAAGGGACAAATAGATTGATCTAGATTTAAGGTGGCCTTAATGATCAGGCTTTTTCGTTTTTGCCAGCACGAGATATCGAACGTTAATTACATATCAGTACCCGCTCGTTTTTTCCTTGAAAATTGTACTTTTTTAAACACAAAAAACTTTTACCTCACTAAAAAATTAATATTAATTGTACTATAAACTATAAGTTACACAAGTCCTTTTTTTGTTTAATGATCCAATTTGATTAATGCCCAAAGGGCACAAGGGCAAAAAAGTCAAGTCGATGAAGCTTCAGATTAAGGTACAAAGTATTTAGAGCATGCGTATTAGATATTGTATAAAAACCATATGCTTCATAATAAGACACCTGATAGCTTCAAGACCTGTCCCATCACGACACAAGTTTTAAATTACAAATTTAAATTTATACAACAAAAATCTTAATTAAATTAGACAGCTTTTATAAAAGAAATTTTTTATTACGCATCACCTGTAAATTTATTTTTTTTACTATCCATCTTGGGCATTTTGATTAAAAAAACAGTGGCCTACGGCCATCGGCATATGCTGAGTTTAGTTTCGATTTGGGAAAGCCTATTTGTCTTTTTAAAAATATAATTTAATAATTAGCAAATTTTTGGGTATCTCGGAAGCCAAATAAAAAAAGACATTTACGTTTTAAAGGACCAATTAAAACCATTCAATGCCTAAAGAAGCTTGCCTCTAGTCTAAAGTATAAAATAAAAAAGCAATAACAATGGCATATAAATAGAATAAATGTATTCTGGGATCGGAATGTTAGTTTTATTAGGTAGGTATCTTATTTTTCATCGGTTTCAGATCAAACGAAACGTTTTAGAACAAATATATTGTATTAATTGCCTATATATAATAAGAACTTATATATTTTACTTTTAGAACATAAAATAAGTTTTAAATAAATGCCATAAAGTTTAGATAAATGTTTTTTATGAAGTTTTGAATCCTAAATAAGATAGAAGCTTGGAAATTTTAGAGAGCAACTCGTCAAATATTTGAAATGGCGAAATTAAAAATAATTTTAATAAGATACCATTATAATCAAACGAAAGAGTCAATGATGCAGTTTACACAAGTTTGGGTAAGACTTATTCGTATTGAATAAACATATTTCCTATGTAGTACTCAATATTTCTGTTATCCAAATATCTTCTACGCCATACTCAATAATATGTTATTAACGTATCTCCTAATACTCAATAGTTATAACGCCATATCAATACATTAACGTAAATAGTTAGTATACTCATACTACGCTAAATAGTTATCAACATATCTCCTACGCCATACTCAATACATTAACGTATCTCCTAATACTAAATAGTTATCAACATATCTCCTACGCCATACTCAATACATTAAGTATCTCCTAATACTACAATGTTATCACATATCTCCCTTTGCCATACTCAATACATTAACGTATCTCCTAATACTAAATAGTTATCAACATATCTCCTTTGCCATACTCAATACATTAACGTACCTCCTAATACTAAATAGTTATCAACATATCTCCTTTGCCATACTCAATAAATATGTTATTAACGTATCTCTTATACTCAATAGTTATCACATATCTCCTACGCCATACTCAATACTAACGTATCTCCTAATACTAATAGTTATCAAATATTCCTACGCCCATACTCAATACAATAACGTATATCCTAATACTAAATAGTTATCAACATATCTCCTTTGCCATACTCAATACATTAACGTACCTCCTAATACTAAATAGTTATCACATATCTCCTACGCCACTCAATACATTAACGTATGTCCTAATACTGAATAGTTATCAACATATCTCCTACGCTATACTCAATACATTAACGTATCACCTAATACTAAATAGTTATCAACATATCTCCTTTGCCATACTCTAAATTCCGATGATAAAATCATATCTTCAAAGTCATACTCTATTTTTTATGTTATCAACATATTCCGTATGGCACTCAATATTCCTAAACCTTGCTTATTTGTTTAAACGTACGAAGATATAATTATTGTATGAGACGGTACTATTCTGTTTGACACTATAAGTGTATAACCTTGGTCTTGGCTTTAATTTGCCAGCTATTAAAAGAAATATTTCGAATGAATCTTAAATATTCAATTCTAAATGTCACGAAGCCACTTAAAGCTATTTAGAAATTAGAGATGCCAGCTGCCGACTCGTCTCGGAAATGATTAGAATGCTTCTAACAATAATTTTCGTTCATTGACAAACGACCTTTAAACTAGTTCTAGTTCTGTAATCCTAAACAATATACATTTAACTATATAAGGAAGAGATATAAGGATGTCAATGAATTATATTTTGCTAAAAGTCGCCTTTCTGAAGTCAGGCTTTAAATTGTTAGCTAAAATTCAACTTTATAACTCCTTACTTAATTATTTGGCTAAAATTTTACTTTCTGACTCCATAAGTTAATATTTGGCTAAAACTCAACCTTTTAAACTCCATACTTTAGTATTTGGCCAAAACTCAACCTTTCTGACTCCATACTTTAGTATTAGGCTAAAACTCAAAACTTTCTAACTCTATACTTTATTATTTGGCCAGAAACAACTTTCTGACTCCATACTCTAGTATTTGGCTAAATATCAACTTCCTGGCTTGTTTGATAATGGACTAACAATCAATCGACGCTAAAAAGAAAAGGTCTAGTAATAGTTTAATAAAACCAAAAGACTATTTGTTGGTACAATGTTTTTAAAAAAACAGACAGGAATGTCAGAAATGAGAAAAGAAAACAAAATGAACTAAGGGAAACAACAGGATAACCAGAAACATGAAAATTAAAATAAATAAACTGCGCTTAACAAATTTAATAGGATTAAAAATAAAATAAACAGTTAAAAGTGAAACTCAAAGGAGAAAACAAGGATCATTGTTTTAAAAAACAAAAACTTTTTTTTGGCAAATTAACAACTTGTTTTGAGTTATTGATATTGATTTATAAAAATACTTGTTATGTCAGTTTTTTGGCCAAAAGTATAAAAATGTTTAAAGTAGCAACAGTTTCAAAAAAGTAAGAAATATGAGGCGCCAAATTTATACATGAACCTGTTTATAATGGGTTAAATTTAAATGGGATCATAAGTACATAATATATAAAACAGCACCATTATAACAGAATAGGGTAATTTAAAAAGGTAACACAATTTTTCTATTAAATATCCCTCATTGATTTAAATAAATTTATATCTAAAATAAACAAGTAAATATGGTTAATAGGAATTTATCTTTCATTAAGAAATAAATAAAAAAATAATACTTAAAAGAATAATAAGTGTCAGAAACAAAAGTAAAGAAGATATGGTCACTATACGAGCAACTACAACAGTTACTACGCGTAACTACAACTACAACAACAACTATTAACTACAACAACTACTCGGAATTGCAACAGTTGTGTAAAGGAAATCATGAAAGATTGATATTCATTAATATTTTTAATTCTTTTTAACTTATGAACTTATAATAAAGAATCCACACAACAAAAAAAATTCCACACACAATATATATTATATATTATATTATATATATATATATATTATATAATATATATATATATATATATATATATATATATATATATATACATACACACACACAGACATATATATAATATGGATCACCGAGTTGCCCCTAATAGAAAAACAACCCTCCCTCTCTATTACCCCAACTTTATTAGATATTTTTCCCAGGAAAATTCGCTGAAAGGATTTAGAGAAAGACTTCATATAGAAGACATTTATTATTTGGGAATAAATGAAAACGTTCCTAATAAAAAATCGACCAAAGGGAGCTGAAAGATCACGGCGAGCTACTTTACAAGAGGATTTCTGCAACAAGATAATTTTTTTAGGATCAAAAAGGTTAAGATTTGTAACGGGAGATACAAAGGATTTTGAGTGTTTTGGAATGATTTTAAGTGTATTAGGGCAGGTGATGGAACTTCCTGGGTTTTGTTGAAAGGTTCAAACAAGATACAGAAAGAGTACATTTTCTTGCTTGTAAATCCAAAAAAAAAATCCATATGGTATCAGGTAGCAGGTACGAGAGTGATCTGGTTACTAAACCCAACATCATTGCAGGTACCCGAGCAACCAAATGTTCATCCTTATTCCCCTGGCGCTGACCCATACTACCGCAACCATTACTTATTTTGGACAAAACATCCCACATATTTAAGCTTAAGAAAAACATACTTTGTACATTATTAGAAACAGATGTAAGAAGTGACCCAAACACAAAAAATTTAGTTTGACAGAATCATTCATTTAAAATGATTTCGTTTTTATTCCATTACAGTATAGATTCAATAATAGGATTAGATTTAATAGCAAAACCTTTATGTAAACACAATAATAGTTAAACACATTTGTATTTAGAAAGTAAAGTTGTATAGTAAGTAAATTAAGTTAATAACGCATATAAGTACTAGCCAACTCCGTATTACAGACATATGCGGCAGGTTGAGCAAAGTTTAGTCAGAATTAAATCAACTTTTTACTATTTTAATTGCTAAAATATACGCTGGAAATGCCATGCTAGGTTGCTAACATTAAAACAAACGGTATAGACCCCCCAAGCAACTTTTAAAGAGCTAATTCATGAAGAAAATTCGCTAAACTTGGTTATCATGAAATTAATCGTGAATTGAAGAACAGAGAGATTACATATTCTTGCTTGTAAATCTAAAAAAACCCATATGATATCAGGTGAAGGTACGAAAGAGTATACTTATATGTATATAATACTATTATATATACATATATACTAGTATAGGTATAATACTTTATGACTTGTGGTACAGACCAATCGAAATAATAGTATTATTTACGAAAACCACTACTCACCTCACTGTTCAACCTGAAACTGTTTGCTCCCTTCGATAATTTCAAATTCTACTGAGTCAAGAGGGTATAAACGTCTATAGTATATAGTATATAAAACAAACTGGATCTTGAAGAACAAAGGTAATTCACCTGATATTACCTTAATTACCCAGATTCCCCAGTATAGAAGTTTTTCCTTTTTTTTAAATACGTAACAAAAATAAAACCAGCAAATAAATATTAACAGTTTGTAAAATATTTAAGATTTGATGAGAAGTTTTTTAGCGGAAGGTTTTGTTAGTTAAATAACCAATATATTATTATTCCTATTTGTTTTATTTTTATTTCAATGAAATCCAGAAGCAAAATACCACCTTAACTTCTCAATTATACAGCATTTAAACTTCAGGTACTTGATACTTATCTTAGAACCGGTCCCAAATCCCAAAATGTTAAACCCATTGTTAAAAACAAATTTTAATTGTAACCCTCATTAAATCGAAAAGTATAAGGGACTAAAATTTTTCAAGGGGACTATTCCAAAAACATGGACATTGCAGATAATAACGAAATTATATTTAATCGTTCTAAAGTATCCGTTAATTATATTTTTAAAGGAATGATACAAAGCTAGCTATTAGCTAAGGACATTAAGAACAACTTAACAATTCTAAATGTAGAAAATCATTGTAAAAAAAACCTTTGTGAATCGTTAACAATTTAAAAGAAAAACAATTAAGTTAAGAATGAAAAATACTTTATGACAAAAAATAAGTTAATGATTTGGAATCAAAATTAGACACAGAGTTTTAATCGACATTTTCGATTATGCAGATAAAAAATAAGGTAAAATTACAAAAGTTTAAACGCATTTTGTGAAAAAGATTTATTTGAGGAACAGAGCTAGGCTATTCATTTTGTGAAACAGGGGTAAAATGACTCAGGTGTACCAAGCAGGTGTGTCAAGTTTTCAATACTCTTTTGTACTGTTAGGGAAAGGTCTACTTTACAGATCAACACTGATTTCTAATCACAGATTAGAAATCTAGTTTTCTTTAATTCTATTAAATTTAAACAAGTATATCATTAGAGTATTGCGAGGAGAAGATCTGCAATTTATTTTTTTTAAATTAACTGTATATAGAAAACATTAATGCATCATAAATAACATCCAAGAGAAGAAAAAAACTTCCATTCCCATTTAAATAAGTGCAAGAAGTAAAATTGATTGCACGTAAGTATTCTATTCGTTTGAAATAAAGCAAAGAACCTTGCAATCCTTAAAAAGAGGATTAATACTCGTATAAAAAGGATTTATAGTCAGGGTACAGTAATATATGGACTTGCGCACTGATAAATCGGTCTAGCGGTAATAAATGGCTCGCGTATTAAATGCGGTGCCGGAAAAAAGGTTGTTTTAATATTGAATTCGAAAAGAGGGGCTGTAACTAATGGAATGGCGCAACTACCTCACTAAGCCTCGCACTACTTAAGTCTGAAAAAAAACCGTAAAAAGAACTTAAAAATAAATTTATAATTTTTAAGTTCTTTTTTAATAATCGTTCTGATGTCATATTTTTTTAAATAATCAAATGTAAACTAATTAATAAAGATAAAAAATAACTATAAAAAGTTAAGTAAGGATCAAAACATAATCAAAATGATAATAAAAATAATTGTTAACTTCCTTCCTTATTTAGTAAAAGCTATTGAATGGTAGGAAACAATAAGACAGATGGTCAAAATATGAAACAGTATTTTTTACAATCAAGACTGCTCTTGTGTAGGTACAAAAGAAATAAAAACTGCATATAAGTAAAACCGGTCCCAACTCAGGATCTAGCTAAAGAACCACATTCACTTAAAGGTACGGTATAAACCTCCTCGAAAAAAATTACCCTTGTATAAATAATAAGTAAAAAAAAAGAGAACTTAAAGTTCTAAGAACAATGAGGTACCTCTCGCCAATTATTGTATTCTGGTTATCTCTTTTCTTCCAGATCTGTCAAGACGTCAGGGTTTGAAAAATGAAACTTAAAGCGAATTTCCATAGGAAAAATAAGCTAACGAGATTGGGGTCACGGATGGAATGAGGTGGTTTTTTAAAAAAAATGAGACTCATGATTAATGAACTCTACAAGATACAAGTCTTTTTTAAAGATAATAATTATAGTGAGAGGTAATCTTGTCCATGTATGACTCTAAATAATAGGGAGAACCATTAATTATTTATTTTCAAGAGTCTCAAATCATGAAACATCTCATTAGAGTATTATTTTAAGGAAAATTCTCTAATAAGTACGAAAACTAATACAACAACAAGTCATTTTATAAAACATTATTTAACAAATTATAAAACATCTCATAAGGGAATTATTTTAAGGCAAATTCGCAAGTATTTATGTAAACTGATACGACATAACATTATTTCGATTAGTAAAAGGTTTTTATTATTTTAATAATAAAAATAACATAAACAATAATTATAAACAAAATATTTAATTCTTCATTTTCCTCAATTTAACAGCTTTGTTCTTATCTGAAAGTATCAAATAGTAAATTTTAATTTTCACTTACAAATTTCTTCAACAAAAGAATTTTTCCCAAAGCCATCAAAATAAGACATACATTTAAAATTATTACTTAATACAAAATTCTTTTAAAGATATTTTAAACGTTAATATCTGTATACAAAGCTCAAGAGATAAGTATATACGTTAAATATACGATATTAAACATTATTTCCTTCTTTTAAGGATTCTTAAAAATCACTTATGATAGAACTAAGATATAATTATGCTAGAAAAGAAATAAACATTTTAAAAGCAAACGGAACTTAAGAGCATTTTTAAGGATTTCAGTATTAACAAGTCCGTTGAACTCACGAGCCTTTTTATGATTTTAAAGAAAATAACTATAAATGTGATATTTTGGGGGGATTGTATTGTATTAGAGTGTTTTTAGTTCGGTGGTATAAATGAGACGACAAGGCCATAGGATGAGATTCAAACTGAGTGATTTGGCCTTATCTAACAAAATGACACATAGTATAGCCAGTTTCGTAGCCGCTATATGTTAATGCTTTCTAATGGATTCAAGAGGATATAAGGACTCACACATTAAATCAGATAAAAGTATGTAAACAATGTTAAAGATCTCACAAATCAAATTAGACAACAGCATATAAACAAAGGAATATAAAAGATCTCACAAATCGAATTAGACAACAACATATAAACAAAGAAAAATAAAATATCTCACAAATCGAATAGACAACAAAACATATAAACAAGGAAAATAAAAGATCGCACAAATCGAATTAGACAACAACATATAAACAAAGGAAAATAAAAAAACCTCACAAATCGAATTAGACAACAACATATAAACAAAGGAAAATAAAAGATCTCACAAATCGAATTAGACAACAACATATAAACAAAGGAAAATTAAAGATCTCACAAATACATCGGGAAGCAGCAGATTAACGAAAAATATAAAAGATCTTACTAATTGTAAACATTAAGTCGTACATAAACATAACAATGTTTAAGATCTCACAAATCAAATTAGACAACAGCATACAAGCAAAGCATTGTTTAAGACCTCACCAATCAAAATAGACAACAGCATATAAGCAAATCAATGTTTAAGATCTCACAAATTAAATTAGCCAACAGAATATGAACAAAAAAATATACAAAAGATTCACTTATGACACCAGACAACAGTGCGTGTGGTACTAAATAAATAAATAATATAAATATATATATATATATATATATATATATTATATATATATATATATATATATATATATATATATATATATATATATACATATATAATTATATTATATATATAATTATATATATATATATATATATATATAATATATATATATATATATATTATATTAATTATATATATATATATATATATATATATAATTTAGTTGTACTAGATAAATTTATTTATTCCATATTTTTTTTATCTTATTTTAACAGAGTATTTAAAATTATTACATCAATACTATAGTTATTTCATCTTTAGGCAATGCTCATTACAGTATACTAAGTTTGTTATAATCAATTATTTGTCATAACAAAAGAGATTGATGCTGATTAAACTAGAGCTAAGCATCTTAAAATAAAAAAATAAAAAATTATAAATAAACAAATAAATAAATTAGAGAGATTATATTTACAAATAGAAAACTTTACAATAGTTTATAAGTATAATTGTAATTATAGCCCTAAAAGACGGAAATCTAACAAACGAAACAAGCTAATAAAAATATTAAAAGTAATAACTTTAATATCTATTAATTTTTATCACAATTTAATGATGAATCTTACTTACAATCAATTTTTTAAGAAATAATTATTTTCTAGAAGCCATTTATCTTTTAGTAATAACAATTAAACTTTTATAGCTGGAAATCATTAAATGTCGAAACCTTTTAAAAAGTTCGTTTCTAACCATTTTTAATAGTTTCAATTAATCACGATTATTAAATTAAAATCGCGAGGTACAAAGTTCATTTTAGAAAGTGTACAACATATTTAATTTAAGCTTTTTGAAACCTTATGTAGAAGGTTTTTTACAATTGAGTGTGCAGTGTTAGCGAATAATGGCGACACGCTTCGCCACTAGAGAACATTTTCGTGACCTAATCTACATAGAGGTTTATATAAAAGAGTATTAAAGGATGCTTTCAAACACGTTCTGTAATAAAAGATGTTACATAGAAAGAGCTAAGTAATAAGGTAGACTTGATACAAGAGATTGCATGTCGAGCAAATGAAAAGGACTATGCATAAGAGTACGTTTTCTAGTTTAAATAATATATTATATAATGCTTGAAAGTAATTAAATTAGACATTAGCTTTAATTAAAAACACTAACTAATTAAATAAAGTAAAACAAGCAATTTTAACAAAACTTAAAAAAAACCAACACAAAAGAAATAACACTAGTCAGTAATAAGTTAGTTAGCAAGTATTAAGATTACTAAATGTGATGTAGTTCTTTGTATAGTGGCGCTATCTAGGGATTTTAAAACTTACTAATAGGAAGTAGTTTGCGGCGTTATATGCATTTTAAGATAGTTAAAATAGTTAATAGTTAAATTAGCTAATAGAAATAGTTAATTAGTACTGATGTCTCTTTGAGGGTTGTCAGTATTGACATTCGTAATAGAAAGTAGTTAATTTATCAGGTATTAATTCTATTGTACAAACGTCGCGTTAAAAATTATTAAAAAGTTAAGCACTGTGCTTAACTTAAAGGGTATCTGTGCTTAACTTATCTTTTGGAGTACCTCTAATCGGATTTGCTACGTTCATCCTCGCCTCTTGGGAGTCGTTCCGCAGAGTATTGAAATCACCTAAATTATATTGTAGTTGTTCTTCGGACTCGCTTAGCTCGTCTTAACTTCCGTTTAATTCCCGGCGGTTACCTGTACGTACTGTCCTTGCTTGGTAATGCCTAACTAGCCACGTTAAAATAAAACTGTAATACTTGTTTATAACATAAACGAATACATTCGTGCCTAATTTCAACTTAATAATTGTTTTTTTATGATTTAAAAAAAATATATTCATATTATTCGATAACAATTGAATATATGTTAATAATGAGAATGAAATACCGCATTTTTGGGGCTTACGTAAGACTACATGCGAGATAAATCTTAAATTAATTCGATATGTTGTCGCCTATTATGAATTTTTAAAATGTTCGCCGAGCCATTACCGAAGTTTAATGACGACATATAAAAAGTCTTTACCAAAACGTTCAACTGCACCTAAATATTAAAATGTGCACTAAGTTTCAAAACTTTAGCATAAAACACACACACATACAGACCCACGACATAATAAAATTCGCACAAAATGTTTTGAAAACACCTGAAACGGATAAATTAGTCGTAAAATCGGTTTCGGATAAATACGGAAAAGTAAAAATATAGAGCATTCTATATACTTTGGGTACAATAAATATTATAATTCCAAAAGAAAATAAAATCGCATAATTTAATATGACAGCTACAAATTACGTTTAAAACAATTAACTTTTTTCACAGGAAATTCACTTAAAACTAAATACATAAAATTTAAATTAAGACAAAAAACTTCAGTTAAAATTTGAATAACTAAAAGGGCAAATTTTTAATCCCTATTATAAAATTAATGTTATTAATAAAAGAAAAATCATCGCATGACAACAGGTTTAGAATAATTGCGCGGCAAATTAAAAAGGTTATCATCATTTATTATAAATTCAAAGTTTAAAAACAATTTCCTACAATGACTAAATAAAGGATATTGTTATAAATTTATTAAATAAATAAATATGCATAAATATTAATTCTAAATAAGAATATTGCTTTAACTAGATGAACCGGTTTAATAAGTAATTAATTGAGTTTGTTTCGATAATATGTCATAACAAGGTATCTTGGTAAATTAATAATAAGGACTTAAAGTAGGCGAAGTACGCCCAAGAAGATAAATGAATCTTGCAATAGAAGCGTCTTAATTTAAAATAATATTTTTATGATTTATTTTAATTTTACCAACATACGATCAAAGAATTTATGCATTTTGAAAAAAAAAAATAAAGAGGCAGAAGTGTTGTTTAAATTCTAAAAATAAAAAGTGACCATTGCAACAAATGAAATATGAAATGTGTCCATTATTACACACATATTTGTGACATATTATACATAAACATGGCTGTATGGTTCTAGTTAACCAATGCCAAAAAAAAAAAAAAAAAAAAAAAAAAAAAAGTGACTATTGCATCAAATGAAATATGACCATTGTATCAAATGAAATGTGACCATTGTATCAAATGAAATATAAAATGTGACCATTGCATCAAATGAAATATGTTATGTGACCATTGTATCAAATAAAATATACAATATGGCCATGTCGAATATAAAATTTGGAATGAATCAATGCAAAAAATAATAAAATATGCACTGAACAACGCATCAAATAAATTATTCAATGTGACCATTCATGGAATCGAGAATAATATGTGACCATGCATGAAATAGAACATGTCATACGAGCATGCATCACACATTTTGACTATTACACTATATAGTAGCCCTTTACTATACCACTACATGAATAAACTATACATTTACTGGACTACATTACAGTACACCACAGGTTGCAATGGAAATAAGGTCTCATACAATGGACATGTACACCATTAGACCGTGTACACACATCGACTGCACAGTAGACCTCCACACAGTCGCAGAGCAAATGTTCTATCCTCGAACCCCAACCCTCCATGCAGCATTTAACTATCAAACACTCATGAATTTGACTATTTATTATACGTGCACTTTGTTTTCATAATTTAAGCGAACTGTAGACAAACGTTCTGAAAACTACTCAATTCGTCAAAATAAAAGTAATGAAAATATATTTTTAGAGATAAGTTACTTTTTATTATTACAACCAATAGCTGAACTCCAAGTATAACTATAGTGGTATTAAAAACAAACCACAAAGCTAATTATAGCTTTTAATCTTAAAAACAATAAACTTTAAACCAAAACATTAAATTGCTTGAGATTTAAGTATTCGTCTTATAAGAGCGATTTAAAATTTCGAACTAATATCTACTTAGGTATTTTTTCGCTTTTGAGTTTCTTAATTAGAAACCAAAACGCTAAGTATTTCTAACGGTAGTTTCATATTAAGATAAGACTAATTAAGAACTCTCTCTATTAAGGTAAAAGTCATAAAATCATGGAATGTAATAATTTACATTCAGTCAACATACATTAAAGTTTCATTATTTTGCCAGGAAACAACCTTTTTATTATGCTTGTCATTAAAGTATAATTTTAATAAATAAATAAATTTAAAATAAAATATAATTAATATTTTTACTTTTTCTTATTTATACCGTAAGTAAAGGAAAAGTATTTTGTTCGCACTATAAATCCGAAACCGAGGTCTTATCATAATTATTCGTTTCAGGCATTTTAATGACATTCTGAGTGGTTTTCATTATGCTGTAAGTGTGCATGCGTGTGTGTGTCTTTCTCACGCATAATCCCTGTTCTCTTTATGTTAGAGAGTTGAAACTTGGAAACAAAAATTAGACATTACAGTCTATCGTTTAGTTTAAAAATCCTCAAGGTCATAAGTATTTTGGGGATTGGCCAATCAGAGAAGCCGCTGCCAACCTCTCACTTAAAAAGAGAAAAAAATCCCTACCAGAATAACCGCTGTAGGGAAAAAACCTTCTTCCTGGCAATCGTTCTCTTTGTTTGGTTCTTCTTTTGATTACATCGTTTTGAAAACTACTTTCAAATTAATCTTAAAATGATATTTTAAAATTAAACTACACAAAAGAAATGTAAAAAACATCGCCAAGAAAATACGGGTAAAATAACCTGATTTGTTTACATAGTTTTTTCCCGCTCCCTTCTTGCAGGGATTTTTTTCTTAAGACTCAGTGGTGTCTAAACTGACCTGTCAAGATTTTTAAACTAAACGATAGACTGTAGGTCTAGTTGTGTTTCTCGGAAGATGATATTTTTCAAAACTACGATAAACTATTTCTCTGAGTCATAAATGATTTAAATAGTTTATTAAAAATAAAAATTCTGGCGCGGTGGTCCGCATGTCGGGCGAATTTCCTTTGGATGCGTGTTTCCGTGCTTTTTACAATATATAAGTTTACAACTACTAAATAAATAATTCCGTCGCGGTGGTCCGCTGTCGGCGAATTTCATGTAGAATTCGTGTTTCCGTGCTTAACAACCCATTTCTTGCTTAAGGTTCCGGTTCATGCTTTAGAACCTAAGCAGTTACTCGATTGTCAAGCACTGCTCGTAACTCATTTTGTCTGTATTTTTCAAAGGAAATGCGCATAATTATCCAGTTGGTTGTTCAAAACTATGCCTCTAAAATTAGAAGTACGCACTATTATTTGCACTAGTTTAAAGCTTAGTTACTTATATTTAAGCTTAGTCAGTTATCTTTAAAGGTTTTAGCGCATTTCCTTTGAAAAATACAGACAAAATAAGTTACGAGCAGTGCTTGACAATCGAGTAACTGCTTAGGTTCTAAAGCATGAACCGGAACCTTAAGCAAGAAATGGGTTGTTAAGCACAGAAACACGAATTCTACATGAAATTCGCCCGACAGCGGACCACCGCGACGGAATTATTTATTTAGTAGTTGTAAACTTATATATTGTAAAAAGCACGGAAACACGCATCCAAAGGAAATTCGCCCGACATGCGGACAACCGCGCCAGAATTATTTTCTAGTTGTAAACTTATATTAAGTAAAAAAAACGATAAAAATTGATCGTCCCTACCAGGATTTGAACCCAGGTACCCTGAGTTTGAGTGCTCGTATTGACTCCGGACCATTGCCATTCAACTCAGAGGCCCAAAAAACATAGAAAACGACACCCTACTCGAAATTTATTTTTTATCGACCTAAATTTTTTGTTTTTGGTAATTTACAATGGTTTTTTGGACTTTTTGGTCACTTAGAGTGGTCGTATCGACTTCGGACCGGTTTCATTCGATTCAGCGCCCAAAAATACATCGAAAACGACACCCCTACTCGAAATTTATTTTTATCTACCTAAATTTTGGTTTTGGTATTTACAATGGTTTTTTGGACTTTTTGGTCACTTAGAGTGGTCGTATCGACTTCGGACCGGTTTCATTCGATTCAGCGCCCAAAAATACATCGAAAACGACACCCTACTCGAAATTTATTTTTTATCGACCTAAATTTTGGTTTTTGGTAATTTACAATGGTTTTTTGGACTTTTTGGTCACTTAGAGTGGTCGTATCGACTTCGGACCGGTTTCATTCGATTCAGCGCCTCAAAATACATAAATATTGACCTTTTTTCGCGGCAAAAAATATTAATCCTGAATTTTGCCGATTTTTGAAAATTTCGCTGACTCAGCAAACCGGGTTAATGACGTCACAAAAACCTGGTTTTCAATAGGGTTCGTGTCCTCCCGAAGGTTGATTTTTGTACCAAGTTTGGTTAAAAAATATTAATCCGTTCGAAAATAGAGTGTTTACAAGAAAGTGTCTAGAAATAATATATATATATATATATATATATTATATATATATATATATATATTATATATATATATATATATATATATATATATATATATATATATATATATATATATATATATATATATATAATATATATATATATATATATATATATATATATATATATATAAAGTCTCGCGAAACGTATTTTTTCGTCATTAGGGACCTCTGAAACGGATTTGTGTCGTGGTCCGAGGTTCGAATTCCGCCATGACGCCTATCCCATTAGCCGAATTTCCAAAGGAAATTCGCTAAAACAAATGACTAAGTTAAAATTAGACTCAAATGTACGAACATCTATAAGTAGCCAATCGATTTACAAAGTTTCATTTAAAAATTTTTTTCTATTTAAAAAATATTGACCAATACATTTTTAAATTAAACGGTCTCTAAATTTTATTTTTTTACTAATTTCCAACGTTCGTCAGATAGCAAAAATGAGTAGTGGAAATTTCACAGCTATTTAATTTGTAGATTACATTAGACAGGTGTTTAATGTATTCGTAAACATATGAAAGTATACAACTACCTGTAGTATTTGATTGAATACCTACCGTATTGTGTTTCTAAGCTTTAATAAACCTAACGCTTTAACCACTTTAGATATAGTTGGATACATACAATCTATATTTGGATAATAATATATGTATTGGATACCTTCACCAATACTTTGAAGAAACGTTGTTCTAGGCCCTCGATTTTCCTTGTAAAGCAGGGTCAACAAATTTAGGTATTAAGCTCTCCCTGTGGGTGGGTGTGTGGTTGGTAAAAAGGGAAGAGGAAAGAATACAATAGTTAAGTCCTTAAGTTTCCGTTGATTTTGATAAGGTAAAAGTCTAGCGAATTAAGTCTCAGAGGTAACGCCTCTGTAATCCACCGTGGAATAAAAAACAGAGATAAAATCCACTGCGTGATGTAATTTTACCCACCATTGAGCTTGATTTGAATTAGAAGACAAGCTGTTAGTAAGCACTTTATTATATTTGATGCTTAGTCACACAGTATATTCAATTCAATAAACGACAAGGTGTAATACATGATTAATTAATTTTAATAGCGATGTATGCTATAACAAGCTAACATTAGTAGTAAATACATCACAGCAGTTTTTTTTTGTACAGTGCTTAACAAATTAAGACCCGTTTCAAAAAAATTTTCGAAACTTAACCGCAATTACTGCAAGCATTAAATTGTTCACTTATTTCAAGCAATTTGAACTGAAATGGACTAACAGTGTTAAAACCAGAATAACTTATTTACAACAAAAAAATGTTTAATATTTGAAAACCCCTATTTTTTGTTGGTGTCTACAAGATGTTCAAAGCAGGAAGGGTCAGGTAAAAATTGCCACAAAAAGGCTTTGTAGGATTCCCCTACATAATTTTAAAAATTAAACTATACAGCTTTTAACTTGAAAACTAGACCAACATTGTTAAAAGTTGTAAACGCAGTAACCATCAAAGACTATTTTCATGAGTATGAGAAAAGTAAATGAGACTTGTTTGACTTATTATTTGGCAACCAAATTAATATTTA
Source organism: Microvelia longipes (assembly GCA_018340805.1). Taxonomy (NCBI): domain Eukaryota; kingdom Metazoa; phylum Arthropoda; class Insecta; order Hemiptera; family Veliidae; genus Microvelia; species Microvelia longipes. The sequence goes on along the minus strand of JACMZG010001908.1, from coordinate 47,822,007 downwards.
TTTTTTGCAAATTTAGAAAAGAAAAAGAGCTTATGAAATCTTAGAGAGAGAGGGAGATGAAATTGAGGTAAAATATGCATATGTTTACGTATGCATTCCATGTATGCACCTATGGTCATACTTGGCATAAAATCTTATTGGTTATAAAGCAAATATTAAAGTAAAAAATTGCAAAGGTAAAATCAATTTGTATCAGCATTCGTATATTTAACAATTTTACACAACATACATAATGTTATGTAAACAAATCTTAACTTTTTGATTATTTGGAAATGCGCAGATATTGTGGCAATATGTAACTTACATAGACTTACTGGTATAATACGACTTACTAGTCGTAGACTTACTATTACTATACGACAAACTAATACAGGACAATGACAATGCGGCCGCGAAGCGGTCAGGAGGCCATAAACCTCTTGACAAATTTAGAAACTGCTACTTAACATTTATATTATTCTATATCATAAAATCGTTTAGATTCCTTCGCCTAACGATTCACTAGGTTAGAAAATATGAAATAATAAATTTATTATTTCTAGAGGTTTTATAGTTTTATACCTTGTTAAAGGGTTCTGTTAGCTTTAACGATAAACAAACATAAATTAAAAAAATGGCAATTTACAAAAAAGTAAATTTACAAAAGTTTGTTAAATTTTAATTTACTAAAAACTATCATAAAAAGGTATTCAACACAAAAAAATTATAAAATAATATATTTTTAAATTTAAATTATTGACGAAATGTTAAAAAAATGTCATAAGACAGTCTCAAACTGTTTACATAACAATGTAAATAAAATGTATTTGTTTAGCTTATCTATTGAACTAAGGAACACTTAAGATGGATAGAGTCAATAGAACTATTTATGATAAAATGTCTTAGGGGCTAAAGAGAACATTATACATACGATAATATCGTAGACCTTATGACGTCAACAGAACATTAGCTGAATCAACAGGTGGCTTTGATAAAAATTCGAAGAACTAATAAAAGGAAGTTTTTAATCTTATTTTTGAGCTTCCTTGCAGATTTTATACAACAAGACAGGAACTGATTCAGTGGATTGAAGGCGCCCGAGGACATCTTAGTCATCCATTTGAATTAACACGCCTTGTGTTCCTAATGTTTGTCATGTGTTAAAACAAGATTAAAAAGTTATGTATAGCAACTCAATTAGAAATTAAAAACATACAGATGCGGAGAATAAGCAAAATTATTATTTACTGACTACGCAATACATTTTATCTTTAAAAGATAAATAAAACAAAGAATAAAGTTTTAAAATGTTGTATAAGATGCGTACAAATAAATCTATAGTTAACACTAAGTCTAATATTATTTTTAAAGTGTATTATTAATAACTTATGGTAAAATAAATATATAATACATTTATCCAACTATTCATGTTTTGCAAAACTCGGTAGTATCAAAATGATATATTTATTTTTTAATTTATATTTTAATTAACATATTTCAATAAAAATCATTATTATGAAACACACAGTTAAAAGCATTTCAGTGTTACACAGAAACCAAAAATATAAATAATGTTATTTCACTGAATTTAATGTTGGATAAAATATTTAAAACTGCAATAAATTCAACCAATGAGAATGGGTTATAAATTAACTTTGTTTAAAGAAAAAAAAAAATCTGTAAAAAATGAATAACATTAATAAGCAAAACAAAAAATAATAAATTACTGTTACGTCAAAATTTGATCAGTGGTTGTAAAAAAACATATCTTTATGCAATACCTTTCTAGTATTAATAAATAAAAATTTAAAAAACGTCAAATAAAAAAAAATTAACAAGGGTTTCTTGTGATAAAAAATCTTAATTAAAAATGTTCAGGAGTTTTGAAATCAGTAAGGATCAGGTAAGAAAGGTAACTGTAAAATGGTTTTGGCTACTTGTCAAAAAATAGAAATATGGCATCTTTTTTAGGGAAACAATAGAAATTGATTATATACCTAATAATTATAACGGAATTTAACAGCTTTAGTCTTGAGATTTATTGAATGCAACACGTGTAAAAATAATTAGTTTTTATTCAGAATTTTGTTCGAGAGGGTAAAAAATTTGTGAGACACCTACTGAACCTCCCACATGATGTACTAGATAAAAAAAATTGTTGGGTGTTTAGAGCTTTTGAAATTAATGGTGCTTATAAAAGTTTATACCAATATAAGAATTCCATAATGGTAAAAAAAAGATTTAAGTTACTATGGGATGCCCGAAATGAGAGGGTGTTTAATACATAGGGGTAAGGAAATAAACAGAATGGATAAATCAATGAGGGTATGTTTGAGATATGTTAGGTTTCAAGGAAAAAAAATATGAAAGAAAAGAACCAGATGGGAAAAACAACAGGTTCTCATAGAGTCTATGTACACAGTACACCTGATGACGTCTCGTTTATGTCTCAAAGGGTTAGGTCATGTCCTTCATATTCTTTTACAACACATGTTCAATTCTATTATACAAATCTTCTTCTTTCTTTCATTTATAATCAACTTAACAAGTAAATATATTTTTTAATTATTTCATAATACTATTAAATATACAGAAATAAAATAAAATAAAAAAACTAAGATAAACCATGATCAAAAAATTGAATTATTAAAAACAAGTTAAGAACAACAGAAATGGTTAAGCTCGTCAACAAAGACAGATATTAAGTCATAATTTTCATTATCTTGATGTTAACATCTCTCTTTTTATGAAGTTAATATTATGGAACTACTTTTCGTCCGAGACAAAAAAAGGTTAACAATAGATGTTATCATTTTTTTAAAGAATAGATTTTGAATCTTTAAAGGTACTTAAATAAGTAAATTCAATAATTCTTATTTATTTCGGTAGTATTTTATTTTATACGTTAAAAGATACAATTTTGACACATCCAAGTTTGAGTTTTACTAGTTTACTGAAAATTAATACGATTAGCCTTAATAAAGGCAGGGGCTAGAATTTAAAAAAATTATAACCTTTGATTATGGAGCATGCGCATAAAAGTGTTCTATATTTTAAACGTTAAAATTTAATCAAACAAAAAGAATAAGTTTAATTTCCTTAAATGTTTAAAACGATAAAAGATAAACAAAAAAAAAGATTGGATTTTTTGGTCTTTATCGTTTTAAAGACTTCTAAAATTAAAAACAATATTAAATTGGTGGATTAAAAGGTTGATTAACGAAGGCTTCAATCCTTTAAAAATTTTCTGTTTATTTACATGAACATTAACAACAGAAGTTTCGCCAGGCGAAGCCAGACATCTTCAGTGTTAAACAATAAAAAAATAAAAATACATCAAAACAAAACAACCGTCACCAAAAATTAGTAAACCTCATCAAAAGCAAAAAAAGAACTTGTAGTAAAGTTTTATGTTGACGTTCTGTTGTTCTTTTGGTTTTAATAAGGTTTACTAATTTTTGGTGATGGTTGTTTGTTTTGATGTATTTTTGTATATCCATACATATTTGTATATGTATGGCGAAACTTCTATTGTTAATGTTAATGTAAATAAACAGAAGATTTTAAAGGACTGAAGTCTTCGTTAATCTACCTAGAATTTAATTCCCAACTGTCCAATAATCAATCTGTCAATTTAAAACAATATTCTACTGAATCTCAAACATGTATATAACTATGATACAACTAGGTTATAAAATGTTACAAACAATAGTAACAATAAAATAAAAAATAAGATTTTATTGTTTAAAAATACAAGGACATAAAAAATAAACAAACATTATACATTTTAACCTTACAAACACGTAATCAACAATTAATTTCAAATCGATAATTTATTCTGATCCTAAACAATAAATTAAGTTATAATAGCCGCAAATGTTTGTGCCCGACTATACATTAGCATTAACTAATATTTAAAGTATTGAAGAATATTTCGATATTTTCAAGAAGAATATGTTTTAAGAAAAATTTTGTATCAGTTACCTCATTTTTTAATAATAAAGTAAAAATGATATCACATATTACAGAGGCCCGGCAAGCGCCCAAGTTCCAAGAGACAGTATAGGATTTCACCAACAAATTTAATGGCTCAATAGTTTTAAAATCTTTTAGAACAAAATTTTCAATCCTTTTTTTTTTCAGTTTTTATTTTAAGCTCTATTAACTTTTTCCAATATTTTTAAAGTAGTCCTGTTGTTTTATTCATATTTTTTGTCTTAACAGGGACGCAATGTTAAGTTTTATAATTAGGTAGTTGTAACATCCTTATAAAGGGTTTACCTGGACTTTTTTCAATAGATTTATTTTTAAAAAAAACTTCTAAATTACGTTAAAAAGTTCAGGAGAATAATTACAAATTACAACTCTCCTTTAAATCTAGTATTATCTAAAGATTTACATAATCATAATAATAAAAATAAAATTATTTATTCAATTTTTTTTTGAAAATATGTTGAAGGTTAATTGCCTTTCAAATTCAAATTTAAAACAATTTAATTGATAATTTCATTGAAAGCTAAATTTATACAGTCTACAGCTATTATTTAATAAGAATTTTTAGAAAAAAATAATCAAAAACTTTAAATTTGTTTCGACTTTTCTTATTATGTGATTTTTCATACCACTTAAGTTTGTTTATTGGTTAAAAACAGGTATGTAACATAAGGATAAAAAGAAAAACTTATTTCCTCAAGAATGTATATAAATATGATGAGTAGGTAAGGATAGTTCTATGAAGGTAGAGAGATAATTGACTTGATGTCATACTAAGAAACTACTCATACTGGATAATTCTTTAACCACAATTACATCAGGTAAACGAAATTGACCCCACAAAAATCTTTTTAAAAAAAGGAAGTCACAAAGAGCAAAAGGGAAATCATGCAGTTTAAATAATTATAAACATAGGGAATAAAAAGATTTAGAAAATTCAAGCAAACGTGTGTTGGTGGTCATCGGCATACGATAAGGAAATTTCTAATGGCTTTAATTTCTTGATGGTAGTATTAGTAGAGAAAATAACTAATTTAGATCATATGCTAACTAATTTGAATAAAACGAACCAATTAGAATAAAGTTTATCAAGAAATCCTACCAATTATATTTATACTTTCGGATGAAATCAAGAAATCTTACTAATTAAAGACACCTATGGCAATAACTCCAGTCATATAAGAGAATAAACTGAATACATACAAATATGCAAAATTCAATCAATAAATAATATCTAAACTGAAACGTATGATAAGAAGTAACTTACTGCAGCATTTGTTCATCATCAGTGAATATTTTTTTAATAACTATTGAATATTGTTTACAATAAATGTATTTGACATAGTGCTTATACTGGTTAAAGTGACTTGGCAAATTTGATAGGAAGAATCACACAGTGGTTATTCCTTGGCGGGGTAAAGTATAAAAAGAAAAAAAACTTCTTTACCGTTAAAATATATTTAATATATGATTTACCTATTACAGCATAAATAGACGTAACAAAATTTTTTATACCATGTTTTAACTATCTTAATTTTAACCATCTTAACTATCTAGCGATTTATATACAATGTTACATCATTTATACAAAATCGGTAAGATTTTAGCCGAAAGTAAAATCATAAATGGCAGGATTTCTTTATATGTTCTAATCTAATAGCTAAGACGATATTAGAACAACGCAAATAGACACATACATTCAGACAACTTAGTAAAAACCGCGCAGGATGTCCTAAAGATATCAGAAACGGATAAATCATGAGAAATCCCCGTTTTTAATTTTTACTGTAACAAAACTTTTTCTACATACCAAGCGTATAAATGAGGAAAAGTAAAAACAAAAAACTATGTTTCATATACAAGAAGTTGGTATTCTAAGGTTAAATAAACTAAAAAATTAATAACTTAATTTAGTCTTTTAAGCATTAATCCTTTAAAAAATCATTAAATTTATTTAAGCACCTGGCCAAATCAATATTAAAAAGTAGAGAGCATATAAAAAAATGTTGTATTATTTATATAAATATTTGCTATTTAATAATTATCTTGGATCATTAATATTGCTATTAAGTATTATTATATAAAATTATTCAATCAAGGCCAAATTCAGAGGGTGCGTTAATTGATCAGCGATTACATAAACAAATCTTAAATTAAAACCAGGGTAAACTTTTATGACTTGCAATGCATATAATACCAAGTAATTAAACTTAAGGCGAACAACTTTTTTTTGTTGAAAGATTTTATTTTTCTTCTAGTAATTACAATATTTATTGGCACTTCGTTCAGAAAACGTGTATTTAATTAAAAATTGACACAACATTATTGCAAATGGTTATTATAAATGTATCATGTGGAATTGAATTAAGAAGGTAGATAAAACCTTGGGAAAATTGATAAGGAAAAATATTGAAATATTTAAATGTCATAAAACAACAAACAACAGTCCTTACTTTGAAGAAATCATTCTTATCAACTTATTATCAACTATACTACTAAGACGCGTATGACTTTGTGCCAGAGTATTATAGAGAGTTTTGTGCCAAGTCTCATTAAAATAAGATATGAGATACCATACTCGTATGTTTGAAAGTAATGTGCAATGCAAACCCATACTTTAATTTGGGACCTCTAGGTGCTGAAATGTCGACAATTGATGAAAAGAGTGTTATATTTTTTGCTACCTATTATGATTGTCCCTTATTGTAGGAGGCAGGGAAGCAAAAAAACATGTTAATGAATTAGTTGATTAATTTTTAGTCTTTGGTCAAGTAAACGTGAAGGAAAACGTGACGGTATATGAAGGTAATACTTTTTCCTTAAGCTCAAAGCAGCTAGTGTCTGAAAGAGATATGTTGTATAGATTCGAGTATCCAACTATTGACGCTAGGCAATGCTGAAAAAGCAATACTCATGATTCAAACAGACTCATGGTGTCGACATGCCCAAGCTCTTGACACGCTCATGGCTTAACATACTCATGGTAATACTATGCTTATAGTCTCACCATACTCAATGTCTCACCATAACCATTCTTACCATGGTTTTACCATTAACTGTAAGAACTAAAAGGCTTTTCGTTGGCCTGGACGATACCAACTTAAGACTTAATCTGACTTAAACCTAAAATGGTTACTAGAAACATTTTTTGTATTCATCTTTATGTAATAATGGGTGACAACGCATAAACTGGGCAAACACAACTTTGCCTTCCTTTACGTTCACTTTTACACAAATAGATGTAAAAGGAGTAAAAGCTTATCCAGAAAAGGGATCAGAAAAGTGGTCCTGGGGCAATAAGAGAGGCGAACTAATACTAAAAAAATGAAAAAATGTTTACCACCAACAAATAGATAACACTGAACTGCAAGACTTCACCTAATAAATGAAATCGTTTTTAATGTTAAACTTATGAAGGTCGGATTCAAAATAAAACTAATGTAGTTGAGACGGGTGGGAGTATGCAAGTTGCCCCGCACCAGCACTGCACGGGCTTTTTAACATTTCTAGTACGCCTCCAGGCTATAAACCTCCATTAAAAAATCCTTCGGATATTTTAACCTTATTTTAAGGTTGCAGGAATAAAATTCTTGGATTTGAAAGCTTCAATTTAAATAATTCAAAATTATTGTTTAAATATTTATATGTTATACTCTAGGTAGAGCTATTATAATATTGCATAATAACAGCAGCATAAGATTGCATCACAGAACCGACTTGAAACGTACGATATGAGAAACATAACAATATGTCCATAGAGTCATAATAATTTACTTGTTTACATCATCATCTTATTAATAATATAACTTAACGTCACAAGCCATTAACGTATAAATTACGTATAAATTCTACTTATACAATAATGCAAAACCAAAGAAATAGAAAATTAAAACGTTCTAGAAAAAATTTAGAAACTTTCTAAATTAAATTATTTTAAATTACAAATAATGAGAATATCTCTATCTTGATAATAAAAAGTATTGTATTTACATTAAATAGCACACCATGTACTATTACTATTACTATTTGGCAGATATATAAAAAAATATAACCAGGAAGATCGTTTAAAAGAGAAATGTAAACCCACCATAGAATCGAATAACAATGATATAAGGGTAACAAACAGAAAAACAAGCATCGTAAAAAAAGCTACAAAAACCCTTTTCTACGAACAAGATGAAGCGTCAAGTTGTGAAGTTATTTTGAAGAATGGAATGTGTTTAATGCGTTAAATACAAACATAACAACAAACAAAAAAATAGGGACATAACAGAAACAACAAGTGAATACAACAATACAAAGCTAACATGACGGAAAATTTCATTGAAACAAATTGTAGTACAATTTGTAGTATTTTTGAGGCAGATGACTCTTTTTAAAAAAAAAAATCCACCAAATTTATTGATTTTTATAATGTCATTCTTACCAATACTATAATAAATATCAAGCTGAAAGAATTTATTAAGTGATTCAATTGGAGGGTTTTTATGAATGAAATACATTTTTTGCCACGTTAGGTTATAGTCCGGTTTTGACGTCATTGCAGCAATAAATGGAAAATTTTCAATGTTGATCGCCCATAACGATTCCTGCATTGACGTCAAACGTTATTCATAAAAACGTCAGGATATAACCTACGAATGCGTTTGAATCGAATAGAATCACCTTATAAATCTAACATCTTGATAAGTATACATATTTTGTATATATATTTAAAATAAAAATATAGTGGTTTTAAACAAAAATTAAAACAATACTTCAACCGGGTAAAAAAATTAAAGAGGAACAGAAAAGACCAAATTTTTAAATAAATAATTATGTTTATAAGTAATAAATAAATAAATTAACAACCAATACCAATAAAAAATCGATATGTTCAATACAAACTGCAATCCGATATGGAAGGTGCTTCATTAAATATAGAATTTCTATCGAGTATGTCAGAATTTAAATATTTAATTAATGAAATTAATATACAAACAAGTTTAGTCTACAAGAGGAAATAGAACATTAAATGGAATTAAATATCATGAATTGAGTACTGAAATATAATACGCAGTACTTGATCCCGACCGATTTCATCTTTTATTTAATGAATGTGAATTATATTTTATTACAACTGCTCCTTTAACTTTCTGTTATATAAATTCTAGGTAATGTTTTTTTAGAAATTAGAGTTTCACGTGCTTTAAACATACTGTATCAATAAAAAATAAAATTAATGGGAGAGAAGACTTTTAAAACGACTAAAAGTCTTTCAGACTTTTAGAGAACTTTTAAAAGTTATTCAATAAAATTTTTTATTGTTTCCTTAGATATAAATAAAATTTAAAAGAAGTAAAACTATATAAATTTCGAATTAATATGAAACGTTTATCCTCAACGAGTTAAATTGTCTTCATTAAATTTATTCGTAAGCATTAAGGTAAAAAAGAAATAACAAGAAATTTAGTTATTAATTTGTATGCGATGTTGATACATAAAATACAATTAAGTGCTTAAGTATAAAAATAAGTTTTTGAAGTCATTTCATACCTCGAAAGATAATCAAAAATGCATATTTTAACTACAATTTTTTAAAAGTTGAGAAATCATAAAAGGTTTGAATTTGTTCTTCTCATGGAAACATCGAACCGGTTATTATATAAAAGAAATATGGTTTAGTTTGAGCTATAAAAATATTAAAATATGTATATAAAGTTCTTCTTAAAAGATTGTAAAGGTAAAAAACGGCGCTAACGGAGGCAAAAGAAGTCGAAGTTTTCAGTGGGAAAAGAAGCATAAAAAACAAGAACTTAAAAAAGAGTAAATGATAAAGTAGTGTGACAGAAGAGATGAAAACAAGGTGGCTTTGGAGAACTTTAAATATAGAAGCCTGAAAAATCTTTAAGAGTGGGAAGTTTAATGTTATATGCAAATTAATATATTAAACCGGATTTTAAGATATGATAGAGAAAGGGGACTAAAAGGCAACAAGGAGACAAAATGTGACAGAATACGACAACAAAACTTACAGGATTTAAAAAGACTAAAGAATGATTATAAGATATTAATATGCAGAGACTATCAGAGGCTAGATAGTCGGCAAGGTTGAACAGCAAATAAAAGTGTCATTAATTTAATGCATTTCAAAACAAGCTAATTAATTTATTTACCATTAATTTATAAGCATTCAGTGCATCACTGTTTTAAAATGCATTAAATTAATGACACACTTAAATGTAGGTAATAATAAATACCAAGAAAAGGAGGTATATAATATATATATATATATATATATATATATATATAATATATATAATATATATATATATATATATATATATATATATATATTGAAACAGATGATTTATGTTTAAGATATAAACATAAAGATATAAGCGCCTTAACATATAAGCGCAAACTCACCATTTTCTGACGAATAATAAAAGCAAGACCTTTAATAATGTATGTTCTTATGAAATAGAACTAATGTGACAAAAAAGCAAATAATTATAGTATGCTGATTAAAAAACGACATATGTTAAAAAAAATAATAAAGGTTCAGAGGAAAAGCTATAATATAAAGCAATTATGTTTATAAATCATGAAGTCGTTAAAACAACACTATCTGTTACTTACTTTTCTTGATTTAAAATAAATCATTTTCTAAAATTTTAGCAATTTATAGAAGTATTATGAAATTCATAAAAATTTAATTTTAATAAGTTAAAGCACAGGACTGCCAACTAAATTTAAGCGATTGATCAGATGACTTGACTGTTTATAAATCTTTCTAAATACGTAAACCACTTTGAAATTACAGTTATTCAGTTTATATTCAACCCAGGTCAAGATTAAAGCCTTTTATTCCTCCATCCGAGATCGAAAGTCTATTCCAAAAACCAATTAGGTACGGTCAAAGGTTCAAAACTTCTTCCCTAAAAGGGTTTATTGTTGCCTATTTTCTAATCAAAGATACTAAATGACAAGGGGCCCTAGAAACCATTTACCTAAGCAAAGGTCTCTATTATCTTTAACCTTTTTTTTTGTTCTCACAGATTTTCATTTTAGTCTTGTACAGAACTACATACTTCACACCGCTTAGTCCATTAATTACATTATAAGATTAGAATCAATACTAATGAAATCCATTAGAAATGTTAAGTGACGAAATTGGTTTTAAGGTCACTTAAATATAACTTTACCATATAAAAGACAGCTGCTTGCTGTCATATTGAAGCACTTTGATTCATATTTAAATAACTGAAGACAAATTTATAAACCTAATTAAAAATTATATTAAAGAGGTGAGATTAGTAATATAGTAACATTAAATTACGGAAAAACTAAGTACAAATTATATAATATATATAATAATATATATATATATATATATATATATATATATATATATATACATACATATTTGTGTGTGGGGGGGGGGGGAGGTGTGTGTTTTAACCATGCTGCTTAAGATTGTGCTACAAAGTGAACTAACTAAACAAGAAAGCATTTGCAGACATTATGTAGGCAAATAGGAATCAATCAATGAACACTTGAAGGTTGAATCATAGGTATTAGTCATTCTGAAGTCGCACTCAACCACCTATTCAATGTTCCAAAGAAAAATTAGACAATGTTTAATGGTGCGCTCTCACGTGCTCTTATAAAAGTTTTGTCAGAAAACACACTGAGATGGTTTATTGTCATATTTTTGTTTAAGTTTGTTTAAGTTAGTTTAAAGGTGTGACAGTCAGGTATCTAAAGCGTCTCAAGGTCTTTTTACACGACAAAGGCCCTTTACATTAAGGGCTATTTGTGTTTTGTGACGTCAGCTAAGTGCCTTCGAATACAAAGAAAAGGGTGGAGCTTTCTTTTGAAAAAAATAGTCTAGAATTTCTAAAAGGAGTCATGTTACATACAAGACTCACTTAAGAAATGAAACAGACTAAATTAGCACAAAAAATTATGTTAGAGAAAAAAAAACTAAGATTTTAAGAGTAAATTCTTGATTATTGTTAATTTAACATTATTATTGATAATAATGTTAATTTTAAAAAATATGTAAAAAAATTAAGCTTCATTTACTCAAATTTAATAAGGGACTCTTAAATCTTGAAATTACATAAATACTGACACATGTACGAGTATAAGTCACACTTATAAGTATGAAAAACTCATTCATTGCTCCTAAATAACATCCCTGGCTAAGTAACTTGAATTTTACTTGATTCTTCATTTAAATATTTAAAATTTTAGATCTAACAAGGAAAGTAAAGAAAACTTGGACAAAATTATTTCCGTGGTTACTGTCATGAAGATTTAGGTGTTCCGGTGGTATAATGTAGATGATGAATGCGACGTTTCGCTGCCATAACGAGAGGCAACTTTAGGGATGCTGAATTAGGTTTTCTAGAGCATTGTGTTTTCATTCATCATGTCCTACATTTCTAAAGATGCCTACCACAGTGAAAGCGAAACCTTGAATTTATCATATAACAGCACCCAAAGACATAATATTCTATGTTAAAAGTTATCAAAAAGGGCTTATTCAAAAATGAGCAATTTACTGAGCAATACTGACTTCTATTTGGAAACAAGAAAATACGAATTATCAATTTTTTTAATGTTGATAGTCCAAGAACGGGATAATAAAAGTGAATTATTGTGGCGACGTTTCGGCCAAGCTGGCCATATTCATGCCTATAACTCCCTAGACTTGTAAAGCAGTTATCATTTGCAACAACTAGTTTTTATTAATAAATCTTGAAAATAATACTTTCTGTCCAAAAAAAAGTCAGTAACGCTAAATCACTTTTCTTTCGTGATCAAATAAATTTAAATCATTAAATTTTAAATTAATTTAAATCATTACAAATAAATCAATATTAAAAATAAGTTAAAAAGGATACAGCTCAACATTTTGATCAATTTAAAATCTTGAACTTTGAGTTAGAATGTACATAGTAGTCACACGCTGCAAAAACATTACTTCAACAGAGAAGTTGATAAAAAATAATAGAAAGGTAAAATAACAAGAATTATCAACTAAATAAATATGTTCAACCTAACAAATACATAATTCAAAGTTATTTGTCTTATTCTAAACTCGACATAAGAGTTAATATTATGCAAATTGCTATTTGAAACCTCGTCCACTCCAGCATTTAACTTAAGAAATAAGGACAAGAGATTTAATTACTTTTATATCTAATTTATTTAAACAAGTCGACTAGAACTAGAAAACAACTATAAGTTTGTACAAAGGCGGTAATTTAAAAATGTAAATTGACAAAAAATTTAAATAAAGAAACTAGTTGAAATTTCAAGTTTCTTCTTTGCTTGCTTGAAATTTTAATAAAATGCTAATTTAATTCTTATTTATAAGGATAGTTTTCGTTTGAGGCACGATTATAGAAAATCATTAACAGACTTAACATATTATAATGAAGCAACGTTTTCTTTTATAAAAGTATGCTAAAATAATGAACATATCAAAGAAGAAACGATTTGAAGAATGATAATTTTCTTAATTATGTATTATCAGATGAAATGAGTAGTTCAAGAATAGAGAAATTTAATACAATGCTTATATTAGCACAAATTAAAATAGGAATGGTGTCAGTCATAGAAAACTATGAATTATATTAAAGAAAAAGAAATTTAAAGAAGAGAATTTGAAAAGAATTAAAGAAAGGATAAGAGAAACAACAAGGCGATAACTTTCAGAAATACACAACCAACCTAAAATACAAAAAATAGTATTTTAAAATACCATTTTTAAAACAATATTGATTATTGTCTACAATAAATGTATTTGACATAGTGCTCATACTGGTTAAGTGACTTGGCAGACTTGATAAGAGGAATCAGCCAGTGGTGATACTGCTTGGCGTAGTAAGTATAATTTTAATATTTTACTTAGAAATTTTTCATTTCATTTTTTAGAAAGTTTTCATTCATTATATTATTATTTTAGAATTTCCTGTCATATTTTTTCAAATATAAAAATTATGATTAATTATTTGACTCCTGTCCATGATTCTAGATAGAGTCAATTTTGAATATTTTTTTCAATTAACAATTAAAGCAATTCCGTTTAGTACAAAAAAGAAAGAACTTTTAGACAAAAAAATAATCAGAAAGAGATTTTAACACCATTTAATTATTTTTTGTTAAGCTTCAGCACTTCTAAGCATCAACTGAATGTACTGAATAATACACATACTGATCGTCTTCATTCTCGTATAACGTGTCTTATACGTCATATTTCTTATAAGAAAACATTGTTTTACAGTGATACTTATTATTTATGATTTTAAACGTAAAAAAGTTATAATAATACATTAAAACTTTAAACCATATGTGTAGGTTTTTTTCGAATAAAAATATGTCAAACATATTACATAACTAACATAAATAAATTAAATTAAAAATATAATTCTACTTATCATAAATTTTATGATTTTAATAAAAAACACGTTGTCTTATTATAAAGCAAAACTATAAAATAATATTTTACAGAAAAACTTGAATACAATTAAACTAGTCTTTAAAGTTATCATTTATTTTTATTGACTTATCTTAAATTTTAACCTAATTTAATTAGAACAAACAAAACAATGACTCATTAGATTTTAACTTGTATTAACTTTTCATTTATTTGACTATCTTTATGAGTACTAGAAAACTATTTGTTCCCACGAGAAGTGAGGTCTTCGGTATCATTTATACTCGTTATCTCAAACCCTAGTATTCACTGTGTTAGTAGTATTTACAGTATTTTTCGCAAATATAAATAATGTTATCTTTTTGTCTGGTCAGTTTTGTTAATATTTAAATAAAAGATTCGATATTTAAAATTCTATATGAGAAACTTTAGAAAAACAGGAATTAATATAAACAGAGAGTGATAACATTAAATAAGAGTAGAGGAAGTTATTTTATGAATTGTTTCTCCTCTCTAGAGAAAAATGTATTTAAGTTAATGTATTTAGAGCATAGAGATGTATTACAAGAGGGGCCCTATTGAATTTTGAAACACCAAAAAAGTAACCTGACCACATTCGATTATCAAAATAATTAAATAAACAGAACAAAAATACAGTAACTTATATAGAACGATTAAAATACAAATCATAACACAAAAAATGTGCTGTAAGCCGTAAACAATTAATTAATATAACCTTAATTTACTCTTAGAGGAGGTTTCTATAAGGTTACACAGAGCCCCTGAGAGCCCCAAAAAGATGTTTTAGGTCTCTTAATGCATTGAGATACGATTTGCCCTCTCTAGTACATATCTCTATGCTTTAGAGGCGACCAATGTCATAGTTCATTTGACAATTTAAAACAGTCTTATTGGATAAATAATGTAAACATCGACATCGAAACATTTGACTCCAATATGGCAAAAAATTGCTTGAATCCGCAACCCTGGATAATTAGTAATTATCTGGATGGAAAGGGTTAAGTATTAAGATTATTTAGAGCGTATACTCATAAATCAGATACATTATATACTCATAAATCAAATATTCTCTTAAAAATTTCGGTTGAGCTGTACTGTTTTAAAAAGCAGATTAAGGTATGTGCCATCTATTTTGGTGATGTATATCTTGTGCATACGGATAAACCAATTTTAAAAAACTGAAGAACTTAACCACATCAAAGAAATGTACATTTTAAACCGCACCTACTTTTCCTAAAAATGTACCGTTACTTGTCAAAATCGGTACTCTTCAGGCAAAAACGCTGGTTAACTGGCTTAACTTAGTTACAAATTAACTGGCATTGTATTGTCTCATCATACAATACAGGCGCCGCTTAAACGTCACACTAATGTCTTTTTGCAACCTAAAATTAAAATAAAAGGGAATCTCAAAAGTGTTTTTAAACATTTATTAGGTTAAATGGCTTGAACACTGGGTAGGTTAAGTACCGTCTTTACTTCCCAATTTTCAAAGGTGGCCTAAGTTAAGGTCCTTTGATACCTGACCTGACAAAACCTATTTGACATTGGCTTCAGAAGAAAATTGTAAGTGGCGCCTATGGATGAAATTGATCAACTTATAGGGTGGTAAGATTACAAAGAAAATTACAGGGTTGGAAAATCCGTTAGCTTGATTTTAGAGTTGCACTTGACGTTGTAGAATAATAGAGGTATAGGAAAGGACTTGTAATAGTTGTCATGGGTATGGGATGACACTGTAATGGACTATTTATGGTGTATTTGTAGTACCACCATAGTATCTATTAATGGTGTACTATACTATAGCTATCTATGGATGGTGCTCCACCATAGTGTACCACTCTGCTAACCGGAACAATATCAAACATAGATGTAATCGAAACGCGGATAAATGAATCATCATGTATAGACCTTAATCTCATCTATTGTGAAGTAAGTATGTTATGTAAGAAGAAATATACTAGAGCACTACTAGAAATACTAGTCTACTACTAAACCTAGAAGAAATCTATAAAACCAGTTGGATCAGTCCGGCATGTGCTCAAGGGCATTTTACTCCAATTAATAATACTCACGAAATTCTACGGATAAATATTTTAAACTGTCTATCCCTACTTAACAACACTGACTTCTATTTGGAAACATGAAAATACAAATTATTAATTTAAAGAATTTAATAGGATTAAATTATTTTAACAGACATGTACATTTATATAAGCAATATGCTATTATTAATATTTTATAGTCTATTGAAAAGTTTCATTTTAACATTGTCCTTGTTATTCCAGTGTAAATATTTTAATTAATTTCTGATGACGTTTATTTTATTGACTTCAACATTTTTTTATTAATTATAATATCTTATGATTAACAATTAAAAATGTTTACTATTAAAAAACAATTAAAAAATTAACTAATAAATGTTTGTAAAGTGCAGAAATATATACTCACAAATAAACAAGAAGGTTAGAAAGCAACAATGATAGAACTCACCTGAAACAACATAAAATATAAGTTAAATAGTTGAAAATAATATAAAAGAGAAATGAAAAATAAAAATACTTTACAATAAGCTGAATTATTTATTGTTAATATTAATAATTAGTAATTTGTTTTTAATTTTTTAACTTAGAGATAGGGAGGGTTTCCTATCTCTAAGTTAAAAAATCAAAAACAAAAGTCACTAATACTAACTTTATTTTTTAATTACCCATAAAATTTTAAAAATTAAGTTTTAAGAAAAACTTTTTTACAACTCTGCACCAAGAGACACAAATAAAAAAACTAATCAAATAAAAAAAATAAAACACATGAAAAAAAAAATTTTCATTCCAATGACTTAAAATTTGGTAAAAAAATGAATAACAATTTTAATATCAGGAAATAGGATGCATAATATAATGCAGAACATGCATTATATATGCATAAAATACAATATTAACGAAAATCAATAAAATAGTTATGCTAAGGAACATAATGTTTAATACCTTAAGACTAAGTAAACTTAGTTTTAAGTAACTAAGTAAACTTATTAGTTTTAGATAAAAGCACGCCTTACTAAAAAATGCAACGATTTTAGAGTGAATAATAAAAGTAAAGCTCGAAAACAGTATTATGTAAACTAACAAAGATAACAGCCGTGTTTGTTGAATAACGAACAAATAGATTGACAAGCCTTCAGAAAAACAACTAATCATAAGATAGGGATCTTGAATAAGAAATATATCGTAATAAAAGTAAACATGTTAACAAAATGTATTGTGAATTGCAATTACAATATATCATGGAATGATTGAGCGATTACAATTTAAAAGAATACAAATAGAAATTTACAACAAACACTAAGTTACGTAAGGTTAGCAGAGACACAGCGCTTCGTATAGTTCTTAGTTAAAAGTTTTTTATCTTCTGACTATTCTACCAAATGAAGTGAAAGCCTTAAAAAATCGTGTTTTCGACTTACGAAACTATTTTAGCGCTTGCAACCTTTTGCTCTCTAACCAATCACTAACGTACCACCTATCCTTAATGTTCGAGGTCGCCTCATTTACTTCTAAGAACTTATCCATCCTTTACTTAATCGTGACTTAATATTTGGAACAGCACTATTGCAAAATTGAGTATTATTTTAACCCTCTAATTAATTAAACTGAATTTGTATAGCACGAGAACAATAGATTTTTAAAATAAAATATTAAAAATTTTAAACGTTAATGTGTAATATTAGATTAATACAATATTTAGTAAAATCATAATAATAAGACATATTACTCTTCAAAAAATTTACTTTTTTATTTTTTTATGTTAACTTTTATTATTTCAAAGAAGGAACTTATACTTATGTATAAAAAAGTCAAAATGTTAATAAAATATAAGCTCAAATTATATTAATAAAAGCATTTAACATTTAAAACTTTTATTGTTTTATCTGAAACGAAATTATAGACAGCCGGAATTTAAAGACATTTAAAAGGAAATATGTCTAATATACTTGAAAATAAGTTTTACGACCGAGTTTAGAAAAATGCTGTAACTAACATTTTGAAATAATTTGATTGTTGTTTATGTTATTTTTATAATATAGCTATGGTACACAAAACTAAGAATAAACACAAGGCAAATTAAAAAAACATGTTTTTCGGCTTAAAAAGAAAAGTTAGTTAAAAAAACTGATGTGTGGCAACATGGATACCACTCACCAATGTGGAATCAATACACAAGTTTCAGAATAAAGCCATAAATGATTTATGATTTATTTTAAAAAAATAATGGTGGCGTTCCAAAGAGTTAATGGTATGAATCATAGTTAGTAAGATGTCACAAGATACAAAAAAATTAAAAGTGTTTCTGAAGAGTTTCGTAAAGGTTTTAATGACTTAAAAACATATGTTGTGGTGGGAACTGTAATATGGTACATCTTCGCGCAAGGTGCTCAGATCGTCGACCTGGGTCATTTGGTATATTCTTAGATTGAAAAAAGTCCCCCTAGAAAATAGTACTATGAAGGGTGGAGTGGCGCAGCTTTTGGTCTGATATCTCTGGGAGTGTCGCCAGTCAGATATTCACACAGACCGTTATACCGCGAGCCATATGGCGCACAGCGATCCCACTGGGTCACTAATCCTCACATTAAAGAAAAACATCTCGCCAATTAGAGGATGGACAATACAAATTAAAATCTTATTTTGAAATTAAAACAATAATTTGAGTAAAAAATCATTTTTATTATGATACACATTTATTAATATAGGAATATTAATACAAAATAAGATTAATTTTTTACAAGAAACGAAACTTTTGTCATTTTATATTAATTTTAGAGTTATAATTAATATATGCATAAGGAAATTAAGGAAGCATGAATCCAAAAGGAATAAATAATTCCCTGGACTTCGCCTCAGTAATTAAATTCTTGGTTAATTCAGCAACACATCAGGAATTAACTATGTTGCTTAGATAATGATGTCTAACTTCACTCACTTGGTGTGCGACACTGAACTAATATACAGTACAAAATAGTTCACGACGGTAAGTGATACTATACTTCAATTGTGAGGTTGAAAATATAGTGTAAAAGATTTTAAACAACTAAATATGTAAGTAATGGCTGAAAAGATATTCACGCACAAAATAGATTAAGAATAGATAAAAAAAACAATAATTCTTATACATCATGAGTTCGATAGTTTCAAAGTTAAATACATTTCAATATAGAGAATATAAAACAATTCTTTATCTATTACAGCAACTAACAGTTAAAAAAAAGGTTTGGCTATTTTTTGCACTCTGCATAATGTTTTGAACAGTAACAGAACTGTAAATAAATCGGATATAGAGAACCAGATGTAGGGTTCACGGGGCCACAGTCCTCGGGGCTCCACTATCAATACACCTACGCCTCGCCTTTGTAAAAAGAACCGGTATTCTTTAAACCAGTTGAACTCTTGAATGTATCAGTTATAAAGACTAAAAAGATCAACTTATAAAAATAAAGTGTTTTAAAGCCAAGTTGAACCCAGTTTAAATTAGCAAGAGTTAACAAAAGAGATCAACCTATTGAAAGAAAGGATCTTAACTGTGGGCAGCGTATATTTCTTAAGCCGACTCCTCGGGGCACACCCCTGTAATGCGCCATTGTTAAGAGATCTATTTAAGTTCGAACTAAGCTCGTAGTCTAGTAATAAAAGGTTCAACCTAAATAAAAAAATATTTACGCTTCTTGATCTTGCAACACTGAAGTTTTAAGCGACTGAGGTGGCCAAACTAAATCCAAAATGTTTAGCCGAGGGCCTGGGACAAAGCATTGAATCGAAACTAAACTATATAGACAACAAAACACAGGTAAATAAAAAGCTATTCAATATAAAGGATCGAGAAGCACGAAATCCTTATTTGTTTAGTTACCACTGATGATTATCTAAAGAAAAGTGATATTCTTTCATTCGATAATACTTTAGTAAATAATGACAACTTATCCGAGATACTTAATATTAAATTTTAGTTCTAAACAAGAGATTGACCCCAAGCAATCTATGTATAATAATGAAAATAAAACTTGTATACTTAAGAATAGCTGTTAATGATGTACTTGAAGAGAATATTCAGCGATTAACATGTTCATTTAATATTTAAAAGAAAAATAATATAAAAAAAATAGAATTGAAGGATAGATATCACAATATATTGAGAGGCTGAAAATATTTAGAGCTCACAGGGGTTATGTTGACCCTTACTGAAACATCTTCTAAGAGTGATTGAAAGTTATTTAAATATATTTTCGTCAACTTTTTACACAATGTTTAGGTTTAGTTTTGTATTTAAACGTTCTATTATAAAAGTTCATGTAATTTTGAGTTGATACTATCAATTTTAGGAATGTTTAGGTTTAAATCTATATATAAGGTTATTTTTTCAAAAGTCATACTATCAATAATGATGTTTAGGTACTTTTTCAAAATGTCACTATCAATAATGATGTTTAGGTTACTTTCAAAATGTCAGCTATCAATAATGATGTTTAGGTTTACTTTTTCAAAATGTCATGCTATCAATAATGATGTTTAGGTTACTTTTTCAAAATGTCATGCTATCAATAATGATGTTTAGGTTACTTTTTCAAAATGTCATGCTATCAATAATGATGTTTAGGTTACTTTTTCAAAATGTCATGCTATTCAATAATGATGTTTAGGTTACCTTTTTCAAAATATCATACTATCAATAATGATGTTTAGGTTACTTTTTTAAAACGCCTTCCTATCAATATATGCATAGAATGTGGTGTATAGACTTTGTGCATTATGCGTGAAATATGGTATACTGAATGAGAAATATAAAATAAATAAATTAAGGGTAAGTTGAAAAAAAAATTATGAAACAATCTGACAACAAGCCATTTCCAAAGATAATTTTGATGACAAAATATTATTTTGTAAGGCAAAAAACTGAACAAAATCTTTAACAAAATGACAGAAATAAATAAACTGCATTTATTTGAAACATCGTGACAAAAACTAACGAGGAAGAAAGGTGAGAAAGCTGGATAGCTGTTTTATCTGCAAAGAAGATAAAAATGGGAAAACATCAAATCCGTTGTACCATGATATAGACTATTAAGTGAAACATTAACCAGCAAGATCGTGACTTTCCTTACATTTGGGTCAATCATATTAAAAGATTGGCAACGATAAACGGGAAATTATATTGAAAAGTTACAATTTACACAGATAAATCAGAAAATTTAAGTGACAATGTAATAAATAAAAAAATAAATTAAAGAAACATATTTTTTTAAATATTACATTATGGCTATAAAATGAACGAAAAATTAACTATGGAGGATTTTTGTTTTGTGGAACTAATACGACGTTAAATAAACGTAAAAATTGAGACTATAGTTCGAAACTATACTTATTTATATAGTTATTTATGTAAATATAGAAACTGTAGCAAACTGGCCCAATTATTGACGATAGATGAAAAATAGTGTATAATCTATAAAATTGAAAATATCAGTTTTATTCAAGATATAAGCATTTTTAAACGCGACTTCTGTTCTCGCTATAAGTCTGCACAATTTACTATTTAGTCCTTTAAATGCAATTTCAAAAACAATATATCTAAGAACTACAACAAAAATTGTTTGTTTACTGATAAAAAATGCTATTGCTTTAGACAAAATAATAATAATGAAAACATTAGCCATATTGGAACAGTGTCGAATTTTGAAGATCAATTTTAAAAAAAGGTAAAACTAATTAAGAGAAATCGTATATTTTCTAGATCTTTAGTGCTTGAGGGAAAATAAGACTATAACTTTAATGATAAAAATACTGTAGTTGACAACAAAAATCCACGTAAAGAAAATTTCATCAAACCTCTTTTATGCTTAAGGTCGAAAAAAAGAATAAAAAAATATTAAACAATGAATAAAATAAGTCAAGAAGAAAGATTAATGCAAAAGAAAATAAGAAAACAAACTTTCCCGTGGGATTAGAACTTCTGACTTAACGCATTGATGAATACATATGACTAGAATTTAATTACAAGAAACATAACAAGATCTTAAAGATAACCTAAACAGATTTTTCGCTACTTTGTCATAATTATTTAATTAGGTAGTGTTAAAAGCATTTCCGCTTTGGTAAGGCACGGGAAAGAGCAGTTTTTCCTTTTCTCTCAGGCTAATTGTAAAGCTTCATGCTCTAATGATTCTCAAACAAAACAATCATTTAGAAACAAGTCTATAAGCAAATAAACATAGTTGCTACTATGGTGTATTGCTCTTTTATGGGAAAATAAATTAAAGCAACAAAAAATACTTAGGGGGTTTAAAAACACCAAAAACGGATGATTCAGGGGAAATCCCGGTTTCGGATTTTTTTCGCAAACAAGACTTTTTCTGTATACCTACGGAATTAATGATAAAAGAAATGCAGTGTCAAATAGCTTCTTTTTAGAGTTGCCAAACAATAGCTAAATGCAAACAAGTAAATGTTGAATACATAGAACATATTTATAAATATTCATCTTTTGCAAGCCAAAAAACATTATTCTCCAACACATTTTTTAATTAACAACAACAGCCTAAAATACAACACAAGGTCTTTAACGGATATAACTTGACAAAGGTCACGAATTCCACAATTGACTCAAAGGGTAATTAAAATGTCTTAACAAAAACCACGCAAATAATTAGTTTAACCAGGGGTCACTTAAAGCAATGTGTATATAACCACACCTGTTGAGCTTTGTGAGTCATGATAGCTATTACATGTTTGCCTTATGATTTTATGACTTGCCTTATGACTGTACACTATTGCTTTATACCTTATAATAATAAACATACAAAAAAAAATCTGTCCACAAACATACACCATACACATACAAAATTCCAAAAAATTAGGAACGACGTACTTCAGAACCATTGTTCACCCTATCACTAAGTTTTCGTATCACTAAGTTTTTTTTCGATTCGACAAAGCGTTTAGTAGGTATACTCTTGATAAAATAAGTCCTCTATTTTTTTAAGAAGTTCTTTATTGGCAAAAGTATACAATATTTATGTAGTGTGAACCGGAGCCATATTTAGTGCTCCATTTTAAAAAAGCATCTCTGCCTTACTATAAATTATACTAGGATAATTAAATACTTTTATTTATCAATGATTCATTCTTTATTAATAAATAATTAGGATCAGTATTGTAACGCAATATTTTTCAACAAAGGTTTAATTATTTAAAAAACAATAGTGATAAATGAAAAACTAATTTCTGATCAGATACGGTATTACCAAAATTGCTTTATTTATCATTTTTAAACAAAGAAAAATAAAAGAAACTTAGCCTTACAATAGTAACAATTTCACAGAACGGACTTATCTGTTTTTTCAAGTCTAAAATGAACTCTATTGTATATAAGCAATGCTAAGTCACAACCTCAATTTAAAAGAAAATAAAATTACAATAGATCTTATTGTTCTATTTCTTTTAAGAGGTGCAATAAAGAAAAGAGAAATAAAAACAGTCTACATCTGCGGTTTTTTTTCATAAATTAAAACAATAGAAACTGTTGTAAAAAGCAATAGAAATTGTCATATTTGATGATTTAGGTCTTTGAAAGTGCTAACTTAGAATTTTGTGCCTTAAAGCTTAGTCTGAATAAAACTGTCAATAAGGCATTTTCTGTTGATTATAAAAGTAAATGTGTTAAGTTATAACTGACTTTTAAACAAACTAACATCCGGGAAGCTCATTCAAAGTTAAATTTAATAAATGTTAAAATGTGAACAAATATACTAACAGGAAATAAACAAATTTATAAATAAAGAACCACATTAGAGTATGTGATGGATTGAGATTTGGAGAGCTATGATAAGAACCACATAAGCGTATGTGATGGATTGACATGTGGAGAGCTATGATAAGAACCACATAAGCGTATGTGATGGATTGACATGTGGAGAGCTATGATAAGAACCACATAAGCGTATGTGATGGATTGACATGTGGAGAGCTATGATAAGAACCACATAAGGGTATGCGGTAAATTGAGATGTGGAGAGAAAATGGCAAAATCATTTTATAAACAATTGGTTTAAGGACATTAATCATATGTTTTGTCGATATATGTACACATATAAACATATTTTTGATTATTGAGCCTCTACTTTCAAAACAACAACATCCCCCTCCCCCTTTGTATGAGTGAAATCTTATTAGCATTTTGCCTTTGATATTTTCTAAAAGGATAATAAATATCTATAAATCTATAAATAAAATATCTATAAATATCCGATAATAAATATAAAATAAACAAAACATAAAATTCATATAACTGTACATGCTATAATATATAAGTGACACAAAAGCAAAAACACATCTGAAGCGTAAAAGTGAAGAATAAGTATTCATAAGCAGGTTGATTTCTCAACATAACAAGCATAACTAATGTTATAAGCCAGTACCAAGTAAGTTTCCACCTATGGAACTTTTTACTTTCTACAACTAACGTCAAATGATTTCGGATTAGAAATAATTTGTATTAGTTAATCATTAATTTGTATTACTATAGGTAGTATCTATCTAGCCAATTAGAAAAAATGGTTTTTACAATCTCTAATTATTATCAGTACAAAATTTTAGTTACAACACCGCCTTTACATGCAAAAAAGTAAAAACATCAAATTTGACAATCAAATACCTTTATGCAATTAAGATGCATGCACATAGAATAAGCACGTATATACGATAAGCATGTGTATACAACATACATGTATATACAATATCTAATATGTGCATATATATTTATATTACACACAAAATGTGTCTAGTGTAACGGTATCAAGGAGTTTTGCGTAACATATCTCAACTAAAGTAAATGCAAATAAATGTTTGCCAATATGCAAATTTACAGTCAAATACAATTAGTATTATACATTAAACAACTTTTAAATCCGCTAGATTGAAAACTTGTACTTCATTAATAGAAACCAGTTTGTTTCACTTTATTTTTATCTCAAGTACTCAAGTGATATGTTTTTCACCTCTTACTTACCATTTAATACCAAACCAATCAACAGATTTTAAATTAACAATAAAAATTGTTTTTATGTTTTAAATCAATATTTCAAGAGAAAGAAAACAAAGATAAAAAACTGATGTAAGATTAAAAATCATTAGAAACGGCTTCCTAGATCGTTAAGTTGTCATTTCGCTTATCAAACTTAAACAATCTTCGATTTTAATTTATCGAAGTCTGCCATCTTTAAACAAAAAAATCTACTTGGCACCTATTATTTCCCTTTGACAAAACATTAGCACTACTTAGTATTCTAAAAGCAAATTTCAATCTTTCAACACACATTCTGAAAATTACAAACTTATATATCACTATAAAATTTTACTTTTCTAAACACTGAATTTTCTCTTATAATTCGGTTCGATTATACGAATTTTTAAAGTCGAACGAGGTCATTAAGACAAGCAAGTGCTAAAAAAGGAAAGTAAAGATTCCAAAGTCCGATAAGATTTTTAAGTGACGTCCTTTGAATATTAAAATCACCTTCTATCATCAAATATAAAAGCCGGTATAAATCTATCTGATATTCCCAATTAAAATATCATTTTAGAACTAATTTGAAAATTTTATAATCCGGAGTAGATATTTAAAATGCTTATACGGCATCCGTTTAAAAAAAGATTTGATTAGTTAAAAAGCCTAAAATTCTAGATTTTATTAAGGACTTTGGTTTTAAACAAAATTAAGTACTTTATCTATTTGTAATTTTCCTCATTCATATCGCAGAAAAAATAATGTGCTTGAACTAAGAACCTGAAAACAATGATGATATTGACTAGGTACTCCGAAAAAAACAATTTTAACACAATACTTCCCCTGTATACGTGGTATAAATAAGATAAAAAGAAGCTACATCACTTGATACTACCGTGTTTTGCAAAACATGAAAAGTTGAAACAATATAATTGGGCGAGAGACACCTAGGAAATGTAACAAGCAAAATGCAATGCTACATCTGAGAACTGTTCCATCATTTAACATTCGTCGTCATTGATGGCTCGACATAATCTCATGTCCCACTCTGCTTTATTACGTCTAACTCATCAAAGGGGGCCGACAGAGCCTGAACTCACTCTGACCTTTTCCGAAGAATGTAATGTGAAGTTGGCAAGCAAAACATATATCATATATACTAGTATATCAGTAGTATATCATATATACTAGTACTATCAAATATATCATTTAATACTACCGTGTTTTGTAAAACATGAATAGTTGACACAATATACTTTTAAAAAATATATTGAAAGATTGAAATTTGCTTTTAGAATATTAAGAAGTGCTAATGGCTCGTCAAAGGAAAATAATAGGTGGTAAGTAGATTTTTTGTTTGTAGATGGCAGACTTCTATAAATTAAAATCAAAGAAAAATTCGAATCATTGAAATAATTAATGGGAGGTCAGAGTGAGTTCAGGCTCTGTCGGCGCCCTGATGAGTTAAACGAAACGAAACACAGTGGGGCATGCGATTATGATGAGCCATCAATGGTGACGAATGTCGAATGATGGAACAGTTCTTAGATACATGATGTAGCATCGCTTTTTTCTTGTTACATTTCCTAGGTGTCTCTCGCACAATTATATTGTATAAAGGAGCTATCTAAAAAGTATAAGAATTTATCTAAGTGAAAAATCTTTTAGAAAAATAAATAATAATACAAACAACATATTTTAATTAGTCAAATAAAATTTGACAATGAACTAAACTGCATTACTTTAAGTCATGAGAAAAACGTCAAAAAGAATTCAACCGATGAGAAGATAGTTCTAAAAAAATCTTTTTAAATTTTAGTGCAAAGCATTAAAAGAAAGAAAAAAGGCGGCAAGGCAAGAAGGAAGGTAATCAACGCATAACTCCTAATGAGGACACATTGCTAACATATATTTAACTTTAAAAGAATCCCTGAATCACTGTTACCAACTACATCTGAAATATTTTTTGCCGAACTCATACCAAGTCTTCTGAAGGAATGACCCTTTCAAAATTCTTTGGAACAAACTCGAGCATCATCTCATCCTTTAAGGCTATATTTTTTGTTGCGTTTTAATAGTAGGAATACATATTCAAAGAAAACGAACCTATTCCAGAGTTATGCTAACTTTTTTTTATTAATAACAAAGGCAAAAATCTAAAAAAATACACAACCAAGATTTCACTAAAATTATAGGGGTAAGGGGTAAGACCTTCTAAGTTGCAAAGTGTGTTTACATACAATAGTATTAAAACTTGGTGCAAAAATCAATATTAATGTGCAGTTGTGCCACCCGGAAAATAAATATTTTCCATACAACATAATTAACCAATCTATAATAACTAAACAAAAATTTTAAAAAATTCACGAAAATTATTGAAATGCTTGGATCGCTCTGTAACTTGACACGCATGACGTCATATGTAAGACTAACAAATAAGTCAAATTTATTCTTTTCTTATTTTTGTGAGCGTTTGTAATTATAACTGCTCTACCTAGTTAGTGTTTTTTTATTAAACAAGGGAAAATACGGTAAGGAACAAAAGAATAATAAAATACACTGCTCTTATGAGAAGAGGAAAAACCCAATAATAATAAGAAAGCAGCGTTTTTAAGCTAAAAAAGAAATTTATTTTACCAATAGACAAGCATAATGTTGCTAAATCAGTACTTTAGTGAAATATCATGTGGAAAAGGTAAATAAATTCATATATCATATGTTCAATACATATGTTTAAGCAATGATACATAATAACTTGAAGACGGACAAAACTTATCAGATAACTGACACAACATAACATAAATAGGGATAAATAATAAGAGATTAGTTTAGATGTAATTAATAATTTTAAAAAAAGAACTTTATATGATAAGGAAAAATTTAAGTATATTTTAAGAATGTAAATAATTATAATTAAAAGACTTAAAAAAGTACTGCAGTATAAAATACTTCTCTTCTACGACACAAGGATACCTATGTATCCTTCTGTAGAGAGATAATTATTGTAAATTATATTAAAAAATAGTATTGGACGCAAGATATTTTGTAAATATAGGATGTGTTTATAAAAAAAATAATAAAATAACCTGACTTTGGACACTAGGTTCAACCTCGGTAAGTGGAATTCAACCTACAAACTATCAGTGTTTAAGACCTAGTTGAACCCCCGTCTACACAAAGTGAAATCCGGTGTCAAACAATTAACACCTCGCGTATGACTATGGGTTTTGTAGGATCACATATGTTAAGCAGGAACTTAATCCATGGATACGAAAACTATAGAGCCCGTTGTACCCCTAATATAGATAAATGGTTCTTGGGGAAACCCTGTCCGTCTCGCGTCAACAAGTTGTTTACATATTTGTTGACACAATATAATTGTGCGAGGGACACCTAGGAAATGTAACAAGCAAAATGCAATGCTATATCTGGGGATTGTTCCATCAGTCGACATTCGTCATCATTGATGGCACGACATAATGTCCCACTCTGTTTCGTTACGTCTAACTTATTAGACAATTGCATTTTGCTTGTTACATTTTGTAGGTGTCTCTCGCACAATTATATTGTTTCAACTATTCATGTTTTGCAAAACTCGATAGTACAAATGATAAACAAATTTGTTAGTAAATTTTGACTATTAACTCACAGGTTCCCTTAAATCTTTCCACGGACCCTAAGTATTCTGCGGAACACACTTTGCTTCCGCTAAGAATAAGAATTGTCTAAAGGTCGGAGGTCGCGCATAAGGAGTCAGTAAAATTTTTAAAAAAATACTGTGAGTCCAAAGTAGTCAGATAACGTAAAGATAAACGTAGTTAATACGGTATGGCAGGGTAAAGTTCCGAGGTAACCCATAACAGACTTTGTTTACAACTTACTAGTGCATTTATTTATTATGATTTGTTGACACTACAACTGCTGAGAGATTTAGTAAAAAGCTATCGAATTAATTTGATAATTCATTTATATAAAATCAAGACAAGTTTGTATAAACCAAGATCAGGCAAAGTTAAATTTACATTACACTAGAGCTGCTGGTAAATCTTCGGTATACGGTGCACCCTGTTATCAATACTATATATCGATATATTTTTAGTTTAGAGATGTGACGTAGGAATAATCGATATATGCCTTTTCTTTTACGTTTATGAACATATTTTATTATTTTTTAAAATGTTTTTTTGTTGTTTGTGTTTTTTTTTTATTTGTTGTAAAATGGTTTTAACTATTTTTATATTTTTTTATGTTTTTATAATGTTTTAACTATGTTTTCATAAGAATAATCGATGATACACCACATTTTATTTTATGCTACGCGTATTTTTTACGTATTTTTGTGTTTGTTATTTTCAGGTTTTTTATTATATTTTTGTTGTTAATGTCATTTATTTGTTGTATGGGTTTTTTTAATGTTATAATTATAATTAATAATGTAACGACGCTGCTTATCTTTTAAGTGCTCAGTTCTCGTTTACGTGTCGCGTAACTAAAAATATATCGATATATAGTATTGATAACAGGGTGCACCGTATACCGAAGTTCAGCCGAGCTGCAACAAAACGAAATAATTAGTTTAAATTACCTTGCGGACCAATTGCATTCCGGCGCAGCTTGGCTGAACGAGGCGGCCAAAGCCAGGAGGAGAATCAAAACTTGTGTTATCATAGTTCAACATTTTCGGCACCTAGGCCATGAGTCCACTGATATCGCGTAACTCCCGTGTTGGTTTTATCATTAAAATAATCCAAGAATAACACAAAATATAAAACACACGTAAAGCACTGTCACTACATATGAGTCGCGGAAGTAAATAAAGGAGGAAGTTAAGCGATAAAAATAAAAACGGACAAAATAGATCTGCACAGTTGAAGAAATAAAAGGCGACTAAAGAAATAAAGCAAAGTCAACAGGTTTGGGCTAGCTCATCCCCACTCTTCCATACAAGATACAGATTGTTTTCATCCCCACCAAACTGCCGCAGGGCTTTTCAAAAATCCAGCATCCCTCTACAATGCACACGCACTGCATATCTCTACTTCATTATTACCTACCTATTTTAACAAACTTAAAAACCTTAGACGTGTTTTTCTTTACTATATATGTCAACCTTTTAAACTTAAGTGATTCAACTTATAAAACAAGACAGATCCATAATGTATACATACTTAATGCCATTATGTATATTTGACAATATTAAAATTTAAACTTTGAAAGCCGTCACGTATGAAATTAAAGGTTAATACACAGTTATAAACACTAGTAACAAAACCACTATATCGTATCGTGCCATAGCTAACATAACTGATCCAACAAAAGGGCTAAATCACAAGAAATTAATAAGATAGTAACAACCAGTGTTGCCATCCCTTGAAATGAAGTATTTACCCCATATTTATACAAATCTACCTTCTTATTAAGTTATAAAGAATATGTATTAATTTGTATTTAAGGATTTCATATGAGTTTTTGTTAGCATTTTTTTTGTTCTTACTAGCTTATTACTTCTCCTCATTTTAATATTTTTTGCAAAACAACCGAAATCGGGATGTCACCTAAATTATGTGTTTATGGTGTTTTTAATGCCTTCTAAGTGGTTTTTCCAAAGTTGTCTGTATGTATGTGAGTCTGTTATGATCGTAACCCCCAGTGTATTTATGCTAGAGTTGAAGCAAACCAGAAGATGGGAGGATGAGTAGCGAATCCGACGTGATGAGGAAGACTTCCGAAGTGCCCCGTAAACCGATTATTTTTAACTTCATAAGGCGTTTTTTTACTGTTAATCTATTTAATTTTAAATACTTCTTCCATATACGTCATGGAAGATAACCTAAAAAAATTTCTTTGTTTTATTTCAACAAAAATTGCTTTATTATGTTTTATACATAATAAAGCAATGTTATTGGTCAATTTTGGCTCATAAAGACGAATACTAGAATCAGATTGGTTGCTTTTGTTTTGTTATGAGCCAATATTTATTATGTGACGTCATACTTACGCGACGTATAGTTCTTCTTTAACACCCGTATTATACTGGACTCACTGAGCTGTTACCATCTAGGAAAAGAAAATAGTTTTAGGTATTTCTATTTTTCATCATTGTTATCATAGTAATTTGCTTTATTTTTGTTTGCTTTATTTGTTTCATATTTCTGTTTATGATTTATTTTTATGCTTATTTATTATTGTTAGCTTTACTATTATTTATATTGTTGATTATTCTATTTCCGGGTTTCTGTATTTTTGCCTTTCTGTGTTTCTTTGTAATTTAATTTATTGCGTTTCTGATGTAATTTGTTGTTTATTTTGTTTCAATTTCTAATAACTTATATGAACAGGCACTGTGATGGCCTCTTGTTAGGTTGAAAACGTTTCTCCAATAAACTATTATTTTTGTGGAGAGACTCTTTTCTTTGTTTTCTACCCGTACTGTTTATAAATATATTGTTGACAGAGTAGGTAAAATTAAATTTTTAAGAGCAGTCCGTTATGCCTAGTATTGCAGTCGTAAATACATAAATAAAAATATTGGATACTTTTACACATTGATTTTATCTCTTGGTTATCTTAAGAACACATTAATAATATAGATATTATTTTTAAAATATAACTGTTGGCTAAACTGTCCTATCTTTCAGAGGAAAACTTAAGAAGATCATAACGAGTCACAAATTCTTCAAAACATTTTTTTCTTAAAAGATATTTAACAAAATAATCTAAGATTATGTTTTCGTTTCTGTTTTGTAAACATAGTTTGTGTATCTTTAAATCCTAATAAATGAATTAAAGTAGACAGACGTGTTTTTTAAGTCAAAAATGCTTTGTTTTTCTAATAAATATGCTACTTAAGAAAAGAGTTTTAATCACAGCAATCCAGCGTTTCTCGAACTTAGTTGAAAAATAAAGCATAATATGAGAACAATTAAAAAGAAACGATAGGAAAAAATCTTGATGGTTTGTAAAAATGGTATGCCTGTAAATTCAGCCTTTACGGTGGTTCTCGTCATTTCTCTTGTGCACAAACAACAATGGTTTAACTATAAATATTCATTACCTTATTGTACTGGTAGAGTAAGCATATGAAGTAAAAATTATTGTACACGTTTGCATAGTTCGAACACAAGCAGTACAAGTTTACATAGTTCGAACGCGAGCAGTACACGTTTGCATAGTTCGAACACAAGCAGTAAACGTTTGCATAGCGCGAACACAAGCAGTACACGTTTGCATAGCTCGAACAAAAGCAGTAAACGTTTGCATAGCGCGAACACAAGCAGTACACGTTTGCATAGCGCGAACACAAGCAGTACACGTTTGCATAGCGCGAACACAACCAGTACACGTTTGCATATGTAGCGTGAACAAAAGCAGTAAAGATTTGCATAGCGCGAACACAAGCAGTACACGTTTGCAAAGCGCGAACATAAGCAATACACGCTTCCAATCTCAGCAATTGTTGTTAACCCTACCTCACAAAACAATAATAATAATTAGTCACAATCTATGGTAATGAAGAAAGTTTTATGAAGTTTTAAATACCCATTCTTTTCTTTTTTTACTACTTATTTTGAAGCGAACAATAGAGTATGTTTCTTTTTAAAAAAGTGCCCTAATTTTACATTATTCCTTACAGGTGCACTAACAACAAAAGGCTTATTTTATAAACTCGACAAAACATGTTTTTTTAGCATTAGTACAATTTTATAATTAAGTGAAGAAGTCAAGCTTAGGACCTTTTGAGGCTTTTTAAAATGAGCAGTTTGTTTGCAAGGGAAGCCCCCTGACAATGGAGAATAATGCCAACCTGCCAGTGACAATAGGAGTCGGTTTTTTGCATCAAACCCATTACGTGAGGAAATCTAAGAGTCTAGAGTGGCAGCATCCTAAAGCAAAATTATGACTTTTTATCTTTTTTGATCTGGTTTTTGGTCAAAATCGTAGAAACAATCGATTTAGACACAAGAGGTGCGTGGTTCGCAGCCCGTGTTATGCTCTCAGTTTATAAGAAAAGTAATTGTATTAATTATTAATACAGTAGTATTAATTAATTAGTAGATACGACCCATATGAAGTGGTTCCCACATGAATACCTCATAGGCCGAAAGGAAATAAAATTAGTACTTACTCACAGTACATTACATTTATACGCACACACATTTACTTACGTTTATTTATTAAATAATACTTCTTTATAGTTCCAATATAAACTAAAGAACTATTAGTAATAGGATACAAACGCGCTGAGACATTTTAAAAGCAAATTATAGGCTGTTTTAGAATAAAGTATTGTTTTTATAGGATTATAGGTATACTAGATCCGCTCTATTTGCGGACATCCCTAAACAAACCAAAAATAAGGATATTCGTTCCAAAAATGACTAAAAAGTAATGTTACTGTTCAGGCTTAGAGTATAAACCAAAAGGTTGGTTAATGGTTGAGCAAGGAAATATGCATTCCCCAGGAAATTCTCTCGGTTTGTAGAACTCCGAAACAGAATTATAAAAATGTCCTCTAAAGTAATGGTTTTTAACACATTTTTCCAAGATGGCTGAATACTTAAGTCATGAACAATTACATGAATATTAATCATAATTATTTACTGCCGCCGCCAGTAAATAAAACAAGAAAAACTGTCGCAGACGGTATACAACGCATTTCACCTATTTTTTTG
Source organism: Microvelia longipes (assembly GCA_018340805.1). Taxonomy (NCBI): domain Eukaryota; kingdom Metazoa; phylum Arthropoda; class Insecta; order Hemiptera; family Veliidae; genus Microvelia; species Microvelia longipes. Next base: position 47,787,858 of record JACMZG010001908.1, on the reverse strand, counting down.
AGAATGTAAAGTGTTTACTTTACAGCCGCCCGAAAAAAATATTATTTTTCGGGCAGCACAACTAGAAGACATTTTGCCTGATATTACGCCAAGTTTCATTTCAAGTCTCAAGCGTGAACTAGAGGACAGTAAGTTTGTTGTGTTGTGAAACAGACACACACGCAGATTAATAAAAACTAATTAGAACGTAAAAAGTTCCTGAAACGGATAATTATGATAAAATCTTGGTTTCGGATTTTTAGTATGAATACAAAACACAAACATTTCCTATACATTTAAGAATCCTAAGTGTATAGGAAATGTACACTCTTTCCTAACTTAGGACAGCAGATAAAAAAAGTTCAAATGTTATAAAATAAATGTATATTTATTAAAGTTACAAATTAATAATGAAAAACTACGTGAAAGTTAGACTAAGCTATCACTATTAAGAAATTTCTTTTAAAATTCACTACTAGATTAAATTCCCGTTATAGTTCGGGGCCATACGAAGTCGTACATTTCGCATCGTGACCTAAGTCACGCCTCATATTAAGTTCGACTTTAATATTTAAATCTTTAAATAAATAAATCGAGAATGGAGTTCATGAATTGTATCTAAAAGAATGGAGAAGTCACTAAAAGAATACTTCACTCCACAAATTATAATCAGAAGCCTAAGCCTAACACAACAAAAGACTTACAGATAACCTATTCATTATATTATTTATAATACTTTCTTGTTTTCTGTTCCACATTAATACCATAAGTATATAAGAAAAGTATCGTTTTTGCATCACATTGAAAAATAGTGTCACCACCGGTTTTCAGAATAATAGATGGGCGTATGACAACGTTGTCACACGCATCAGTTTAGTTGTCCTTTACTGAATTTAAAAATATTAGAGAAATCTAAACAAAATTAGCTTTTCACTCTTAATGCCTAACTCATTGAATGCTAACAAACTTTAATTTTAGTAATTTTTAAATTTATAACTTAATCATCTCAAACAAGATAAGAAGCATTAAACACCTACAAATCACCTCTTCACAATAATAAAGAACTAAAATTAATAAACTTGAAGATTTTAAAAATAATTTAAACAAGTCCAATTTTATTTATTTATTTTTATCTATTACAAAAGCCACTTATGTGGATGCTTAGAATAATACTATATATAGAAGGAGCACTACTGATAACAGAAAGCCGGTTCACTGGTGCAACTAAGTAATGCTGCCACCCTTACAACATACAATTTTCTAATAAAAGTTGGCAATACTTCCGGTTGCTGAATTATTATGTTCTATTATTAATTAATGATTGATTATTCATAAAATACTAATATAAATATCGTTGCATTACAATAGTTTATGCATTTTAAATTGCAGTTTAACGTATTTATTAAAATTATATATAAAAAGTAGTCCTCGTCAACTAAATGTAGATTCTTGTATTCCGCCACCCTTTTGCCATCTAAGACCAATTTTATTAAATGCTCAGCAGGTGTTTTAAGTTTATTATATTTGTTTCTTTACGATCTTTCTTCATTAATAGATATTTTATGACACATATTTAAAATAATGTTTTTGTTGTCAGGTTTAGCAGCATTACTTAGTTGCACCAGTCAACCGGCTTTCGTGTTATCAGTGGAATTACATTGTGTTTACGGTCCTGTGCTTCTTCTATATATAGTATTATTCTAAGTGTGGATGCAACAAGTCTATATAAAATATTGATATATAAATATAAGAAATATACCCAATGTAATATAATAAATGGATTTAATGGATAGCAGATAGTAAAAAAATCAAAAGCTATATTTTTTTTTGTATATTCGCAAAAAAATAACAGTTGTGAAAACAGGTCTGTATCAAAAAATTTTAATGATTAAAAATCACATTTTAGAAAAAGGCCAAGGCACATAGTTCTGGCGAATGGAAAGGTTTAGCGAAACCAAATAATTAAAGGACAATAGCTTAGACACGTCCTTGCTTAGTATTAATTCGAAAATTACCTCAAAATGAAACCATAAAATGATCTAAAATTAACTGATTGAGTTTTGCTATTCCTCTAAAAAAAACTTTTGCTGCAAAAAAGGTTTTGCGTTTGCGTGTTGAGTTTGAAGTTTTTTGTATAATCAGAAGCCAATTTATTTGCTATGTTTTTTAACATATAAACATTAAAAGTAGTTTACAAGCAATACCAAGATAGGACTTGTTAAATAGTTACAAATAATAGTAGTGTTTGGTGATTACCCATATTGGTATTATTATGAGGTTGATCTATGTTGTTAATTTCACATATAGCCATTACAAATGACAAGTTTGATGGATAATTTTGTGGAACTCAGGAGAGGGTAGTAAAAAATTATAAAATAACCCGGTGAGTTCAAAAGTATTAAGACTTAGCGTGACTTCTGAAAAAACGCCTCGAGCGAGATTGCCCAGAATATTGTTTAGGTGTGTTGTAACAAAAAATGTTATTGTGCCCTGGAGTCATTTAGGTACTAAGTTTGTTGGGGTGATTTTTTTTAAGGGATATTGGCCCTTATAGTAAAGGGGTATTAAAGTTACCTGAAAGCTCTCTCAGGTAGGTCAGGTTCTCTTTTACATTTATGATCCAGGTAGCTTTAACCTGACCCACCCCCGAGTTTAAGAAAAACTTTTCCATGACATAACGTTCATAACTGGTCATAACTTCGAACGATACAACCGAACTTTATGACTATTTCATCTGGGACTGTCTCCTCCTGACAATCCTGGTTTTATGGCCGTCCTACTTTTGACATTTACACACCATGTCAAACTGTCTTTCCCAAATACAACTTTTCATGAATATATAATGAGCCAATTTTTATTCGAGATATACGAATAAAAAACGTCAGGTTCTGCTACATTCCGGAGTAATATATTATTGTAGTCTTATAATTTGTACTAAGTTAATCCTTACAATACATTAACCTACATTACCTTCTTGGATTTGACCTGAAAATTTCACTAAGTGAATACTTCACGAAATCAAATTTACATAAATATACAACTTGTTCCCCAAATAAGACGAGAAAAGTTCTTAAATACAAAGGTGACTTGTTTCACCTAAAACTTATTAATTTATTGAGCTCTCAACTCGTGTAACTTATCTATTTCAACCAGACTGTAAAATAACATTAAATTTATTTATTGATTTTGTAACAAATTAATTTATAAATTTCAACTTGATTTACCAGAATCCAACGTTACTATGTCTTAAGAAACTTTTAAGGACTTTTTATAGGTAAAAAGCCTTATTAAAAAAACACCACGGACCATTATTGGCCGCATAGTTTTTGCCTATTAGATGCCACGATATAAACGAGTACCCAAATGTATGTATAACCCAATGTATATATACTTGTATGTATATATACTTCAATCGGATGAAAATTGGGCGAGTTGGTTTTGGAGGGAGTATTGGACCTTCTCTGTTTCTTTTTTATCGGTTTGTGACTGAAAGGACCTTTTCATTTCACTATTTAATTTTTAATCTATAATAAAAAGAATCCAAATTGGTTCAACCAAACCATGTGATGGATAAAACTATAATCAGTTAACAGTAGTAAAGGATCAACTAAAAAAGAGTCTAAAGGAGTGAAAGAAATTTTTTTATCATCAAGCTCCTTTCTAAGAGATAACAACTTTACAGATGGGAAACACATTTCTCTATTTAACCTCATAGATAACAACCGTGGTAACGAATCAACACCGTGAGAAACTGTAATGCATTCATCATTATCTGCTTCCCGAAAATATCCACTTACTTGCATTTATCATTAAATATGCAAACACCAACTAAGTGAATGGAATGGATAGTGCGGTCACCGCGGCCGCAGCCCGAGGTCAAACCGCCAACCGTTCTCAATCCATCCCTTGTTTCTTTGTGTCAAATTTCAACTTGTCTGGTTCGAATTCAATTTTATTTTTAACAATCCGTTACATCTTTTCATGATTCTCAGATTACAGTTTAATATAAAATATATAAATTGGTTGACATTTAAGTGGTTAAATTTATTCCGAAGACTACATTTTTAATCAATTAATAAAATTTTTAATCACCATACAATCACAGTGATTAAAATGATTGAATATTTATAAAGGTCAAATTCTAAAGTATTCTGAGAACAATTATTTCTTTTTTTATGAAGGCAGTGAAGTAGGCACTTCACTTTCGCAAATGTTAGTTTAGGTATTGTAAGACCTCCTGAGAGGTTTATCTATACCTATAATGCATACAAATTCCATTTCACGTTATGTGTAGATTGTTTTGATTTAATTAGCTTCATCAAACATAAATATGCTACGAGTAACTTATGCAATATAGTTTATCTTGTATAATGAAATCTAGTCTCTACTTTGCCCTAAACTGGTTCTCATCTAGTTTTTTTTGTAACATTTTACACCTTGAAATAAAAACTTATAAGGCTGTGTAGACATGAAGTACTCGTGAAAATAGTAGACACATTTATTATACCACTAACTATGTCATGCTACAAAAAGTTAACTGTTAACAGTTATCAATCATAAACAATAATTTAAAAAGATTTATTAATTTTCCACGCTTTTAATGATTATATCCATTTGATGTCTCAAATAGATCTCACTAAAACCATAGGATAAAGAGCTGTTCATATTTTAATTTAATTAAAAATTGAACTATGAATAAAGAAATGAAAATTAAATGTTAAAATTAAAACACGCTTGATGATGAAAGAATTTATTGGCACTACTCATGAGACAAACGTTCGTCACTCTTTATAGAGACATTACTGTCATTAGAGATAGGTTTATTATAAACACCTTGAAAACTAACATTTATGTCATCTTCAACTTTATTGTCTATTTGTAAGAAATCGTACTTTGACACATTAAGTTCATTATCATCGATAGTGATGATGGAGTATTCGCTGGTTACCGAGAGTGCATCAGCATCGTCGTCGCAAACAGGATCACGCGTATCTTGAGGTATCTGCTGAGTCAGGACTACGCAGCTGGTGCTCGACTCAGCACACGAATCCCGAGAAGGTTCAGCAACGCACGGCTTTTTAACATCTTCAGCACTGGTTTTTTCTCTCTTAGGGACGATTTCTTGGAATAAATTGTCGTAAGATTCGTTTGGTAAAATAGTAATTTCGCATAAATTGCTATATGACGGTTTGATCATTTCCATTAGTTTTTTATCAAGTGCTGAGAAACTAAGAAACAAAACTATTTTAGAGCTTAGAAATACTTGGTATTTTGGTATTATAAGGAGAAACCCATAATGAAAAGCATAATGCACGGGGAAAGGTAGGATTCCTTTCCCCCCTTCCCAAGCACAGCAAGTCTAATTAATTAAGTAAAGATAGCTAAAAATCGAATAAATAAAAAATCTATTCGTTAGCATATACTTTAATATTAAGACTTTTAAAATTTTGTTTATTCAATAATCTTAATAAAATTCAGTTGAATATTGAAAAATTCAATTGAAAATATTGAAATATATTCAATTGAAAAACCAGTTGAATACTAGCGGTTTATAGATTACTTCAGTGAGTTCTAATAGTTGATTTTTGTTTTACGCAGGCCTCAAGAAGCATATTTAATTATCAACAAACCTATATGGCCATTTTAAGATTTCATTGGTTTATTTCTGGCTTAACAACTAAGGGACAAAACTTGAAATCACCGGTGAATTCTAGAAGACATTTTACATCGAGATTTCACCCTAACATATATAAAAGCTACTAACTATAATATAAAAGGGCCTATCTCAGATATTTTGCTATTTGTCGTCCCTCTTGAAACATAAGAGCAGGGAGCTTATCTTAACAACTTAACAACTTGATAAAGAGCCTAATTATTAAGGAATAAAACTTACATGTTATCTAAAAATACTTGTTTTGTAACCAAAGGAACACCACGTGATTCGTCAAGTTGGGGGAAAAGGTTGTAATCAGTCAGCATCAAAGTTAAAAATCCTGTTTACACATAGAATTGGATGATTAGGTTTGAGTTAAGTATTTGTAGGTATTTATACAAGTTTTCCAAAATAAATCTGCTTCTATTGCTTCCGAGATCTCCTTCTTTTCCTGCGAGAATCTTGCTTACCTCTTGTTGGAACAGAGTTTATTGTACTTTGAGGTCATAAAACAATTGTTTAATCCAAACCTTGTGATTCGTTTATGTTGTATTTTCTTTGCTCGTAAAAAATACGTTAAATACTCACTTAAATACGTTAATCCCAAAAACAGACAAACAAATGCAAAAAAAAAAAACATTGTGATAAACATTAGCATGTACCGAAGCATATTGACCAATATCCTCGATTTCACTCGAGCGTTCCCGTCACAAAGTTAGGATTCCGGCAGTCATCTTGCTTCGAAGCAGCTTTATTTAGGAAAACCGTGATACTGTCGAACAATTATGTTTTCCATGTATTTGACATGGAAAACATGGCCTTTAAGGCCCGCCTACAATCTTAAGTTAAGTTAGGAAGAATTGAAGAAGTGAAGAATTTTCCAAAATCTCTTTTTCTTCTTAAATAATTCATTTTCCCGCTCTTTTGACTTAAGAAAACCATAAAAATGGTTTTTTATAATAACTTCAGTGAGTGGTTTTTTATAAGTTTTTTAAAGAAGAATGTACAACGTTATCTTATATTGAATGATTACAATATTTTGTAAACGATGTGATGTGATTGTTTTGTTGTTTGATTTTTTTATATAATATATATTTTTATTTTTGAATTATATAACAATTATTATAAAATTATATAATAATTAAATAAACTAGAGATAATGAAAATAACGCTCCCAACAATTACCTCATCCATTTTGATTTTATTTATTAATTAAAATAAATAAAACACCGTCGATTTCAGAAAATTTTAGAAGTGAAGTAAAAAAATATTTGCAAAAAGTCTTAAAAAAACGAAAGGAAAGACCATTGAAAAAGCAATGTTTATTTAGATTGTATTAAAATTGTTATTGAGCTCTGCTCGTTGTTACAATAAATAAATAAATAAAATGTGTGTAGAAGGTAGAAAGAAAAGTAGTTTATTATTTAGTTTATTAGTAGTTTATGTTGATTTAAATTGTATTAAAATTGTTATTGAGCTCTGCTCGTTGTTACAATAAATAAATAAATAAAATGTGTGTAGACGGTAGAAAGAAAAGTAGTCTAAATACAGCTATATGTGTAATTGTAACTTTAAAACTTGACTTAACAACTCAGAGGTTGTAGACGTGTTTACGGATCTCTTAAGTCGAAAGAGCGGGAATTTCAAAGTGGTTTGTTCTAAGTCAGAAATTCTTCACTTCTTTAATTCTTCCTGAGGAATTCTTTACTTCTTCCTAACTTAACTTAAGGTTGTAGACAGGCCTTAATTTTCATCATATCAATAATAAATTTTCGACTCATGCATTTTTAGACGCTATTTCGACCTGGCCTATGACGAGTGTCAAAACAGTTCCTACTACGAATTGTTAGAGAATTACATTTTACTCTTTATATTTACAATGCGCAAAAATAATAATTTGTTTCAATCATACCAGAGCTAGTATTTAGGCATAGAGATGTTTTTACTTAAGATGATCTATTGGTTAAATTTGGAAACATCAAAAAATAAACCTAACATTCTCGATAATTGTTATGATCGAGCAAACAGTACACAATTTCAGTAACTTATTACTTCTGCTGTTTACAATATAAAATGATTCTCAAACAATGCGTCAAACGTCAACAACGATTAATTTATTACAACCTCAACTAACTCATAGAAAAGGCATGAGATTACACACATCCTCTTAGGAGCCCTAAAAAGACGCTTAAGTGTCTAAAGTTTTGAAATAGAGTATGCCCTCTCTAAAAATATATTTCTATTTTATTTAGTCATAATATTTTTTATGTATGTCCAAAATTATATAAACTTGAGCATAAAGGTATACAGGACGTTTTTAAGTTAATAAGGCTGTTTGAAGAAACCTTTGAAAGCCTAAAGCTAAGTCCAATATTTAAGTTCAGTAGCTGCTTGAAAATATAAATAAATCAATAATATTAAAATATAATTCCACGTCTAAAGCACACACACATACATTCTTCGTGTTACTTAAAATGTAGATAATATTTTAAAATTTATCTTCTCCATTATAAAAACGATATAGTTTAGCAATAAATATTAGCATGCGAATGCATTAAATATGTCGGTATAATATAATTAGAAACGGATATGATGGTACTTTATTTAAATTTAGAACAGATAGTTAATATTTTTTTAGGTACCAAAATACGCCCCTGGGTACCGCCTACGTTAAATTTGACTCACGCACTAGTTTTTCTTGTTAATGTTAATTTTTTAAAATAATAAAAAAACATTTGATATTTTATGCAAAATGCTACCTTAAGGGAACAGGTTTTATTAGAATTTATAAGCAGAATAATTAGAATATATTATGGATGGGCTATTCGTATATTTTTGTGACTATAACTCTATAGACTAGTAACATAATAAATTACAATGAAATAATATTTATTATTATTAAATATAATAATATGAGACAAAAACAAGAATAATATGATATTTTATGTAAATATTTTGCATAAGGTCGTCTTAAATTTAGTCCTGCAAAAATATATGATTATCAAAATATATTGAGGCTTAGTATGTTGATGTCGAACTTAGTGTAATTCGTAGAAAGTTACTTTGTAAAACCTATTTCTTAAATAGACTCGTTCAATCATATTAAAATTAAGTCCAAGGGACTTAATTTTACTGCTAATATTTCATGAAAATAAACAAAAGCAATACTATTGATTGCTTTGTTTTCACTATAACTTTATTTTTATGAACCCCTAATAACTAATCTAATGGTGGGTACTGCTAGTAACAACACATCAAAAGGTTCATCTATCCAGGGACTGACTTCATTCGATGCAACTTAACATTAGGTATTCAACAAAAACTGTTGATATTCTAGCAATATTACAATGAAACTTATTTATTAATAAAATTCGTCTCCCATATTAAGTAAATTATGGATGATTTTAACGATTTTGTTAAAAAAGGGTAGGCTATGATACAAGTTATACTAATCATACAAATTTATTAGACTTATACCTCACTCGACAAAAACTGACTTTACAACAACTGAAACATTCAAGAAACACTTAGTAGTAATTTAGTGGAGTGGTGGTAACTACTAAGCAAGTAGGCCACGTTGTTGGGCCCTTTTTGCCAGCTCCCTAAAATAGTGTTCTACTCCTTTTAATCATAAGTGTAGGTATATTTCATCTAAATCATTAGTTATATTTCATCTAATCTAGACAGAAGAGCCGTGAAATTTCTATGGTTTCCTCTCATGCTTTTTTTTCATGCAATCATACATATTTTTACTGACTCCTTGTTAAAACTAGGAACAACACGTGCCCTCACTGTTAAACCAAACCTCCGTACACTTTAAACTACAAGGCAGACACACTATAATATTATAATGCTACAATGAGGGTCCTAAATTTGGCCTACACCCAGTTTCATTTAGGGAAAGGGATCTTTAACGAGTACCTGACAATGCACAGGCTCGAGACCACCGGCTTTACGTCCCTTCTGAAGGACATGGTACGCAGAATTTTTATCACTCTCATAAAAATCCCAGTTTCCCGTGCTGGGCTTGAACCCATGACTAAATAAACTCAGAAATTTAAAGTCCACTCATTCTGTTTATTGGCCGCGTACCATAACTACACCACGGGTGACTCTTCGAGAAACACTTACTCACTTACCTGAGTGACTTATAAAAGAAAGAAGAAAATTGACAGAAGTAAATAATACCTCTTTACCTTGAACAAGATAACTATCAATTAATAGCTTAGATATACCAATAACGATTTTTTAAAATTTTATTTGATTAATACAACTATTTTTTTATTATAACAAGTATTAGTGAAGGGAATGAGGGGGGGGGGGGTAGTAATGTGAGTTATTGGGAAGGAGAAGTATCCAATGATATCACTCCGGCATGTGAGAGGAAGGAAGGTTAATAAAAAATAAAGTTATTCTAACAGATCTCTAGGCCCCTGCCGATTTAGACGTCTAGGAGGATCATCAGGGATAGATCTGGAGGACAGGATTTGGACCAAGGGATTGAAGTGACCTGTCAAGGCTTCGTGGAAGGACTTTAACGGCGAGTCATTTATGAGGTCAATTACATCATAAAACAAATATTTTCCAGAGAACATAACTAGACTTAATTGCGCTTTGAGTTTCAAGTCTCTAGCATAAACACGCTACGAGGTCTACAATGATAACAGACATACAGATAGACAACAAAGTAGAAACCAAACTCAGGTTGTCTTAAAACACCCAAAACGAATAATTCAATTTTAGTGCGTACATAGTACTATCCCATATACCTGCCGTATAAATAAGGATACCCCAACATTTATCGACAACCCTTAGAATTTTTACCCAAGCCTTCTTAACACTATTTTTTATATACTTACGCCACTGAATCAAACAAACCATTATGATACTGTTCCGGGGTGATAGCGCCTTCGTTAGCTGGATCGAAAGCCTTGTACAAGGCGTGAACGTGTCTCGGCTCGAACAGATGAGGGGATTCTTTAACTGTTCCAGATCTCCACAGCAATAACTTATCAGTTAAATCCTTCAAGTAGTCTATAGGATTATCTGAAAACAAAAGGAATGTACAATTTTAAAATAGTCAAAGGTTCACCTATTAAGACACATCAAAGCAGGAAAGTATTTCCAGATTTCTAACAGGTCGAAGGCTTAAATTTAAGCTAAAACAGACTTAGACTGAACTCAATGTAATAACAAATCGTAATACTGTCAGGCCTTCGTCAAAAAAGATGTATTGAATATCTCGATGATTTAATATTTGATAAAACTGTCTTGTCCACCCAGGTGTCTTATAAAAAAAATGTATGTAACAAATATTTTTTTAAATACGAGTTAATATTTTTGGGATATTGCCATTTATAGAGTAAGCTCTTCATTGGTACTCGAAGATACGCACAGCGTATCGTTTGCCACTATATTATAAAGATTTATAGCTTTTAGTGGTGACCGCGTTAATGTTGATGATGAATCTAATAGTTCGCTTCCTCTATTGGAGGCATCTTTAGGGATGTAGGACATGATAGATGAGTTCACTAAGCTCTAGTAAACTAAACTTTGGGTTTAGTTTACTAGAACATACGCAATATATTCACTATATTTAATGCAAGGATCTCTAATAAAGGGGATGACGCATTAAGGAACATTTCTGACCATACTACCAAGTTTTGCTAAACATGACTAGTAGACATCTTTTAACATTTTTGTCTACTAGTCATGTTTAGCATTAATTAAAAGACGTTTTAATTCAATAAAACATCTTTATTATATATATTTTCCTCCGAATTAATTGTTGAAATCAACATAAATTACTTAATGAAATATTGGATGTTTCTCCATTGCTCTAAAGTGATAACAAAACTATTACATTAATTTAACGAGCTTTATAAAAAAATAATTAAATATAATTGTCTGTACTTGTGGTCAAATTATTCATAATTAATTTATCACTAAACAGACATAGTTTTCCCCTTTATATTGATATAGTCCTTACTATCACAAGATGGTGGTTTAGTAAAGGGAATAGTGGTAAGGAGTATTTCCCACGTATAGAGAGCCTGTAGAAACCTTCCACGCACAGCATGACCTCAAACTATAACCTTCCATATGGTAAATTAATAATATCATAGAAAAGAAATCATACTTTTAAAACCGCAATTATAACCAACCCTTATTATAACTACTTTTCATTTCAGTTATAATATACAACCACAAAAAAACTGATTTTTCTATTATTAATACATAAAATAAAATAATGATTTAAATAGAGAGCTTTTAAAAGTAATAATGTTTCATACCACAAAGCATATTTTATTTTGAATGGATGAAATCGAAAATCTAGTCTGTTATACTAATTATACAATTAATAATCACGTTTATTATTGTAGTATTCGTAGAAAAAAAATATAAAACCCTATCTATTAAATTAGGTCTAAAGCCATTTAACTATAAAATAAGATTTTCTTTGGAAATTCCATAAAAATGGGGTGAATTTGGCGGAATAGAAAACATCTTCTTGGTTCTCAACAGGGATTAGTAAAATTATTTCCCATCAAGTTTTAAATCTGACGGTGAACATAAGATCGAAAAAGAATGTAAGTCCGCGCTCTGGTATAAGTTGAAGTTTCTGTCCAATCTCTTCTTTTTATCGATAGATTACTAAAAAATTATTGGGGGAAAAGCAATAGCGGAAGTGGAGAAATTCAACTTTGCCCATATTTCCTATACACATATAGGACCCGAGCTGAATCGATTTTTCTACTTCCTCCTCTCGTGGTCGTCAGCATGAATTTGTATTTGCTGAATTTGCATCATCATTTGTCATGAATTATCATCATGAATCATCATCATTTGTATCAGCTGAATTTGTATTTTGTTATCCGCACATGAAATTTAGGAATAAACAGTCTCTACTCAAAAGGAATACATCGCAAAGATGAATAATTCTATGGAATAGCGTAAATGGTCTAACTAAGAAACTTTTGATTCTATCCTTTAAGCAAAACAGCAATCTCTATTCGGGCCGAAGTTTAAATAAAAAACTGTTTTTTTAAATCCCAGTCAGGGCGATATCTGTTTTAGAATTGACATACCTCTGCACATAACTGTCAAGCTCATCAGTAAAAGGCCTAATCCAAAAGAGAAATATTATAGACAAGAAAAAGAGCTACGTATTAATTTATTAAAAACATTTATTTTTTTAATACAGCTTTGGTCTCAGGATGGGAATAAGTTATATCTAAACAGAACATATTTCTGGTTTTAACGTTTTATTTCCAACTATTTTAGGTTCGGTGACATTAAATTTTTAAGGTATCAATTCTACCTAAAATGCATTTATTACTTTTCCTCATTTATACCGTAGGTATATGGGAAAGGTACTGTGTTTGCAAAAAAATCAGAATGGAAATGGAATTATCCATTTCAGGCCTCCTGTGAGGTTTTCACAAAGTTTTCTGTCTGTATGTGTGCCTGTTATCATCGTAGCGCCCGGTGTATTTATGCTAGTTCGTAAAAAGCACAACTACCGCTGTAGTTGTGCTATTCGGAAAATATTTTTTTTATGACGTCATTAACCCGCAATAATGACAGCATAAATTTGGAAAAATCATAAAACACAAAAATATCATGTGATCCGATTGACATTTGGCACGCATGAAGCTATGTCTAAGACTAAGATACGTGCTAAGTTTCATCTCATTATCAGTATTAGTTTAATTTTTATTATATGATTTGTATACATTTTTTATAAAATTGTAAAAAATCAGAAAATAATGTAAATGAGTTAAAATTTAGTACAAGTGTACCCCTTGACATAATAAATAGGTGTACTAAGTTTCGTTATAATACAACAAGGCTATATCTATGATTTTTGTTGGATCATAAAAGATAAGCAGCATCGAGCGTGGTCAGTGCCTGGATAAATGAAAACATGGAATGAAACGAATGTATTTTTACCTCATTGTAAATAGTAAGGTAACGTACCCCCTAAAACGAGTGGCATTTTTAGCTGTCAAATAAATAAAAAATGTTTTTTTTTTTTTGGTGGCTACGTTATCATACGCTTACGCCCTGGTATATGGTACGGTAATTAACCTACTCAAGATATTTGTAGGGAATATCGTAACATCAAAACAATTTATTAGTTTGTTTTGATGTTGCGGGTGGGATCATTATCGTGCTCTAACCCAGTAAGTAATATGCTGAATACCTGGCTCGTATATCAAAAGATGTTGTACCATAAAATCAAACAAATCCTTTATTTTCTTTTTCTTAAAATATCGATAAACAACATTATCCTCGTAATCATCTGTTTTTTCGGACGCACTGCGTAAATCCATTCTCAAGAAGGTGCAGTTTTGCTAGATTAGTTATTACTTATGTTTTGTGGTTTAAGGTTATATTGTTACTTCACTTGTCATAATCATTAAGTCAAGTTCGTTTATTGATTAAATTCATAAATTAAACGCGTGTAATATGGCAATTTTACACGCTTAAAGTAAAGAAACATTGCATGGCAAATCGACTTAGGGGGGCGTCCTCCCCCTCTATTCAAAATCCTTGGGGTGTACGCCATGTATCAATCATCTAAGATAAGTGTGCACTGAGGTTTGCCGGAGATATCTCCGGTATAAAATAAAGTGTTGGATATGTCACACTTTTCATTACACATTGAACTAGATTAAGATCGTGTATATGTTCAAAGTTGATTTGTTAAAATTATAAACTTGAGCACGTTTTCCTTGAAAATTGAAAACTGTTGAATCTCATAAGAGAAAGAAGCTCATTCAAAATAATTTATGTGACTAGAAATTTGAAAATACAGATTTCTTTATACTTTTACAGTATATCATTGTACAGTATACCATTGTAAACAGGGATATTAACAGAAAGTATCAACGGCGATTAATTCTCGTCAATAATTCTAAGCCTTAAAAAAATTTTATCGGTTTTTATAAACAGACATCGAAAAAGTAAGTAATTCCTTTCATATCTTACTTTGTAATGATTACAGCATTCTGTTGAAATATGATATTTTTTGACAATCCTGAGAAACTCAAATCCCAAGAAAAATAAGGTAAACCAATCGCAAAAAGGAAAAAAAAGTTGTAAATACACCTTTATTACAAGTGATATTTCAAAAACTGTCATTTAGGTGATATTTAAAGGAAATTAAAAAGGCCAAAGAAAGTTTTATTGTAGTACCGAAACTTGGAAATTAACTCAGGTTGTAAAAACATGCAGCTGAAGCGCCTTCAACAAATAAAATTTTACCTTTCGAAAATAAAGGTACTGCGTTTATTTCCTTTTATTAGAGTTGTAAAAAAAGCCTTTTGTCGTAATACGGACTTGTAAATGCAAACAACCTAGGTGCTAAAATTTCCATGGACTCCGTGACGCCTGCTTTTATTTAAGACGTAAGAGGTGTGAAAAGCTTAGTCTAACTGTGAATTAGATACGTAAACAGTTGAAAGGTAAAACAAAGTAATTCTCTTTGAAACTAATTAATACACCAACAAAAAAGTCATGAATATATAAATAATATTTTACTTAATTAAATGATCAATTCTACGTAAGGCAAGGGTTATACTACTCTTGATAAAATACTTTTCCTTATACCTACGGAAGTACGTGAAGGAAAGTAAATAAAGGTACGAGTTGGATGAGATCAATAATCATGAATAAAATTTCATAGAAAAGTTGGAGTTCATAGAAAGTCTTCAGTGGATTTTGAGAACTGTTTAATTTACACTAAGGTTTTACTAATCCGTTGCCATGGTTGCAAATCCGTTGCCATTTTTACTAATCCGTTACCATTTTTACTAATCCGTTGCCATTTTTACTAATCCGTTGTCATTTTTACAAATCCCTTGTCATTTTTACTAATCCGTTGTCATTTTTACTAATCCGTTGTCATTTTTACTGATCCGTTGTCAATTTTACTAATCCGTTGCCAATTATTTCAAGATACAGAAATTGAACTCGGGACATCCTAAATTTGATATCACACAGCACTCGAAGAACCTCATTTGTCCTCAAACAAAGGCGACAAGGATCTTCCTTAACATGGTATTTCCACCGTAGTCTCCGTCAACCTATAGCTTTCTATCTTCTGGTTTTCCTTTAAAGTCCTTCTTAACTGTATTATCCGCCGTTTAATCAGCTTGGTTAATCAATCTTAATATTTTCGGATTATAATCACTAAATCCGGTCTGTCGTATGGCAAATAGACGTAAATATTACGCCCATTTTCCACCTACCATGCATTATTTCATCCTTATTACTTCCTGAAGATGTTAGAAGCTATTCGAGTCATAAGTATAGACCAATTTTAAAGAAAACGTGTCGCATTTATTCCATTTACAATCGCAGGATAATTTAAGGATTTATAAACAACATCCGTAATTAAATAAAATTTAGGTTTTGGAAATTAAATCTGTCGTTGAAATGCATGTAAGATATATACAGCACTTGATTTCTATGCCAATGACTTTCACTGAGTATTTTTCTGCTTGAAGAAGTACAGAAATTTTCAAGTTTGACACACCAAAAAAAATTTAAAATAATCGTGTGACACTGTAAGTCCTTGCCCTTAACTTCACTGAATTTATAAAGTCCTGAGACAATACAATTCAAGTTCAAGTTTATTATGTTTACAACAATAGAGTTTATAAGAAATTTTTCAATATATATTATACAAGACTGTATAATACTGTCATGACAGGATACTCTGTTATAATGTTATTTATTCATTCATAAATTCATGAAAAATTATTCTACATTGAGTTATTGAATCATCAAATTCTTCCTATTTAGGACCTAAAGATGAATTGGATAAGAAATTGTCCCACATGCTTTATTGTTTTAAAATCTGTATCAAACTACCATTAACCCCATTTATCATAAATTAGATGGACCACAAGATATTAAAAATCGGTAAGATTTCGGTACGATACGAATTAAATTGATAGACATAAAACATCCGTTTCCTTTTGGTTGTCACCGTTTTTATTTTTATTATTGTTATTGACGTAATAAAAATAATTCCCCCCCCCCGTAAAAACAGAATATGTGACAATAGTTTAATGAAGATTCAATCATAGATAAACAATATTATCATAGATGGTTCACTCCCATCTACATCAACATCCATCAACATTAACTTCTAATAGTGAGGTAAAAAATGTTTCTAGACTTCCCTGCCGCTAAGTAAATCGGCAAATCGGCCCCTGTGAGTTTAAATCCACTTAATTTTTTGTGAAAACTTGGTAGAGACCATTTTCTTGTGAAAACGAAATGAAACTCTCCTTCGAGTCGGTTTGCTAACATTTAGCGTCGAAACATCTAAAAACCACCCTGTATTCTTTAGTTTAGGTTAAGCATTCTTTAAAATAAGGTCAATGTTTATAGAATATTTGACAACAAAAAATTGCAGAATATTATGACACCTATAATTTAAGGACATTTAAGTTAAGTTTAAGTTAATCATATTTGTCCCTTTTGTCTTGAGAATATTACGCTATTAATTAGGGGAAAAAAGGTTTTAAAAGGAACGTTAGTAAACTTATAATTAGATGGTACTCTGGTTAGTAGATGTAATTCCAGGTCCTTGCTTGAGGCCATCAGAACGCTCTGAAGCACTAGGAGTTACTTTATAACGAGTTTTCGGAAAACGTCCAGTACAAATCACTCTTGTACCGCTCCATTATTAATATTTTTATATGTTTACTTCTCTTTAATGCTTTTAAGTACAACTTCATATTTAATTTTTATCTCACGAATGTTTCAAATATAGAAGCTGAAAGGAATCAATTAGTTCGCAAGAGGAAGTGTCACGAAAAAGTATTTAGATCAATTTTTAGGTCAGATTATAAAATATAAAAGAAATTATTTAGTGTCAAGAATGGAGGTAGTGAAGAAGTTTTTGATTACTGACCATACTTAAAATAATTGAGGAGTTAAAAGAAAGCGCGATTCTTTCCTTTTTTGAAAACTTAAAATTATTATTATTATTATTTAAACCACTAGCTGATCCTAAAGAGAGGGACGTGTCCTTCCCTCTAAGGTTTCTTAAAAAGGAAAAAAGAGAAGAAAACCAGGAGAAGACAAAAAGAAGAAAATTGTATAAAATAAAAGTATTATATTAATGAGTGGATCTTAACGTAGGTGATATCGCTTCCTACGAAATGTTTTAGAAAGCGATAGTTAATTAATAACAAATCACGCAATAGTACAAAAATTCTCTTCCTAAATTAATAAATAACCCCCCCCCCCCCCACGTTAAACAAAATTGCCCAGTCAGAATAATAAGCCGTCTCTTAGAATAAAAATCGCTCCTCTACAGTTTATCGTTTAGTTTAAAAATCTTGACAGGTCAGTTTAGACACCACCGATTCTTAAGAAAAAAATCCCTGCAAGAAGGGAGCGGGAAAAAACTATGTAAACAAATCAGGTTATTTTACCCGTATTTTCTTGGCGATGTTTTTTTTTACATTCCTTTTGTGTAGTTTTATTTTAAAATATTATTTTAATATTAATTTAAAAGTAGCTTTCAAAACAATGTAATCAAAAGAAGAACCATAAACAAAGTGAACGATTGCCGGGAAGAAGGTTTTTTCCCTACAGCGGTTATTGTGGTAGGGATTTTTCCCTCTTTTTAAGTAGAGGTTGGCAGCGGCTTCTCTGATTGGTCAATCCTCAAATTACTTATGACCTTGGGGATTTTTAAACTAAACGACAGACTGTAGGATAGTAATTCGTCTCCTAGATAACAAATGCTCCCTTATGTTGCGTATCAGAGTGTGTGTCGACATCAGCTCACTTCCTACTTTTTTAGGCTGTACCATTCTTTAAAAATTGCCTTCTAAATTATAAATTTAGTGCATATAAATTAAAAATAGTGGAATAGAGTAAAATCAATTAGCCAACCAAAGTTAATAGTTTAGATGTAGAGCATTCGAGCTTGGAGATGAATTCGTTCATAACATATTTCAAGTTCACAAAAAGTTAAACATTATCAAGAGCATCTTTGAGATGAACTGCTTCTTTGGACTTACAGAGTGGATTTAAAGTTCAACTTTAAATTCAAGAAAGTCTTGAAGTTGTTAAAACGAAGAAAAGAATGATAAATGTTCGGTTAGATACTTCCCTTAGGTTATGTCTGGTGGTACAAGTTGTATTTCTCTTAGTTGAGGCCTCACCTTTTGGTACTTCCAACTGCTCTACTCTGCCTTATATGTTCTTTATTCCTTTGCTTTCTTGTCCTGAAGTTGTTTATTAATATTTATGAAAAAAGGACTTTTCAGAAAGAAGCCTTATAGTTTACATTTTGTAGAAAAAACATCACAGTATTTCATTATGCTTGTGTTTAAATACAGCGTTCTTCTTTATATTCTCCAACTGTTTTTTTAAAAAAAATTGTTCTTGTTGTCCTAATATTATATTTCTTGAAAATTAACGAAGTGCATTAAATAAATCATGTGCTTATTCCCTATGCACTCTAGAATAATAAGTGCTTTGCTTAACTTAAACTTTTGCATTCAGATGCGTTTCACATATCAAGGATTTCACAAGATAAATAAATAAATGTATGTGTGGATTTTTTTTACAGTCACTTACAGATACTATGATGTTTCAATTTTAAAATTTTCATCTCGTTGTAAAGAGTGAGGCTGGGTTGGCAGCTTACAGATTACAGGACAATAGAAAATGGAAGATTCCTATCATTAAAGGCCACTCTTAAATAGTGAATTTGATTCGGAGTTCCACACTTGAGATGAACTCATGACTACTCTTAACTCCTTAGTTGTGAAAGTTTTAATGGGGATCCACCACAATGTCTGGTGCACTATACAGAGTCAGGATCCATGATGGACTGTTGCTCTGTTAGTGGCATGTAAGAGGCGAATACTTATCTTAAAACCTCCTATACTTTAAGAAATATGCCACTGTGATCCAGGGAGAAATATTTGCTAACAGAACGGAAATTTTCAGATGATTCTTAATCAGATTTCTATTAATATTTTTACTGACAGACAAGCTGCCATTAAAGCCCTTGGCTCGTATAAAGTTAACTCTAAGCTTCTTTGGGAGTCCTTAAAAAACCGTTCGACCCTGTCACTCAACAATGATGTAGCAGTCAGATGGGTGTCTGGCCATAAGAGAATTGAAGACAAGCAGACATCCTTGCAAAATGGGGGTCTGAGACTACTCTTAAGGGCAGCTATCAGATGCAACACCGCTATAGGGGTGTCGCTATCATCATCTGCACAATGGCAATGTATATCAAATCCTCTTACACGTGGCACAGCATACATTCGTGTTAAAGGAACCCACTCCAACGCTGACTGAGGATCTCCTCAGTTTCTCAGTCAAAGCAGAAAGGTTCTTAGTACAGTAACTAGATTATTAACACATAAAACAAAATAAACTATCAAAATAGATAATTAATAGTTGTATAACCCCCCCCCTAGCCCTGATACTGGTCAACCTATGAAACTGAGCAAGAGTAAAATAATGGAAAAAAATTATGTTGAACCGTATAAAAGGTTTCAAACTGAACCCTTTCTGAATCTAGTTAGAAATGAGTTTAGTTGCAAACCTGGCTGTCGACCGCGCGACTATCATAAACATAAAAAACATAAACAATGTGGTGTCAAAGGAGTCGAATATATGTGTAAGGGCCTCTTTAAATGGTATTGGGACCCCAGTCCCTTAAAAGCATTTTGGAGGGAGTCTTTACTTTATATTCTCGGCTCCTTTGAGCAAAATCATTTTAATTTTGGACATTCTGTTAGCATCTCGCAATGCTAGAACTGCGAAAGAGTAAGAAAGAATCCAAAAAAGATCCTGCTGCTAGCTACAATACAGTTTTACATCGAAGGTTATAGGTTAGAGTTAAATAATAATAAATGTTGATAATTAATATGGCGCCAAGTTTTGAATCAGCATTTAAGTGCAGAATACTACATTAAATACTATACTATATTTAATCTAAAACGAAAATGCTACAATACCATAATGCTCCAACGTAACCATTCCTGCCTAAAAGTTTGATTTCTAGCGCTTTGCTGCTTATAAATCTTTTGATTAATTTTAAATATTACTGGCTTATTCAGTTTATTGCTAATGACATATCCAGCGACTTCAAACTTATTTACAATTATACTTAGACTCATTAAGGCCAGACTTGTCTAACATATTGCATTTTAAAATATCTTAAATAAAGAATTTATATTTTAAAAAGAGCTGAAAAGAATGTTTTGCTTAAAGCATGTAATATAAGGGATAGGCCTGGGTTGCTCTTATTCTTAACTTATTCATACCTCCAGGCTACTTAGACTTAGGTCCTCGACCTCTACTTTGAAAATAAGTTCTAGAATATATAACTTAAAAAAAGACAAGCTCCGTTCGATTCTTTTTACATATCACCCCCAAACAAATGTAACAACTTATTTAAAAGTCAAATACTATTCGAAAAGCCTTTGGCACTTTTAAAATATATATAAAGAATATCACAACATATTTAAATTTCCTGTATATGTAATAGAAAAACTAAATCAGTATAAAAAAGATTTATTCAAATCAGCAAAATCTGATATTTGTTACATATTATAGGAATCTACATAGAAAGACAGTAAAACGAAATTCTAAGCATAAATCTTATTGCAAACCTTATAAAGAAATCGGCGAGAACAATTTTACACGCTGGACACTTACTTGACTTGACAACTTGCAAGTCTAAGTATCGCTATCCTTAAGTAAACAATCATAAATAAATACTTTAAGTTTTAAAAATGTGTTAGACCTTATTAAAAAGAAAAAACTTAAGATACACAACTTATAATGTGACAACCTTGAAAGAGATATTAAAGTAATATATTTTCCGATTTTTCATAGTGACGCCCACTAATTTTAAAGCAGTCTGAGCTGTGTGAGGTTTGAAACATTTTAAATTTCATTTTTTATGATGTATGGTTAAGAAGGACAATAAGAATCACTTAAAAACATGGACCACTGCCAATATTTTGGGTCACTTAAAAACAGAAAGTTTTTAGGATTATGGTACTTTGGGCATTAACTTGCGTGATAAATGTGTTGTTCAACTTTACAAAAAAAATAAGACGCTTTCGGCTTCTTAGACGCTACCCGGGGGTCGACACTGGATGATTGTTCTCCTGTAGAATTTTGTAGTAGTAGTACTTTTGTAAGTGGTATTAATCCTGCCAAGATATTAACGAATTTCAAAGATATTAGTGGAAAACTTTGGATTTTTTGCTAAAACTATAGATGTCAATCGATAAAATCATAGCTTATAACTACTTAAACAATTAGAAATAATGCTGGTAATTATGATAAAGCTCACCCATGTCAATAGTCCAAGACCCAGGCCTAAAAAGTGTGACTCATTTTATACTACTTCGAACCAAATTTTTCTGAAAATATACTATAAATTATAGAGGAAAAACCAAGTCTGTCTATCCATATGATAAAGAGCCTTTCATACGATTGCGCATGCTCAAAATTGTATTAAAACGCACTAATTCTAGTTTTCTTGCAATAAGTGGCTCCCTGTAAGTCGTGTGCGAAACATGAAGAGAACATTTTTTAAAGCTGATAAGTTTTTCTGTAAAACGAATGTTTTTTCGTTAATATGGAATAAATACTAACTAAAGTTAAATTACATTTGGACATTTGTTAAATGACCAAAAAAAAGCACAGAAAGTCAATATTTTTCCAAAGAAATTCGCTGACTTTGCATAAATTAACCATTTTTTTGGGTTTTTTTGAAAGAGCTATAACATTGGTAATCATCCGATTTTGATGATTAAACACTCGTTTTATAGACAATTTTATCAGCTTTAAAAAATGCTCTCTTCATGTTTTGCACACGACTAACAGAGAGCCACAAGAAAACTGGTATTAGTGCGATTTTATAAAATTTTGAGCATGCGCAACCAAATGAAAGGCTCCACTCTGGAAAGGCAGACTATGTTTTTCCTTCATAATTTAAGGTATATTTTCTGAATAATTTGGTTCGAAGTAGTATAAAATGAGTCACACTTTTTAGGCTTGGCTCTTGGACTTTAACCTAACATTCGACATCGTGTCCGGGTTTAGTAAGTTTTTTAAACTTTTGCTGCCACTCTTTCCTGAGTGCTTTCTCTCAGGAAAGCACTTAACTGGTGAGCAATGCAAATGGATTGTTTCTCTACCAAGCTTACCAAAGCCAATTAAACTGTGCTAACTCTAATACTTGTAACAATCACAATTGTTGTTGTATTATTTAATAAATAAATTGTCAATACAACTTTTTTTTGCTGAGTAATTATTTTGGGTTAATGACGTCTCACATAAAAACAATAGCAAATATCATACAAATTTATGCATGTGTTGTAAAAACATAAAAACAAATCATCTATCGTCTAAAACAATCAAAACAAAGTTTCCTGGACTGGATTTGAACAACGAATCTTTAAAATTTCCAAGAGAGTGTCTAAGTGATTGCGCCAAACAGAAGGGCGGAAAGTAAATCACTTTTCGCCCTGATTTTATTTTCCGCCCTGATTTTTGTTTCCTAACTTATTTTCACGTAGTATTGCGGTTTTTCCTCCTTGAACATTAGGGCAAAAAAGTTAATTTTTCCACCCTTCAACGATACGCCCTCAACGATTTGTAGCAAATTTCTAATGCTGTCTTTCAATTAAAAGTAAAATTTAAGTAGGCATTTCAGTTAATTTGTTACAATAAATGACTAAGCAAGCCAACCATTGTATCTTTTTATTTATCAATGATTCTTTTTTATTTTTTACTCATTTGTTTTTGGGTAAATAACAATTTTGTGGTTTTCGTGAGTATTTAGTGTTATTGTAGTGAGTAACTACTCATAAATTTTAAATAACGCAAAATCTTGTATATTTAAATATATAAAAAAAGTTTTATTTGTTAAAATTTTAAAGGAAATATAATGTACGTACCACGGGAGAAAACAGTCATTACACCACTTTTCAATTTCCTCCACGGCTACGCTTCAGTAGTAAACTTGATGGTTTTTGGGCTCCTCCTCTAAAACCATCTTTATAAACCCCTCGGCTACGCCTCTGGGTTTAAACATAATGATTCCCACGGCTTACGCTTCAGGACACAACAAAAATGACTCGGGACAGGGGGCGTAATGACTATGTTACCCCCCCCCCCCCCTTGGTACGTAAATAACTACGAGATAGACAAGAAAATATACACAGAAGCGGTCTAATGCACAGAATTGACCTCCTTACTTAGACCACTACCGCAGAGCATACATGCCATAAAAGGATGATTTACTTAACAGTGTAGTTTTTATACGTCTATAATACAAGAACCGTTAGCCAATCAAGTTTTCTTACCTATATCTTCCAAATGTTAGATTTTATCTTTCAGCAATTTTTTTTCTACCGAAGAAAAAATAGCTATAAAAATTTAAACAACCCATGTGTGTTGGATGGCTGTGATTTAGAAACATAAAACGGTCAGTTCACACTTGTAGTGTTATATAGGTAGCGCGCTGAAAAAATACTACTATTACACCAGCAGGTGTCCATATCCTCCCCTGGCTATAATGAAATATTTCAACACCCCTTTCATCCAAATTATAAAACAAAACAAATTAACCTACCAAAATTATAATCATCTTTTGAAGATTAAATAATTTTTTTAAAGCTTACAGTAGTCATAATTTTTTACATATTTACTTTAGTTCGATTTTTTTTGTTTGCTGTAGGGTGTTAATTTTTTTGAGGGCAGGTGTTGGTAAGAGTGTAGAATCCAACACCAAAAGGAATGTAAATGATTAGTATAAATATAGGTCCAGACTTTTCAAGACGTGATTGATCTTCAGGTTAAATGTAAATATTAAACGTTTGGGGGTAGGATGCATTTGGTTAACTTTAAATAAGAGACGATTCGATGGAGTCTCCAAATTTACTTTTTAACTAAGACGTTGGTAGGTTAAAACTGTTTAAGGTTCTTAATACTAAATTTTGTTCTTTTAATTCTATTTATTGCACATTTGCTATGATATTATGCATATATACAAGAATGTAATGTGAGTTATTACATGTTATAAGTTTCGGACGTCACGAATGTTAGTGTAATTATTTTGTTGTAAATATTTATGTAAATAATCCAAATTTATCAACTATTTTTGACTCCATTGAAATTTGACTCCAGTAAATATATATTACATCGCTAGAGAAATTAATCATTGGAATGTGACCTAAGCGAACATTTATTATATCAACTATTGGTATGCGACCTCAGTAAATATTTATTATATCGCTAGAGATATCAACTATTGGAATGTGTTCTAAGCGAACATTTATTATATCGCCAAAGACTATCTACAACTATTGGTATGCGACCTCAGTAAATATTTATTATCTCGCTAGAGATATCAACTATTAGAATGTGACCTCAGTGAACATTTATTTATTAAAGGAACGCTTAGAAATAATTTTTAGTTCAATCCCGTAATAGTTCCCCCAACAGATGCGGTAAAAGGTGGAGCTCCATTGTATTCATAATAACTTGAATTTTTGTAATGTTTTAAACATGAAACTAATCATACAATAGACGTATAAGTCATCCGAGTGACACCTGATCGACCTTGGAATCCCTTCATGACATTCTAGACATGAAAATCACCCCTGGTAGCCTCACGATCCTACGCTTTGGAATGAGCTACAGGTGGTATCGATGTTTGTTTTTGTTGACAAATATAATTCAGTTTAGTGTGAGTTTATGAATTTTTAATGGAAATAATCATGAATTACTTTAGAAGGTTAATAAGTATAGCTTTTGAATTAATAAAAATTCAGAGCAACATGAACACATTGACTGTTACTAAGAATTTGTATGGTACTATTAAAGTAGTATTTGTTAGTTATTCTGGGAGGAATACTTTCAGGAATAAAGTTTTAACCACTTGATAGAGGGGGAAGGGGGAGGTTATAGCACTTTACTGGAGGATATTTCTTACTTTTGCCGATATAATATACCTTGTTTTAGAATCCTAGGGTAGGGTTATCACCTAATATTAATCACAGGTATTATTAACAGTGACAAGAAATACTCAAAATCCAACTTTTTATTTAAGGCTCTTGGCAAATCTTACTCTTTTGCACTTAACAACAGCCCTTTTTGAATCAATTCATTAAATTGATATAGTTTTATAAATAAATATATATTAATAGTTATACTTTTGATCGTCTTCAAGTTCTGCAAAATGAATGTATGAGAGTTATATTGTGTCGTCCAGCTAGAACTAGTACCTTAAGTATGCTCAAAGAGCTCCATTGGTTAGACGTTCGTTACTTGACTAAGTATTACTCTATGATTTTTATTTTTAAACTAGTCAATAAGATGTTACCAAGTTACCTAAACGACAAGATAGTTATAAGAAACCCTTATAATATTAGGTCATCTAAAGAAATAGTTACTCCTAGGATAAATAGTACAGCCAGAAAGAATACTGTATTTATAGATGAAATAAAATAATTTAATGAATTAGATAAAACAATAAAAGATGTCAAAGTAATAAAGCAATTTAAAAATTTATTATTTAAACACCTCAATTTAGAAATGTTAAAGCCTATTAGTGTTAAAATTAAGTTTTATAAATGTAAAAATTTTTGTTTTTTATTTTTTAAGTAGCTTTGCTAAATAAATGTACATTTCAAAAGCTCATTTCTCCTTTAAGCACTCGTAAAAAATTAAAAATAATGCAATCAAATTATAATAA
Source organism: Microvelia longipes (assembly GCA_018340805.1). Taxonomy (NCBI): domain Eukaryota; kingdom Metazoa; phylum Arthropoda; class Insecta; order Hemiptera; family Veliidae; genus Microvelia; species Microvelia longipes. The sequence goes on along the minus strand of JACMZG010001908.1, from coordinate 47,761,453 downwards.
TGATTAAATTTAAAGAACACGATAGGACTAGTGCCAACATTGCAAGATACTAACAGATAGTACTAATAAGCAGTATAAAGATAAGTCATAAAGATAAGAAAAGCTAAGCTCTTTCCAATACCCCTTCTTGAGTTCATTTAACTTATTAAACCTTATTAAGGAATTATTTATGCTTAGTGCTGTTCTTTTCCTGTTTTATTTACTATTTTATAGGGCATGATCTTGAAAATTATTTTTAAATCATACAGAATATAAATTCAATATATCAATAGCATTATGCTATTCATATATATATTATATATATATATATATATATATATTATATATATAATATTATATATATATATATATAATATATATATATATATATATATATATATATATATATAATATATATATATATATATAATATATGTATATACTTAGCGAGCCCCTCTTTAAAAAAACACACAAGACTCTAACCTTATAAGCACCTATTTCTAAAAGGCTTTATTTCCTTCTTTTTAGCAAAGAAGCCATATTTATGCATTTATGCATAATAAAAAGTGTGTTGTCTGAAAATCACCAATACAAATCCAGATCTCACCTGAAGCTTGTAACATAATCACTGTGGTATTTATGCCTTATTGTTATTGGTCATTTACATTAGTACACCGTTAAGATCATTATTTCTCAAATACTATAAAATAACAAAACAAACTTTAAGAACCGTTATATAAATAATGCTCCTAAGGGAAATACTCCTCTCAGAATTCAGCTTATAAAAACAATCTGATGTAGGTAAACTACCTGAAGTCAAAAAGGTAAATCTGAAAATGTCAAATCATGTTTTCAAATAAGAAAATTAGGGAATACCCAAATTTAGAGGTCAAAATATTGTTTAAACAGAGAAGGGTTACAGAGTGACAATTATGTCAAACGTCCTCAACCCATTTGGCTGTTTATTCTTCTTAAAGCAGGTAGGCAAGGAAGAGCTAAGAAAGGCAAAATTCAACTATAAGCAAGAATAATAATAAAGAGAAATGTTAGGAATGGGTTTAAGCATAAAGATAAGGAAAGCTAAGCCCTTTTCAATATCCTTTCTCGAGTTCATTCAACTTGATAAACCTTATTAAAAATAAATATTTGAAGTTAGTGAGTTATAATTTAGGATACTTTTATCTTAAATGTTATCTTAGAGTTAATTTTTTAAACATAACAAAAAATGCTACATACATATGTTATTTCTTGCTTCCCCATTTATATAGTTTAGTTTGTTTAGTTTGTATTTATTGTAATAGTATGATTACAAACTCTTTCGTTTTTGTCAATTTTAGGAACTGACCAAGCTCAGGATCCCTGGGCGAAAATTTTTTACTAATTTATTTTCAATAAATTCTATTCAAAGGACTGAAGTTTTAATTAATTATTTAATTATTATAAACATTTTTAACATCTGTTCTATGGAACTAATTAATTTTCTTATTTATTTTTAGATTGTTGCTGTAAAATTGTTATTCTGAAATGTGTGTGTACCTAGTTAAGTGTAGTATTTAGTTAAGTTAAAAATTATTGTGACATTATTTTATAGTTTTATAATTATAAAACATATAGGAAATAAATTTTTAAAAAATCGATAAATATGAGTGGTCAACACTAAATTTAATTTATAATGAACAAATTTTATCATGGCTTAAAATCAACCTAATAAGTTTACTTAGGGTTTGTCTATGATTATTTTTAGTGAGTTTTCATCATAAAATTTTACTTTGCCATCTTTGTACGTGTAACTCTGAAGTAGAAATATTAAAAGTAAGAGGCCTTTGCCCTTTTAAAAGTCTACGCCACTACAAGGTGTTGACACTGGGGACCGCATCGGCGGCCTCTGCGCCTTGATATAAATAATCTCCTATTCCAGTCCGTTATATTACTAGTTTATATAAGTGTCACAATATAAGCGGATATTCAAATTTATTAATCAAAAACTTATATGGACCCTAACACCGGGACTAATACTGATAATGATATATAGCATGTAGTACATGTGTAAAAATTAGCAGCCCGATCGAAACACATGAACACCTTTTGAAATGTTTGTGGGGTCATTATTAAGGGTCAATTACATCATACATATTTTATAAACATGTAGGTTCGGGAAATTAACAAGGCTGATTTTTGTACCTAGTTTCATTTCTATCTGAGAAAGCGTTCAAAAGTTATCGTGACCCATAGAAAGGTCAAGGTCCACACACCTCGTGCATGTATATTATATATATATATATATATTATATATATATATATATATATATATATATATATATATATATATATAAACCTGAACAATATTTATATTCTTAATTAGTGAGTCCCCGCTTAAAAAAAATTCACACCCTATGACCATAAGGTGTGAAGGTCATTTTTTCTTCGAAATTCGCTAAAAGAATTTTTTTGATGCCACTTTATTAAACAATTTTGTTGTTTTACATTTTTGTCATCATTAAAAGCATGTCTGTCTGTTCAAATTTTTGTTTTTCGAAAGCTTTTGGTCGAATTTTATGAAATGTTTATAAGATTTCATAGGTATTTAGGGCAAAGATCATTACATTCTTTGAAATAATAAATTTTAGAGCCAAGTTAGAGCAGATCAAAATGGCGGACAAGTAAGAAATAGTGTTTGGGGAAAACAATGTAAATAGACAAGGTTTTTCATGTTTACTGCTTGCTAATATAAGGACCACGTTAAACCCCAATTTAGCAGCTTGGTAGGTTTTGTATACGTGTAGTAGCTCTATGATCAATTCCTGTATCGGAGACACCAATACGAGTCATAAGCCTCATTTTCTGATCAAAATTGTCATAGGCGAAAAATGCTTTATTTATTAACAACAGACTACTTTTAAAATTGACGCATGTAGTTAATTAGCGAGAAAAAAATAATTTAAAAAAAAATGTACAAGCTTAATGCAAACAAAATATCAGTTCATATTGGAACCTGGTTTTAATTACCATTCAATGTCAAATTGCATAACGTTTATTCAAATAAAATTAACTGAACTTAAAAAAATATTATTTCTTTGATTATTTTAAATTTATTGATTTCATTGAAATGGGATTTGAGAACCAAAACCAGGTTTCAGACACTAATTTATCTAAAGATAAAAATCATATCTTGGTAATTTCTTTTATTAGTGGGCCATTAACAAGAATTTTATATCTCTAGTTTTATGAACATATTTGAATACTATTACGCAAAAAAAAACTTAGCTAAGAGAGCTACAATTATGCTAGTATTCCCTTCAGGCCATGGACGATGTAAACGATCATTAAAAATATTTTTATTGCCCAAGAAAATTCTGCAAATAGGAGAGTTGAAAGTGATCAAGTATTTGATATACGAGACTGCAGAACGAACTACATATACTATATTTATTTTTATTTACAACATGCTTTTGAATATTTATTTTTAATGGTAAATTTTAATACTTTGCCAATTAAGAACTAGTTAATGAAGCAATACTTCAATACTTTATAAATATCTAAGATTTAAGGAATAAAACTCTCTAAAATGGCGCATCTAGATTAAAATAACTTTTTTATTAAATGATTTTAAAAGCGAAGTTTTTAATACTTTTACCAATTAGGATCTAGTTAATAAAGCATTTTATGTACTTATTGAAAATAATTGCATTTATAAAGAACATAATATAAAGATATTTTTACATTTTGATTAAAGTATATTTTTAAATACTAATTTTATTCATTAAATTTGTGATTTGATGTCACATGTTAAAGCATTAGTTAATCAAGAAATATTTTTTGTTGGTAAAAATAAAGTTTTTTTAACAAGAATTCATATATTTAACAATAAATTTTACTTTTTTTAATAATCATTTTATATCTACCGATGTATAATGGTTGATTTGATTACGCATAACTAGTTATAAATTTCAGAATATCCACAATACCATTCACATAGCTATTATTAAAAAACAACCTTAATTAATAATTACTCGAAGAAGGAAAACAAGTTATACTGTCACTATAAATTAGAAATTTAGTTTCCTAATTAATGAAAAATATGCTATAAAATGTAACCTAAAGCTTTAATTTATTACACTGACTAGACAGGGAGGTTGGTAGTTAACAGTACACATCTCATCTGATACCACACTGCTTTTTGAATATGACTAGCCATTAATAAATATGTATTCTATAGATATTAATAAATATGTATGACTAGCCAAAAAGTATATGTATTGCGTAAAACAAGAGGCCTATGGCCTTTTGACCGCTACGCAGCGTCGGCGCTTAGCAGAGGCATCTTGCTTTACAGAGACGCTTTAGAGGCCGCTTCAAAGCCCTCAGACCTCTCTGGAGGCACTTTACTTTTTGTCCTGAAGAAGATTTTGTTTGTTTATATAAATTGCACGTAAATGGCTATTAATAAAATCAAAACTAATTAAAGATAAAATACATAGAAATAAATGGAGATTAAATTTTAGATCGATTAGATAATAATTCGTGTTTTGTAAATTTTGGAAACATTTCCTGAATCATACACATCATAAAGCAATAGGTTTCTGGACATAATGTGGTCGATGTTTTGTAGCAAGTTTCATGTAGACTTAAAAAAGCGTTCGAAAGTTGTTGTCTTATGTCTAAAAAATCTCGTAAACCACAACACACAACACACCACACACACACAACCCACACAACACACAATATATACATATATAATAATATATATATATATATATATATATATATATATATATATATAATATATATATATATATATATATATATTATATATATATATACGGGTGTTTCATATAAAGTGTCCACCAGAAAAGGAGGTGATAGTACTCCTCAAAAGGAAAAAAAATGTCCTATATATAACCCCGATCTCCAACCGTTTTCCCACAAGGTCAAATTTAATATTTCAAAAAAAAATATTTGACCTCACATCATAAAATTGTTAATAGGGATTTAACTATTCAAGCTAGAAAGGCGAAATCAGTATCATTAGAAAGCTGAGTAAATTTCCTAAAGGACAAACTACTAACCATGTCAAATATTTTTGGAACTACTGCCCAAACTTTTGCATGAAACATGATTTTTTTAAAAAAAAATGAATTTTATGAAATTTTTGTAGTAGGGCATTATAGAAAGTAAGAGATGAGCAAAAGTTCAGCCAAGAACGGAAAAAACTTCTCTTATGATTGCCCTTTAAGAAAAATTAATATTTTATACATTCAATAGTCAAAATTTTAAGCCATTCTTCCTAGAAGTTGCAAAAACTGATATTTTTTGGCATTTTTGCATATGTCTACAATGTTAATTACATGGTACATAAAATAATTAAAAAATCTCAAAAGCAAGGGAAAAGAGTGGTTTTAAGAAAAATGTGCAAGAATAAAATAGGTTTATTTTACCTTCTAGAGTCTAAAAATCGTATTATTAAATTATTTTCGAAAATAATTTTTTTTATTAAAATAACACATTATTTTCACTTTTATACGACAAAAATGATCAGTTTTTGCAACTTCTAGCAACAATAGCTTACATTTTTGTCTATTGAATGTATGAAAATATTTACATTTTCTTAAAGGTCAGTCATAAGAGAAGTTTTTCCGTTCTTGGCTGAACTTTTGCTCATCTTCACTTTCTCTAATACCCTACTACAAAAATTCCATAAAATTCTTTTTTTTTTTAAATCATGTTCATTCGCAAATTTTGGCAGTAGTTCCAAAATTTATTTGACATGGTTAGTAGTTTGTCCTTTAGGAAATTTACTCAGCTTTCTAATGCTACCAATTTCGCCTTTCTAGCTTGATAGTTAAATCCCTATTAACAATTTATGATGTGAGGTCATATTTTTGAAATATTGAAATTTGAAATTTGTTTGTGGAAAACGGTTGGAGATCGGGTTTATATTATAGGACATTTTTTGTTCCTTTGAGGAGTACTATCACCTCCTTTTCTGGTGGACACTTTATATGAAACACCCTGTATATATATATAATATATATATATATATATATATATTATATATATATATATATATATATATTATATATATAATATATATATATATATATATAATATATACATATAATAAATTTACTAAATCATGCATAATTTATAGGTCTTTTGTTTGTAAAGTTAGCCTTAAGAAGTAATATTGAAACAGTTAAATAATCTTAAAATAGTAGCTAGTTACGATTACTTAGTCAACTCAAATCAATATATTAATTTGATATATTAAAAAGTATAATCTTTATTGTCACTTTACTTTACAAAAGTTTCATTCTTTGCCTTTTTCTTCTTTTCAACGACAATTGCCATCCTTTTATCATTATAAGAAATTGTATCTGTTTGTATTTCGGTCTCTATAAAATTTCGCTACCAGCGTTTTTCTCAGGCTGTTGCTGTCTGTCAGATATGATGAAATTTTCAGTGAATGTCTGTGGTATTCAGGATATAGTTACTTTGTACTAAATACTACGCACTTGAACCTCGTGTGGACGGATCAGAAGTTCAGTCATTCTTTTGATTCAAGAATGTACTAAGGGTGTACTTGTATTAAAAATATCCTACGAATCGGAACGAATATCTCAAATTTAATCGATTTTAAAATTACCAAAAGACAATTTTAGGAGTTGTTTTAGTTAACAACTTCCAAAAAACATTATAATATCACGCGACTAAAATTTTTAACCATGTATTAAGAGTAGAAACAACGCCAAGTGGAACTTTTTGACATTCTATAGAGATTTGCTTATATTTTTAAGAGATCCCTTGTGATGAAATGCAATACAATATCGCCTGTTTACGTAAACTACTTCAATTAACAATTCTTGATATAATTTATGAAAAAGATATTTTCTTTTAAAAAACGTATTAATATTTATTTACTATTATATTTGTTTTTTAAATTTTAAAGTAAAATTTTCAGAAGGCACATAATATATAAATGAAACAAACCTTTTAGCTTTGTGACTTGTCTGGCAGAGTATAGTTTTTAGAGCACTGATTGTAAAGAAAGATGTATTATTAAATTGACAACAGTTCCCATGTAATTTCACAATTCCTTCTTCAGATCTTGAAAAATTAATTTTATCTAATTCTTTTTAATACATCTTTCAGCATGTTGATATTATAAAATAGATAAATAATTTTCATTAAATATCATCACATGGGAAGAGAAAGACGGTTGCGTTAGTTTCCCAAACTTATAACAGATATAAAACAGTTTTTTTCTAAGGAGTCAAGTAGACCAAGCCATAAGAAAGCGTATGATATTTCCTATTGGGGACCTCTAGCAGTGGGAGAGATGTCTTTGTGACGACTTCTATCCACGAGTTCCCATGAGCATTGTGACCACATGCGCATAACTCTATTTACTTATTACCTCTATGCGTAGGACCTGTATCACATTAGATACACGCGGTTCGTAGAGTTCTGTAGAGATATGACAATCAAGCAGCCTGCGCCATAGTAATTTAAGTGTTTATTACATCTGATCAATATCATAAATTTTAAATTAAGATAAGAGTTAAATGGCATGGAGCACTATGTTAATTACACCTGTTTAAACCTGCCGTCAAATAGAATTCAAAAAAGACCTGATTAAGAAGTATACAATCATTAACTGTAATATTTAACTGGAAGTATAAATATATTAAAAATCATCCTGGAACTTATATTTTTTAAACTCATTTGGTTTAATTAAAATAGAAATAATTCTGTATATTTTTCTTTTTACTAATTTGAATGAAGCTACTTAAATACTATACCGAGTGGCAAATTTTAGATCCACTAACACCCTTGGTTTTTATAGGGAACCACCAACACCCTTAAAAATATGGGGAAACATGGTCCTAGATTTTAAAATATCGACCGTCTATAATTTGACTCCTGCGAGTTCGAATTACAGTAATATTAATTGTTTTAGAAACTATATTAAATCTCAAGAAAAGTGATTCTCATATCACACCAATATAGTGTGATCTGTGATCAGTGTTGTATGGAGGACCGCTGAGGGTAAAGCGGGTGTATTTACTATCTAAGGACGAGGGAAGCGAGTAGTCCAAAAACGGGTTACGGTATAAATTTTGCGTCATGTATATTCTGAGGACGAGCGAAGCGAGTCCGAAGAAAGGAGGATTAGCTTAGCGAATCGAATGTGCGATGAGGAAAAGTTTCAAGGTACCCCGTACCCGATTTTTTTTTATTTACAATAATGATAATAATTGGGTCCCCAAATATTTGATACTACTTAATCGTTTAGTGCCCTGACCGAAATTGAGAAAAAAGTTCACCATCATGTTTAATACTGGGATACGATAAAAGGTCTCCATAAAATTGTAGCTTATTGCCTGAATAATAGTTTATTATTTTGTAGACACTTTTATTCGTTTTGAAGCAAAGAGTCTCTCCATAAAAGAATAGAGTTTACTATTCTGTGGTGAGACTTTTCTTGGTTTCTTAGTGCGTTAACTCCACTTGGGCTTGACTTTATTAAAAGGCTTGGCATTTATCCAGACATTTACAATTTTGAATTAAATCATTTCCCTTTAACTCAGTTATATTTTTTGTATGAACATTTACGGTAATTTTCCGGTAAGTTCACAAATATTTTATAGTATTGCCGACATAGCTTAACAAAAACTTAACTTAACTTACGAACATTGTGCGGTATACCTGTTGCACAGGTAATGCTTAAAAATGCACCTCGTACGTGACATTTTCTCACGAAAAAAGCGTTGCCAGTGATTTGAGCCTAAATAAGTTCAAAGAAAAGAACTTAAAAATGATTTCTGAACTTAATAGTATTTGAGAGGTTTAAACTTTAGCAAAGTACTTCATTTAAAGATTTTTATCTTATTAGTACAAAATGATTTGAACAAAGGTAAGGAATTCCACAATAAGCACGTTTTGCTTGCGAGCCTATTGTAAGTTAAGTTTTTGTGACTTAACCATTTCAACATCACTTAAGTTAAAACTGATTTTTAACAAATTAACATTTTACTCTTAAACAATACTGAAACATTGTGACCATTGAGCCATAAAACATTTTTTTCACCGCTGTCATGAACCGATAAAAGAAGAATAAAGACATTTAACTAACTATAAGTGTACGCCAAATTTTATTAATTGTACTAAGGAGCTTATAAACATACTTTTTGGTAGTCCCAAGGAGAATATAAAGATTTTTGGTAGTCCCAAGGAGAATATAAAGATTTTTGGTAGTCCCAAGGGGCATATAGAGATACTTTTTGGTTGTCCTAAAGGGCATATAGAAATACTTTTTGGTTTTAAGAAGCATATAGAGATACTTTTTGGTAGTTCCAAGGAGAATATAAAGATATTTTTAGGTAGTCCCAAGGAGCATATAGAAATACATTGTGCTGTGTTTTAGTTTTTAGCATATATACAGCAGGAATAATGGGTGACACAGAAACACACACACATAGACAGCATGATAAAAACTACTTAAACGTCATAAAATGCCTGAAACGGGGAATTATTATGAAACCTCCGATTTTTAAAGTAAAGACAATACTGTGCCTGTACACCTACAGAGCAGGTTAGGAAAAATCACAAATTGAATTGTCGTTGCATTAGAAGACAGCAGTAATTCAAATGTGTAATACTTTAATGTTTTGTTGAAAATATTCTTAGGTTCACAAAATAAAGTAATTTAATCCCAATTAGCTGTTTAATGGGATTGAACCCGAACCCCCGGTGTTAAGTCACGGTTTGTTTTATAGTGCTTATGTTAAAGAAGTATAATCGAATAGTGGCATTTAAATAATGGAAGCAGAGCAGAGGTAAGTTGGAAGAGTGGGTAGGTGCTCCTAATGGAACTAAAAGTAACATTAGTAGGGATTAGCCATCAAAAAATTATAATTTAAAAAGTTTAGGTTTAAAAAAAAATATAAAAGTTTTTACCACATGAGGCCACCCAGTCTACCTGGAATAACAATGAAATTTAAGAGAGGTTCATTACTCGGGTTTTGTGTTGGGACTTGGTATTGTTTCCATTCTGTCGCTCTCATCGGATCCTGTCTTAGAAACAAAGGTACAGGTTATTAATGATTCTGTATCACAAAATCCATGCCACGCGAGGAAACGCGTTCGACTAATAAACCGACCTTCGAATAATAAAAGCTTAATTTTGAAAAAAAAAGTCGTAAAACAAACAGGTAGCCTAGAGGCCGAAATCCGAAAGAATGTACTCTTATGAAAGAACATATTATGCTAATCACACGTTTAGATGAAGTTTAGTTTCATAAGAGAAACCTATAAATGAAATATATTGTAACACGTTCCAAATATTCTATTTAAATATATGTAAAACAACCACAGGGTATAATTTTTAAAACAAGTAAATAGATATATTAAGTTACCTATTTTTAAGTGTTGATTTGTCTATTATTCCTGGTTCTCGCATTTCCTAACAGATCTGAATAGGCGTAACTTCAATTAATTATTGTCATATTCTTGGAACTAATAAAAACCTTTAACATCAAGAAGGTAGAGAATACTGACATTCATTTCAATGTTAAAGGAGGGAAGAAATATCCCCTAAACACAACATAAAAAAGATAATAAAAACATTATAGAAAAAGATTAAATATGAAAATATAATATAGTAAATAAAGATAAGAGTAGTAAGCTCTTATTTATTATTGGGCAGCTGGTATCACATTTTCCAATAATTCTTCTATTCAATAATAGTTCGATGCTAGCAGGGAATGCGTCCTTCTATCAAATGTTTTACAGCACCCAAAATTTTAATTATCTTAAAAAGAATATTAAAGTGTGAACTACCCTCATATACTTTTGATCCTTTATAAACTAACACGAAAGCTTCGTTTTTCCTAACCTTATATAATATATATTTCTAAAGAGAATTGGGGGCCGCTGCGCGGCCCCGATCCTCCTTGTGGCCCCTTCGTGGGAAATGCAAAAAAGAAAAAGCAAAAATTATTTATATTACTTTCAATATGCGTCACAAGAAATGTAATGAGACAGTTTTGACAAATATAGGAAGAGTTTATAAAACACTGCCAACCAATTACTAATGTAAGACGATGTTTTAGAAATAGAAATAAATAAATTTGTCAAATAAAAAATTATTAAGACTACGTAAGAAAAACACATATATTTTAGCTACTAAGATATTCAGACGAGGATCATGTTTTGTGAGGAAGTTAAATTTAAGAATATGTTAAACACTCTCCGACGTTTACTTAGTAATATTATGTTTCCATTAGAGAAAATACACACGTATGTGTTTTAATGAGAGTACAAATTAGAGGTGAAAACCTTTCATAACCAACCAATAAAACTTCTTAAGGTAAGAAAGAAGCTTTCGGTCTATATTTTATTTAAAACGGACATTCCACAGCAAATACTAAGTCGAGTTTAAAGAAACTTGTATTGACGTTTCTCAGAATGGCCAACCGTCAGGATGTTACGAAACAAAAATTACTAAGTACATCACTACTACTTGTTCTCAATAATGTGTGTTATGGACTGAAATCTTAGAATAATACTATAAATAGAAGGAGCACTACTGATAACACGAAAGCCGGTTCACTGGTGGTCTTAAGTAATGCTGCCAACCTGACAAAATGAAATGTTTTTTAAACGAAGTTGACAATATTTCCGGTTGCTGGATTATTGCGTTCTATTATTGATTAATAATTGATTATTCATAAAAAAATAAGATGAATATCGGTGCATTAAAATATTTTAAGCATTTTAATTTGTATTTTAAGGGTTTTAGTTAAAACTATGTTAAAAGTAGTCCTCGTCAACTAAATGTAGATTCTCGTATTCCTCTACCCTTTTGTTATCTAAGACCGATTTTATTAAGTACTTAGCAAGGTTTTTAAATTATTTTATTTGTTACTTATGACCTGTTTTCATTAGTTGATATTTATAACACATTTATAGAATAATGTTTTGTTGTTAGGGTGGTACCTCTACTTAAGACCACCAATCAACCGGCTTTCTTGTTATCAGTAGAACTACATTGTATTTACAGTCCTGTGCTCCTTCTATATTAGTATTATTTTAAGACTGAAATCAAAATAGATCCCTACTGCCAAAATCCGGGTTTAAAAAGAAATAATCAAAAGTCACTTATATGTTTCATAAAATATACCCTGATGATGGCCTCTTGTTATATTCAACAAGATTGGCGAGCAAAGATTTGCAAAGAATAAGAACACTTTATAAATTTCATAATAAATAATTATGTTAGTATTCACAACACAGAAATTAATCAAATGATTGAGCATTATAATACGATGTTGAATAATAAATCATAAGGTATCAAAATACACGACAGACTGAAAGCAACTACAAATACCAAGTAATGAATCTGCGAATGGAAAGAAAATTTGAACAACTGAATAGAAGTTTAATTGTACGACCTAACCTGGAACTGTTCACAATGCCTTATTATGACAGGAACTAACGAAATATATCACAGGAATATCCCAAAATTAATGTCTTTTTCGGGTATTTTAGCATTTGATATATTAAGTTAACTTTGACTAAGCGGATTAAAAAAACCTGTCGTGGAAACGAAATGTATTTGTCATGGTAATGAAAAAGAAATTATGAAAAGGAAACAAGATTAAGGTATTATATGATTTTTAGTCATTGTGAAGCTAAAATGAACTTGAATGCTTTTAATTTAAATATGTTTATATTTTTCAAAAACATTTTTAACAGACAATAATCTAATTAGGCAAAAAGGATTTAACACGCCTTTAAAGAATACAAAATATTTTTTTTCAGAGGTAAGCTATGAAGCAGTAAGAGCTTAAAAAACATGGCTAAAACTCATTTTTTCATTACAAGGACTTAGATAGTACATTACGTACCCAGACTGTAAAATTAGATTTTATTACTGCAGGAATTAGATTGTTGTCGAGCAAAACGAGTTGATTTCTTATACCTACTTAAAAAATCGTTTTTACAACCATATTGCATACACTTCTTTTTTGGGGCGCAGTCAATAAATTAAAATTAAATAATCAAATAAATATTTTACTTTATTTACTTTATTTAACAGTTTATGAAGCGGCTGTAAAGTAAAATTTTACAGTATCCCCTAAGGAATAAAGTCGTTAGGAGATATCCCGGTTTCGGATTCTTTGCAAACACAATACTTTTCTTACATAATTACGGTATAAATGAGGAAAAGTAAAATGAATTTAATGAAACATAGAACTGCAGTATCTCTTGTGCTCCAGAGTAGCTTGAGATAGAAATAACTCGGACGACGATGCTCACTAATTTTAGGATTTAGTTATAACTTAACGTAGCAAAAACTAAACTATCTTTTATAGAGGAAGATTTTAAATTATTTATAATGTTTTGAAACAGGGATAAGAACTTAGAAAAATATGTACAAAGTTAAAAATGCTAACGAAGCATTATTCGTTATAAGTTGTTTGTTTAACCCTCGGAATTGACATCTGGCTTAAAAAACCACATATTCGTGGTACAATCAATTTTACGACTCACGACAATGTGCTTGCTTAAATAAACCATAGCATAAGGGTGAAATATGCGAAGAAGGGAGAAAAAGTCGAATTCAATGGACCAAAGATGGAGTCAATAAAAAAACAATGTAAAACACTTTGCAACCTATGAGTTGATAAACTTAACTGGACAACAATTACAATCATATGGGACAAGTGTCAGATTATATCCGGTTCTGTTTTTTTTATTAAAGGGGGGGGGGGGCGAGGATGAATAAAGGGGAGGCTTAGATATAGCTTCGGTCAGAAATGTTTGTAAGAGCAATACTGCAACAAAGGGGCAGAATATATGTAAATCAAAGATCAGAGAGCGAACTTTCCTGGTTTCACAACACCCAAAAACTATATTTGTTCGATTTAAACTGATATGGCTATTTGACCAATTTAAAAATATATCCCTATTTTTTACTATATCTGATATCGCCATTTGTTTGATATTAACTGATATCGCTATTTGTTTAATATAGACTGATATCGCTATTTGTTTAATATAGACTGATATCGCTATTTGTTTAATATAGACTGATATCGCTATTTGTTTAATATAATCTGATATCGCTATTTGTTTAATATAAACTGATATCGCCATTTGTTCGATATAAACTGATATCGCCATTTGTTTAATATAAACTGATATCGCTATTTGTTTAATATAAACTGATATCGCTATTTGTTTACTATAAACTGATATTGCAATTTTTTTCCAGATTTTTTTTATATAAACTGATATAGCCATTTGTTCGATACAGACTGATATCGCTATTTTTTCTGGATTGATATAAACTAATTACAATGCCTGTTTGCTTGTCGATATTTGCAGAAGACATGCGTTATTGAGCATAAAACATGCTTTACTTCTTAGAAACCAAGTCCATGTTTACTTGCCTTAGCTTGAACTTGGGGTTTGGGACCTCTGTTTGACGTAAGACACGATTTTATTTAAACTGATATCCTCTTCCTCGTGAATATGTTGGGCACATGAAATTGACTAATTTGATTATTCAGGGAAGAATAATAGAAAATGCAAACTTCAAGACTTGCTCTTATGCAAGGAGCTTCAGTTTGGTTTAAACACGAAAAGTGAAAGAAAGGCAGCCCACGGCAACAAATTGACATCTTTCTTGCCTTTATTCAGACTTATTCAGCCTACAACCGCCCTATACTTGGCCGCGACGATGAAAATTATTATAATATTCCCTTATACGAAGACGGATTATACAACACTTAATGCCAAGCCTTATAGTTCTGACCTTCCCTTCCTTTTAAGATTGTAACACATAAAGAATAATAAATTAAAGAATCGGAAATATCATAAGGGTAATACAGCTCTCAATCTAGTTTTAAATAAATTTAAACTAAACACAGAAATCAAGTGTAACACTGATTTCGTTTAAAATCCGTCAGTATCACAGTAATCCGTCATTTCCGCGTATTACTAACAATTCAAAAAATTAATAGTTGATCCTTTAATTCATATACAAATGAGGAACAAGCGTGCCCAACTCCCCTCTTTGAGAGGGTCCACACGAGCTAATAGAGGAGGGTTTAATTGTGAACAGGAAGGCAGTGATTGCGGCGTTCAACTCGCAGTGACACCCGTATAAACTTCAACTTCAGACCCCTCTTCACTAGCTACCCACCTGACTGTATCCATGTGTATCGGGGTGAAGGGAGCGTATGATCTATACAAATGAACAAATCTGTCTAGAGGGTCGTGTTACAAAGAGAAAAAAGATGGTACGAGGTATCTCGGAACTTATGTCCTCACCATATCGGATTCGCTACGCTAATCCTACAACGGACTTGCTTCGCTCGTCCTTAGAAAATGAAGATCACCAAAATTATATGATAGTACATCTTGGGACTCGTTTCGCTCGTACTCAGATAGCAAAAACATACATTCTATTCCGAGCAGTCACCTATCCGGATCTCGCACGATACTACTTAACAATAACAATCCATCAAAAATGTAGGTATACTAGCCGTATAGAAATGTGACATTATATAAACTTTTATCAAGTTTTAACTTTACAAATACATTTAATTTTTTTTTTTACAAATACAAATTAATTGAACTATTTTTCGAGAAAAAATCTGGTACGGGGTACCTCGGAACTTTTCCTCATTACATCGGATTCACTACGCTCAACCTCCCTGCTTCGGACTCGCTTCGCTCGTCCTTTAAAATACAGTTCACCAAATTTATACTGCAACATACTTTCAGACTCGCTTCGCTCGTCTTCAGATATTAAATGCATCTATATCATTCTCAGTGGTCACCCATACAGCACTGACCACGCCCAATGCTCCTTAATTTTATGATCCAACAAATATCATAGATATACTCGTCTATTATACTAAAACGAAACTTAGTGTACTTATTTATTAGATAATGGTATACACTTGTACCTAATTTCAACTCAATTAGATTTTTTCTAATTTTTCCCAATTTTTTAAAAAACGTACACAAGCCATTCAATAAAAATTGAACTAATGCTGATAATGAGATGAAACTCAGCACGTATGTTAGTCTTATACATGGCTACATGCGTAATAAATCTCAGTCCGATCGCATCATTTTTCCGCATTTTATGATTTTTCGAAATGTTTGGGAGTCATTATTGCGGGTTAATGACGTCATAAAAACATATTTTCTGAATAGCTCAACCATAGCGGTAGACTGATTTTTGTACATTTCAACTCTCTAGCTTAAATACACTGGGCACTAAGATGATAACAGACATACACACATACAGACAGACAACATTGCGAAAACCACTCAGGAGGTCTTAAAAATACCTGAAACTATTAATTCCAGTGACATCCCGGTTTCGGATATTTTTGAAAACACAATACTCTTCCTATTATTTTACTAATAATAGTGTAATAGGTGTAAATAGTAATAGTAGTAATAGGTGTAAATGAGACATGAACGTCATTTGATAAAAATTGAAGTAATGATGATAATGAGATTAAACCTGGAACTTGCTGACTTCATGCGAGCTGAATTTCGAATTAATCAAAACGTTTTATGAATTTTCGTCAATAATGTCGTTATTAAAACATTTTCTGGGTAATATAATCTCTCATAAACATATTGGGAGCTGTGATGACTATAGGAACACACATACAAATAGGCAACTTGAAAAAAACTACAGTGTATCGACAACATTAAAAATCTTGACAGCTCAGTTTAGGCACCACCGATTCTAAAAAAAAATCCCTACAAGAAGGCAGCGGGGAAAAAACTTTGTAAACAAATCAGGTTATGTTACCCGTGTTTTCTTGGCGATGTTTCTACATTTCTTTTGTGTAGTTTTATTACTTAGGAAGTATGCAAATGTGGAAAAAAATGAATTGTGAAGTGAAATAATAAACACAAGAAGAACCACAAACGATGTGAACGAATGCCGGGAAGGAGGTTATTTCCCTACAGGGGTTATGGGAGTAGGGATTTTTTTTTCTCTTTCAAGAGAGGGGTTGGCAGCGGCTTCTCTGATTGGTCGATCCCGAAAATGCTTATGACCTTGGGGATTTTTAAACTTAACGATACACTGTACTCATGGCGTTTTTAAAACGCCAGAAACGGATTATTCAGGAACATACCGGTTTCGAATTTTTAGTGTAAACATAATAATATTCCTTTATTCCGTTATAAATGAGGAAAATTAATTTTACTTTTTATAATTTATTATTAATTAATTAAATTTTTTATTGCTTCAGCAGTATTATTACTGCCGCGGAAGTCCACATGCCAGGCGAATTTCCTTTAAAATGTTTGTATTGTTGGAGAACACAGACTCCTGGGCTTAATTCTTATTATTAAATTTTGTTTTCTTTATTTGTATGCTCTATCTGTTACGGCTGTTGCTACCCATAATTTTGTCGAAGAGACATTAAAATTATTATAAAATTATGCTGATGGCACTTGTATCTTCAAAATTTTCAACATTTTGCTTATAAATCAGCAAAATATATCCTGTCAAATTTCAACAGGATCGGTTAATGTATGATTTTTATTGAGTTTTTTAAATTTTTGATGACAGCGAAATTGGTTATTGTAGTCTGAAAAATATACTCTCAATGTTAGCACCATTGACATATATACTAGAGGGGGCATAGCCTATCTCATTACATTAAGAGGCCTGAAACATCTTTTTGGGGCTCTAAGGGGCTCTGTGTAACCTCATTAAAACCTCCTCCAAGAGTAAGTTAAGGTTATAATAAATCAATTGTTACTGTATAAGTTACTGAAAATTTCAGTAACTACTAATATTACAGCAACATTATTATGAGTAACTACTCATACTGATATTTCAGCGAATTGGTCAGGTTACTTT
Organism: Microvelia longipes; assembly: GCA_018340805.1. Taxonomy (NCBI): domain Eukaryota; kingdom Metazoa; phylum Arthropoda; class Insecta; order Hemiptera; family Veliidae; genus Microvelia; species Microvelia longipes. The sequence continues at coordinate 47,743,563 of JACMZG010001908.1, read as the reverse complement.
TTCGATGTTTCAAAATTTAACCTTATATGGCCTCTCTAGTAATATATCTCTATGGTTGGCACGACTGGAACTCGTTCTGTATAAGTAGTGTACTTTAAAATAATAATATGTTTCTTTTAACGAAAATGATATCATAAATAAATAACACTGTTTATTCCATTGTTTTGAGGAAGAGAAGCCAATTGGAATTTTAAAAAAGTTTCATATTATTAAAATAGGCTATAAATTATTTATATGCACTAATTAAATAACTGGAAATAATGCAAATAACACCACAAAGCGACAATTTAAATTAAAAACATTTAGAATACCATTTATTATCGCAAGAAAATTTAATAAAAAAAATTTGGAACACTCCTGTGAAAGTTGACTTGCCAATAGTGCCTTATAATCGAGAAAAAAGAACATTAATTTGTAATTTATTTTGTTGGTTCATTAGCATGAATGTTAATGATTAAATTTAAGGAAATTTATAGCTGGCGCACTCCGCCTTTTCATTACGGTTTATTAGTGAAAATCGACGTATAAGCTACGAAATGTAGGTTAAATCCGTAAGGTAGCCAGACTGCCTTTGAATTATAATTAAGTTATTATTTTTAATATTTTAACAAGTTAGCACGGAATTATTTGACACGAGTTTTCTCCGTCAATCCAGTTTTAACTACAAACATGTTTTGTTTAGTTTTCCCGCTGAATATTAACAAGAATCTGATTAAAAAACATACTCATGTTTGGGTTGTGAAATTTGAGGATTATTAATGCTTAAGGCGACAAGAGATAAATAAGTTGAAGATTTTGAACTTTGAAGTCTGTAATCATGTTAAATAGAAGAAGCCAATTAATTTGATGCGCTCTCGGAAACTAGTAATTATAAATATCGAGACGACGTAAGTAAATGAGGACAAAGTTGTAAACGTTAAGCTCAGATACTTATAAGTTTACTAATTTGTAACCAATGTTTATTAATGATAATTATTCAGTAAAATACAAAGCCGCTTAGTAGCGACTGCTTCGTAGGTCTCCGGGGTATACCAAGGATCTTGAATAAAGGGAATGACGCATTATGGAACTTTCCTGACCTCATGGACATTGTATAAGATTGAGAAATAGGAGCAAACTTACCTTCCTTTGGTTATAGTAAAAAAAGGCGCGAAACGAAGGGTAGGTAACAATGATAAGTCCATTTTGCTCCTCAACTTTCTTCTGTGCTTGTTATAATTTTAGTAACCTTTGCTGCTTGTTAAGTCAATTAAAATGAAACAATTAATAAAAGAAAAGATATTTCTTTTCACTAATTGTTTATAACCTTCTCAATAAGCAGAACAACCAGAAACCATCAAAAGGTAAGTTTGTCTCAATATTTAGGACCTGCGCAGTTAATGTAATGATTGTAAGCATGCGTAGTTTGTATTAAGCATGTGCAGTTTTTTTCACATGTGTTTTGTGATGGATTCTTCTCTTTTTCGTTGTTCTTGATGGGGTCACTTTGTTATAGTGCAAATTGTCTTAGTGCGTAATCCCCTTTATTCAAGATCCTGGGGTATACAGAACATGTCCCTTGTGTATTTTCAAAGTACTTTTTAGTACCGATTTGCATTATGTGGAAAACTTAACGGCTTCCTCGCCTCGCGGGCTATCAAATGTCATAAAGATCATCCACACAAACACACACACACGCATATATATATATATATATATATATATATATATATATATATATATATATTATATATATATATATATATATATATATATATATATATATATATATATATATATATCACATGTTGTATAATGCGAGACCTGACTTAATGAGTCCTTTCTGTTTTTTTTCGTGTTCATTCAAGGCCTTGAGCCCTTGCACTTTGCAATGTTGTAAGAAGTGTGCCGTCGATGTTAATGTATTTAATATACCAGCGTCCGTACGTATATATCACTGTTGCAACAACCCTTTTCTTGCTTATGCAAGAACCATGCCCATTGGGTGGTTCCGGTTCATGCTTTAGAACCTAAGCAGTTACTCAATTGTCAAGCACTGCTCGTAACTAATTTTGTCTGTATTTTCCAAAGGAAATGCGCATAATCATCCAGTTGTTGTACAAAACTATGCCTCTAAAATTAGAAGTACACACTATTATTTGCACTAGTTTAAAGCTTAGATACTTATCTTTAAGCTTAGTCAGTTATCTTTAAAGGTTTTAGCGCATTTCCTTTGGAAAATACAGACAAAATGAGTTACGAGCAGTGCTTAGGTACGTGCAGTTACGCGCAGTACGAGAGTTACTAGCTGCTTAGGTTCTAAAGCATGAACCGGAACCACGCAATGGGCATGGTTCTTGCATAAGCAAGAACCAGAAAAGGGTTGTTTAGCTCGGAAACACGTATTTTGAATGAAATTCGCCCGACAGTGGACCACCGCGCCGGATTTATTTATTTAGTAGTTGTAAACTTATATAAAAAGCACGGAAACACGCATCCAAAGGAAATTCGCCCGACATGCGGACCACCGCGCCATTTTCCTCATCACATCGGAATCGCTACGCATAAGCGTAGCGAAGTAGAGAGGATAACCTCCCTAATTTGTACTCGCTTCGCTCGTCCTCAGAATATACAATTCGTCAATTTTATACTGCAACACGTCTTCGGACTCTCTTTGCTCGTCCTCAGATATTAAATACATCCGTTTTATTCTCAGTGGTTACCCATACAGTACTGACCACGCTTAATGCTGCTTAACTTTCATGATCCAACAAAAACTATAGATATATTTATCGCATATTAAAATAAAACTTGGTGTACTAATAAAGTGCTTCTCAACCTTCTTTTACTCATTGTCCCCTTTTAAGTACCTTGCGTGTATCATCGCCCCCCCCCCCTATCTTATAAGGTGATAAACCGGTATCCAAATTACCTGCTAATGATCTTTGTATAGCCAATACATTATTTAATTGCTTGTGTTAATATTCTAAATTAAGGATTAAACAACTAATAACCTAATATTACACATATTTAGTATATTTCATAAAATTGAGTATGTTTATATACTGACTGGACCAAAAAAAGGATTTTTAGAGGGCTTGTAGTGTTTACCTCCATTAGTTTAGCCACAAACGTCTTCTCTTTAACCCCATAATAATAAATTACCTAAAGTTGTTTAAAAACAACTGTTTTGAAGACCTAATTTTTATACACCGTAGCACTAGTTTGTGTCTTTATCGGTTTTGTAGCCATAAGTATTATTTTTTTGTAAAGAATTTAGTTTTTAGGCCCCGCAAACCACACCTAATTATCTTTAGCTGGGGCAGCACCTCAGGCGCTCAAAAACTTATGTTTTTTGGCTCCTCTGTACATACTCAGTGGCTCAATACAACTGAGATCAGTTTGTTGTTTATTTGTAATAATTAGATTTACATAATTTTTAATATCTTACATGATATTTAAATTAGTTTATACGTCAGATCCTTCGTAAAACTTAAAATAATATTTCTCTACATTTGTCAATAACTCCCATCATTCCCCCTAACGTCTCACCGCCCCCTGCATCGCCCCCCTACTACTCACTGCCCCTTTACTTGCCCCCCTACGCCTCAGCGCCCCCTAAATTCTTCAAGCGCCCCCTGGGGGGCGCTAGCGCCCACGTTAAGAACCACTGTACTAATGTATTACGTAAATAATAATAATAATAATAATAATAATAAATTCTTTATTCACATCTTTAAAACTTGTACAAATAATATTATATATTAGTCTATATTATACAATTATATACCAAAAACAAATAAAAAAAATACAGACGTTTGATGTGATGAGCCCTCTTAAGTAGAAACTACTTGAGTGAGGCTCAGCTCTTCTCTCTTCAATTATAAAATATTAATGAAAAAAAAAAAAAACTTAAAAAAAAAAATGAAAAAACAAATTAAATAAAAAGAGTCTACTCCGACTTACAAATTATTTTTGTTTATATAATATTTAAGAATATTGCTTAATATTATTGATTTTAGTGCTATAAATATTTATTAGCTAAGGTCACATTATTAATTGTTGAAATTTTAGCACTATCAGCTATATCTAGATAAATTTTTACATCTATTAAATAAATAATCGTTATGCGATAAAACTTTTTCCGTCCTAATGAATATAATATTTACATTGTTTTATTTTACAAAAAAAATAAAACAATGTATTAGTTGATTTTTTATGCCAGTTTTTAGGCAATAAAAATTGAATATTTTATGTATATACAAATCACCTTAATAACTATGTATACGTATAGACACATGCACACACACAGACACATATATACATATATATACATATATATATATACACACATACATACATACATACACATACATACATACATATATACACATACATACATACACATACATACATATACACACATACATACACATATATATACAGTTACATACATAATATATATACATATATACATAATAATATTATACATACATATACATATACACATATAACATATACACATATATACATATACATATACACATACACACACACAACATACACATACACACACATATACATACATATACACACACATTATACATACATACACACTTTACACAGACATATACACACATATATACATATAAACTATAATTAATATTTTTGCTAATTGTTTCTGATTAAACTTCAAAAGTTCCATCTTCTGAATTTAAATTATTAATATTGACTAAGTATTGAATTACAATAATAAACTATGTAATAGTTAAATAAGTTTTTAATGTAAACACATTAAATAAGTTTTTAAAATTAAGAAAATATTAAGAAAATTTTACTGTCATAAAGTGACTTGAAATTATGGCCTATTATTTAACATTTAAAACATGAAAGTTTAAGCAAACAAAATATTAAGTGTGTGGAAACTTGTTTTTATGTAAAATAAGTAATAATAAAGAAAAAAAGTACTTACCTAAAAAAAAAATTAATAAAGATAAAGTGGGAAATCTGGGAGGTTAATTATCTGTTTGATTCAATTTATTGACTTTGGGGATTAAGACCCAAAGTCAAGGGATGGGGGAGAAGACCAATCATGTCCGTCTCAGTGGCCTGGGTCCTCTTATCCTGGTGAGGCGTTCAGTCAGCCGTCTTACTTCCTCGTCTTCGTCTGGTTCTCCTTCTTCAGGAGGACACCAGCAAGAGTATTCATTAGGTTGTTCCCCCTCGTCGATGATCGCTTGTTGTAATCTGATGATTAAGTCGTCTTTCCTTCCTGTAGTTGGCAGGCTTCGTTTCATCAGCTCCCTCCTGAGTTCAGCTTTAGTTAAATCGTTTAGTTTCTTAGAGTACATAGTGAATTAAGTATCTACGTATCAATTTACAAACACCAAAAAAAAAATAAAGTAAAAATAAACTTAGTAAAAATAAATTAATTATAATTAATAAATTCCTCTAGACCTAGCCTAGCTTCCTACTTGACAGGTGCCTAACTCCTACTCGTTTTCCTAGCTAAATCTTAAAATTTTATATTGGTCCTGTCACGGTCGCCAGATTGAAAACCGTCGTGTGGGGCTTTGAGCTGCCACCACACTACCAGGGGGTACCGGACGACCTGTCACGGCCGGACCAACCTGGGGCTCAATAAGGCGACTTACCTTTAATATTACTTTCGCAAAATTCCCTAGTTCTACGGTCGCCAGTCTCTCTTTTAAGAGAAGAGACAAACTCTCCCGTGTGGGCAGGTCGCTGGGGTCTAGGACGGTGGCACTCCGCCTATCGCTAGAGAGGAGGGTAAAGGCGTCCTTCGTGGGGGCCCTCCACTCAGGGCTAGAATGAGATAGGTCAGAAAGGGAAGTAGGGCTGGCGAGGGCAGTTTAATAAATTAATTACTAACTGATTTTGATTTCTAAAATACTTAACTATATTAATATATATATAAAGCTTGTAACTGCAATATAGTATTGGCATGCAACGATATTTGAAACTTAAACTAATCGGCCCTATTCTTTATTATACTTCTCTGTGGGGCGTTGAGCTGGTCCTGATGAGGGAGACTGAGACAGTGGTGAGACGTCGAGGCAGCCGGCTGGACGCACAGTTGGGCCGGGGCTTCCGGCACGTAATGGCCGAGGCCGTCGGCTCCACGCAATGGTGAGCCGGGCTTCCGGCAATGGCCGAGGCGTCGGCGCTCACTGATGAGCCGGGGCTTCCGGCGGAGCCGGGCAGTCGGCTTGGTGCGGGGGTAAGCCGGGGCAGTCGGCTCGGCGCTGGGTAGCCGGGGCTTCCGGCACGCAGTCGCCGAGGCAGTCGGCGCGACTCACTGATGAGCCGGGCTTCCGGCGTAGTACGGGGCAGTCGGCTTGGTGCGGGGGTAAGCCGGGGCAGTCGGCTCGGCGCTGGGGTACCGGGGCTCCGGCACGCAGTCGCCGAGGGTCGGCGCGACTCACTGATGAGCGGGGCTTCGGCGGTAGTAGCCGGGCAGTCGGCTTGGTGCGGGGGTAAGCCGGGGCAGTCGGCTCGGCGCTGGGGTAGCCGGGGCTTCCGGCACGCAGTCGCCGAGGCAGTCGGCGCGACTCACTGATGAGCGGCTTCCGGCGTAGTAGCCGGGGCAGTAAGCCGGGGCAGTCGGCTGCGGGGGCCGGGGCTTCCGGCACGCAGTCGCGAGGCAGTCGGCGCAACTCACTGATGGGCCGGGGCTTCGGCGGTAGTGCATGGTGTAGATGTGGTCCGGGTCTGATGTTGAGGGGCTTGTGGCGCACAAGCTAATGTGAAACTCCGTCCGACGCTGAGGTATCTCGATTTCCCCCCCACCACTAGCGGAGTGGGGTATACTGGCAGGGCTACCAGTATATCCCCCCACCTCTCTCGCTTGTCTCAAGTCTCCTCTACATACAGATCTACCCCACATTTTATTAATTAATAATTATTTTCTATTTTTGCTTTAGTATTACTTCTTGATTAGAATTTATTATTTATTCTTAACTTAAATCAGGAAGGGATTGTCGGTTAATAAACTAAAGGACTATTTGTCCGTTGTCACAACTACACCTATAGACTGATTTTCGTACAAATTTTCTACTCTTTAGCATAATTCATAACAGACACACCCACTTACACAGAAAGACAACTTTGTAAAAACCACTTAGAAGGTTGTCAGGTCATGTTTTAAAACACATGAAGTATATAATTTAGGTATTTAGATATTTCTGCAAACACAATAAGGCGCGGTCAAATATCCACGGCCTTCTAGAACATTGGATCACCAACAAACTTTTTTTTCAAAATTTTCAGTAATTAGCCGGATTTGTGATAAATGAAGCCTATTTCCGTAATTTGCACGCTCTTTTGGTTAATCTCTAAGAGTATTTACATTCACTCAACCATTTATTTTTAATCTAACTTGGTACATACATACCTACTGTTAGACGTCAATGTCAACAAATATGACATGTCAAAATATAACACAAATCAGGTAGATAACATTGACGTCTAACAGTAGTTATGTATGTACCAAGTTAGATTAAAAATAAATCGTTGAGTGAATGTTAATACTCTTTGAGATTAACCAAAAGAGCGTGCAGATTACGGAAATAGGCTTTATTTATTATAAATCCGGCTAATTACTGAAAATTTTGAAAAAAAAAGTTATAAAAAAAGTTTGTTGGTGATCCAATGTTCTAGAAGGCCGTGGATATTCGACCGCGCCTTATACTTTATTTTAGTACATTAATTATTTGTCATAGAGCTAGCACAAGTATTAAACAATCAAATGTGAGCATGATTAAGTTTTTAACCATCAAAAGAGAGCTAGGACCAATAATAAACAATCAAAAAAGAGCGAGTACCAACTATAAACAAACAAAAGAGAGCTAGGACCAACGATAAACAAACAAAAGAAAACTAGGACCACCTGTAAACAAACAAAAGAAAGCTAGGGCCAACGATAAACAAACAAAAGAAAGCTAGGACCACCTGTAAACAAACAAAAGAAAGCTAGGACCAACGATAAACAAACAAAAGAAAGCTAGGACCAACGATAAACAAACAAAGAAATAGGACAAACAAAGAGAGCTAGGGACCAACGATAAACAACAAAAGAAAGCTAGGACGATAAACAATCAAAAGAGAGCTAGGACCAACGATAGACAAACAAAAGAGAGGACCAACGATAAACAAACAAAAGAAAGCTAGGACTAGTGATAAACAATCAAAGGAGAGATAAAACTGAAGATAATTGGCCAATTAATTGTATGATTGATATACGAACTTCTGTTCGCGTATCAATCGTGCAACTGTCAGTTTTATATTAACTTCACTCCATCTTCCAGGCACATGTAGTCATAGAGATATATACTAGAGGGGGCATAGCCTATCTTAATACATTGAGAGGCCTGAAACATTTTTAGTGGGGCTCTCAGGGGCTCTGTGTATCCTCATTAAAACCTCCTCTAAGAGGGAGTTAAGGTTATAATTAATCAATTGTTTTGGGCTTCCCGCAGATTGTTTGTGTTGTGATTTGTATTTTAAAACATTCTACTATATAATTTACTGTTTTTTTGTTCTGTTTATTTGATGATAATGATAATCGAATGTAGTCAGGTTATTTTTTCAATATTTCAAAATTCAACCAATAGGGCCCATCTAGTAATATATCTCTATGCATGTAGTAGTTTTAACAGGGACCATCCCATTACAAGAGGTTGTAGCCTATTAGTTTAATTTTACATTTTTATATAAATAAATTTAATATAATTTTATATAATTTTAATAATCAGATATTATTTGTTTATTAACATTTCCATACTTTATCTTTAGATTATAATTATATATTATTTGTTCATTAACATTTCCATAATTTATCTTTAGATATATAATATTATTATTGTTCATTAACGTTTCCAAAATTTATCTTTAGATTATAATTATATTATTTGTTCATTAACGTTTCCAAAATTTATCTTTAGATTATAATTATATATTATTTGTTCATTAACGTTTCCAAAATTTATCTTTAGATTATAATTATATATTATTTGTTCATTAACGTTTCTATAATTTATCTTTAGATTATAATTATATATTATTTGCCCTAATCAGAGATTTATTTGATCTAAGGTTATGTTTATAAGTTTAGTTTATGCCAAATTATAAGTGGTGAATTCATCAGAGTGAAGATAAAGTTAATTAGCAACAGTGAACCAAGGCAAGTATAGCAGGAAATATGATTTACGTCACATAGAAAACCTGATTCATATCCACTTCAAATGCAATTTGAACATGATATTGCACTTTGATAACACCAGATAAGATATACAATCCACTCATATACAGTTCTATTATGACTAATATTATATTGTTACAAGGGAAGAGAAGCGACAATCTATTTAAAGCTATTTTACTGACAGTAAAAAACTCAACAAATTTTATTGCATTATTTTAATGATTAAATATTATTTATTAAATTCAATTAGTATTTTCCGTTTTCATTTATTGTGTGTGTGTGGTGTGTGTGTGTGTGTGTGTGTGTGTCTATATATATATATATATATATATATATATATATAATATATATATATATATATATATATATAATATATATATCAGTGTGTGTAAGTATGTATATAAATATCTCTTTGGAATGGTCCTTAATGAGCTTATTATTTCTCAGATTTGAGAGGATTTAGTTCTGAGTCTATTTCAGTCTATTCCTAGTCTAGGATTTCAAAAGCCTAGGGAATTTCATTTGAAATGCCTGCTAACTAATCTAAGTCTCGATTCAATTTTAGGTGTAGTATTCGTGGTCTAAGCTGTAATATTACTTGTTACTCCAAGTTTTTTTTATAGGAAATGTGCCGAATAATTTTAAAATTAGCCATATATATATATTATGTATTACTGTATGCATAATACAAAATATACAATATACAACAATTAAGTCTACAATTGAGAAATATCAAGAAATTTTGAATAAAATATATCAAAAATAATATTGAAACATTTTTCTTCATGACTTGAAATAGAATTTGAAAAACAGAGTTTTAAAATAATTACTTACATTATCTTAAGAGTTATAAATAGAAAAATTAACAATATAAAACCAAATATTGAAGATATCCACTAAGTTTTAATTTTTGGATAAGTTTATACATGGTCATTTTAATTCATGAGGTTTATTGAAAGTCCCAAAAAAAGTTAAAAAAAAAATCTTTTGTTTAAGTAGATACTTACTCTTAAAGTAAAATTAAAAATACTTAGTATTTCAATAGTCAAATTAAAAATTTTGGCGCGGTAGTCGGCATGCCGGTTTTCGTGTTCCCGATATTTTCAATTTATTTCTTGCTTTAGTTTTTCCGGCTAAGGCTTTATGACATAAGCAGTAACTCAGTTATTGCACTGGCATTGTTTCTCAAATTTTTGTACTTTTAAAGGAAATTCGTATAGTTATCCTGCTGGTTATACAAAACCATACTTCTAAAATGGCAGCGCACGCGCACACCATTTCTGTATTTTTACAAAGGAAATACAGAACCCATGTACCTTGGCTTTGAGTACTCTTAATGACTCCGCTCCATTTTCATTCAAATCACAGGCCTAAAAAACACGAGAACGACCCCCATGAAATAATTGTTTCCGGTCGTATTTTAGGTTTTCCGGTAATTGACCATCGTTTTTACGACTTTTTGTTTACTTTAAGTGGCCGTATTGGCTCCGGACTGGTTTTATTTGATTCAGCGCCCTGGAAAACATTGAAGAGGACACTACTTGAAGTTTATTTTCTTTGATCGTAATTTGGTTTCCGGTTATTTACCATGGTTTACGCACTATGATGATTAATAAAAAAAAACACTCTAGAATTAAAATTAATTAATATATTGTCAACCACAATAGATATTATAACTGACCGGTTTCGACTTCAAGTCATCATCAGAGATGTGTATAACACAAGGTTAAAATCAGTTCACGGCGTGGGGCCAATGATCAGGCTAACTTCATTGGTTCCTCAGCACTTTTCTCCCACGATGTCAACTGATTTTAGTCGTGAGTTATACTATAGAGTGGTTGTATTGACTTCGGGCCGTATTTATCTGATTCAACGTCTCAACATGAAAAAGGACCTTTTCCGCGGCCAAAAATAATAACCTTAAATTCTACCGATTTTCTTTTTAAATTTTGCTGACTCAGCGAACCGAGTTAATGACGTTACAAAAACCTGGTTTTTCATAGAGTTGTATAACCTACAAGATGAATTTGCGCATTTCATTTGAAAATTGAATCACGAGCAGTAATGTTACTGCTAACACTATGAAACATGATTCAAAAAGTTAAGTAAAAAGTTGATGTCCTATCAATTTTTTTTCTTAAATTTTCGTTAAGGACGTATTTCTTCTGAAATGCGTGCTATTGTCCTACAAAAGAAAGTTCGCCTGGTTTGCAGAATTTCAAGACAGAATTATTAGGTATTTGATAATAATGATCTTTCATGTTTAATTGAATTGTGTGTAGTTGAAATCTTCTTCAATGCGAAGGGACTAATATATTTTATGTTTTTAGGTAAAATATTTACCTAATATTTACAAATAGGGACAAATTAGGAACTTTTAGGCAAATTTTTATTATTTTTTTTTGCAATATCCGGATCGGTTCTAAGTTTGTAGTTGCAGCGGTCCCGTATGCAGTCAGTCCGTAAGTTATAATTGATTGTACCAGCGCGTAGTAAACTGTTTTTAGAGTGGCCTGATCAGCAAAGCGTCGTAAACAAACAAAATTATAAACAAGTTTCCTTAATTTATTTGAAAGAATTGCGATTTGTTCTTTCCAGTTAAGATTTTGATCAACTGTTACCCCTAAGTATTTTATACAAGAAACTTTATCAATGATATTTGTGCATTTGCAGTTATAAGTCAGGTTTGTACATTCACAGTCATGTAATTTTAATTTTAAATTGTTATTGGGTTGTCCCCGAGCGTCCATTGAAAATGTTAAATATTTAGTTTTGTCGGTATTTAAAGTTAATAAATTTTCATCCAACCATTTTTTAACTATTGTCAGTCCTCTACTAGCGTTTCGGTAAACAGTAGTCCAGTCATGTCCTCTGTAGTAAAGTGTACAATCGTCAACAAACAAAACGCATTCACTGAATGCGTCGAATGGTTTTAATGAACTTAAGTCATTTATATAAGCCAAAAAGGCCACGGGGGCGATACAAGTTCCTTGAGGCAGTCCAAAGGTCATATAGAGAGGCTCACTTAACTCGTTACCTATTTTTAATCTTTGCTTTCTCTCATATAGGTAACTTTCAAACCATTTATAGTAGGTTCCGGTAATGCCCATTGATTTTAGTTTCTGCAGAATCAGTGAGTGAGACACAGTATCGAATGCCTTTTTAAGGTCGATAAAAATAGCGATAGATTTCATATTAGAGTCAAGATCTTTGTATACGTAGTCTGTCAGTTTGTTTATAGCGTCATCAGTACTTTTACCCGTTATGTAGCCAAATTGTTGCTCAGTTAATAATTTTTCATCAGTAAAAAATTTACAACTCTATTTTTCATGCATTTTCTAATATCTTTGCGACATTAGAGATCAAAGATATTGGCCTGTAATTATTGGGATCACTTTTATCGCCACCTTTATGAAGAGGGATAATTACTGCTTCTTTGAATATATTAGGGAAGACGCCTTGATCTAAAGAGAGGTTGCATATATATCGTATGGGTTCAATTAAGTTAGCCCTATTGGTTTTAATGTACTGCGACTTGATTTGATCAAAACCAGGAGAGCAGTCGGGTTTTAGTTCTTTTATATAAGTTTCAATTTCACTAGATGTTACACTTATATTTTGTATAACATTAATATTATTATTTTGAAAACTTTTAGTGTATGTTTATTTCTGAAACATTTACATGAATTTATTTTCTTTGTAGCAAGAGAATATCCCACCTCATTAAAATGTTTATTTAATTTTTTAGCGATAGATTTTTTAGAAGTAATGATTTCATTGTTAATATTAAGAGAGTTTATTTCACCGGAATCTATTTGTTTTCTTTTTAGAGATTTATTTATAACATTCCATGTTTTTTTGGAATCACCACAGGCATCTTCCAATTGGGATTTTAAATATAAAGCGTGAGATTTTTTAATTAATTTGCTAACATGATTTTTTATATTAGTATACTTATTCTTGAGCTCTACATTGAAAGGTTGTTTTTTTAAAGTTAATCGCATTTTTTCTCTATTTCTAATAGATTGCAATATGGCTTTAGTGATCCAAGGTTTAAGAATGGTGTTCTTATTTGATATTTTTAATCTACATGTCTCAGTCGAGTCTTTTATGGAAGAAGTAATTTTGTTGATAAAATATTCAGTTGCTGCATCGACATTTTTTAATGTGTAAAGGTGGTCCCACAAAATAGTACTTAGCAGTGAGTTAAGTCTTTCCTCTTTAACTTTTTTATATTCTATGTCTGGATTTTTAACAGGCGGTACTTTAAAATCTATTGAGATCCCAATAGGATTGTGATCTGTTATTTTATGATTTAAGATGAAGGGATTAAAACTATATTTATCATTTTGATAGGAGGATTTAATCATAATATGATCTAACACGATGGCGTATCTTCGCCTTGTTCTCTTATCATGTTAATTAAACTTTCATATCCATGCTCGTTGACAATATTAAGATAGTTGTTAGTATTTAAGTCTTTTTTTAGTAAGTCAATGTTTATGTCACCAACTATTACGTCAATTTCATTCATATTATTTAATTGCCGGGATTTGAGCAAATTTTCTAAATTAAGTAAGTAATCTTCAACTTTTATATCCCAAGTTCTATATATTCCGATAATATTAAATGTATGTCCCATCTTATTAACTTGTACCATTATACTATTGCAATCTTTTATGGGTTTATTTATAGTATTTTTCACTCCTAAACCATTTATACAATAAACGATAACTCCGTCATTTCTTGTGGTACCTGTGTCATAGTAAGCAGTATATCCGTCCAGATTGTATGAAGAGCTGAAATGTCTAAACTGTGCCTCGGTCACTACTATAATGTCAATATGACAGTTAACAGATTGTAGTAGAACTTCTAAATTAATAAGATTTCTGCCTACACTTCTAATATTTGTGTGCAAGATATTAAAAAAGTTATTTTTGTAAACACTAATATCAAAGTCAACAACATTGGTTGTAACAGATAATTTACCTAAACTACTTAATAAATTTTGAGTATTATTATGAACTTTTGTAAAAAAATAATAAAAAATAAATCAAAATAATTTACTGTTATACCAGTTTTTGCAGATCTTCTGGAGATTTAATTAAAATAGCATTTGAATTGGCGTCTTTGCGAATCAGTAAATGTTTATACTTGTACTAAATTTCAATACAATTAGATTGTTTTATCATTTTTTACAAATTTTTAAGCAACGTACACAATTCATTTGATAACAATTTAACTAATAATGATAATGAGATGAAACTTATCTCATAAAATAAATATTTTCTGAATAGCAGAACAGACAACAGCGGTAGACTGATTTTCGTATAAAGTTTCAAGTCTCTAGCATAAATACACTAGGAGCTACGATGATAACAGAAACACGCACACTCACATACACACACTTACAGACAGAAAACTTTGTAATAACCACTCAGGAGGTCTTAAAAATACCTAAAACTGATAAATCTGTTGAAATCCCGGTTTCGCATATTTTTGCAAACACAATACTTTTCCTATATATTTAGGTATAAATGAGAGAAAGTAATGAATAGAACAGTAAAAAAATAGAAAATATGCACTGCAGAATCTTGTGTGGAGTAAAATATTGTCACAAAATATTACATCAAAAGCAGAGATGTGCTCTGACACAACCACATGTTTCACAAATAATTTAACAACTAATGACTTAGATTAGACTCTTATAGCTAATAAGCGCTATAAATTATATTTAATTTAATAAAATCTTTTATTTTAAACAAGTTATCCCAGTGTTACGCAATAAATACGTATAAACAAAAATATATTTAAAAGGAAAAAAGTTGGTTTTATCATTTGATTAAGTTGGTATGTACCCTGAAGGGACGTTTTGCCAAAGTGCCAATTAACTAATTTTTACAGTAGTGCTATTATGCTAATACTAAATTTTAAAAACATTTTTTTAAAAAAAAGGAAGCCGAAAAATATTTTTAACAACCACCAACATCCATTATGTATAATATAGGTTATAAATTATAATTAAGTCTGAAGGACCTTTTTCAGGGAAAAAATCTTAAAAGTACAAAAGGATTTTTTAAGCAAAAAATTTGGTAGACCTTTTAATGTTAGCACCCCTAACTAAAGATTACGCTTTCTTTGAAATCTACTAAAAGGAGACCCCCAAGGCTCAAACTATATTAATATTTCTCTAAACCAGATAATTAATTATTAGTAATTAGATTTTGATTTGTTATAATGATACGTGGTTAAGTATCATGAGTTAGGACCACCATCACTTTCAGTTTTTTTCATCATATTTTAATTTGTAATTCGGTTGTATAATCTTTAAAATATTTAAGATTATAGGATGAACATAATACTAGCTTGGATGTTAAAATTAAAAATTGTAGTTTTGTTCATTTGCCGTTGATAATCTGTTCGTTTGCCACAGGTAATGATGTGTTTAAGTTAATAAGATGTTGTTAGGTAACTAAGGTTAAATTGCAAACGTTCGCTAACAAATTAGATACTTAAGCAAACAATTTGATTTAAGCAACATTACAAAAGAAAAATGAGCTTATGAGATGAGGTCATGGAAGCGAAAAAAGAGGGGAAATTTTTTTTTCAAAAAAGGTGAGCCATTAATAATAAATAAATAAATATATAAATATATATATATATATATATATATATTATAATATATATATATATATATATATATATATATATATATATATATATATATATATATATATATATATATTATATATATTATAATATATTATAATATATATAATTTTCAGTATCTCCCATTTAAATCTCATATTACTTTTGAACGTTCCCTCTGATCTAATTAAAACTTGACGACCTTATTTCTTTGGGCAAAAATTTGCTTATGGGATATTTTGATAGAATAGGCATTTTGTTTACAAGTTAGCTATCTTGAGGTAACTAAAGTCTACCATGAGAGTCTTAATTTTATTATAATTAAATTTTGATAAGTTGTTTGCTTCATATTCAAATCTCATAATGCGTGCTTCCAAAAGGAATAAATTTTCATTTAGGGAAAATAATTTATAAACTTTGTGAAAAAATTTTATTTCTCCACAAAAAAAGTCATTTCTTATAAAAAGATTAGCCTGATTCATAATGAAGAACTAATGTAATGCAAAATTTTGAATAATAAAAGCTTCTTTTATACATATCAATTGATACTACCGAGTTTTGCAAAACTTGAATTTTGACACAGAGACACCTGCCTGTCTTTCGCACAGCTTGCTACATTAGGAAATGTAACTAGCTAAATGCAATGCTACATCTAGGAACTGCTTTATCATTCGAAAATTGTCATCATTAATTGCTCTTTATTTCCCAGGTGTCTCTCGCACAATTATATGGCTTCTTTTATAATTACATTTTTTAAGAGTACAGAAGAAATAATAATTTTTGTGACGTATTTGTTCTTAGTTACAAATTTTATATTTCATCCTTAAGTAATTTATGTCACAATAGGGTTCTTCTTCGACTGACCTATCTATTATTTTTTGGTTAATTCATTTGGAAATTCGCTGATACTGTGGCAGCATGCAACTTACAAAACTGCCAATACGCCGAAATGCTTAAGGGCAACAATTATGTGGCCCAAAGCGCGGACAGTGAGGCTTGTGCTCATTTTTACCCAGGAATAAATTGGAAAAAGTAAGATGTTAATATACACTTTTTGATGATAAATAAACCACATAACAAAGGGTGAAATTTTGTCGTAATTTCAGTAACCGCCTCTATTTGGGTGCAATTTAAAATCTTTTTAAATTTAAATTATAGAAGTTCTTTATTTTGAAGCATGCATCGCTTGCTTCAAAATATGTATCTCATATTTTCATGCGATATATTTCATGTATCAAATTAAATGAATAATAACTTTTCGTTGAAAAATTAACCTTATGGTCATTTTGCCTCCAAGCACTACTCCCTGTACATCGTAAATATTACATGAAATAAGAATCTCTTTTAGACCTTTATAAGGCACATCAGGCAAAAGCCTTAACATTGAAAGAGCTTGATTTTAGTCTTTCGATCAATATAAAAACAAAATACAAATTTTCTCATTAGAACAATTGTCTAATACAAATTCGCTACTACCACACATGTCTTTTTAAATGCTATTGCATTATAATTAAATTATGATACAACAAACTAAACATTAAAAATGCATCAAATTGCATAAAATTTGCACATTGATTATTAATGTGATAATTGACCAAAACGTACTCAAAAATCGTGAGAACAAAAAGCTCCTTTCAAGTGCTAAATCAAATTACTGTATTATTAAATTTTCAAAGAACGGTGTATCTTACGTAAACTAACGAAAATTAACCATTTCTCGTGTTGTTTTTTAGTTTTTACTCCTCTTGCAACAAAAATAAGTATTTATTAAATTGATATACATGGATAATTTTCTCTAATTAAATGAGATTTATCAAAAGCCGATTAATGAGCAAAATCTCAATGTCAGAAAAAATTATTTTGCGGTTTTAAAAAAAACGTCATTACAAATTTTTTTATAAGAATTATTTATCTCGTGTTATAAATAAAATGAATGATCTTTTTAACAGAATCGTGACCAATTAGCGATCAAATTTTAATATTGATTGCGCTTAAAAGTGTTGTAATAGAAGTATAATTCAAACAATATGCGCACAAAATGCAACTGTAGGAATATTTTTTTTAAATTAGAAAATTAATAATGAATATCATTTACTAATGAAGCTTGATTTCATTTATTGATGAATTTTGAGCTTAATTATTTTTTGTTAACTATAACCGTAGGTGTAAGGAAAAGTACTGTGTTCACCTCAAAAAAACTTAATGGTAATAAATAAAAAAATATGTTGATAATGAACTAATAAATAAAAATCCATAGTTTTCTGTTTTAAGCTTTTTGTTTCAATGTTATCGTTGCTGCATTAATCAAGCAACCAATACAAATTAACTTAAGAGTTAGAGCTTCTATAATTCTATCAAATTCAGGTATTCAATGCCAGCAAATGTGAAAAGGTAGCATCTAGATTTAAGAAACTAGATTTAAAAGATAAATACTGACAATATTTAGTGTATTAAAATAATTATTTAAAAATTTGGAAGGTACCACGAGAGTTCAAACTTCAAAGCCTGAGGACCTCTACTATAGATAAATGGTACTTGACGGACCCTTTACCTTTTCAACCCTTTCTCAAATAATGAATTCCATTACTTATACTCATCGCTTAACTTCCTATCTTTAATGTTTTAAATGTAGGCTTGCGAAGCAGCTATAATAATGGACGGTAAACATTTTAATAATTTTTATAGTGCCGTGACAAATCGCAATTACTTGTACAACAACCAATTTTGTTACAGAGCCTACATGTTGTCTTATAACAATTTTTTACCCCAAGTATAAAATAGATGCTTTTGTAATTATATTTACCAATAAAACCTTGGTTGATCATTTTTTGATTCGTTCACGCAATGGAAAAATCTCAAAAGATAAGTTTTTTCTTTGGAAATTTCCTGAAAGGATAAAAAGTGAAGGAAAAGAACATGAATTTATTCAAAGGGCTTTTAACTTTGAGCCCATGATTACACGATTCTGCTATTTATTTTATTAATTATAATACAGTTTAATTAATGAATCTTTACATACTTATTATAATATTTTGCTCACGGGCAACATAAGATATTTTCACAGACCCCCAGGGGTTCGCGGACCACACTTTGCGTAACCCTCGGCTAAGGAGTAAAGTGGCCGAGAGCCCAAGGCCCGTGTAGTTGCTAAACCGTGGAGTGACCGAGGGCCCAAGGCCCGTGTAGTTGCTAAACAGTGGAGTGACCGAGAGCAAGGCCGTGTAGTTGCTAAACCGTGGAGTGACGAGAGCCCAAGGCCCGTAGTTGCTAAACCGTGGAGTGACCGAGGGCCCAAGGCCCGTGTAGTTGCTAAACAGTGGTGTGACCGAGAGCCCAAGGCCCGTGTAGTTGCTAAACCGTGGAGTGACCGAGAGCCCAAGGCCCGTGAAGCGGCTGAACCGTAATGTTACTGAGGGCCCAAGGCCGGTGTTTATCTATAAACCTTTTTGAATGTCCTTAAAGAAAAATGAAAGATAAAGATAAAGAAATAGAATTTATTAATGCAAATTCATATAATAAAACTTTGCCTTAACTGATAAAATAAACTGTTACTATTATATAGGATTCCATACAGCATTGCAAGCAAATTTAATAATTATAATTTTGAATAAAAATTAATAATATTTATTAATTATAATTTGAAATATTACTTTATGAGTTAAAATCACAAATTGCAATCTTGTAGTCACAATTTTGTTGTTTTCACTATCCTACATTGCTGCAGTAAGAAGAACTTTGAGAATGGAATACTAAACAAATAGAATAGCTACTGTTAGTATAAAGGGAATAGCTGTAAAATATTCACTCGTTTATAAAATATTATTTCCCCTGCACTAAAGTAACTATAAAGCTAACAGCCACACAAATTAAAGAACTAGGAAGCAAATGGCTAAAGAATACTTTATCGTGATAAAAAGGATAAATTATAGAAAGTAGGTAAAGGAGACACAGGAGGCACCCCTGACCTGACCTTTCACTGGACACGATATTTTATTCCTTCATCTAATGGATAGTTTCTACAACATAAAGCGATCCCACCAACTTCACAATCGTGCTTCCATCCAAATAAAATGCATTTAGAAATCCACCACGAATTTTCATCAAACAAGATGAAAATAACAGCGATTATACTGGTGCTTTAATGGAGTGGCAGTTTTTTTTACGGAAAGCGTGATATACCTAAAATTATTAGAAAATTAGATTTTTTTCAACCAACGAAACCTATAAAGATGTGAACATAATTCAAGCTCACAGAGTGTTATTATGAAATTAACAGACAAGCCACCTCTATTATTTCATTCTGTGGTCAGATTAAAATAAAAGGAATGTAGCAGATAAAGAATCAGAGAAGAAATACACCATGTTTTTACTTATTTTCAGAAAAAAGTAGAAACAAATAAAAATATTCCCACCGGTTGAAAAGGAATCATCTTTTTTTTAAGATGAGGTGAAAAAACGATGGATGGTGTATTTTAATGGGTCGGTCGTCATAGTATGATTGTTTAAGCCCTAATAGTGAAAACTTGGATATTTAAAAGAATAAACTTAATTACAAGAAACTCAGCCGTTATAGCGGAACTATTCTGTAGTTCCTGAAAGAGAGGCACTAAATATCATAAGTTTTGACTATTTCTAACTTAAGTACCAAGGCATAAGCTGCTAGCTCCCTTGCTAGAGCAAGCTAAAGGATAAGAGGAAGTTCAGATTAATCTTGTAATTAATCTGAAAACAGCACACTTGAAAACAGCAATAGCGTGCCACAGTATTTCAGCAATGATTAGCATTTCACCAAATTTTTCCCAAGGGAAACATCTTAAGTGGCGAAGAAGGAACTCGAAAGTCTTTCTTCGGTCAGTCTTGACATCTCTTACTCTTGACAGTCTTCTTTTCTTACTTTAGACACTGTATGACTAATTTCTTACCATAGACAACTATACACTATTATCATATAACTATATACTATGACACTATTAATTTCTATCTAGACACTATATGACTGTCTAAACTCTATGGAACTCTAAAGACTTAAAACGAACGATGTTTAACGTTTTTAATTTAGCAAATAAAGAGTTTCATTTTTTCTGATTTTAGCAAATTTTCATAAGGAAATGGTGCTTATCTGATACAAAAGTTTTTATAAGGAAATGACGGTTATTTCATACGAAAGTTTTCATTTATTTCATACGAAAGTTTTCATAAGAAATGCTTATTTCATACGAAAGTTTTTCATAAGGAAAGATGGAAACATAAGGAATGCTTATTTCATACGAAAGTTTATGTAAGGAAATTACGCTTATTTCATACGAAAGTTTTCATAAGGAAAAGATGCTTATTTCATACGAAAGTTTTCATAAGGAAATTACGCTTATTCATACGAAAGTTTATGTAAGGCTTATTTCATACAAAGTTTTCATAAGGAAAAGATGTTTCATCGAAGTTTCATAAGGAAATTACGCTTATTTCATACGAAAGTTTCAAGGAAAGCGTTTACTTTTATACGATATAGGAAATGGCGCTTAATTCATACGAAAATTTTAATTAATTTCTTAAAGTTTTCATAAGGAAAAGATGCTTATTTCATACGAAAGTTTTCATAAGGAAATGACGCTTATTTCATACGAAAGTTTTCATAAGAGCAATTTCATTTATGTAAGGAAATTACGCTTATTTCATACGAAAGTTTTCAGAAGGAAAAGATGCTTATTTCATACGAAAGTTTTCATAAGGAATAGCGCTTATTCATACGAATGTTTTCATAAGGAAATAATTCATTACGAAAAAATTAATTTTCTTAAAGTTTTCATAAGGAAGAGCTTATTTCATACGAAAGTTTCATAAGGAAATTTCATACGTTTTCATAAGGAAAAGATGCTTATTTCATACGAAAGTTTATGTAAGGAAATTACGCTTATTTCATACGAAAGTTTTCAGAAGGAAAAGATGCTTATTTCATACGAAAGTTTTCATAAGGAAAAGATGCTTATTTCATACGAAAGTTTACGTTAAGGAAATTACGCTTATTTCATACGAAAGTTTTCAAGGAAAGCGCTTATTTCTACGATAAGGAAATTGCTTATTTCATACGAAATTTTCACAAGGAAAGTATTTCATACGGAAAGTTTTCACAAAGATGCTTATTTCATACGAAAGTTTACATAAGGAAATTACGCTTATTTCATACGAAAGTTTTCATAAGGAAAAGATGCTACTTCATACAAAGTTTTCAATAAGTTTCATCAAGGAAATTACGCTTATTTCATACGAAAGTTTTTAGGAAAAATGCTTATTTCATACGAAAGTTTTCATAGGAAATTCGCTTATTTCATACGAAAGTTTTCATAAGGAATAGCGTTTACTTCATACGATTGTTTCAAAGGAAATGGCGCTTATTCATACGAAAATTTTAAAATTTCTTAAATTTCATAGGAAAAAATGTTTTCATACGAAAGTTTCAAAACGCTTATTTCTTTTCATAGAAGGAAAAGATGAAGTTTACGTAACGCTTATTTCATACGAAATTAGCGACTCATATGCTTAATTCATACTTAATTTCAAAGATGCTTTTTCATACGAAATCATAAGGAAAACGCGTTCATACTAATTTTACGCTTATTTCATACGAAAGTTTTCATAAGCGCTTACTTCATACGATTGTTTTCATAAGGAAATGGCGCTTAATTCATACAAAAATTTTACTCTTTAAAAACAAATTTAAAAGAGTTAAAACCATGGATACGCTCTTTGTTGAATCTTAAATAAAACGTTTCAGGCTAGTCAGTGTGACATACAAAATATGACTGGAATCGGATATATAATTTAACTGCTAAATCAAATCTACGATTCAAAAAATAAGATGCAGGACCTCAGCTCTTAACGGCTTTAATAATATAAAACTTAAAAAGCAACCCTAAGAAACTCAATAAATTTCGCAAGATATCAATCTTTATTTGTTTATAGTCAAACAGCAAGGACGGCTGAAGGTCGAGGACACCATAACAACTTAGTGATATAATATTCCTACTTAGTAAGCACAAAGTGGGCGTTGTCTAACCGAGAATACTAATTCAATAACTTTACCCGGCAGGTAATTCGATTCAATTGAAAAAAACGCATAAAGTAATGGACTTAGGCCAAGTGTAAAGTCATTATTGTCTAGCAGCGTGCCAACTTAAAAAATTACGTTTGTAAGTTATACCAAGTGACAAAAAACTCAGCAGAATTCATTATGTTATGTATTAAATATTCAAGTCGATATAAGAATGCCATATTTGGTAAAGGGGTTAAGTTTTACAGCTTATAAAATACACATTGCTAAATTGTAGGGAGGAATAACCAGTAAAATGAAAATATCTAAGATTCTAAACACATGAAACATCAAACGCGACAGTTTAAGTATGATTTCAATTTAGTAAAGTGTAATACCAAGGGATATGTATACTATACTCCTTGGTATTATGATTTAAAACTCTATCCGGGAGCAGAGATGATAGGAGAGGTGCAACAAACCTTTCTAAGCATTGATTACTCTGGAAAAAGAAGAAGTGAAAGCCCTGCTCAAACTGTTCTAAGCTAAACATTAAGAAACAATTTCAAAGCTCTGTTAAGAAATTTTTTTTTGGTCAAATAAAGTCTTTATTATAGGTTTCCATATAAAAGTGAAAACAGCAAAGTTGCTTTAAAGTATTTCACCAAAGATTCGTATTTCACTAATCTCCACCATAGGGACTCCAAAGGGAACAGGGACTCAATTAAACAGTGCGGAATTAAAAAAAATATCATAGCCGATTTATGATATTTTACTTAGAACCAGAGATTTTTCTAAAGATCAAAATGTTCCGGTAAAGTCTGGGATGACTAGGAAGTTAAACTTCTTGAAGTTTCTTTCCCATCTCCCATGTTCTAAATCACCTGCAAAGGTAGGGGTGGAGAATATCATATTTACTTTCCACTTATCACTTCATCTACACATTTCGTAACTGTTTATATCAAGGATCTTGAATAAAGAGGATGACACAATAAGGAACATTTTTGACCCCGTGGAAGTTGTATGAGATAGAGAAATATGAGCAAACATACCTTCCCCTTGGTTATAATGAAAGAAAGGCGCCAAACGCATGTTATGTAGCAAGGTTGTCGAGTTTGCTTCTAAACTTTCTTTTGTGCTTCTCGTGATTGTTACATTTCTTGTTAAGTCATTTGTGCTTATTTAATTTTAAATTTTGGACTATACTTTGCCACTTCAGTGAGTGTTAATTTAAGTGTGTTTTGTTATAACCTTCTCAAGCCATAAAATGGGAAACCATTAAGAGGTAACTTTGCCTCTAAAATTTAAGACCTGCGCTTTATATGAATTGTAAGCATGCGCAGTTTGTACCAAGCATGTGCAGTTGTTTTTTGACGTGTGTTTTGTGTTGAATTCTCTCTATTTTTTTTATTTTAGATGGAGTCACTTTTTTGTATGGCAAATCGATAGTGTGTCATCCCCTTTATTTAAGATCCTTGGTTTATATACATAACAATATAAACAAACGTTGACAGTTTTCATTTAATTTAATAGTGAGAAAAATAAAACTTTATTTTTTCATCCTTGTTCGAGCGTGGTTAAGTTAGAAAACGTATACGGTTAGCCATCCCGTGGAGTTTGCCTCTAGAGCCTCTTCGTAAGGAGGAGGGCCTCACTGTGACCGCTTCGCAGATACATTGCTGGTCACATTTTTTAATTATAATAAACTTCAAACTTGTTAATTTAATCTAATAAGATATCGTAACGATACGTGCAGCGTGTGAAATGATGCGTGCTGTCTATCTCATGATAAGACATGGATTGTAGATTGGTTTAGTAGTACTTTTAAGTTCTTTTTATTCTTCCTTTTTCTTAATCACACGAATAACAAAACGAATAATATATGTCAATAAATAATATGAATCATAAATACAATGTAATAATTTTGATGGTGCTGAGAAATCTTTAAGACTAGCGCGATGTTTTAAATATGATTTTTAACAAATTTTAAGTTAAATGTTATCATTCGACACTCATTAAGTGTAAGGATATTAACTATTACATTTTCTAACTTAATATAAACATTAAGTGGTAGTTGGTAATGTAATATTAAACCAATTACTTATGAAAAGAAAATTTATATTATCAAAAACACTGAGTGAGTGAGAGAGTTGCGAGTCTTTATAGGGTGATGTGGTTTCAAGTACTTCCCAGTATAAGCGCTAGGTTAAGGAATCGTGGGATAAAAAACAAACAGAGCCACTTTGAAAAGTGTCAATGGGGGTCATTGAATTGAGAGGTTTAACAGTGACTTGTTTGTTTATTACAGGAAAATGTCATGTTTTCCGTCAATATTAGAGGCTTTCCGACAAAAATATGATGTGATAGCTATAGTATAGCTGATATTATAGTTTGATATTTACTTAATCCATCTCCTCCTAGAAGATTGATTAAATATCAAACTTCTCGTAACACTTACTTACTTGAATTTAAGTTTTATGAAAGGGTTAATAATATAGTTAGTCCAAGAGCCAGTCCTAAAAAAATGTGACTCATTTTGTGCAACTTCAAACCTAATTTTTATGAAAAATTAAAAAATGCAAGTCTGCCTATATCAGAGTAAAGCCCTTCATATGAATGCGCTCGCTCAAAATATTAGAAAAAGGCACAAATTCCAGTTTTCTAGCAATAACTTGTTCTCTGTAAGCCATATGCTAAACGTAGAAAACATTTATTAAAACCGATAAAATTTTCAATAAAACAAGTGTTTTTTCGTCAAAATCGGATAACTACAACTAAAGTTATGACATTTTTGTTAAATGGCCAAAAAAATGCACAAGCCAATATTTTTTCAAAGAAATACGCTGACTTTGCACAAATTAACCATTTTTTGGTGTTTTACAAGGAGCCATAACTTTGGTTGCAGTCATCCAATTTTAATGATTAAACACTCATTTTATAGAACATTTTATTACCTTTAAAAAATCTCTTCATATTTTGCACACGACTCACAGAGAACCACTTATTTCAAGAAAACTGAAATTTGTGGGTTTTTTTTTAAATTTTGAGAATGCGCAATCATATAAAGAGTTCCACTCTGAATAGGCAGACTATGTTTTTTCATAAAAATTTAAGGCATATTTTCAGAAATATTTTGTTTAAAGTAGTACATAATGAGTCACATTTCTTCAGGTCCGACTCTTGGATTAAGTGTGTTTCTATATTAATTAAAACATAACAATGGGGAAAATGTATGGGGGGGTTTTTCACATGTATTGCGAACTGAATTTTAAAGAAATGAAAATCATAAGGTTAAATTCTTTCCTAAACCAGTTTTACGCCCATATTTAGGCAGTTCTAACACGATCACAGGATCTCTAAGAGATAACTAATCCATCACACGAGCGTTCACAAGGATTCATTTTTTTTAGATATTAAAGGGTTCGTCTTAGGTAGTTTCTGTAAGAAAGAATCTTATTAGCTCAATTCTCAGAAACTTTGCTAAAAAGGTAAGCAGTTATTTTTGGAAGCCGTGTTCGGTCACTAGAAATGTTTTAGAAATAATTCATTCTACTTGACTTATTTCAATGCTATCGAGCGTGTCAAAGCATAAACTAAGCTTTGTATGAGTGCCTAAAATGTTATGTAGAACTGGTAAAACAAGTGCAACTATTAGGACTGAACAAGCTGATAAATAAAAAACGCTGATTCTCCCTACTTCAAACTCGCTTCGCTCGTCCACTGACGATAGAATTCACCAAATATATAGTGCAACACGTTTTCGGATTCACTTCGCTCGTCCTCAGATAGCGAATACATCTGTTTCATTCTCAGCGGTCACCCATTCAGGAACTGACCACGCGCTTAACTCTTTGATTTAACAAAAATTATCGATATACATGTTTTGAAACGAAACTTAGCGTTCTTATTTTACGTAAAGCTATACACTTGTGCCAACTTTCAACTTAATTTCACTAATTTTCTAATGTAATCCAACTGAAATCTAATGTTGATTTGTTGTTAAATATCTATTGAATTTGTATGTTAATACAAATAATGTTGATTTGTATGTTAAATACAAATCTAATGTTGATTTGTATGTTAAATACAATCTAATGTTGATTGTATAAATACAAATCTAATGTTAATGAAGAGATGAAACTCGGCACATGTGTCGGACTTTATAATTAATCGATCGAAACATTTCCGGCGTTTATGAATTTCAAAATTTCACTGAGTCATTATTGAGTTAATGACGTGTAAACATTATTGTGGGTTAATGACGTTGTAAACATTATTGCGGGTTAATGACGTCGAAAACATTATTGTGGCTTAATGACGTTGTAAACATTATTGCGGCGTGTTAATGACGTCTAAACATTATTGTGGGTGACGTTAAACATTATTGCGGTTAATGACGTCGAACTTATTGCGGGTTCATGAAGCGTAGCTATAAATAGCTATCTGGCAAATATTTTATTTATGACGTCATTTACCGCAATAATGAACAGCAAAACATTTGAAAAAGCATAAACGCAAGAAAAATTATGCGTTGCATTAACTTTTATGTTAACCAAAATGTTATTTCAACTTAATGGATTTTTAACAATTTTAAGAACGTACAGAAGTCATTTAAAAAAAAATTAAACTAATGCTGCTAAAGAGATGAAACTTGGCTCATACATTAGTCTTATACATGGCTACATGCGTGCTGAATCTCAATCCGTTCGCATTATTTTTCCGCGTTTTATATTTTTTTGAAATTTTTGCAGTGTCATAATTGCGGGTTAATGACGTCGTAAACATTAATTTCCGTATAGCACAACTACACCTAAAGATTGATTTTTGTACCAAGTTTCAATTGTCTAACATAAATACGCTGGGAGATATGATGACAGACACACACACACACACACACATACAGACAGACAAACTTGTGGTAACCACTCAGGAGGTCTAAAAGTTTAAAAAACACATTAAACGGATATTATACGTGACTACTCGTTTTGAATTTTTTGCAAACACCATCTTTTCTATAAGACTACGTTATTAATACGGAAAAGTAAAAGGGAAATTTCATTTTAAAATTTATAAATACAATAGAAGTAGAATTCTTTTTGTTTCACCTATGAAGAATAAACTCAATATCTGAGCAAAAACTCATGTGGAGAGCATGAAAGCAAGCATTCAAAGAGGATGGAAACTCGTCCGGTCTTGGAAACCCGCGCCAGAATTTTAAATATAACGTATTAAGTCTTGCTCAAACCGAATTCTCAAGAAAACGAGCTACAATAATAAAGTTCATAAATATTTATTACGCCTTCATAATTAATCAAAATTTCACTAATAGATAACCAAAATTTATGCAAGTTATGCAGGAAGACAAAACCAGCAATAATTTATTAAATATCAAGTGTGTGAAATACGTGAACTCAAGGAGCTTGGCATCAGCTGATTCAAACCAGTAATCTGAAAGATCATTCTTACATAACTCTAAACTCCAGACAAAAAATGTTAATAAAACAGGTTATCACATAAAACAGGTAATTAAAAATTTAGGGAACAGCTGATTTTCGGCATTTTAATTACCCAAAATCAAGATTACAACCTTGATTTTTACATCACTGGAATGTAGTATATTACGAATTTCAGACTTATATTATGTCAAAAAAATTACGAGACAAACACAAATTTTAATTAAGCTCCAAGAAAAAGTTATTAAAAATTTAAGAGCCCAATTTTTTTCTACTGACGGTAGTAAATTATAAGTATTACAAATTTGGCTTATAAGTATAACTTCAGAGACTTTTTTTCATTTTTTTTTTATGAGCCCGTTTAGGTGTTTAAAAGGTTTAATACGCTTGTTAATAATTTATATTAAGCATCTCACTAAAATTTAATTCAAAGAAACGTCGTTAAATGATAAAAAAAAATGTTTCACTTTCTCCTATTAGATCATTTAAATCTTTTAGCTTCATCATATTGGTTTATTTAGTCTCTGCTTCTCCTCATTTATACCGTAGATAAATAAAAGATAAGAAAAGTAAGTAAGTTGTTTTATCCGGGGATAAATATGACGTCATTAACAAACAATAATGAATCATTAAAAGGGGTTTTTTTAAATCATAGACCCCAGGTAATAAATAGCAAAAATGGGTGATACAAATATCTGAAATCAAGGTTTCACTTAAATTATCCGTTTAGTAGTTTTAGTGTGTGTGTGAATGTGTACGTCTTATATATATATATATATCTATATATATATATATATATATATATATATATATATTATATATATATATATATATATATATATATATAAACAAAACTTTTATTTCTGAACTAAAGAAAATACAAATTAAAATGTATTTTATGTAGTCAAAAAAGGACCCAACTTATTCTTTGACTGATCTATATATATATATATAATATATATATATATATATATATATATATATATATAATATATATATATACGATCAGTCAAAGAATAATTATATATACAATATATATATATATTATATATATATAATATATATATATATATATATATATAATATATATATATATATATATACGATCAGTATATATTATTATTAGTTTATAATTAAATGGAACCCCAAATATTAGCAAGAGTCTGCTGTAAGAAGTTGCTGTATGTATTCAATGCGTTGCCATAAGATACAAAATTTTTCCTACAATACAACAAGTATAATTTAATCATTAAACTCAATTGTCCTTACATAATCATAACTATCATAATTTATCAATAAGAACAATAAACAATTAGCGAATATTAGTCAAATGATAATTTTATTCAAATTTATCACATTGTAAAATTGAGTAGAAATCTTAATATAATTACCATCAATTCTTTGAATTAAATTGAACGCCAAACAAAAGAATAAGATCAAAGTAAATAATGTTTAAAAAAAATCAAAAAACAATAGTCAATTTTAATAAGAGCAAAGAACAAAGACACAATGGAACGGAAAACAAAAGAAATAAGAGAACAGAAACACTACATTGTGACCGATGTTGCACTTGTGTGTTCATTGTCTCCGGCTACAAATTATTCATTACAGCATTCCTACACAATGTCTTTTGTCAGAGTTATGTTATAAGCTTTACTAAAGTATTGACATAAAAATTTCATAAAATTAATTATTAATGCCTTTTATAAAATAAATTATATTGACATTTAATGCACTGGGGTGCAAATGAGTACAAAGTTAAGTGTAGGCTTGATGTGATCATAGCGTATGAATAATTAATGTTTTTTTATAACGGTCTATTATTCTAATAATATTCTAAATACAACCTTTTGTTTATTAATTTAACTTGCTAAATATTAGAATGGTGAAAGTATAAAAGAGAATTTAAATTATATGTGGACTTAATAAAAGAAGCTTTAATAAAAAGATTTAAAATACAAACAACACATTGAGTCATTGAAAAAAATATGATTATTATTTGGATATGCGATATCCGTGGCAGCGTCTCCGTAGCCGATATGGAATTGATAACAGGAAGGTGACCAACGTTAGAATAGACAGCTGTAGTAAATTTTTAAAGTTGGCAGCACTGACTGGTGATAAGGGCTATGATAAGGCTTTCATTTTTAAAACAATGCCGTAACTATATGGGAAATTTGACAAAATTTTAATTGAAGCAAATTTGTTCAATATTTAACACAAAGTATAATTTTACATATTGATACACATCTGTAAAATGTGTAAATTTATTTGAAAAATCCAATAGTTAGGATGTTTAGAAAATGATTTGATCCGGGAACTCGAAAACATCCCCATGAGGTTGCCTACAGGTTACGTTTGTTAAGCTGTCTATTTGTGCAAGGGTTTCTTTTTACTTTTCCTCATTTATACCGTAGGTATATAAGAAAAGTATTAAGTTTCCGAAAAAATCCAAAACCGGATTGTCATGGTATTTATCCGTTTGAAGTGTTTTTCTCTGGTATTTATTGAGTAGTTTTCTCGAAGTTGTCTGTCTGTATGCGTGTGTGTGTGTATGTGTCTGTTATCATCGAAGCTCCTAGTGTATTTATGGTTTATTTTCTGATATTACACAATTTTTTTTAAAAAACGTGCACAAGTCATTTGATAATTGAACTAATGC
Organism: Microvelia longipes; assembly: GCA_018340805.1. Taxonomy (NCBI): domain Eukaryota; kingdom Metazoa; phylum Arthropoda; class Insecta; order Hemiptera; family Veliidae; genus Microvelia; species Microvelia longipes. The sequence continues at coordinate 47,712,577 of JACMZG010001908.1, read as the reverse complement.
TGATAATGAAATGAAACTTCGCACTTATGCTAGTCTTATAAATGGCTACATGTGTGCCAAATCACAATCTGATCACAACATTTTGTCGCGTTTTATGATTTTTATTATAAGTCATAAATGTTAGGTTGATAACGTCATAAAAAAATATTTTCTGGATAGCACAACTGTGCTTAGACTGATTTTAGTACTAAGTTCAAACTTTCTAGCATAAAGTCACTGGGAGCTGCGATAATAACAGACACACACACACTCATGCACATTCAGACAGTCAACTTCGTAAAAACTTCTTAGGAGGTTTTAAAAACACCTGAAACGGATAATTCCGCTGACATCCCAGTTTCGAAATGTTTTGCAATCCCAATACTTTTCCTATACACCTACGGTATAAATGAGGAAAATGAAGATTGATTATCCTTTGGTTTTCCTTCATTGGTTTTGCCAATCTTATAACTATCTGTAGATATAAAAGCAAATAAAGCAGTCTAAAAGCAAACTATGCAGCGTTATGAAAGAAAAAAATTAAATTTATTATCATTTCATAAGGAAATTGTGTTGGATGCAGGGGAATAACGCATATAAACATTTATTGATTTAATTAACGCATATAAACATTTATTGATTTAATGCTATTATTCATTTTCAATAAAGATTATTAAGTTCTACAAATAATTATTTTTGGTCTTGAATGTTGAAAGTAAATCAAAATCGGGGCCAAGGAAATACAAAACAATTGTTTATGCGTTTTAAAACAAAAATATAAGGAATTGTCTGTCACAAGGGTTATAAGAAAGTAAAATTGCCTCACAAGAGACAAACAGGCAATGTTGCATTCGTGCAAAACATTCTGTAAGACATAAAAATATTATTAATTGAGAAGACTTATCGATGAATTATCCTAAACAACTTAGATAATTGATATAATCAAAAGACCGGGTACGGGATACGTCGGGACTTTTCTTCGCTTTATTGGAGCTTTATTCTGAGCGGTCACCCACCCATATACTTGCCGAATTGAAATAAAACTCCATATCATTGCATAAAGGGATATACTCATGTCAAATTTCAACTCAATTGAATAATGTTTTAATTTTAAATTTTTTTTTTAAACGTATACTTTGCGAATAACTTGGCAAATTTGTTGATCTTATGTGCCAAATTTCACATCGATTCGATATTTATTCCGTGTTTTATGAATTCATAATGTCATTACTAATGGTTAATGGCATCATAGCAGAATTAATTTCCCAGACAAAGAAATTATTTTTGTCAACTAACATACATTGTAGTAGTATAATTATTACCATTTGACATTTTAGAGGAAGCGTCATTATTGGCTTCATCTCAGCAACATTTTAAAATGTGTTTAAATAAGAAACTCAGTAGCTCCTTGACTTTCGTTTTTAGCCCATTAATGGAATATGATCTAATAAAGTAAAGGACTAGAATTGTTTTCTCAAGTCTCTTTATGAATAAGGATCAAAAGCGTCAAGGAAAGATGCTAGTTGTCGACGTTATAAGTTTTCTAACCTTTCTTAGGCCCCGAACCGGTCCTATGTCAACCACGTGCCGAAACAACCACAACTTCTAAACCACTTCACTCAACAAGAATAATATGGTAAGACAGGCGCACGCCATATGGTACACTGTCCCGCAAAAACCCTAAGAAAAAATACTGCACAAAGTCTAATAATTATATCCCTGCAAAAAAAAAACAACGTAAAAAATAAATAAAAACGCCCTTAAACTAAATGAAAGATGAGAAAAATAAGGTTTTACGTCCATTCAGACGAGCCGACTTTTATTCCAAACAAGGCTAATTGGAATTTATGACTGATTCTGGGTTTGTTTTTAACCTTTCCTCTTAGTTAGTAATAATTAAAGAGTACAACTCAATCCCAGTTAATTAAAACTAGTTTTTTTCTACAAACAGTTACATTGTTAACAAACACGGATTAATAATATGATATATTTACTATTGATACAAACTAATATTAATGATATTTTTTTATTAATATAAAACAAACAAATAAAACTTGTTTTGAATTAAAAATTCCAATTACACTTTAAACGAAGGCTGTGCAGTGACATTTTATTTATTTGATAAAAGGTAATCTTAATCCCATAACAAAAATTAATAAATGTAAAAATTTGCATTTATCAAAAATTTTACATTTTTTAGTAAAAAAGATAAAAATATGCTTAGTTGTATCAGCATTGGTAGTGGTAAAGGCAATAAGAACAAGTCTGGTGGGTAGACCACACAATTTGATCCTTTTTACCAACCACTAAATCACCACTTATTACCACACCTCCTTATTTTCATCAAGCCTACTAAGATGGATAAAGGTGAGAAAGTCCTACCACCTTAAAGAGTTCAGTTTATCCTCGCGTAACTCTTCTGCTTCGAATAATCCTTCATACATTCTTAATACGAAATAAAAAGCTGCGGACGGCGATAAATGCTTGTCTCACGACTTAGTGACCAGGCTGAAAGAATTCTTTCAGCTAGGTTGGAAATAATGTGAGATGCCTACAGACCCGAATATTGAAAATCTGTAACGGTTAAATTCAGCTACTCATAAGCAGTTGAATTCGGAAAAGTTAAGGACTATACAAACTAAACTACTAATGAATGTGAAGTTGCAGACGGGGATAAATGCTTGGCTCCGACAAATGGGCTTGTGTCCGGATATGGAGGGTAACAGGATCCTTTCAGCAAGGTTAGAACAGACCCTTGCTGTTGAGTGCACCACAAATTACTCGCCAGAGACTCAAAGCTTAAAAAATAGAAAGTTTGTTACGGTTAACTTTTGAAGACTTCAAAAGTCAAGATCAACTGTTGTAGATTTCCATTGAAGCTTATATTGAAACACTGGATGTAAGTCAAACTTATTGACTTACATCCAAATAGAAAACCGTCTAACCGTAACACGTAGTGGGACGATAACTCAAATAATATAATAAAGATGACAAACAGAAAGAAGAGATCATTACAAGGGCGAAGAGGCAAAACAGATAAAAATAAAATATACAAACACATACATATAACACGAAGAAAAACAGGACGGAGAAGTGGTATTATAACGATGAATACTCTTATTACATGCATGTAATAAGGTAGATGATTAGCTAAATCCATTGAGACCGGTTTTAGCTAATCAATCAGGCCATTTTAAGTGGCGCAAGTCGCATACATAGATCTCCTACCTCCTCAATGGTTAGCCTACTATCCAAGTCAGTCAGAAAAATAACTGGTCCCGTAGGGGCCACGGCGGGCCAAGCAGATTCGCAAAGCGTGTCTGTGACGCGAGGTTGCCTTGGAGCAGAATGGAAATTCGTTAAATACCTGGAAAAATGAAAATTGCCAAAATACCAGGCCAAATTTCATAAATTAAAAAATAATAATGATAAACGACAACCAATACACAAGGGACACTTTTTGATCGGACAAAAAGACCTAGGAAACAACGGCCACAAAGAGGCCACGAGCCGCAAGTCCCTGTTCGTACTAAGTTTTATGACATTTAGTTGCACCGTTTAGAGTGTTTACAATAAAAGTGCACATTCATCCGCACACATTTACATAATAACTTTTTTCGGACTTTTTGAATATTGGGTCCTGAACCTGAAACATGTATAAGTGACGTCCAAAATTTAGGTGTGGTTTATTTAGCCACTGCAATCCTTTCTTTCCAATCATAGTAGCTGGAGAAGAAAAACGTAAATATTATAGAATAAAAGAGAAATTTGAACAATCGTGAAAATCGAAACTTTCAAATAAATAAAATCAGAGTCTGATCTAGATCGCTCGAATTATTAACAACAAATCTTTAAACGCGGTCCGTCTTTAGTTTTTTTAACTCTCCATCATTCCAAATCAGAAATCTGCATCTTATGATTTAAATAACTATTATCTGCTCTTGAAAAAATCAAAGCCTATGCGTGCACTTAAAATAAAAACTGAATAAAGTACTTTATTTAAAGATTCAAAAATGGCCTGAAGAAGTTTATGTGGGGCGAGGCAGGGCGCTCCTCTTTATAATGGCTCCACATGTAAGATATCCCTAAAGGCATATCCACATGTATTCGAAATCCATATCAATTGCGAATGAGAAATATAAGGTTAGCACAGCTCTCCCACTTCCAGCTTTCTAACCTTTTAACAAGTTTAGTCTTGACTAAGGATTTTTTTACTATTTTTTTTATTATCTCTCTAAATTTATATTGAAAGGTTTACTTACAGTACTTTATAGAAGATTCAAAGTCTTTTGCCTCGGGACAGTTGCACTTCTCAAGATAAATTTAAAATGAAGAATGTTTTGAGACTTAAATAACATAAATATATAAGACACAAATAACTCCTAAACTAAAAACTTCAAAATTATTAAATGTTAAATTATTAATAATTTAGATTGAATCATTGAAGTTGATCAAAATGAGAAGTGTCGCTATTCAGTTTTTCTCGCTTCACTCGATCTCAAAAGATAAAGGAAGTGCTAATGCTTCTTCCTTGACCTCAAAAGGTTGAGGATAAATTTTGAATGATATCTTCCTTTACTTCAAAACACGGAGGATAAATGCTAATGTCTTTTCCTCAACCTTAACACACGGAGCATAAAATGCTAATATTTTCTCCAAGACCTCAAAATATGGAGGATAAAATTCTAATGCTTTCTTCTTCGACCTCAACACACGGAGGATAAAATGTTAATTTTTCTCCTCTACCTCAGAATAAGAAGGAGAAAGTTCTAATGCTTTTTTCTTGGACCTCAATACACGGAGGATAAAGTGCTACTGTTTTCTTTGACCTCAAAAGATGGAGGATAAAGTTCTAATGCTTTCTTCTTCGACCTCAACACACGGATGATAAAGTACTAAATTTTTTCTTTGATAAGGTGCTAATGTCTTTTCCTTCTAATCTTTCATCCTAGACTATATTTTTCTTCTATAGACTTCTAAAAGATGAAGGAATGAAGGAGTAGAATAAAGCCACAATGTGTAAAGTATTGTAAGTTTTGACTCGCTTTGCAAGTCCTTCTTCAGATAGATATTGGTCGAAACAGGCAACATCTACTCATACAGCAGCCTAATTACTTTAACTAACTTAAACCCATAATAGAGGAAATACTGGTGAAAGTACTTGGAAAGAAAATCTCGTTTTTATTCATCAAAACACATTTGAACTGATAATTTGTTCGTACCTCCTCCCCACTAAGACCACTTGTCCAGATTTTGGAATCGTTTTCGGCTTTTTATGGTCAATAACCATACTACTACGTTCCATAACCAATACGTACGGTAATAACCAACTACGTTCTGACAAACAATGCCAGCAATAACCGGAAATAAATGCTATTAAAATAACTATTTAAAAGAAGGTAAGGTTACTTTTAGTTTATAATGATTATTATCTGTGATTGAAAGTTATTGTTTGCAAGTAATGGTAACTGGATAACTTACCACTTGTGTTTAATATACCTAAAAGCGACAAAACTAAGGGGGTGACAGAACAGTAAGAAAGTAGGAGAAACTTTCTTTCTTCCTTCGGAGAAGCATTTTAATAACATATGTATAAAAAAATCATAACGATTAATTTTGAAACGGTTAACAAGTAAATCTATGTTACATGAAACGATTAAAAAAACGTAGCTATTTTAAAAAAAAAATGTCATACATAAACTTAGTATTTTCTGACATGTTATACTTTATAATTGACATTATACTTTATTATTGACAACATTACTTTATTATGGACAAAATTACTTTATTATGGACAAAATTACATTATTATTGACACATTACTTATTATTGACATACTTTATTAACATTACTTTATTATTGACAACATTACTTTATTATTGACAACATTACTTATTATTGAAACATTACATTACTTTATTATTGACAATACTTTATTTTGACAACATTACTTTATTATTGACAACATTACTTTATTATTGATTTGATTATTATTGACAATATGAACAAATACTATGTATATATTATAAATAAAAATATTTTGTAATTTTAAAATTTAACAACAACAAGAATCAATATACGATCTGATTATTAATAATTACAACTATCGTGTTTTAAGATTAATGGAAAAGCTGTCAAAACCAAAACAATCTAATGACATTTCATCAGTTATCCAATCACTGAAAATGTTTCAAAATGAGATCACTCAATATAAAATTTTATTAATTTTAATTTTAACTTTGTCATATTTGCAATGAAACTTGTGCTATACAAGTTTATATGTGACGCGGTATAGTATTAAAACAACGACATGAGCTGATAAGAATTTTAGTAAATTTTTATTTGAATGACAAATTCACTGCAGTTATCTTTTTATGGTAAATTTCGTGTAAACAAATTTTTCCTATTTGGTGTTTTTTTATTTTAAAACTGTTTATTTAGTCATAAGATAAGCAGGCAAGGATATGGCATTTAAAAAGTTAGTATCGTAGTTTATATAATGTAGATCCTGATTCCATTAGGTAGGTGTAGTGATGGAACCAGAGTGGATAGTGATGGATGGACCGAGCTAAATGATAAATTACTCTACTTCGCTTCTAGCTCTACATCTCTCAAACCGACATATCTTTTTGTTTCTTTTAGAAGAGAAATTTTTGTAACTGAACGGTTCATTATGATCTGGCAAGGCTATAGACCTATAATACTTCGCGTTCTGCTTCTTTTTTTAAAAAAATAAATAAAACGGAATATTTCATTACCTCATTTTAAGCAACTTTTAAATTATTAAAGGGTAGTTATAGACAGGCATAAGATCAAATTTTCAAGCAGGACATAAATGAATATCTAAATTTCATAAATCATATAATTTCGGCTCTGAATTTCGCAAACCTGGTAAATTTCCAGTTCAAAACCTAACCAATCCAGTTCATGCTTAAGTTTCCGGTATATGCTTTATAACCTGAGCAGTTTATGCTTTACAGTCGGAATATCAGCAATTTTACTTGTTTCTCAGTTATCGTATATTTTTCAAGGAAAGTGATGTATTTATACCTTAGGTTGTTTAAAACTTCAGCATAGCATAAAATTTTTGGCCCACATACAATGGTCAGTTTATGCTAATCTTCAAAATTTTTCAAAGGGTTTCCTTCGAAAAATCCAGGCTAACGAGTAAAAGTGATGCTGTTCTGACTGCAAAGTATAAACCACGCGCCATAATTTTTTTTGTTACAAACTTATAAAGTCTGTAAACTTATAAAAATATAACGATGAAAAAGTTCCTCTGGAACCAAGATTCGATTCCGGACACCCGCCCAGAATCGTACCCGAATCTCCGGTTTGGGTACTTTGAATATTCCGTTATTTACCACGGATTTATTTAACTTTTTGGTTACTTAAGGTGGACAAATCGATTTTGGACTGGTTTAATTCAATTCAGCATCCCATTAAAACATAAATTAAGTTCTTTTTCTAGGGGAAAAATTGTATTCTTAATTTAATGGACTTTTAAAACATTTTGCTGAATCAGCGAAACATGTTAATGATTGCACAACAACTTTGTTTGCAACAACAATGTTAATAATTTGTTTGCAACAACATGTTAATGATTGCATAACAACTTTGTTTGCAATGGGCTTAGTGTCCTTACCAAGGTTTATTTTTGTATCAACCTTGTTTTAAGTTTTATTTAAAAATATTTCCCGTCGACGATTAGTCCATTTGTCGTTATCCTAATTTAATAATAGGATAATGGATAAGGCCTCCCCCCCCCCCCTATTTAACTATATCAAAGTTAGTTAAAAATCCGTGATGTCTGTCATATTAAGTTTCGGACGTATAAATTAAGGAAGAAGAAGAAAACCTTTTAAATTGTGCCAACTTAGGACTGGAAGCGTTGTAAAAAAAGTTTTACTATGAAATAAAGAATTGAATTTATTTATTAAGACAGATATATTTCATTACTGCTCTCTCTTATTATCTACTTTCTTAACCTGTGAGTTATTGTCAAAGCAATAAATAATAATTGCACGACGTATTAGCATTATCCTTAGCTCAATTTGCATAAAGTTTTACACGCTGCTTGAAATTACTGTGTTTTCAACTTTATTTCGTACTTTAGTTCCAACAACTACTTAACAACTCTGATAGTGCTGGAGTTAGATTATTCCTTCAAGTGATGGTGTCAAGTCAGGATTGTTGATGTTTGATCAAAATTAGAACTTCCCTTTTGGTAGCCCTTTCCATTCTTCTATATAACGTTTTAAAATAGAGGGAAACAGCTTATTAAACACAAAAACTTGAATACAAGGAAATGCATAATATTATAACAATATGCGTACTAACCATGTCAACATGAACATGCGTCACAAAATAACAACATGTATTGTACTAACCCTGTCAACAAGAACATGCGTCACACAATAACAACATGTATTGTACTAACCATGTCAACATGAACATGCGTCACAAAATAACAACATGTATTGTATTAACCATGTCAACAAGAACATGCGTCACACAATAACAAGTTCCTTAAAGAAGTTCCTCCAATGTCCACTAAGTGGGCGCTAGCACTTTACTACAAATAAGGTTATATCAAAGAATAAGTAATATAAGAATGTCAGAGAAATACGACAATTTCTGACAGGAGGTGGGGGTGAATTTGGGAGAAGGCGCCACTATAAGGTGCTGATCTCTAATCATTATTGAAATAATTGACTGATTGATATTGGATGACAGGGGCCTTCTTATTTATATTAAGTATATAAATAAGAGGAGTACATGGTCCTGCTTGCAGGACCACAATAATAATTTTCTTGATTTTCGGAGGGTAAATCAAAATGATTTACACTAAAGTGATGTAAAAATTCAGTCAGTTGGGACACAGTACTCCAACTCTCTGGTTTGAGTTGATTTTTCATTAAAACAGGGGCTTGTTACATGAACAGCGCTGCATAGAAGATATAAATAGATGAAAGAAGATACATAAAATAGAAGAATAATAATATAGATAGAAGTTATAAAGCATAAATCGGAACCTTAAGAAAAAATGGATTGTTGAGCACAGAAGTTTTGATCTTGCGCCGCCCTTATCAATATTGTTTTCAGCTTTAAATCTAGATGTCTATTTATGTTTATAAAGAATGTAAACAAGTAAATTTTAAACTTATATAAACATTTTTAGTTGTTTATAAGGTTATTTGTTTAAGAAATATGATAATTTTTTTTTCTTTTCATATTTTTAAAAAGATATCATTAAAAGAACAAAGAAAAAAACATTCCATGTTTAAAGATTAATTGAAGTCAATATCACACAGCTTAGTATTAAGAAATGAATACGTAAAGACGAACTTACCTTAACAAAATTAAAGATGTTTTAAATTAAAAAATATCTGTCACAGTGTAATATAATCGTTCAAACTTCAGTAACCACAACATTGAACATAATAATTCTTATATGAACAAATACTTCAAGCCCACTACATCATTTACTTGACAAATTTACGAATATAATTACAATGTAAAGTAACTACATTAATACCAAAAAAATACAAAATAAAATATATATACAACTAATTTTTAAAAACAACTTTCAATTATTTACAAACTGATAAGAAACAAGGTTGCTGCATAGAAAACAAAAAATATTCGAATAAATCAGTGTTGCCAAAAGTGGTTTGCTAAATAACAAGACGACAGTAGCGCATTCTCTTATCTGGATTAGCGAAACATACTAGCGCATCCTGTTGATTGGATTATGAATTGACCTTTTATTGTCCGACATAATAAATCTCAGGACTATTTTTCTTCTATTTATTTATTCTTTGGGTTATATATTACTTTCCTTGTTCTTCTTACTTTTTTTTGTTTATCAAATAAATAATGGAACGTTTTTGTTAACGAAGTTTTGTTAATTATTTATTATCAAGTATGTAATAATCATGGATAGTGAATCAGGCATTGAAAATACGCCGCCAGAATTGAAACTTTTGACCAACGCGGCGGTCGAAAGAAAGCTACCGGCAAATTTTTACACATTATACTGTGTAAAAATAAGCATATATGCTACACCACTGGTAATGGCTTTTAACCTGGCTCCATATACTGTCTCGCTTCGCTCGACTGTAAATATAGTTACAACGGTAAAAAATGAACTACTTCACAGTCATTTAACATAATATACTAATAAGTCTTCGTAGCGAAAAAAAAATATTTTAGCTATGTTTTTAGGCTTTATAGTTGCATTTTACAGTCTACCTCTGAAAACCAATTTATTTTATAACACTTTATCAGCTGATTACTGATAAGACATAGTATTCACGATCAGTTCGAGCGTGATGGTGTATTGAGATCCAGTCAGTGGACGTATTCGATACACAGAGTCTACAACACGATTCCGTCTACACTGAGTCGCAGGATTCAGGTTAGATTATTTAGGTCTGACAGCTCGTTAAAACTGAAATAATTTATTCCAAAGTTTTTTGTTTACTTATAAAACTATAGGAGAAATATTCATATCTATGTAGGTATAAAACACAAAATTTTATAGCTCTATTAATTTATTTCCAATTAGTACAACATAAAAAAAATAATTTATAAGAAATATTATAAAACTAATTTGCTTAGAGGTATTCTATGGACAGGTATAAGGGTCGGTGCGGATATGGAAACGACGCGTGACCACAATCTCACCCTAATTGGAAATATCTACTAAGATTGATGAAAGAAAAAATATGTTATACAAATAAAAAATCCCTATACCTATTTTGAAATTTTGATTAGGTCAAGATCCACTATAGTTTTTTGCTGGTATTTGGTATAATGAAATATGTTTAGCTATTCATAACTCTAAATAAAGTTTGCTAATAAGCTTATAAACATAATAGTTAGTTAATGTAGCTTTTTAGTAGTTTTATAGTAAGTATAATTTGTCAAGTTTAATACTTGAAATTATTGTTTTGTTCCTGTCTTATTATTTTGTACTTTTGTATGTTTTTAGTAATATTTTTGTATTTTTTTTATTCTTTTCTGAAGATGATCCAAATGGATAGAAATATATTGTTCCTGTTTAAAAAAACATTAATTATTAAAGTCGTTCTTTTCCTAATAGTAAACATAATAGTTATGGAATAGTTATAGGTATGGAATAGTTTATTAATAAAATTGAATACAAGATATACTAGGAATATAGGGAATTATAATAGAAATAATAAGTATATACAAATAACAATTGAAAGTACGACTGCAAAAAATAACTAAAAGACGATAAAAATAAAATGGGTGCCAACTTGGTCAAAATAAATGGCCAGTTGCCACCCTTAAACACCACCAAGAGGTGAGAATACGAAGAAAATAATATTAATAATAATGCTCGTCAGCCATTATTATTGCAGCCCATCAGGGATAACCCCTGCAGGAACTACCTTAAGTGGTAATAGCAACCGTTACGCTCCAAGAGTTCTCTAAAGTTGGCGATGATTTATTTAAACAATAATCATAAACTGAGAGTGTAACCTGGGATGCGAACCCCGGATCTCCTTGATGTTTAAGGTCAGTATAATAACTGACACCGTATCGACCTCGACTACGGAGGCGGCTTATATGGAATTACAGGAATAATATTCAGCTTGTTTCTTAATTCGATTGAGAATCCACTGATTGGTTGGAGTTATGTGGGTCTGTGGTAGGTAAAAAAATAAGAACAAAAAAAGGTAAGCCTCGAGAGAGCGGGGCTTGTGGGTAGGGAGAAAGGGCGGTAAGTGAAGTCACTTCTCATAACATATGATAAAAGTTAAACACCATCGAGCATGGTCAGTGCCTCGATGGGTGACCGCTGGGAATGAAACTGATGTATTTACTATCTGATTAAAGTGAGTCGGAAGACGACGTGTTTTAGTATAAATATAACGACTTGTATATACAGAGGACGAGCGAAGCGAGTCCGAAGTAGGGAGGAAGAGCGTAGCAAATTTGATGTGATGAGGAAAAGTTCCGAGGTACTCTGCGTCCGATTTATTATTATTATTGTTCATTGAATAACTATATTTTTAAATAAAACTCTTGATTCTTCCATTTTATTGTTTTAATTCAAAGATAATTTATGGCTAACAAAATAGTTATTGGACTGTTAAAAATTAAATTCTAGGTTAATTAATAAAGACTACAGTCCTATAGAAATTTTATTTAAATAAACATTAATAACAGACGTTTCGTATGGCGAAGCCAGGCATCTTCAGTGTAAACAAAAACCAAAACAAACAACCAACACCAAAAATATTTAGTAAAGCATACCAAAACCAAAAGAACATCACAAAACTTTACCACAGTTAAACAAAATAAATTTGAAATACAAGGAAAAAAACACAATAGCAAGTTAAAAAACAAAATAAAAAAATGTTTATTTAAATAAAATTTCTATAGGACTGCAGTCTTCATTAATTAACCTAGAATATAATTTATGGCGTTTGATTTAAAGAATTATGTTAAATTGCTTGATTGTGAACTTAAAAGTTACATCATTACCAAGATTAACAACGAACACGACTAATAAGACTTGAATAATCGCGAGTAGTTCAAAATTGCGCCTCAGAGGACTTGAAATTCTTAGTTAAGTGTGAGGTTTAAATAGAATCGATAGATTAAAAGAAGGATCAAAAAATTATCATACTAGTCTCGATTTGAAATATAGCGGAACTAAAGAAAAACTAATGATCAAAAATTCATAAGCAGTAAAGCTATAATAAAGGTCATAGGTTATTAGAACTCTTTGATTTAAAAATAAAATATATGCAGAAAGCAATGAATAAAATTATAAAAATGAAGTTTGGTGGAGTGGAGGTTGTTTTAAGGTGGAAGAAAAAAGGGTATAAAAAGATTCATATGGGTTTTATGAGCACATAGCCTCCAGCGACAAACTGCATATAACGGCAAGAGAATTTGACCAACGAGGATCAAAGAGAGTCTTAAGGATCAACATGAAGAGCGTGTAGATGCAAAAATTATTCCTTAGATAAGAAATAAGTTTGATACTCCTAATAGCCATGTATTGGAATAAAGCATCAAGTATATGGATAATTCTTAATAATCATAGGCCTTTCGCCAGATTATTTTCATAAATATAGTATATCTCATTAAATTGAGAGGCTTGGAACATCTTTTTTGGGCTCTCAGGAGCTCTATGTAAACTTATTGTAACCTTTTCCAAGTGTGTGTTAAGGTTATAATAAATCTAGCGTTGTCGGTTTTGTGTTTTGAATTGTATTATAAACGTAATATAAATAATAATAAACATTAGTTTTACTGTAATTTTGTACTGCTTAATTGATTAAATTAATAATATTGATTAAATTAATAATGAAAGCTGTTCAGGTTACTTTTGCGTTGCTTTAACGTTCAACAACTCTACACATAGTAAAAGTAAACTATACTTTACGGAGGAGCTTATTTTAAAAATGCCCTTAATCAATTTTTATATATTTCGTTATTATTTTTTATTAGGCGTGTTATCCCTAAATGTGGCAGATTTTGATTTCACAATTTAAAACTATTATTTAACTTTTGAAAAACATTGCTTTTGCATTTAATTGTACTGTATCCAGGGTACAGTTTTATTAGGGGTCATCCCTAATAAAAGGGATGATGTGCTAATGATTAAGACTCAGATTAAAGTTTTTCTTCGGGTAATAAGTAAAGTTGGATTATTTTGAAATTTGACACGCAAACGAGCGAAGCGTCACGAACGCGTACTGAAATATAAACTAAACGATACATGCCGAGTTTGAAGTGGCGAATATGATCGTGACTACCTGGCTTATTCTATTCCATATACCTGGCTTATTCAATGATCTCACAACTTTTTGCACTAGACTTGGCTCTTTTTTTTACAAGCATGTGTTTTTGTTGGGATCTAAGTTTTAACTTGATTTAAGAATAAAACTACCAAGTTTAACTCGATTTGATTTAATTTTATGTAATCCATTTTGATTTAGACGTATTTGGAAACTTTGGGCGTTCAAAGCTACATTTCATTTTATTGTTCTCTAAATCCAGTCTTAGGATGGACACCTGAATGTAACTATATACGGCAAATTGAAGTAATTTTCACACAAGGAATGTACTCCTATCATTAATTTATTTTAACGGCACTTAGGTCAAAAGGAAGCGAACTTATGTTAAAAGGACCAATCTGACCAAGCTGCCAAAAATCTACTCAGTTTAAGCAGAAAGGTTCTCATCCTTCAAGTAAGTTCAATATTAACTAATCATTGTCACCTTCACAAACACCTTCATGATATCTTCAAAGATAACCCAATGTACAGGCTTTGATTGCAAATCCTGCCCATTGGAGTGCAGCGCAAATGTGGTCTATCCTCAACACCAGGACCTTTCAATATTCATAATTATAGTTCAAACGGACAATCAGATACTTTTTTCAACTAATATTTTTTCAATTCAAAACGCATATTAGAATAATTTTAAGACATGAAAAGTTTTAGCTCAAAAACAGGATTTGACGCTGTATTCATGGTTGTTAAAATCATATATAGAGATAAAGCTTTATTCTTTTAAGACAAATGAAGCAGCTTTAAGTTCACAAGTTGCGTGCTAAAATATTCTTTTTAAGTCCTACCCTTAACAGTCGATTAGTCATACTCCTAAAAGTACCGGGACTGACAGGCCGTGTCTGTTCGTTAGGAAAGAGAACGTGACCTGGACTAGATATGGTACAGTATGGAACCGATTAGTAGTATCAACCATATTACTTTTATATCCGTGGACTTAGCTTTAAACTTGCTCAAGAAGTAGAAAGGACTTTGATTCTTTTCTTAAAAAGACTTTGTTACTATAGTCAACACAGATACAACTGAAATGGAGTCTGCATATAATCTACGAAGCATTCAAAATAGATAAACATCCTTATTCAATTAAATCCTGCAATCGGCGGCATGGAATATTGGTTGATACTCCAACCAATATTCTTGTGACTTTGTCTGTGGTTCGAATGAGGTCAGGAAAACTACTTTGTATCTAAACAGGCAATAAGCAGTTTTATATTCTTCTGGCACGTGTGGCAAAAAGTGCAAAGTTTGGTAAATTTTAATAATAACTATCAGCCAATCCATGCATGGTTAGTTTTAGCAGTAAATCAAGTATTGTAATTCAATCAATCAAAGCAAATGCAATATTGGTATTCACTTAAATTCAACTATTCGTGTTTTGCAAAACTCGGTCGTATCAAATGATAAATATGATAAATTTTGCACAATCTGCATGTGGATATTTTGTAGTGCAATCAAGAGAGCAATTTAATTTTATAGTCCAAGAGGTAAGCCTAAAAAAATTTGACTAATTTTGTAGTACTTTAACCCAAATTGTTCTGGTTTGAAAAGCCAATATTTTTCAAAGAAATTCGCTGACTTTGCATAAATTTACTATTTTTGGTTGTTTTGAAAGAGCCATAACTTTGATTGTAGTCATTCGATTTTGATGGTTTAACACTCGTTTTATACAACATTTTATCACCTTTATAAAATGTTTTCTTCATGTTTTGCACACGACCCACCGGGGCATGCGCAATGGCTCCGGCTCCACTCTGAATAGGCAGACTATATTGTTTTCTTTATAGTTTGAAATATATTTTCAGAAAAATTTGGTTTGAAGTAGTACAAAATGAGTCACATTTTTCAGGTCTGGCTCTTGGACTATGAGGAAATATAACCATTTATAACGATACTTATCACGATAGAAGTTATGTAAGTGTAAGCTGTGTAAGTATAATAAGTGTAATATATTTTAGGATGTATAGGTGTAATATTAAGATAAAGTTTAATATTAAGAAAATCGATGCCTCTAAGGTCATCGGTTACTAATTAGGGTCGAATAAAAATATTCGACGAAAAATAAGTTGCTCGGCATTATTAAGGCTGTTTGTCTCGCCTGTTTACCTAAGCCAGATAGTAACACAAAGGTGGGCTTTGTCTGGACACACAATTAATACCGATTTTCACGGTGGTGTGCCGCAGAGACGTGCTTGGAGCACGCGACTGACTGCTTGATAGTTTGTTTTACTTGATCCCGTATCCTATTCCAATAATATGGGATGAAGGTGTCAACCCGTACATGAGATTCCATCCCTCACTTCTTCAAACTCCGCTTCACCCCGGGCATAATCGGGTTATTGCTTTATACATTCCCCTCCCGTTCCAACTCCCTTTTTTCAGGAGGATCGTGAGCCGCCGCATCGTAAGTCTTTTTTTTCGAAAGTCTTTGCCCAATTCCTGTCTGATCATACTTGCATGGAGTTTAGAGTTTCTTCTTTCCTCTTAATGAAAAGAATAAGGACACTGGTGTATCCCAAACCAAACAAAAAAGATTTCTTTTACCTTTTGGTTTTATCAGGTAAGGAAAGATGACTCGTCAAAATATTGCGTCCCAATTAGGATTACGTGGATAGAACCGCGTTAAGAGAATCGCGTCAAATTCAAACATCCAGAAGAAACCAAGAATTAATGAACCAAGCCTAAAAATCACGGTGAGATTCTTTAAGGTTGGAGGCTGCAACAAAAACTAATAGTGTGTGATCTAATGTAGGTATATACCAGTTGGTTGAGACCAAAAAATCTAGGACTTTACAATAATACAATGTCTAGAAGGAGCACACTGATAACACGAAAGCAGATTCACTGGCGGTCTTAACTAAGGCTGCCAACCAAACAAGACAATTCTTTTAACTATGTTGGCAATACTTCCAGTTGCTGAATTATTAAATAAAATTATAAATTAATGATCTATTATATATGTATAAAATGGTTTATTATATTTTTTGTATGATGAATTGCATTTTCACGGTTTTAATAAAAATATATGACCTATAGTTTTGATGTGAGTTGTATTTGCACTATATAAACCAAGGAGAGAAACTCCTATACTAACCTGTGTAAAAATATTCAGACATGCGTGATCAGCTGATAGCTGGCTCAAAAATAAAATATTCGTGATTCAAAGTCCGTAGCAGCGCCACCTTTGCTTTTAAGAAATTGATAACGAAAGGATGATCGTTGTTTAAGTCCTTATGGGGCTTTTATGGATTTTTTTATTTGTGATGATTATTTCTTAATATTTTCTTTCAAAGTGCTTTAATTTAATTAATTTTACGGCGTATGAACTCAGTAGAATCACTATTTCATTGAAAAATATGGTTTAAATGGGCTGTCACGAGTATTTAAATTGAGTGATAAGAAGGCGAAAATCACAATATATTTTATTTTATTAATTGTTAATTAATGTTACTTTTAAATCATTTTAGTTTGCACAAAAACATAAAATTACCTTTTTATAGCATTAAATTGTATTTAAATTAAACTGATATCAAGCCGATTTTCACCATAATGATGTTTAAATTTATTAATTGCTAATCAATTTTATTGACTCACTAAAATAATTAATAACTTACTAAATTCACATTTTTGTAAACTACTAGGATATTCAGTAAGAATGTGAATTAAAATATGCCACGGTTCTGTAGTACAATAACAGATTACAGTAGACACGCAGTGGCATGTCTCAAAATAATTTAGAACACAAATTTAAATTGAAGTAATGCTACTAACACGAATTTAGAAGACTATTGCGAAAGAAATTTAAATTATTATAAAGAGAGCGAAGTGATGATTGACAAAGTTTTTACTTATTATAAATATTATTTTGTCATTATAGACCAAGAGCCCAGGGGTGTTTTGTTAATAAAAGTGTAATGGCTGAACCGGTCTCAATTTTATGTAAATATCTTCCTGAACAAGGATCTGCAATTCTGCAGACTCGTATCGGATGGGCGTCCCTGGCAGAACACACTTTACATGTCAAATTTACCACCGAAGTTAATAAAAAGTGTAATAGCTGGAAACGGGTTTAATTTTTCGTAAATACCTTCCTGAACAAGGATCTGCAATTCTGCAGACTCGTATCGGATGGGCGTCCCAGGCAGAACGCACTTTACATGTCAAATTTACCACCGAAGTTAATTAAAAGTGTAATAGCTGGAAACGGGTTTAATTTTTCGTAAATACCTTCCTGAACAAGGATCTGCAATTCTGCCGACTCGTATCGGATGGGCGTCCCAGGCAGAACGCACTTTACAGGTCAAATTTAACACCCAAGTTAACAAACAGTGTAATGGCTGGAACCGGTCTCAATTTTTCGTTAATACCTTCCTGAACAAGGATCTGCAATTCTGCCCACTCGTATCGGATGGGTGTCCCAGGCAGAACCTTTGACCCCTAAAGTGCGTTCTGCCTGGGACACCCATCCGATACGAGTCGGCAGAATTGCAGATCCTTGTTCAGGAAGGTATTTACGAAAAATTGAGACCGGTTCCAGCCATTAAACTTTTTATTAACAAAACACCCCTGGGCTCTTGGTCTATTAGAGGGCGTTCGTAAAAAAAATCCTTAGGGATATACGCTAAATGATAGAAAGGAACCGAGCACGGATGCGCCTAATCTTTAATAAGTTAAAAGTTCTCATCTCCTGAGTTAGATCTTCTGAGTTGATACTGAGAAATCAAATGTGGAACACACTTTATTAATTATTAATTAATTAACAATACTCCAGGAGATATCAAGTATGTAGCATACTGGAGAGATTAACTATGCAGCACATTGGAGAGAAAAAATATGTAACACACTTGAGAGATTAAATAAGTAGCAAACTGGAGAGATTAAATATGTAGCAAACAGGAGAGATTAAATATGTTGCACATAACGATCAAAGTTACATCTACAGAAAACCATTAAATTTAAAGCACATTTTACATAAATTTTGCAACAACCCTGCTCGTCTAGCCCCCCCCCCCCCGGGGCTACGCCCATGAGCAAACTGGATTGATCAAATATGTAGCACATTAGAGAAAAAAATATGTAGCACACCGGAGAGATTAAATATGTAACACACTGGAGATATGAAATACCTAGCACACTGGAGAGATTAGATACGTAGCACACTGGAGAGATTAAATATGTAGCACACTGGAGAGATTAAATATTCACACATAAGGATCAAAGTAACATCTAGAGAAAACCATTAAATTTAAAGCACTATCCCCAGACCATATGTATTGTTATTAATACAATACTATTTAATATATTTTTAAATCCGTTAAGTTCTTACAACAAAGAACAAAATAAGTCTTCAAACAGCTTAAAATATTTTCAGTCTGTATTCTAAGCACGAACTTGAAAAATATTCATAAACTAAACTTTTAGTCAGAAGGATAACTATTGTTTAAATAAAATAAAGGATGAAGGGTTTTTACTTTTTATGACTGACGCTGGTCTCTGGTCCAATGTAATGAACATATTGTACGATAAACACTTGGAAAATATTTATAAAAAGTAAAAAAAAACATACATGCGGTTCGATTAGGGAGATGTAGGATACTAACTTTTTATTAATACATTATTTGTACCTCAAAAATAGTATTAACAATATAAAAAATGTTGGTTACTTCTTTGGATTCGCTATGCACATCCTCACGGCTTACGTCTCGCTTCGCTCGAACTTAGGTATTAAAAAAATCAGTTTTATCCCCACCGGTCACCCATCCGCCTTCCAAACTGAATGCTACTTAAAATAAAAGTTTTTATTTAAAAAAAATAACGAGAGAACTAATTTACAAAACAAAGTAATCCTCTAATAATAAAATTTTAATCTTTTTTCATAAATCTTAATTCTTAGAATTATTTTTCAATAAAAAAACTACAGAGATGACACTGCTAGATTAAACTATTGCAATTGGTCCGTGAAGTAGTCCTATGAGTTCTTGCAACCTATCTTCCTTATTATAACCTTTTTTTCCAATTATTCTTTTCTTCTCAAAGAATAATTGATTAATATTCAAGCCTATTATCATTATTTGCATTTATCTCGAATGCATTTCGACATTACATCATGCATGAGTATAATTAATTAAGAGCCCAGAGTCGTGATTGTTTTTCTTATCTTGACATTTAACGTATCGAGCTTCGCGGCTCACAATCAATACGAACCATGCTTAACCTTTCAAACATAATACGCATTTATATTCAGATAAATAAGAAGCGTGTGCTAAGTTCACCCGGCGAAGTGAAAACGGTTTTAGCCCCCTGGACGGGAGGTTTGATTTCTAATGGTACAACTTGTCTGAGGTGGACGTCCTTAGTACTCTGACGGTAATTGTCCATACACAAAGAGCCTAATACTAGTGTAGTCTCTTTGTCCTTACAGGAGTAGTTAATATTTTAACTAGTCTACACGATGTGTTGAACACTAGGTTGAACACCAGGTTGAATCCTCGAGACCGATTTTTCTCCGTGTAAACGGCCGTTCAACCCCGCGTTGAACACTGATATTGACCCCGATAATTTGTAGGTAGAATCCCGATAATGTGTCATGTAGACACTTATCGGGGTTGAACCCGGTGTCTATAAAGTCAGGCTATTTTAATAATTATTATTGCTTTTAATTTCTTTGGTTATTTAATAAAAATATGAATTTTTATTATGAATTTATTTACCTTTTCCTTATGACACGTCCTCAAAATATTGATTTAGGATAATGGTGTCTACTGTTGAAACTTTATTGGTAAAATAAATGCTTTCTTTACCTCAAATGTAATTGGTGGAACGCTGTAATAAACGCTGCCTATGAGTTTGGTTCTTCGCCTTCTCATAAGACCAGTGTATTTTTTTTTTCTGTTGCTCCTTGCTGCATATGCCACGTTTAATAAAAGCACTAATTTTAAGGTTAAAACAGTTATAATTATAAATAGCGGACACAAAATAAGGAAAGAATAATTCATGTTTTTAAAAATATTCAAAATACTAAGTTAAATAAAATTCTGGCGCGGTGGTCCGCATGTCGGGCGAATTTCCTTTGGATGCGTGTTTCCGTGCTTTTTACATTATGTAAGTTTACAACTACTAAATAAATAATTCCGGCGCGGTGGTCCGCTGTCGGGCGAATTTCATTTAAAATGCGTGTTTCCGTGCTAAACAACCCATCTCTTGCTTAAGGTTCTGGTTCATGCTTTAGAACCTAAGCAGTTACTCAATTGTCAAGCACTGCTCGTAACTCATTTTGTCTGTATTTTCCAAAGGAAATGCGCTAAAACCTTTAAAGATAACTGACTAAGCTTAAAGATAAGTAACTAAGCTTTAAACTAGTGCAAATAATAGTGCGTACTTCTAATTTTAGAGGCATAGTTTTGTACAACCAACTAGATAATTATGCGCATTTCCTTTGGAAAATACAGACAAAATGAGTTACGAGCAGTGCTTGACAATTGAGTAACTGCTTAGGTTCTAAAGCATGAACCAGAACCTTAAGCAAGAGATGGGTTGTTTAGCACGGAAACACGCATTTTAAATGAAATTCGCCCGACAGCGGACCACCGCGCCGGAATTATTTATTTAGTAGTTGTAAACTTACATAATGTAAAAAGCACGGAAACACGCATCCAAAGGAAATTCGCCCGACATGCGGACCACCGCGCCAGAATTATTTTCTAGTTGTAAACTTATATTAAGTAAAAAAAACGATAAAAAATTATAGACCCTTCCAGGATGTGAACCCAGGTACCCAGCGTTTGAGTGGTCGTATTTACTCCGGACCACTGGCATTCAACTCAGAGGCCCAAAAAACATTGAAAACGACACCCTACTCGAAATTTAATTTTTAACGACCGTAATTTTGGTTTTCTATAATTTTTCTGGTTTTTTCGACTTTTTGGTAACTTAAAGTGGTCGTATCGACTTCGGACCGGTTTCATTCGATTCAGCACCCAAAATTACATAGAAAACGACACCCTACTCGAAATTTATTTTTTATCGACCTAAATTTTGGTTTTGGTAATTTACAATGGTTTTTTTCGACTTTTTGGTCACTTAGAGTGGTCGTATCGACTTTGGACTGGTTTCATTCGATTCAGCGTCTCAAAAAACATAAATAATGACCTTTTCGCGGCAAAAATATTAACCCTAAATTTTGCCGATTTTTTGAAAATTTCGCTGACTCAGCAAACCGGGTTAATGACGTCACATAAACCTGGTTTTCAATAGGGTTCGTTTCCTCCCCAAGGTTGATTTTTGTACCAAGTTTGGTTAAAAAATATTAATCCGTTCGAAAGATAGAGTGTTTACAAGAAAGTGTCTAGAAATACATATGTATATATATATATATATATATATAATATATATATATATATATACATATATATATATATATATATATATATATTATATATATATATATATATATATATATAAAGTCTCGCGAAAACTTATTTTTTCGTCATTAGGGACCTCTGAAACGGATTTGTGTCGTGGTCCGAGGTCCAAATTCCGCCATGACGCCTATCCCATTAGGCGAATTTCCAAAGGAAATTCGCTAAAAAACAGAAACTCGAATATTTGCTAATCATGTTGATTTTGAAGAATGGCCAACCTTAACAAGTTCCCTAAGAAAATCCCCCAAGTTCCCTTCTAATATTCCCTAAGAAAATATAGATCTTTATTTAGATTTAAGTCATTATTTAGAATTATTTCATTGATAAACATCTTTATTAGTTCTATTGTATGAATAATCTAAAGTTTTTACTGTTCAGCTTTGTTTGTATTTTTATAAATCTTTTTGGTTTATTTACTTGGTTTTATTTATTCATTATCATTATTCGTCACTAGAATGTAATTCACAAATGTCTGCCAATACTAATGAGAAAAAAATTATAGAATTATGTTTAAGAACAGGCTACATTTAAATAAAAACAGAAAAACTTACAGATATAATAGGATAACCACTGAGCTTAGGTTTTAACTTTTAATGCCCCCTGCCTCCCTTTGGCTACGCCCATGGACGTGATATAAAAGTTAATTAAGAAATAAAGGTCTACCTACTTCATGATAACCAAATGTACGGTTTAAATTTAATATACATTTTGTATTACGGTATAATTTACGGTATTGCGGTATACAGTTTTACGGTTATAATTTAAATTTTGTATTATTCTGCTCAAAAAAAATTGTTAATAGTGTAAATAAACCATTTATTTATTTTATTTATTTAAATCAAGCTTTGTTTGGACAGTTCCTAGAGTACATGGATGGTCAGATGTGTCTACCTGTAAAGTCTGCGCGAATGATACCAATTTCAAGTCAAGCAAGAACGTACCTCGTTTAGAGATCCTAAAGTTTGAGAAGAACAAAAAATAAGAACACTCAAAGAAGCCTCTGGAGGCTCGAGAGAATAGTGGAGCTTCTTCCAGCCCCTGATAGTTCCGTGAGGACATCAAGGGTAAAGCTAACAAACGAAACAGCTGTAGATTCTGCATATCTAAAACCTTAGGAGCAACAAGTAACTGAAGGAGAACTACCATAGAGATATATACTAGAGGGGGCATAGCCTATATACTATATTTTTGGGGCTCTCAGGGGCTCTATGTAACCTCATTGAAACCTCCTTTAAGTGTGAGTTGAGGATATAATAAATAAATTGTTTTTGGCTTCCCGCACATTATCTATGTTTCGTTATTTATTATATTAAAAATTGAAGGAAGTCCGGTTATTTTTTTGATGTTTCAAAAATTTAACCAATAGGGCTCCTCTAGTAATAATATCTCAATGAGAGCTACGCAACCATCTGATGAAACGGCTAAAAACTCGACATCGCCTTTTGTAGAACAGAGCTGCAGCATAGGCTAGAAGAAAACTTCGGATGATAATTCCGGATGTCACCGGAATTATCGGTTTCAGGTGTTTATCGACTTCCTAAGTGGTTTTCACAAAGTTGTTTGTCTGTATGTGTGAGTCTATTATCATCCTACCTCCCACTGTATTTATGCTAGAGAGTCAAGCTATCTGGAAAATATTTGTTTATCACGTTATTTACCCGCAATAATGACTCAGCAATTATTTCGAAAATTTATAAAACGCAGAATAATTTGTCGATCAGTTTGGAATTTGGCACGCATGGAGATATATATGAGACCGACATCAAACACCAAGTATCATCACATTGTTAAAATTAATTTTATTTTTACTGTTTTTTAGTGGATGAGCGTTGCGAATCCAATGTGGTGAGGTAAAGATCCGAGATACCCCGTACCCAATTTTTTGTTTTCATTTTTTAAAATATAGATTTTAACAGACATGACAGTTTTGCATTGATTGCATAACTATTTTCTTTAAATTTATTTACATTTGAAATTTATTAACTTCTCTCGCCTGAGTGCAATTTCTGAATTGTTTCTCTAACATGCCTTTCCATGCCACTAAAACTGCAGCAACCCTAATACTTGTAGCAAAAATTATTGTTGTATTATCCAATAAAAAATGTTTAAAAAAAACTTATTAACTAAGCATCTATAATTTTATTTTTCAATTGTATGCCAAATTTAGTATTTTGTGTCGGGCCTAAGAAAATTATCAGACTTTATTAATTTTTTTAAATAAAATTTTAATAAAAGATAAATAATTTAGTGATTTTTTTATTACTTAGTTACTAAAAAAACTGTCAAGCATTGTTATCATTTTATAAAAATCCTGTTTAAAGTACCATAAGTCCTCCGGGGACTTCTTTTATTATTAAGTGTAAAAAACAAGTTCGAATTACAGCGGCTAGTACTAAACCGTATAATGTTACTATTTTGTGGCAGCCAACCATATGACTCTGCCTTAAGGAATGCGATTAAAAAAACTGGACAACGTTAAAAACATTTAGTTATGGACAGATGAGATATCTATATCTGAAAATACAGATTTAGATCTTTCAAGTATGGTCAAGAAGAATCTTATATATATTATATATAACTTTTATGATCCAAAAAAATCATAGATACAATGGTCGTATTGAAACGAAACTTGATGTACTTACTAATTTATTATGTAATGTAATTATGTAACCGAATTGGATCATTATCCGATTTGTTACAATTTTTTGAAAAACGCACACTAGTCTTGATAACTGGTCAGTGTCAGCAACGCAAACATATGAACCATAAGCAAATCCTTAGAGGAGCCTGTCTGGAGACTTTGTGGACAGAACTCTGAATCAGCAACACACATCATATTTGAATGTGAAGCCCTTGCATATAAGAGATTTATGTTATATAGGAAAGCTATTTTAAACAGAGTTCAAGAACCTAATGAGACTTAATCCTAGAATTAATAAATTGAAAAGAACTCCTGTAACGGGCTAAGACGAGCGTGTTTGTACAAAAGACTGATTTCATGGGATTTATATCTACCCTCAAAATTTAATAATAATAATTTTATAGAACCAAATGCGTGCCAGATTTGAAATAGAATCGATTTAAAACTTGGTCGATCATGTTTTGCGAATAAACTATTTTTTTCTTTGGTTAACACTTTGAGCGTAAGGGTTACTACAACAGACTGGAGCGGTTTCCTCAGGTGTTATTCCAGATGTGCTGCTCTGAAGTATATAATAATTTCAAAGTTTCTATCACCCATTAAGGAAGGGTGCAAATGAGACGAGAGTTAATTAGAAATTAATTAAACACGATATTCTGCTTTGATTTAATTACAGACCAATGAAACCACCAATCTATATAATACCAATCTATATCTAATTAACGAGAGTTAATTAGAAATTAATTAAATACGATATTCTGCTTTGATTTAAATACAGACCAATAAAACCACCAATCTATAAACGAGAGTTAATGAGAAATTAATTGAATACGATATTCTCCATTAATCTAATTACAGACCAATAAAACCATTAATCTATAAACGAGAGTTAATAAGAAATTAATTTAATTCGATATTCTGCTTTAATCTTATTACAGACCAATAAAACCACCAATCTATAAAAGTCTCTCAAGACTTTCTTGTGACTATTATTGTTATGAGCTACTATGTTACACTTATACTATTACTATAATACACTTACATCTTCATTCTCGTCAAAAAATACTATTTATCGAAAAATAGTATTCGAGTCGAATGGAAGCAAAGTAATATACGGGCATTAGAAGTACATACAGAGATGACGTGAGAACAGCATACAGGTCCAAATCTCTAAGCCAAGGAGAAGGGGCAGCTATAGTTATTTATTATTCAATATTAGCCCCAGGCTTCAAGAGTAGTTTTTTCTCACTCCCATACTTTCTTTTTAACTTATTTTGTTTTTTCAAATTAACTTTTTATTTTAAGTTTTCCTTGTTTAAGTGCACAGTGGGAGATATTTTTGTCGGTGTATTTATACAATCAGAGTACCATCACAACATTATCTTCATAACAATATAAAATAAAAGTAACATAGATGCGAGCAATACAACCTCAAACAAAGATGAAGCTCTTTCCAAGCAAAGAGGAGCTATAGTTATTAATCATAAAAAATACATGACGTACTTAGCACGTACGTCATGTTTAGTATTAATTAAAGTAATATATAAACCAAGTAGGGAAACAAACACGATTTCTGTCAAATCTGGCATGTAGTTCACATTTTGTCCACCAGGGAGTTGGCTCAAATTTTTCTATGGGCGTAAATGTAAACAAACTATTTACGGTACTCAACATTTTTTTTTCCTGTGCACTACTTAACTTAGTACATTTTGCGTGTAATATTTGTTTTTTCCCTTTCAAATATTAATTTTAATTAGTTATTTTACAACTTTAACCAAACATTTTTGGCCGCCTCCGTGGCCGAGGTCGTTAAGGCGTAGTTAAGGTCGTGTAAATACTACTTTACACTGACCTTTGACACCCACGGAGGTCTGGGGTTCGCATCCCAGGTCACGCTCTCAGTTTATAGAAGATTATTGTTTAGATAAATTATCGCCAGCTTTAGAATACACTTTGAGCGTAACAGTTGCTGCTACCACCCGAGGCTGTTCCCGCAGGGGTTATCCCTGATGGAGCCGTACGGCTCTAAACGGGCATTATTATTATATAACCAAACAGTTTTGAATATAATAAAAGCAATCGTGATTTTAAGTTATATTTAAGGCAATACATTGTCGTCTGGATGTTCTTCAAAATTTTAATAAAAACATGTACTTTACCTTTACTATATTTTCTCTTTTTCTTTAACTGATTTATTTTAACAATTATTTCACATAATTTAATACAAAATCATTAAACAATCACGTACATATTAAAGTAAGAAAACACGATTAAAAAAGATTAAAAGCTTAGATTAAAAGTAAAACTCACCTACTGTTATCAGGGTTTCCAATAAAACTAAGTAAAAAAAACCTAAATCCTAAGAGGCGCATGCGCAGTTATTCCAAGTGTAGCAATTTTTTATTTTTGAGCCAGCAATCAGCTGATCACGCATGTCTGAATTTTTTTACAAAGGTTAGTATAGGAGTTTCCCTACTTGGTTTATATATTACTTTAGTATTAATGCATACGTACATGTTTTGGTTATTACACTTATACAGTGGGTGCACATAATTTTGTTTTATATATAGAAATATATATATATATAAATACATACATAGAATACAATATATTATTTCTATATCCTATATATTTTTTTCTTTAATGTACATTATATATGTATTTGTATGTATGTTCTTTTGGTGATGAGTATATAAAAAAAGTTTACTCTACAATTCAAATATGTTATGAGGGTTTAGCATATGATCTATAATCAAGGGGAACATAACGTAAACATTACATAAACCGAGGTTTGTGTGTGGAGTTGATTTAAACTTCTTCTTCTGGTTAAACTAAAATAGATACAAGTATAAATGCAAACATGTCTTGTGTTTAATCAAATAATCTATCGTAGTGATTCTTAAAGTGGAAGATGAGACATAGAGGGGCACTGAAGGGGACGACAAGTCGTAAAGGGGCGATGTAGGAGCAGACCCGTAGCCAGCCAAAACTTTTAGGGGGGCGAAACCCATCAAAGAGAGGGGCAATATTTACACATCTATAGGGACTTCCACTTAAAACTACTTCGTCAGAGGGGGCCAAATTTTTTCCTGGGGAGGATGCCCCCTCTAGCTAAAGGCCTGTGTAGGAGGCTAGCAGCAACAAAAAAATATAATTTTTAATTTAAATTAAAAGAGGCAGATAAGGTATTTTCACATGTAGATCATAATATGTCACCAATGTACTAAAAAGGTATTTTATTTTATTTTGCTCGCTTCTCTTACACAAAGAACAATACATGCTCTTCTAGTAGCAATGCAGCCTTAAAAATGTCTTCATGGTTTTCACATGTAAGAACAAGTTCCACGAACAAAAAACTTAAAGGGATACCATATTATTATCAAATTTTACAATACGTCAAATTTTCCGCGTTTCATGCATTTTTGCTGAGTCATAAATGCAGGTTAGTAACGTTATCAAAACATTTTCCGGATGACACAACTAGACCTAAAGATTAATTTTTTTACCAAGTTTCCATTCTCTAATATAAACACACTGGGAGATACAATGGTATCAGACAACTTTGTGTTTTGTGAAAAACACTTAGGTCTTAAAAACACCTAAAACATACAATTCAGGTGACAACCTGGTTTCAGATTTTTTTGAAAACACTATACCTTTACTATTTACCTACGGCATAAAGGAAAAAGAACATAAAAAATAGGTAAACATGAATAAAATCGGTCGCTTACACATCAGAAAGAAAAATGGTTCATAAGGTACAAAGATCAAGGAAAATGGTTCATAAGGTACAGATTCAAGGAAAATGGCTCATGAGGTACAAAGATTCAAGAAAAATGGTTCATGAGGTACAAAGATTCAAGGAAAATGGCCCATGAGGTACAAAGATTCAAGGAAAATGGTCCATAAGGTACAAAGATTCAAGGCAAATGGTTCATGAGGTACAAAGATTCAAGGAAAATGGCCTGAGGGTACAAAGATTCAAGGAAATGGTTCATAGTACAAGATTCAAGGAAATGGTTCATGAGGTACAAAGATTCAAGGAAAATGGTTCATGAGGTAAAGATCAAGGAAAATGGTTCATGAGTACAAAGATTCAGGAAATGGTTCATGAGGTACAAAGATCAAGGAAAATGGTCCATAGTACAAGATATTCATGAGGATTCAAGGAAAATGGTCCATGAGGTACAAAGATTCAAGAAAAATGGTCCATGAGGTACAAAGATTCAAGGAAAATGGTTTATGAGGTACTAAGATCATATCCATGTTATCAGTTATGTCCCTTTTATACTTGTATTATTCTAAAAGTCTTTACGAATGCTTATTCAAAATTAATTTAGGAGCAGGGAAATAACACATAAAAACAATTATAAAAATATAATTTTATTTTAATAAAAAAATGGAATAACATTTTTGTTAATTTTTACAAATTTTGGTAATACTAATCTATTACAATTAAGTTTGGCAGTGTGTTATAAGAAGAAACCCATTGATGTTTCATAAGAAAGAACATCTCAATACCTTAATTAAAGAGAGGACTAAGAGCACTGGAATAGATGATTAAGTAAACTTATAATAACCTGATGGTAACATTGCTAAATCTGTTTGCAAGTTATAACTCGACATGTGTGAGAATTTTTATATTTTTATTTTATATATTTTTACTCGACAACCTGGGAATTTTTATTTATTTTCTTTTTATTATTAAATATCTTTCACAAAAGTTTTGACCAATTCATTGTCAGAACTATAGTTACTTAAAAAAACATTTTTTTTGTTAAAGAGCAGTTGACTTGTTGGTTCCCATTTTAAAACATCAAATCAGGGTTTTCTAACACTAATATACTGCTTGTCTTTTAATTCAACTCAAGCTCACTGGTGGGTGGAATCACATAATCCGGTGGATTTTATCTCTGTTTTTATTTTAATTCAACAGTGGATTCAGAGGCGTTACAGACTTAATTCGCCAAAGGTTCCTCTTCTACAAAAATGTTGGGAATGTAGGGACTACCCTAGTTTCAATCACCTTTTTGTTGATGTCAAGGATCTTTAATAAAGAGGATGACGCATTAAATACATTTGCCATATAACAAAGTGACCCCGCTGAGGATAAAAAATAGAGAAGATTTCATCACAAAACATGTCAAAAACAAATTACACATGCTTGGTAGAACTGTTCATGCTTACATCCATGAACAGTAAATGTCCAACATTTAGAGGTAAGCTTACCACCCAATAGTTTCCAAATGTTTTGCTTATTGAGAATGTTATAAACATTTACCATTTGTAAACGTTACAAATGGTAAGTTACCACATAACTTATTTTTTTAACTGTTTATATTGACTCAACAAGCACCAAAGGTAACTACAATTACAGCAAAAGACAAGCACAGAAGAAAGTTGAGGAGCAAACTTATTCAGCAACTTATTCTTGTTAGATAACCTGCGTTTCGCGGATTTTTTACAATAAACATGTGAGAGTAAGGTTGCTCCTATTGTTTCATCTCCTAAAATGAGATAGTATTTTACACCATATTCACAAACACCACCTGTGAAGCAGCCTCATTGTAGACATTTCAATTTATTTGTAGTAACATGACATTTTGCCATCTATTAGAGCAAATGGTGTAAAATAGTGGCTAGTTTCCCAATTAGCTTGTATAGCTTGTATTGTAGGTCCACTAGGGGGAAACATTTTTTAAAACAATTAGTTAAAAAATTATTAAAGAATTAATTTTCTTATACAATGATGCTATGCCTTAAAGGAATATTTTAGGAGTGACTATGCACAATTCTACAGTATTTGCTATATAAGGGCAAGGATTATGAAGTAAACACTGACCATCAGCTTCAACCCACTCAAAAGAAGCCTCTATTGTCTTGATGGATGTTTCGTACAATTTTTTTTGTTACATTGTGATCCAACCTTTCAGAAATAACTAGACTTAATGTATACTTTCCATTCATATTATTTTGACAAAATTAAAACTTGAGAATCAAACATAACTATAAATAAAGAAAACATTTCTGAGGCCACATAAACTAACATGATTTTAACAGATGAAAATAGAGATGTGTCATATAGTTAAAGAGGTATTTAGCAATATTATAGTACGATGCATGGCTAAATCAGTTGACAGCGTGGGAAAATAGTGTTGAGGAACCAATAAGGTTGGACAGATTTTAAATTGAGGGCGTGGTTTAGCATCCAGGAATAGCCTTATTGGCTCCCTTGCATTATATAAGAGCCCTTGAAGAGAAAAGTTTTGACAAATTAGAAAAAATTAATCTTTTATAAAATCCCTTGTACAGTTTGGAAGAATTTCAAGCCATACATTTCAAATTGAAACAAATAATTTTTTGTTTTGATTTTTTACAATTTACAGAAATGTATATTATGTGAAATAAAGGATAATTTACCATGCTGACAACTGATTTTAGCCGTGCGTTGTACTATAAATCTCGTGAGGTTCTTGTAGTATCTTACGAAGGAACAGAAATCAGACCTTTACCCAATAAAAATAAAACTTTATTCTTATAAATTAACATTTAAAAAAGTGTCATAAATAGTCATGAAAGTGATGCAATAAATGATGTCTATCACAGCCAATAGTTGTTTATATATTCACTGTTTATATATTCATTCAAATAAAATAGTTAAGAGTAAAAGAAAAGAGTTATTTTACACAAAATACAGTTGATACAAGAAATAAATTATTATTATTATGCAAATAAAATTAAAAAATATATGAATATAATTAATATATAAATGTGAAATAGAATACATCTTAGGATCTACTCTATTCTTTAGAAACAGTTTTTAATTACATTAAAGTAGAATGCTAAATTACATAGTTATGAGCATATAGACATATTACTATAGGGGGCATAACATATTTCAATACATTGATAGGCGTCAAACATTTTTTCCCCCCAGAAGGGAGAAAAAGTGAACTTTTCTCCCTATTTTTTTAAGCGAAAAGTACATCATTACACCCAATTCTAAAAAGGAGGGAAACATGAAAGTTCATGTTTCCCTCCAGCGAAACATGAACTTTCATGTTTCCCGGCTTATTTAGCCTTTGATAGCACACTCGGCTATTAATTAAAAAATCTCATGGTTCAATTCCAACAAAACGCACTTTGTTTTATCAATTACACTTATTCATTTAGCGATTTTTAATTTTTCTTTCAATTAATTATTTTTTATACGTAGCTACACGTTATTTTCGGCTTATTATACAAAAAAACTACATCCAAAATTCGATGGAAAACAAAATAAAAGTCGCCCGAATTTTTTCTAATTCTAGTAAAGGATATGAAGGTACAAGTAGTAATAATTTATTGATGGAACAGCAGCCGCAACCGGGTCCTAGTACTAGTGGTCTTGGATTATCTAATAATGCTATGCCAAATCAAAGTACTACTGATTACTCTAACAAGTCAATTACTATACAAAACTGTAATAATTGTACATTCAACTTTAAATGAAGCTTTTTTATATATGTTTATTAAAATTTTATTGAATGCATTATTAATACAAAGTATTATATAAAAATTAATTTGGTTTAATCTTAAATTTTTCAAACCTATGTTTCTTAGATTTGTTGTTATTAACTATTATTAGTTGTATAATTCTTCTTGCTATATTGGTGTACATTTTAATTTATATTTAATTTCCAAACATATTGATGTTATGTTTTTCAATATATTAATAATAAAATTACCTTTATTTTGTTGATTTTCTGTTTATTTTCCCCCTTCTAAGTTTGCTTAAGGGAGTAAAGAATGCTATTATTTATGAACCAAAGGAGTAAAGAATGCTATTATTTATGCACCAAGGGAGTAAAGAATATTATTATTTATGCATCAAGGGAGTAAAGAATGCTATTATTTATGCATCAAGGGAGTAAAGAATGCTATTATTTATGCATCAAGGAAGTAAAGAATGCTATTATTTATGCATCAAGGGAGTAAAGAATGCTATTATTTATGCACTAAGGGAGTAAAGAATGCTATTATTCTTAATTTTAGGAGGAACGATGTGTCAGACGCTGCTACCTCTATTACTTTCATTTAAACTCATCCCACTGATTTTTTTAAATCTGTTTTTTAATGATACTTTTGTCAAAGTATATTTCATTTCCCTGAGCAGGTAGTTGGACCTAAGGCAAAAGCCTAGGAAACCAAAGCATTTAACTCCTATGATGAAGCTGAGGGAGGTAATTGCAAAGGGATTTTTTATTTTTAAAAGGCGCATACAAGATTTTATCTCCAGAAAATATCATTTAATTTTTGTTACATTCTTATTTTCATATCTTTTGTTCAATTTTATTCTAATTTTTTGGGATGGACCCCTCCCCCCAATAAATTTTGGGAGAGCTGCTCCCCCAAAAATTATTTTTTTTTTCATAACAGATTCTTTTGGCCTAAAACAGATTTTGACCAATAAAATATTTTTTTATGGTTTGGTCCCCCTTACAAATTTTGGAGGTGCTGCTCCCAAAAAAAATCAAAGGAATATTGCCCAAACAACTTCTTTTGACCTGAAACGGATTTCGAGCCAATAATTTTTTTTTATGAGCCCCTTCCCTCATACATTTTTGGGAGGCACCCTCCCCCCAGGTAAGTGCAACAAATATATAAATTTAGAGGATACAATTTCCAAAAAATTGGATATAATTGGCTCTAACCCCAATAATAGGAAACACTTTTAATTTCTAAGGGAGTGAAAAGTGCTTCTTTACTCCCTAAAAACTAGTCAATATTATATATATTATATTATACAATATTATACACCATCTGGAGATAAAATGCTATTATGAAGTAGCCATTCATAATCTTTAGAGCAAATCTTAAACTTATTCATAACAAAGAATTACATAGAGCATTGGAAGTAAGAGAGGTAATGGTAACAATATGGTAACGAAATTTATAATTGTTGGATAAATAGTACATTTAAATTTTACATACGATGCATACAAGATGGGTATGACAAGCTACAATCTTATTGAATTAAAGGTAAACCTGACGATTAAATATTTAAGTCATGAAGAAAAACAGAATTTGGAAGACATGAAATAACTTCAAAAGAAAATATTTACATATAAATACTTGAGTGTGTTCAAATTTGAACACACATTAGAATACACCATAAGAAAAATAAAATTGCCTTCAATTATAATTTTTTTAATAAAGGAAATTTACTATGATGTTTAATAAAAGAAACACAATAGAATTAAAAACAGTTAATATATTTTCAACCTCAATAGTATATAACAAATTATAACCTGTTGATAACGTAAAGTCACAACCGGTCAGTTTTTTTTAATAAATCTTTTATTTTTCAATATTTATAATTTTTTTAAGAAATATTAAACTATTTACACAAAAAAAGTTATCAAAACAATAAAAATATCTTCATAAAATTGAAAAATCCCACAAATCCTAGGATTGAGTGAGGAAAACAATTTTAATCACTATTTGGAAAAATTAGTAGAAATAGATAATTATTATAATGTATATATACATTATATTTATTGTCATTACATTAAGTTTATTTAGTTGTAAAGTTATAATTTCTTTTATACTAATGTGATTGACAATATATTAATTGTTTTTAATTCTAGTGTTTTTTTATTAATCATCATGGTGAGTCTATACCACAAAATCTCCATTAAAACAAGTAATGATTTAAAGGAAATTTATGAAAGAGGTAAGATACATATCATCAATAATATAACCTTTTACATTTCAAGATAATTTAACTTGCCCTTTACAAATAGACTATAAAGTTTTAGCTATTCAATCTCAGTTCCCTAAAACCCCTAATTAACAAATAAAAAAGGAATACATAACTTAAAATTTAATTTATAATGTATCCTACTTAACTAAACAATAAATTTATATATTAAAAAAGAGTATAATAACAAAGTTATTTACAAATTTTAACACTTAATCATGGAATGTTGTTTAAAAACTAGACAAATTCAATAAATATTTAAAAACAAATTAAAATTAACAACACAAAACAAAGAATTTAAAATTGATCAACATATTTGTTTAAACATTGCACATTGATAGTAGGATTAAAATGATCACAGATATTACACAGGGTGGCCCTGTTTAATCAAGAAAACCAAATTCATTTTAAAACAAGACTTATCTGAAAATACAATACAGTTGTGCTGTATGAATTTAGCACAACAAAAAAATGATTTTTAAAAAAAATATCAATATTACATAATACAATTATGTAACTGTTGCACATTCCACAAATAAATAGGTAAATTTTATTTGGGAAATTGGTTAAAGTCATAATCGATAGTTTTATTTATCATCATAATTGATAGTTTATTCTAAAAATGGTAATAGTTATATGTCTGACCTGAAAAAATGTGACTCATTTTGTACTACTTCGAACCAAATTTTTCTAAAAGTATACCTTAAATTATGAAGAAAAACATAGTCTGCCTATTAAGAGTGGAGCCCTTCATATGATTACGCATGGTCAAACTTTTATAAATTCCCACAAATTTCAGTTTTCTTGAAATAAGTAGTTCCCTGTGGTTCGTGTGCAAAACATGAATAGAACATTTTTTAAAGATGATACCATTTCTAATACAGCAAGTGTTCAATCATCGAAATCGGATGACTACAATCAAAGTTATGGCTCTTTCAAAAACACAAAAAAATGATCAATTTATGCAGTCATCGAATTTCTTTGAAAAAATATCGACTTCTTGTGCATTTTTTTGGCCATTTAACATATGTCATATCTTCAGTAGTAGTAATCCGATTTTGATATAGTAAATTTTATCTGCTATACTAAATGTTTTGCACAAGACCTACAGGGAACCACTTATAGCAAGAAAACAGAACTTTATGTGAGTTTCTAATATTTTGAGTGAGATTCATATGAAGGGCTTCTGGATAGGCAGACTATGCTTTTCCTTCATTATTTAAATTATATTTTCAGAAAAATTTGGTTTGAAGAAGTACAAAATGAGACACATTTTTTAGGCCTGGCTCTTGGACTATAATTCTTTAATTCTAAAAAGCCAATTTCTTATATTAACTTCATGACTTTCATAATGTACTTCAGGGAATTGACACCCAAAAACTCATAAAACTTGTAATTTTCTTGTACTAATATTTTGTAACATCTATTAATTAAAAAGTAAATAAAATAATAACTTTGGACTAGTTTAGATTATTTTCTAAATAAAACAGTGCCACCCTTTAATTAGATGAACTATAATGTAAAATTTTATATACTTTGTTAGTAAATTTCATTCTATGAAGGGTATAAAGGTAAGAATAAAAAGATAATGCTTGAAACTAAACCAAAGTTGAAATAAATAGGTCCCTCTGCTCAAGAACTTGAGAAAAATGGAGGAGGTTGTTGCTCTTATAAAAATAATTAATTATTAAATGAAAACAAATTAGCTTGATAGATTTAAAAAAAAACAGCATAAAAAGTTAGAAATGGTAAAGATTAAAATATCTTTACCATTTAAGTAAGAAAGAGTTAAGTTGGACTTAAAAAGTAAAATGTACGGTCAAGTGGTACAAATAAAAAAATGCTATTTTACAGTAATGCAACATTTCTTAAGCATAAATATTGCACAAGAAATCAATATTTGAAAGCACAGCGAGCTTAAATTTTAACAAAAAAAGTTATGGATTAAGTTGTAAGGAACCGAAGTCAGTCTCATAAAGTATTAATTTTATAGGAATGCTTTGAATAAATAAGTTAAAACTAAGTTTTTAGCATCATCTTTTTTCTTACCTTATATTCTAATTTACTCAGAAACATGGTAGCTTCATATTGATAAAATTCCCTGTTGTAGTAGTACATCCTTTATAGACTTCCTTAGATCTCCTAAAAACTTCACATGGATATTTCATTGACGGGAGGGCACAAGTGCCTCAGCACCAGATTCCACTGGTTCATACCTATACTATTGATATTGCTCAGCTTTCTTCTTTCCAATGCGTTCGGCAATAAAGAATGTAACAGTACCAATAATACACATAACAAAGAGAATATAGAGTTGTGTGTAGAGATTAAATACAGTTGTGTAGGCAAATGCAATGGCAGCACCGACACTCTGAGAAATAACGATAAAATCATTTTAAAATAAAGTAATTCTAATATGAGAAAACACAAATTAAAAGTAAAGAAAATTACCGTGAAAATAATTACATAGAAATAGAAGAAAATTAAGAAAATACTTTAACTCATGATGCTGAAAAAGCAAAGTTTAAGTTTGTGGACAGATTTAATTAAATATACCAGGGATTAGAAATACATATAACCTTTAATCAAGACCATAAAAAAATAAAACTTAAATTTGTAGCATTTATTAGCAAAGTTTAATTTAGAAGACTCACACTCAAGTTTTACCAGCTTGCAAGATATCTGAAGTATGGTTTAAATTAAGAAATAAATAAACATTCAGCAAAAATAAAGTATAATTATTAACAAAATAGTGACTAAGAAAACTTGAGATTTTACGATATTTTGAGAGTTTAAAAAAAGAAATTAGCAAAAGAGCAGGTCATTAGGATGTATCATTTTTAGAACCCCCTTATTTCTCATCATACATCAAAATGACTTACATTTACTTGTAATACTCTTTATACGTCAGATTGATGCAGCAACGTATGGGGAAAACAAAACTAGGGACTATACCCCCACTTTTTGAATACTCCACAAATCTATGTCAAATCCGCATAGATGAGTGTTCTAGGGTTGAGAGGTACAAACATGTTTTTAGGTTGTATGTTTCTACTAATGAATAAAAATAATATTTATTTTTAAATATATATTTATCCATTGACTCTAAAAAATGTTATTTTCAATATTTCTAAATTTTCAAATTATTCCTTTAAAAATTCCTATTTCTGTTATTAAAAGTTATGATATCTATTTCTTATTCTTGAGACTTGTCACTTCTAGTTCTTCGCCAATCAGCGATGATGAATGTACTTGAGCCAATGATACACAGAGCCCAAATGATATATAGCTGGGTGTAAAGAGGAAGATAAAAAGTATAACCGAATGCAATCGCAGCTCCGATGCTCTAAAAATTAGGGCAATAATACATTTAGGGCAACAAATTTATTTTCCAAATAGAACAACTACACCTATAGACTGATTTTCGCACAAAGTTTCAACTCTCTAGCATAAATAAACTAGGAGCTGTGATGATAACAGACTCACACACACGCACACAGACAGACAACTTTGTAAAAACTACTTAGGAGGTTTTAAAAACACCTGAAACGGATAATTCTACTGACAGCTCGTTTTTTTGGAATTTTTTGCATACACTTCAAATACTCAGATGATACTCTTTCTTTATACCTAGGGTATACATGAGGAAAGTAAAAATACAAGCCAAATGTAAACTTTTGCTATAAAATAATTATAAGAGAGAGAGAGTAACAATATTCACCTGGGTGCATTTGAAAATAGCAAATGCAGCAGCCGTGTTGTCAGCGTACACAGTTCCTAAAGCTGCAAATATTTGAGTGTTGAATATACTATCACTGAGCCCCAGTAAATAGCTGCAAGCTATTGCCAAATAAACACTGAAAACACAAATTAGATAAGCATTTTAATTTTTTAAAAACTGAAGGAGTATATGAAAAGTATTGTGATAGCACTAAAAATCTGAAACTGGGGTTTCCTCTGAATTATCTATTTCAGGTGTTTTTATGGCCTTCTAACAAGTTTTGACCAAATTATCTGCTTGTGCTGTTATCTACGTGTGTGTGTCTTTTGAAATTTCAGTCTATTCAAATTCTGTAATTTATTTACTGTCCCGAAAATAATTTGTAAATGACTTTAATAACTGTCAATAACGACCCACACACAACTTTGTACAAACCACTCAGGAGATCAGATAATTCAGGTGTGATCCCGGCTTCAGATTTTTAGTGAACCTACTTAGTTGACCTTACCTACGGTGTAAATGAGGAATAATAACAACAAGTTTTAACATTTGGACACGATTAGGGTTTTCACGTGTCAACACAACAAGTGGGGACAATGATTCCAAAGTAGCTACCTCGTCTCAATTAATACAAGGGCAATAAATAGAGACTTATTACCAGAAAATCATGCTTGTATTTTTAAATCACATTTGTGTAGTAATTTGATAATGGAAAAGCATACTTTTCGTTCATTGCTGAAACCAAAGAAGAATAAGCAGCTGCTAGTTAACAAGCAGATTAGGCTAACATTTAGTCACAATCTTGTAATTCCTCATTTTAACCATGAAATCTTAACTCTCCATCTCCCCATTTTTTCCTTATCTACAAACAAAAGTGGGCTAAAGGTTTCCAATTAAAAAATACTTTTTACTGAGAATTTTAATTTCTCGATCTAAATAATTTATTTTAAATAAATGTTTTAGAAAAAAATAATGACAAATACATTTAAAAAAATGTATAAAAGAATAAAATTATAGAAAGGTCTCATTTCTCTTAACCCTTTTGATGCTAATGACAGCATATGCCTTAGTCAGAAAAACTTTTGGGTGTTGCAAATGATGGCATATTTTGTCAATTTTTTTAGACCTGCGAATATTATTTTGATTTTTTAGCGACATCTGTTGGCTATTTTGCTTGTTAGCAAACTCCTCTTCTCACTTATAGGAGGCAGTAGTGGCTTCTTTTTATATTAAATTTAAAAACATAAAGGAAGGTCGTGTGTCCATGGACTATAGCACGCATCCTCCTTGCTCTTGGCACTTGAACCTTTTTTTTATCTTTTCTCCCAAAGCCCTTTGATCGACATATTTATGACACATATTTCATAAAATTTGTACTGACAATATACTTATTTTTTTATAATTGCAAAATATTTTGACTGCTTTTAGTTTCACGTTTGATTCACTCCTTGCAACATCAACATGCTTTTATGTCCTTTCTAGTTTGTTTATTAATTTATATAAAGGTGCTTAATATTAAATCATTAGCACCTCATTTAAGGATGAGCATGAATATATAGAGTAAATAGATAGATTACTATAGATTACATAATAAATAGCTGCAGGCATAGAAATACATACTAAAGGAGGCATAGCCTATATCAATACATTAAGAAGCCTGAAACATCATTTTGGGGCTCTCAAGGGCTCTGTATAACCTCATTGAAACCTCACTTCCAAGAGTGAGTTAAAGTAATAATAAATCAATTGTTTTCGGGTTCTTGCATTTTTTGTGTTTTGATTTGTATTTTAAACATTATACAATATAATTTACTGTAATTTTGTTCTGTCCATTTGTTTATATAATTAGCCAAAGGTAGTCAGGTTATTTTTTCGATGTTTCAAAATTCAACCAATAGGGCCCCTGTAGTAATATATCTCTACGGCTACGAGTACAAGTAGGTAGACACAGTTTTAAGTAGATACATCCCTAGTTCATTGACAAGGTTCTGGGTAGTTAGATTTAGATGGGTTTCCTTTTAAGTGTACTGTTATGTTTAATGCCAGATTATTAATTATTTATCATTGTATTTATTGATTTATACGTAAAATTATTTATTTATTAATTTTTTGAGGTTATATTTATTTTATGAAGTCATTTATCAATAAGGTAAGTTAAAATATTTTTGATATTTCATTCTTTATCTCCAAGAATTTAAATCATGCTTCTTGGTATGGAGTGTAACTTGAGTGATTGTTGAAGTCTGGTGCAGTCCATTTTTTCTAGTTTGGTTTTAGCAATTTGAATATAATTTGATTGGTTTTTGATTTCTCTGCCGGACTGTTTTGTATAATTGTGGGGGGTAGTCGGTCAGACTCGACAGCGTGCCTTTCGAGCTCCTAGTATTTTTTTTTTTTTTTTTTTTTTTTTTAAATGCCTTTATAAAAATAATTAA
Source organism: Microvelia longipes (assembly GCA_018340805.1). Taxonomy (NCBI): domain Eukaryota; kingdom Metazoa; phylum Arthropoda; class Insecta; order Hemiptera; family Veliidae; genus Microvelia; species Microvelia longipes. The sequence goes on along the minus strand of JACMZG010001908.1, from coordinate 47,671,804 downwards.
TTTACAATATTTACATGACGTACATAATATATATAAAAAAAAACAAGGCTACCTCTCTGCTATAAAGCTTGCGCTTTGCGCTGCAGAGAGGTTTAATTAGCCTTGTTCTCTAACGAATTTTTCTCTAATTTTTTGCAAGTTTAATCAATAATTTGAAGTTGATTTAATTATAAAGTTTAAAGTTACTTCGTAGCGTAGTTTACTGGTAATATCATTTTTGCTTGATGGTTATTTTACTCGCAGATTACAGTTTTTTTGTTTATCATAGTTGTTGTGGAAATATCAAGGTTGTCGCAAGGAGAAGGGGCAAATAGTAACCGGCATAAACAGCTGAGGTTTGTTTACTCTGTCGATAACAAGTGGAATATTTATGTGTCAGTGTCAGTGTCACGTCAAATAATCAAAATAAACAATTAATTTTAACTACAACAAACTCTGTGACAGCCATTAATACTTTTAAATAAATCACTATTTTTTTCGCTGCTTAAGTTAATTACTTAATTACTTTTTTTTTTAATTGCAATGGCTAGTAATAATGGAACTTTAGATGGCTATCTAACGCCGAGAAGTAAAAGAGCTAGAGACGAAATTAATAATATAGAGAACTCAAATGCGCAGACTTCACTCACGGAACAAACGGATGCATCTATGGCACCGAGTGCATTAATTAATGAAAATGGAAAAAATTCGGCCTTAGCAAGGGAAATGATAAATGCGTTCAGTGTTCTGCTGGATCAGAAAGGGTTCGCAACTCTAAGTGACATTAATAAGTTGATTGACCAAAAAAACCTTGCCACCAAAAATGATATAAAGGAGATATCTAACAGGATAGATCAAGTTGAAAAAGACTATGAGTCTCTCAAAGATGAGGTTGTGTTTTTAAAGAAGGAGAATACTTTTTTAAGAAGAAGAGGAGACAGGCTAGAAAAAGATGTTGATTTTTTATTAAATAAAAGTAAAAATACCAATTTAATATTTAAAAACTTGGATTACGAAAAAGGTGAAGAAGTGAATTATGAATATGTCATAAAAGAATTCTGTAAAAATACGCTATTAATGACAGATGATGTAAACCTAAAGAAGGCATACGCTTTTGGTGATGAATCTAGGCCAGACAAGCCAATTAAAGCGGAATTCACCAATGAAGAGGAGAAATATGCTGTATTAAGCAATGTAAATAAATTAGCGGAAACAAAGTTTAGCATAGAGGAAGATATAGCCGACAGAACGAGAGAGAAAAGATCATATTTACTTAGAATTCGAAAAGAAGTAAAAGAGTCGAATCCGGGACTCAAAATACAAGTATCGCGGGACCGCATGTACATTAATAATGTTCGATTTTGGTGGTGTAATCAAAGGGGATTGATGAACGGGAAAATTAACGGGGTAAAAAGATTAAGCGATATTATACAAAAAGACATGAGTGAATTTGTGAGCAAGTTACATCAAGAATGTAGGCAGGCATACTACTTGGACCCCAGTCAACCCGCGGCATCAGGCTCACGATCTAGAGGTAAATCAACTAGTTGACTAAAATTGAATAAAAATAAAATTAGCGCTTTGTCGTTAAACAATAGCTATACTGTAGTAGAAAACAAACATCATGAAGAGGAAGAATTAAACACAAATATTAAAATTATATCGTACAATGTTTCAGGGCTTAAAAATAAAATAATAGAACAAGAATTTAGATCATTTCTTTTTAGCCACGAAATAGTTATTTTATGTGAAACCTTTGTAGTAAAAGAAAACATTCCTGATTTCGACAAATATTTTCATGGTTATCAGCTAAATTGGATACCGGCAAAAAAGCCCGAAGGGAGAGGTAGACCAAGTGGTGGAATGCTAGTAGCTGTTGCATCAAAGTTAGAATTTATGAATCCCGAGCTGGTTCAAATAGGAGAATTTAAATTTATCAAAATTAAACTATATGGCATGAATGTAGGCCTAATCCCAGTATATTTAAATCCTGGAAAATGGCATAAAGATTTTGAATTACTGGAAAACGGATTGAGAGAATCAAGATGTATTTTTATTATCATATATTTTTATTATATATTTTTTATTATATGTTTTTGCATGTTTAATATAAAACATTGTTATTTTAATTTAAGTATATTAACACATTGTTAGCTTGTAGTTATTTACTGTTTCTGTTAAGATGTATGATTTATATGTTTAATGTTTAATTGTTATACTTTGTTATATTAGTTTTTTTTTATATCTTTTTAATAATGTAGTCTGACAACTACCCTCCAACTCACGGCTGAAAAGCCAATGTTGAAATAATGCATGTTACCTTTTTATGTAAACAAATGCTATATTTTATGTACACGCATTCTTAAATAAATAAATAAATAAATAAATAATTGTGTTTTTGTGATTTTTTGCTGTGACCAGTGCGTAGGTGGGCCTGTCTTTGTGTTTATTTTTATCGCGAGCTTTATTTCACATCTTATCATTATATTAAAAAGATTAAACAAATGGTCTAAACTTGTATTATAAAAAACGTTTGACAATTGTTTGCTCTAGTAATCAACTTATTTATTTTAGAATAAACTTTAGGTTAAAAATAAATATAAATATTGTGTTTATTTTTTTAATTATGTTATTTTACAATTATACGTTGACAGTTATATTTACACAGGGTTAATTGATTTGTCAAGTCATAAAATCAACAAGAATAATGACTGACCAATAGGAGTTAAAACGACTTTTCTATATATGTTACATTATTTTAAATTATAACACCATTTTTCAAAACAAAACATCATGATTATATTTATTTTTAACCTAAAGTTTATACTCAAATGAATTTGAGGGGAGAGCAAAAAATAATTTATATTTATTATAATGGATCCATGGACAATATAAAACAATCCTTGGAACATAAAAATTATGTAAGCCAAAATACCTAGGCCAAGTTAAGTGAGTACTTTGAGGTAGAAAAGCAAAAAAAAACTTTGCAACAGGGGAATGTATTTCTTCAGCTGGGTCCTGCAACTAGGGACCTAACAGCATTACAATACCCTTGCAGGCAAAGGGTAAGTTTCTAGGTATAAAGATACAACAGATTTACTTTAATGTGACTTTGGAAAAAATAACTTACTTTGATTCAATAATAGCTTTCTCATGAGTGTCACCAAAAGTAGATGCATTGGGAAGATTAATGTAAATAAGAATAGTGGTGATGAGGAAAAGAATACTTCCAAAACCAACGACAGGTTCCCTTCCTTTGACAACAGTCTTCTTTCCAAATATACCAAATACCAATCCACCTAGAAAAAAAATTAATGAACAAGATGCTTAAGTAGGTACATAGGTTATAGCTGTAATGTATAACTATAATAATCCATAGGTATTAACTAAGCTATTTGTTTTCCCCAAATCGCCTCGTCCCTAATAGACTCAGATATTTAAAATCTTCCATAGACTTAAAAAAACATAAATAGAAACCCATTTTGTTTCTTTTTGAAAAAAAAAATATTCTTAAAAAATGCATTCTATGAGTTTGAATATGGCCAACACCAAATTTAGTGATTCAAGTAAAAATGGTGTCTGTAGTTTGGGGAATAAAATTGAATTTTTGTGTGATCAAGGCTGTGTCTGTGTAACATCACAAGGTAATATGTAAACATTATGAAGTAAAAATATGATAAGATAATGAACTCGATGAAAGACAATTTAAAAATGACATTAATTAAGTAAAATTATATTTTTTTTCCTTTTTTTTGTATTGAGGTGTTCTCTTCTCTTAGCGCTAGTAAACGCTTAAATAGATCTTCCAATTTGTTGGACCAATAATTAAATTATAACAACAGTCAATACTGAGTTTGACAATAATTACAATTACACACAATCAAGTGTTTATATTTTCCACCTAGTTTAACAACATAATTGCAGGTAAAAAACCTATGTCATAATATATAAAGTAGTATAAATAGACTTAAATTTAGGACAACACGAGACAGATTGCGAGCCTCTTTATGTACCTTATTATATACTTCAGCGATTTTGTAAGCAAATCAAGCATCTTCTCATATATTTGTACACATATTTATAGCATTTTAGCGAGCCTCTTTTCTACATTTACATATATATTTATAACAGTCCAGCAAGCAAAGCAAGCCCTTCTTAATGTAGCTAATTATACATTTTTCGAGCTGAGCGAGCTTCTTTTTCTATATTTATGTACATAACATATTTATAGCTTTCTAGTAAGCGAAACAAACCCTTTATAATGCACCTATTATTTAATGTTACTATTTGTGAGAATGAATAAATGAATTCCCACATTCTTTTATATATTTATAGCAATATAGCCTGCGATATCTTTAAATTATTTATTATAATGAATTATTTAATTTAATAAATAATTATTTATAATTATTAATAAAATAAATAATTTAATTAAATAAATAAATAAAAACAAATAAATAAAATAAATATTTTACTTAATAAATTATTATTATCATAAATTATTTATTTATTTCTATTCTTCTTGCTAGTGAAGCGAGCCTAAGTATTCTTGAACTGTGTGGTGCTGCTGAAGCAAGGAATTGCTAGTTTAAATTTTAGATGGCCTTGCAAAATAGGTTATAGTAATGTAAACAATATTATCTACTGGCAGCACAACTAGATAGGTTGGACCTGAAGTCCAACCAATCACCTATTTGCACCACTTTTTAAACCTCTAGCATAAACATAGCGAGTGTTATGCGTGACACAGACAGTATGATGCAAACCACTGTTTTTGAAAGCGACGACAAAATTTTCACAGAAAAGTTGAAAAACCATTATAAGAAGTAAAAACATTGAGCAAACCTGTGATCTCTCCGAGCCCAAGGAATATGCCTGAGAGTCCAACGTATGATTTAGAATTAGCAATACTCAAAGTGAAACCAATAGCAGGGCTGTAAACTCCACTCCAGAAAGACAGCTCAATACCTACAAAATCAAATTACTCGTGCAAATTATAAAACGACTATAATTAGAAATGGGAACTAGAATAGCTATGCAATAATACAAAAATAAAATGATACTTTGAAACTGTCCTGACCATATCAGAAAAATGTCGGGTTAATTCCCCATCCAGGTACTGACCAAGCTCAATGCTGCTTAACATTAGTGATCTAGCAAAAGCTGTAGATTTACAAGCCACATTGGAATAAAAACTTAGTATACTTATTTATTACATAAAGAGATACCGAGATACTTTTCATGCTAAATTTTAACTTAAATGGATACTTTTTTTATTAAAAAAATGTGTACATATTATTCAATAAAAATTGAATTCATGCTGATAATTTTTATTAAACAATTTAAAATAAATAAAAAAAAAATTTTTCATTTAATGAATTTTTGAAATTTTTGCCGAATCATTTGTGACAGCCAATGATGATTTCATAAAAAAATATTTTCTAGATATAACGTTTTTTAAAACTAAAAACAGTCCCAAAAATTGTTTTGTACCCAATTTGAAGTCTCAAGAATAACCACATTGGGAGCTATGGTAATAGCAGACACACACACACACAAACATAAAACTTAGTAAAAACCACTTAGGGGGTCTTAAAAAAACATCTGCAACGGATGATGATTTCAGTATTTTTAGTGGAAACACAGTACTTTCCCTATGTACTAATAGTGTTAACAAGGAAAAGTAATACGATATATTACCAGTGTAAAAAGAATTAATTTAAATTTGTTAAAATGTCATAAAGCATTATAAATAAATAAATAAATATTACCAGTGAATATAAAGGTGATACTGTATAGGAACATATCCAGGGTGAAGAATAATTTAACAGCATTCACGAAAGCTCTGCCTGGACCCACTCGAGGTTCGTCACTCACCTGCCATTACAAGGAAAATTTATTCAAACATAAATACAAGAATCAATGTCATTTACATGATGTAAGAGATTATATTAGATATTGTAACAAAATGAAGACAAGATTTGTCGAGTTAAAAATAAATAAATGATCTCAAAAAAATAAATACATAAATAATTATAAATGAAACATAATGATAAATTAGCGTAAGCTAGAAGCAATTAATAATTGACACATAATTATCTTACTTTATATGAGTATATACTTTATATATTTTATTCTAATACAGTGATATGTGTAGATTTTTTTAGAAAAATTGTCATTTATCTTGTGCAACTGTCACATGACTTTGTAAAGACACAAAATCTTATCTGTATTTATGTAAATTATTGTTTAAAGTTCATAAATAACTCTAGTATTTAATACTTATCAGTAAACAGAATATGTATGAATGAATTTACAGATTTAATGGATTGTTTTTAATAAAAAATTATACTTGTTTTTTATAGATAGCTAGGGTTTTTGCATGTTTTATATTCAGGGGTAAACTATTGTATAATCTCGGAGCTGTGTAATATGAGTGATTTGATGCCATGTAGTTCTGCAAAACGGTTCTATGCTGTTTTGCTGATTTTGTTTTCTTGTATTATACCAATGTTTTTCAGCATCCGGAAACCAACTTTTTCTATTATTTATAAATATCAATTGCTTTTTCTCATAAATTTGAGGTATCTTTATGACTTTGAATTCCTCATATATTAGATCTGTAGAGTACCTAATTGGTTTTTTTAAACATATTTTTATGATTTTTTTATGTAGAATGATGAGTGGATGTAAGTGTGTTTCATTAATACCTCCCCATAATATTATTCCGTATTCTATTATTGATTGAACAAGTGATGTTAAAACGGATTTAAGGGTGTTCAAAGGTAGAAATTTACAAAAAACTTTTCTCAATCTACTACACAAATAATTTATATGCTTGTCCCATTTTAAATTTTTGTCAAGCATAATACCTAGATATTTGGTTGTATGAACTTTACTGATAGTGGGGCAGTCACAGTTATGTTTGTAATATTCATGTGGTTGGGTACATGAATGTAAGATGGTGAATATGAAAACACAGAAGAAGCTTTAAAAATTTATAACACCACTGCAGCAACTATGAGGTCCAACAGTAATACATTCGATTTTGATTAGACCCACCAACCAAAAAGCTGTGAGGAAAATAATTATATTGGTTTATTCATGGAATAAACTATCAATAATAATTATTATTATTCATGAAAAATTGTAAAAAATCATCGAAGACCCTGAATGTGTTACATATAGTCTCGGGGGAGAATTTTTTGTGTCATAAATTTATGAACCAATTGGTCATAGAATGTACCATAGGGTAGAGGAAAACCCTTATAACTTCTCCCTAATAAGCTTATTTTGTTCTTCCAAAATTCACTAAAACCACGAGTGTTTAAAAAAAATATAATTATTACAACTATTCGAGATCAGATAAAAAACTGAAACAAAACATATTTTTATGTAAATTTCTTTTAAAAGAATAATTTTACTGTCTTTTTGTGCCACCAGGTTTAATATTACCTGATCCTCAGCACCTGGGTGCCTCAGGAAAAACAGCAAAAGCACGCCAAGAGCAGCAACGCCTGTAAGAACTCCAAACACTAAATACCGGGTATTTTCATCAATAGTATCTTTTCCATAGAAAACACCATAGACAAATGCATTTCCGATGAGCAAACTGAAACATAGAAAACATTGATTATGTTGGTAAGTTTTTTGAAAAGTCACAAGCATATATAAATAACATAAAGGTGAGTTAAACATGTCTAAAGATGCATAAACTAATGTGGGTTTGTATTTTGAGCTATTTCTCCATACTTTTCCCACTTAGTCAGTTTAATATCCATTTCAGAGTCTAGACAATAAAAAACAACAAATATAAATTGACATATCAACCCTCCTGGGGCTATAAACTAAAAATAGTATAAGAAAAAGCACACTATGCCCTTGACTCTAATTATTACTGCTCATTTAATAATTATTGAATACCAGTTTTGCAGTACTTACAGTGCCATAAATTCCACTAAAGATTGATTTTGTTAAACTCTTATTTAAATACACTTTTCAGTCGAAAAATGAGAGGCATAAAGATTATTCAACAATATCAATGTAAAACAATTATTATCTTCTGTTTCCTTTCCTTCATCTCACAGGCACTGATGATGACATTTAGGGTTGAAAGCCGGCTTTGTTTTTATTAAAGTAATTAAGTGAAAAGGCTCTTTAATTAATGATTATGCAATGAACTCCTCTTGTGCTTCCCTTTTTAATGATATATCTATACTTATAAATCTATAAATGTAGTTATAAAGTATATCCATGGACTATAAAATAGATATAGTCTCTGATAATAAATCGCTATCAAGAAATATGACAAATAAAAATAAAAAGATAAAGAGATGAATTAATGGATTGTAAATAAAGTTATGAGAAAAAATAATGTTATGATACAAGCAAAATACATTTTTCTAATTTTATAATACAAAATAAAAATCTTTGAAAAAAGAAAGACTTCAATTTAGTATGTCAAAACTTGTGGTCTTCAAAAGAAATACGCATTTTTTATTTATTTTATTTTTTTATACGATTAAACCCATAGGGTCATTTAAGCGTTTTCCCCTCACTCAAATCTCACTCAACTAATTAACTCCAGAGTTTGTACACATCCAATCATCTAGGAAGCACACTCTCTGTACATGGAGGCACATATGACTAGTTCACAGTGTGTCCAGTTCATCTAGCCCAACCAGACTCTATCCAAACTCACTGCTCTGGCTAGTTTCTGCAACTAGTTCAGAGAGTGCCTAGTTTATCTAGACCAACTAGACTCTGGCTAGGCTCACCGCTCTGACTAGAGCTAACTACTAGTAAGCTTGGTTCATCTTACTAGCTCTTCTGATCACATTAGTCTCACTTGGCCCCTTCCTTCAACCAGTCTCACCAATCTCATCAGCTCCTCCAGAATCACCGGACTCTAGCTAGGCTCACCGCTCTGGCCAGTCCAGTGCCACCCGACAAAGAACTCTAGCACCCAGATGTCAGCGTGCACTAACTCATTCTTTAGCCTTGACCTGAAAGTCTAAGCTCCGCAGTGCTATTAGGAGACGTCTGTCTTCAAAAACCAAGCACTTTGTTCCTGGTCACTTATGTTACTCGTGTCACCAACTTCACTTACACTGACAAAGTTTTCGGACATACAAAGGATCAGTATATCTTTACTTATTTATTTATTTATTTATATATAAGTGAAAACAGACACTAGGCCCAAAATATCACAGTCAAAAAAAAAGAAAGGACAAACAAGTCAAAATTAATTAAAAATAGAATTTACGTAGTAAATTCTTCAATTTTTCTCAAATTCAAATTTACAACCTTCATCTCCCACAGCCTGCAGAACATTAACTTTTCGTGAGCTGGAGACAACAGAAACGTGGATCCAGACTTGTCTCAGATGAAACTAGATCCAACCCCTCATTTGCGTATTAGTAGCCAAGGAAACCATGTAAAACCCTGGCTGGGTTGGCCGACCTTGAATTCAAGATCTCCCGAGTGAACGGTACAAGGGATAACCTCATATTGAAGTCCTCCCCCGGGGTGGATTTGAACCGTCAACCTCCAAATCAAAAGGCAAGAGCTCTACCACTGATCTACCGGACTCGGTAGCTAATGTATGTTATTATTACTTTAACCACACTATCAGTTTTCCCCATACCTGTTTTGGAAAATAGCCCAAAATATGCCAGCATGTCTTGTCATTTTCTCAGGTCCTGCATTAAGTGATAGAAAATTTCCCTGGGCCGTCCAAGCAAGTCCTGCGCAGAGTCCTACTATGGCTGAGCAGGTGTACAGCAACCATGTCAGAGGCTTCAGGAATGAGGCCACAAACAACCTAAACAAATCAATACAGTTCGTATTAAAATGTATACATCGTAAACAATTTAAATCATGCAAACCTATTTTTAAAGAATACAAAATCTTAACAGTGGTTGCTCATTTCATATTATTCAACATTCTTGCTGTTCACTCATCCGTAAAAACTAAAAATTCCAATATACACCATTATGGCACTAGGAATTGTCAAAAAATCGCCATTCCCTTCAGAAGATTAGAGAGAACTAAGAAGGATCCTGCTATACTTTGAATTAAACTCTAAAATGCTCTGCCATGACACATGGCGTCTCTAGATCACAAGTCCATGAAGTCAGCACTGAAGGAATTTCTTGTCAACCTTACTCCATGTACTATCGAGGAATACCTTTACTCATCTCTTCTATAGACATTTTTTTCTGACTAAGTAATATGCCATAAGGCATAACTACTGCTCATCGAAGTAAGTAAGTAAACAATTTGTCTTTGTTGCAAGCTTCAGAATCAAGTTTCAATAGGAGCAAATCTAGAATGAGAAAGGTGATAAAATTGAGGATAGACATTTTAAGATTTTCTCATGTTTTTCCAGCTTTATTCATTAAAACCCTACTTGATCCAAAGGAAAATAATTATCAGATAAAGAAAACTTTTTATCAAACAAATATTTAAAAAAAGTTTTAAAGTGAGTTTGATGTTTGTTTGTTTAAGCCTAAAATCTTATCAGTTCTTCCTCTCATAGGAATTGATTTTTGTGCCAAGTTTTTGCTCATGCAATGCTTTCCCTCTTTTCAGGAGTTAGGGAAGCAATATCTCAATGAGATAAAAGCTTGCTTACTAGCTGATATGTACGTCACTGGTGAGTCAGTGTTCAGTCATAACAGCCTGTTCATTAAAATCTTAACAATCACATATTTAACAAGAATAAATTCTTAAGTATACTTAATGAATTGGAATAGATCAAAGTGGAAGTGGAATGCAAAGAACAATATAAAAACTAAACTAATACTCACAAATAACCACAGACACCAATGATCATACATATTTTAGGTCCAATAATACTTATAATGGACGGAGCTATCCAATTAGCAACAGCAAATACTGCGTATATTATCGACAGAGATATGTAAGCATCTCCTGTAAAACTCGAATCTTCTTTTTTAACTGACTTTAACACAGTGGCCTGAAACACAACATTACTAAATTGTACAGTAGGAAAAAACAATAGCGTATTTTTGGCCGTTGGCATGATAAATTAACAAAAATATTTAAGGTTATTTGCTTACGTAAGGAGCATAAACTTTGAAATCAACCAATCACAGAATGATGCTTGTGTTTACACATCAAGCTAACAAATGTTTATCATAATAATGATCCATGCTCATCATAGAGCATCTAAGCATGCTCCATGAAATATAAAAATATAAGACATCATATAGACATGCTCCATCATATATAAAGATATGAGACATTATATAGATGTACTCCATGATATATTAAGACAATATATATATTATATATATTATATATATATTATATATATATATATATATATATATTATATATATATATATATATATATATATATATATATTATATATATATATATATATATATATATGCATAAAGATAATTAAAGGCGTCAGACTTTATACAAACCTTTGACAACATGACAATATTTGGGGTTCATATCCATCATATAATACACAATCGACAACTTTAAAATACACTTGAACAATAACAGTTGCTACTACCACCTAAGTGGTTCCCGCAAGACTTATCCCTAGTGAGCCGCAAGGCTCAAAACAGGCATTATTAATATATAATAATATAATTATTATATTTATAATATTATATCACAATTAATTGTGCGAGAGATTCATGTTGACACAAAACATGAATATTGTGTCAACTATTAATGTTTTTCAAAACTCGGTAGTATCAAATAATATAGAGTAAGTATTCTTATTAGTAAAAAACATATTTTTCTGAAGAGAATTCGCTTTCACGAGGGAATTTATATGATATAATGTAAACAATATTAAATAAGAAGCTATTAAAATTAGTTGACTTCTTCCTAACAGAACCAGGTCATCGTCAGTGTTTGTAAAGTTGACAACAAGTATCAAAACAATAGGGGATACAAATTAAGTATGGAGAGCAATTATTATCACATGACACATGTTCACAGCCTCATTTAACAAGAAAATTAAGCTGAAGTGGTTTAGTAGGATCCTTCCTCATGACCTATTAAAATAATTCTGCTGGGCGAATTTATTTTGGAGCGCTTAATTTCTTGCTTAACAATCCTTTCTAGTTCATGGTAATCAGCGAATTACCAAAGGAAAAAATGAGATCGTGAGGGGAGGGGGGTGTTTAAAAAGATAGGAGTCACTGATGAAGAAAATATATGTACGAATATGTATGGCAAGCGATAATTTTGGAACACTTCTTCGGATCGAAATAAAACTTGCATCAACAATCAACTTCGTTAATTTCCAAAATCTAATCGTTTATGAAATGTATATACAGTCAGTAAACCCACAACAATGACTCGGCAATAATTTTAAGACATCACAACGCCTCAAAATGTTGTCTGATGGGTACTAAATTTTGATACGTGTATACTACTGTATCTGGCTAACGAATATTCAAAGGTAAATTTTATTAAAAAGAGTTGTATTTACACACAAGTTAAAGAAGCAATTGAAGATCAGCTACCCGTACGATACTTCTGTGGATATAAATATCCCTGGAACCGGTTACGGCATAACGCCATCATCAGCCCTCTAAAGATGAATCTTCAGAAGGCTCGTCGTGCTCATTGAGACTAGAAGTTAATATACTGATATAACTTTATATTAGTTGAGAGTTTCGAGTGTTGCCCGCCTGCTGATGATTGGTCCAGGAGATATTCATATCCAACAGGAAGTATCAGACGGTAGCTGATTCTTCGATTGTAATTTTATTAAAAGGCGTTATATACCATATCGATTGACATATAAAACATAATAACGTATTAACGACTTATACCATTAAAACTTTGCTTACATCGTGAACATTATGCGTAATTTACATAACTATGTATATGACAGAACTGATATAAGATAAAAATCATGAGGTCGCCATGATATTATGCTTCTTACATAAACTATGTAATATCAACAGACTGATAATAAATAACAATCATGAAGGTCGCCAAGACATTTTCTTTTACCATAACTAATGTAATATCACGACTGATATAGATACAAATCATGAGGTCGCCAAGAACATTATCTAATAAAAACATATAATTAATATGACAAGAGACTGATTGACTAATATATAATAACATATGAGGCCGCCAAGTGGTTAGCTTTTGATTTATAGGTAATTATCTTATTAGAAGCAATAAACTAGTGAGTCATTTTTCTGAATTAGATTTTATAAATGAAATGCGTGTTTTTTTTATATGCAACACTAGAATATGTTCCTACTATTAAAAACACCTTAAAAAACCGGGTAACTCGTAATTTTTCATCATAACATCGGATTCGCTAAGCTTATCCTCCTACTTCGGAGTCGCTTTGCTCGTCCTCAGATATTAAATACATTCGTTTCATTGTATGAGTCACCCATCCAGGGACTGACTACGCTCAATGCTGCTTAACTTTTATGATCCACTAAAAGTCATGGTACTTATTTACAACGACGGATGGGGCCATAATAGCGTTCGGGGAAATTTCCGAGGCGCCGGTTGGTCGACTTTGCAAAGAAAAAAAAAATCGGCGACCGGCGCAGGAGGCTCCGGTAGATCAACCGGCGACAAACCGGTCGACCAACCGTCGACTAACCGGCGCAAACGGTCGACCAATCGGCGCCGGGTGCGGTTGGTGACTTCACAAAAAAATACAAAAATTACAGAAATTGGGAATAATTGGACAACTTATTAACCTATTTAAACTATTGGAATAATTGCACAAAATACTGTATGAGAGAACAGTAAAACTATATTAAGTGAAAAATATTGTAAATAATAGTAGTTGTGCGATATTTTATACTATTATTTAAAGTTTTTTAAAAATAATATTTTTATTCTAATAATTTCTTCTTTGCAGCACTTGAAAGTTCTCCATCTCAATATATGATTAGGTAGTGACTTTAGTTCTATAAAAAGTATTGAACGATTTATTTCAATTATTAATATATATTTCACCTATCCTTGTAGGCATCTTTAGAAATCTGTTTATCAAGATCTACATGAATTTAATTATTAAATTTAAAAAAGGAAACAACAATAAAAACATTAACAAAAGAGGACTAGATTTTTTAAAAAAAAAAATCAACAGGTATCAAGGATAAAAAATAAAAATTGTCGTTCAAAAATGAATAAATTTGTTCAATACTTTTTATAGAACTAAAGTCACTACCTAATCATATCATTGAGAATATTTTATTTATATTATGCAGCAAATTGCTGCTACGTAAGGTTTAAGGAGTATTTTTTGCTTTCAAGGACAAA
>JACMZG010001908.1:47630592-47655086 GCA_018340805.1 Microvelia longipes | reverse complement strand
TATATATATATGGAGTGTGCATCTCCAGTTAAGTTTCAAACACTTGTTCTAACCAATTAGAACAAGTGTTTGAAACTTAACTGGTTTTATTCCAAAATAAAACTCGGAAAGACAAAGATCAATATTCTAGATCTACACAATGCTTGACAATAAATGTCTGTGCAATAAATGTCCACGCGCAAACGAATGTCCACAGTACTTTATGCAGTTTTAGGGGGCATTACGAATAAAAATGGCAATACACGATCTAAGCAACTTAAGAGAGAGTAATGCTGTAATGTGGTCCCGAAGCAGGCCTGGTATTTTAATTATCTATACAGACCATATAAGACAACAAAGCGAGGTTTACAATTCAAATCATTATGACATTGAAAGCAACCTGATTTCTTATTAATTTCATTACAAGCCTTTTAATTTACACATTGGTAAATTTGGAAATTTGCTACTGAGATGAAAAAGAAATACAGAAATAACAGGTCACGACTGAGATGAAACAGAAATAACAGGTCACGGGGCTAAATAAAACTAATTGGATCAGGATCAGAGACATTTTTAAAAAATATAGTTGAATCTTATTTAGCGTAGACAAGCCTTACACACTTGTCTACGAACGATTACGAAAAACCTATAATTAAGAGTAGTCTAGTAGTGAGTAGAAAGAAAATAATCATTTTCATGAATATTCTTTCGCTTCTCACGATGGTTAATTCTCAATAGAGAAGAAAGTGGATAAACACCTCACGACAGAAATGAATGGATGAAAAGAAAGGATTCCTGCTTCCCATAATACCTCGTTTGCATTACTTCAGATCTGAGTTATTCATTTTTCATAGGGTGTGGTATATTGCAGGTTTAGCAGAACCATAACGAGAGTAAACTTCAACAAAATAGTAAAAAATGTGAAATCTTAATGTCAATAGAAGTATATCAATGCACAATGAGTAACTTATTTTGCGAGCGAAGCGCGCCGAAAAAAATTATCGTTTTTATACAATAAAGAGTGCATTTCACTACTATTTTATTTTGTCAATGAAGGAGGGTAAGGGTAAGGGGGGGGGCAAATAATTAAGTACAACTAAAAATTGTACCAAGGACATTGTAGCTATGCAAAAAATCCTTTTAATTTTTTCGAAATAGACGAAGACGACAAGGCTCTAAGAAAGTAAAAGATTCAGATGTTTCATTTTTATCGAACCTTTAATAGGTTACCCAACAAAGATCTCATCAAGACAGCCAAATAGATATATACTAGAGGGGGCATAGCCTATCTCAATATATTAAGAAGCCTGAAACATCATTTTGGGACTCTCAGGGGCTCTGTGTAACCTCATTAAAACCTCCTCCAAGAGTAAGTTAAGGTTAAAATAAATCAATTGTTTTCGGCTTTCCGCACATTTTTTGTGTTTTGTCTTGTATTTTAAACGTCCTACTATATAAGTCACTGAAATTTCGTTCTGTTTATTTGATTATATTGATGGTCGAAGGTGGTCAGGTTATTTTTTCCATGTTTCAAAATTCAACCATTAGGGCCCCTCTAGTAATATATCTCTATGAAGAACTAGATATCCCTCTAGTTATATCTCTATGTCTATATATCGCTATAGACACATAACTAATGCTAACCCCGAAAACGTCTAACACTTGTGGTTTATGATTATTTAAACTCAAAGCACAGCTAGATATTTAATTTGTCTACTAGTTTAGTTTATACCTATTTATTATATAGAAAATAATTCGTCGCCTAAAGAAAATCTTAACTACAAGTTAATATAAAATTCTTACGTAACCTCTTACTTAATCGATAAGCTTCGAGGTATAATCATTAGAACCTTTTAAAAGTACGCATACAAATTCTATAATACACCACTGAAAGTCAAGATTAGAAAAACAAGTATTTCATAACCTAAGGTATTTACAAGAACGAAATAATTAACATAAAAATTAAGATGCAGCATAGTATGCCTTCTAAAAACCCTAAATCATACAAAAACCAGTCTTCATAAAAATTCCGTCCAAGGTTATGCATCTAGAAAGTACAGAGTTCTTACAAGCCTTTTTAGTAAAAGTTACATAAAACTCAACCAACAAAAAGAAAATAAAAATTTAATAACAACAAACAGATATAATAAAATGTTAATTATAGTGTCGTAAAGCCTAGGCCAATGAAATGAACAGTCGTAAAGGTCAAGACAGGCGGAGTAACAGTGATAAGAAATTTAATTACATAGTACATAAAAACGCCGATTTAATCTGGGTTATCAATGCAAGAAAGTAGTTATGATTTAATAATTAATGTTTAATATTGAGATCAGTCCTAACAAAGATCGCAGAAATCTAGAACAGATAAAATATTATTTATAATAATTGATGATGGAGATGGAGTATGGGAAGTAAATTTTATGTTCGTAAAAATTAAATGAATCAGTAGTTGAGGGATTTCGGCGCAGGGGTAGAAAGACAAATTTCAGTGTATAGAAAGAACAGTGCGCCAAAGAAACCCGATTTCTTATAAGTCAAGATACTTCGACCCGCGCATAAAACTTATCTATGAAGGGCCTCCCATGAACAGCGAATAAGGAATTTTTTCATAGGGTGTCCACGAATCAATACAGCATTTTTTCTAAAAGTGAACAAAGCTTCACACAGCGTGATGCTTTTAAGTCGATTCCAATAACAAATAGTGACCTCGGACGTAAAAAGTAATAGCACCAGGAGTAAAGAATGCTATAAAATCCCGAGCAAGTTAGTTGTTCCCAGGCGAAAGCCGCGAGAACCAAAGCATTAAATCCCCCAGGCGACCAAAGATGTATTACTCCACTCCCGAGGCAAGCCGAGAAAGGTATGAACATAACTTATGGACTTAAAGCCTATAACTTATAACTCGTGAATAGAAGCCGAAAGGAGGTAATTGAGGAAAAAAAAGCAGTACTCAAAAGAATAGACAATTTTATAAACACACGTGAGGCATAATTATTATAATCTATTAACATACATTGGATATCATAAAAAATCTTTTGGGCAGACCCTCTAAAAATTTTGGAGGTACCCACCCTCCCCCAAAATACAAACCTTTTTAATTCCCTCCAAACACTATTGGCTGGACAAAAAAAACAAAATGCTCCCGGGGCCCATAAAAACAATTATGGTCAGTCACCCTTAAAATTTCGGGGTACCCCGGGAAAGGTTAACCGAAAAGGATCGTCTCAATAAAATCCAAGGACACCTTCAAACAATTGATAAATTGGCTCAAACCATATAGGTAACCTTTTTACGCCCAAGGACAAAAATTTACTTTGAACTCCCAAAATGACAAAAAGTTACTATTCCTCCCAAAGGACAAAAAGGTACTTAACCAGAGGCAAAAAGGTTACTTACTCCCAAGAGTGAAAAGTAACATCACCTCCTCGAAGTGAAACATGCTCCTACCTCCCGAAAAACACAATAAACCGTCCAACGTAAAATAATTTGGAATCGGAAGGCAAGTGCTAAGAAACACTAGCAAGATGGCCGGCCCCAAAAACTATTAGCAATATGGCCCCGGTCGACAATAACTACAGCAATATGCCCGTTCGCCGATAACACTGCTAATCTACAAGCAGTTTAAACGGAAATATCATATGCAATTTCCCTCCGAAAAGAAAAAGCTCTTCGCCCAGGCACCAAAATGAAACATAACCAGAATAATTCAAAATAAAAATAGAAAAAACCACGGGTCCGCTACATATGTAGATACAAAAAACAACAACCCTTGAAACAAGTTAACATCCAGAACTCCGCACACCAGTTCGTAAAGCCACAGGTCATCCCGACTTCACAACATCAAAGAACATGACAAATACCAACAAAACCATAAAATGCATCGAAAGAGACAAAGGTAGGTGCGCGAATAACATTGAACATAATTTATAGTACCTCAACCTACATCAATGTTAAAAGCAATTAATGCTGTTGAAGTCGAACATATTGAATTCGGAAGGACACATCCACTGGCTCCTTCCCATTTAAATTAAAATTACTAGTAAAACATTTTCACGCCAGTAACTAATAATAATAGGTTAAAAGGTCCTAGTCGGTAGTAATTATATATAAACCACAAGGACGAAAGTTTAAAAAATAACATTTAAAAATACTAACCAATTCCAGGGTTGAGGAAGATTTGAAACCATAAAAAAACTGAAAAATTTATGTTTCATTGTCCCATATTACTAATAATATTTTTGAAAACCAGGAAAAAAAAATAATAAAAATCAACTCCCGTACAAATAGAGGTAGTAAGGCACCCTTACATTAACATAGGTAAGAAGAGAATTGAATTTTAATTCCCTGAATGTCAAATAGAATTTGTGTAAACAGGCAGAAAATGAAAACTGACTACACGATACCCCCGCCGAAGCGAAGGTGTCACTAAATTCACCCTGCAGAGCGAAAGCCGAGGAAGTAAAAATAAATTGACTGACGAGCAAAAGCCGGGAAGCAAATATAAACGAGTCAGTAATGTTCCTTTCTGCCTCGCCCCGCAAATATTACTGCCGAACAGTAATAAATCAAAACTAGCATCTTGAAAACTTATAATTTGTATAATTGATATTATATTCTTGACTGATAAACAGACTTACATCGAGAAAGTACAACAGAGTAGCGCTCGATGTGTGACAGTTCTTAAATACGCTAACACCAACGTCACTAACATTCTAACTTTTCTCAGCACCAATTCTTGAACGACCTTCATATGCTTGAGAAACCACTCCTGATTGCCGTAGAGGCCTCTCTTGGCATTTGACATTCTAAAACAGTCCCGACGGGTGTCGAAAAGTTCGTCTATATATCTCGACGATATCATCACAAAACGCTAATAGAACCAAGAATACACTAACTTTAAACTGTATAAAACGGCCGTAGAAAAAAGTATCAAATGAACTGACAAAAAAAGATATGATAATAAACCCAAAACAAAAAAGTGTTGCCGTTTAAAAATAAATCAATAAAATTATCCTAATAAAGATTACATTACAAACTGATTATTAATTAGTTAATAATGAAAGCATATAAAAATTATAAATAAATCAATAGCTTTATTTTAACAATCAATGTTACAAAAAAATCTATAACTCTTACCAGCATAGGCAGGCGGCGGAACTGCACTTCCCCTAGGCAGCTAAAGAATCCTCATGAACAAACCAACCCGACGGGAAATCACTTCCGCCAAAATACAGTAAGCTTCATCTCCGCCGCAGATAAAAATATAACGATGAAAAAATTTGACCTGAGACTACACGTGTAGTGAACTTACGCAAACCCACGATACGGCCGACTCGAAAAGAGGCGACGTCTAGCATTTTATGCATTAAAACTTGGTAGGCAGTTAGTATTAGCTATAGATAAAAGCCAAATATTCATTTTAATAACTTCGAAAAAAAACAAAAAAAACAATCAGGCGCGCAATAATCCACGAGCCTTCTAGATCCTCTGGCATGGATCACCCACAAACTTTAATCCATGACGCTATGGGAAATTTTGAGGTCTTAGTTTTTTTAAAATTCATAATTACCGATTTGTGATAAATGAAGCCATTTTCCGAACTGCACGCCCTGTTAATTTCAAAGAGTATTTACATTCACTCAACATTTATTTTAATCTAACTGGTACATACATAACACTGTTAGACGTCAATTATCTACCTGATTGCATTTAATGATAATGAAAAAGACAATCTTATTTTTGCAGTCAACAACACAACAACAAGAATAATCAGGAGGTAGTATTAGTACGATATGTACGTAGAGTCGTAAGATTACACTACGTACGATACGTGAACAAATCGGCCTCGAACCCCGGATAACATTGCAATAATACATTAATCCAATTGCCCAATAAGTAAGGTATAGTGTATTAAGAAGCAAGGTAAACAATGTTAAACAATTCGTAACGACAAACTCAAGTGAACGGATTAGAGTTATGTATATCCAGGTAAGATACGAAATGAACAATCTGGAGCGAAATTTGCGTGTGGCCGGGCGAATGTTTAAATGTAACGTTTTCTGGTTCAACCAATTTTTTTAAGTTTAAAATCCGGCTTATGTGCCATCCAGATGATTATTGGAATAACACAGAAAAGAATTATTAAAACGGCCTTAAAAAAAACATAAGAAATCGCAGACCAAGTTTTTAAGGATTTTAATGTGCCTATTAGAATTGTACAAAATTAAGCAGAATTATAATAAGAAAACTAATTTCCAGATTCACACATAAATACAACCTAAAGTCAAGACGATGAAGGATAGTTGCGCCTAGCGGCAAGAACATCAGCTGCGTGTAATCACAGGTTCAACCAGCCCTAGACTGTACAATAACTTGCCCCCTAATAGCTTCTACCTTCCTACAAGGAACCTTAAAAAAAAGTAAAAACAATCTAGGTACCTAATACAATACAATTATTTTTTCTCTTTTGTGTTTGTAACTGTTGACTAAATTATAAAATGTATACTTTTTATGCTTTGTACTTGTAAATTAGATATAGGATAGAATAAAGCATAGATAAGAGTAGATCGGTCCGCACAGCCTTGACTTATGCGACACAAATGGTCAATAATATGATTTATTATATAAGTGGTAATTTAACCTTCGAAACAGGTATTTATATATAATAAACGTGATTTATTATTATTATATGTTTGTAACCCAAGCAGTAACATTACTACCTGTTACTAAATTATTCCGAACTTTTCAAAAGAAATTCACCTAATATTCATTATATAGTAATACAAAAGTAGGTCACTTACATTCAAAGCTGGTTCAATTAAAATGATTCAGCACATTTCCTTAAAAGAAATTTAGAACAAATAAAAATCAAGTAGTAATATAAACCAGGTTAAAGCAATAACCGGAAACTTAAGCAGAAATGGATTGTTGAGCAAGAAATCTCGCTTCTGGCGCAAATTCAAAGAACATTTACGGAGAATAGTTAAAGAAGAATTTAGCTTACGGACATTGAGGTCAGAATTCATTTATAGCCGTAAACTTAAATACTATAAATATGACGATAAAAAATGGATGGCCATTTTCAAAAAACCAAACTTAAACCTTGGATTTTAGCACATTAAGTGATCGTTTTTAAACGATTCAGCGTCCCAGGTAACATCGACAATACGACACAAATAAGTCATATTAAGAACAGGGACTTGGAAACATATTTGTGTCACAGACCCGCAACGCAAGCCACTACAATAGCGAATTCTTCCCTAGAAAATCCGCTCAAATGTTTGACATCGTAAATATGGCAGTCTCGTGGCTAAAGAATGCAGGAAGATAACGGAGAGAAAAAGCATGACCAGAATAAACAATATCAGTTGAAACGCACTTAGGTGCAGAGAATTAAAAAGCTATAAAAGTAGTTGCTAATAATACAAAAACACAGTGGCGTAGCCAGGGGGAGGCTGAAGGGGCTTTAGCCCCCCGAAATTTTTACATAACCTAAACCCCCATAAAATGTGTGAAAAAAATAAAACTAAATAATAAATACAATAATAATAAAAAAATAAACAATGAAATAAAGATATTAAAAATAATGAAAACATGAACAATATACAAATATATATACATATATATACAAATAATATATATTATATCAAAATATATATAATATATTACAATATCAATTTACCAATTAAGCCCCCTCCGAAATTAAATCCTGGCAACGCCACGGCAAAAACATAAAAGAAATAACTACATCATAAAATAAAAATATACTAATATATAATATAATTAATAATAGATATACAAAAATATAATACTATAAATATTTATATAAGATATAACAAAAAAGCACAACTAAGATCTAAAAATGATTTATTGAATTGAAAAGTAAAAATTGAACACTGAAATAATAAGAATAACAAAAAGTTAATGATGCGCAACACCTCAACAGAAATAATCATTTCCAAGATGGAACATCAAAAATTCGAAATTGTATAATCATCCATGGACCGATAACCAAAATACAAAAAAGACAAACTGACAATCTAATAAACGTTCCAGCAAACACGGGTTATACAGCCTTAACAACAATAAATAATGCAATAAATAAAACAGAATAATATTTGGACCATTCGGCAGAATTTACAGGACCATAGAGTAAAATAAAGTCCGGACCAATTCCGGTCATATACAGGACTAGAGAGTAAAAAATAGTCCGGGATCATCGGTCAGAATTTACAAGGATCATAGAGAAAATATTAGCCCGGGACCATCGTCAAATTACAAGACATAGAGTAAAATAATATGTCCGGGACCATTCGGTCATTATTCAGACCATCGAGTAAAATATAGTCGGGACCATTCAGTCAGAATTACAGACCATAGCAGAAAATAATAAGTCCGAGGACCATAAGATAAAATAATATTCCGGACCATAGAGTAAAATAATAGTCCGGGGATCAAAGTCGGTCAGAATTACAGGACCATAGAATAAAATAATACGTCCGGGGACCATCGGTCAGCAATTACAGGACATAGAGTAAAAATAATATCCGAGACCAAAGAGTAAATAATAGTGCCGGGACCAAGAGTAAGATAAATACCGCGGGACATGCGGTCAGAATTACAGGACCAAGAGAAAATAAAGTCCGGGGAACATTCGTCACAGAATTACAGGAACCCATAGAGAAAATAATAGTCCGAGAACATAGAAAAAATAATACGTCCGGGGATCATTCGTCATTAATTTACAGGACTATAGCAGTAAAATAATAGTTCGGGATCCATTCGTCAGAATTTACAGGACCATAAGAGTCAAATATTAGCCCGGGACCAATCGGCAGAATTTACAGGACCATAGTGAAAATACATAGTCCGAGGACCAAAGTAAAATAAAGTCCCCGGGGACCATGAGTAAAAAATAGTCCGGGATCATTCGTCCCCGAAATACAAGGACCAAGAGTAAAATAATAGTCCCGGGACCATTCGGCAATACCAGACCCATAGAAAAAAAATAGTCCGAGACCCATAGAAGTAAATAAAGTCCCGGACCATTCCGGCATATACAGACATAGAGTAAAATAAAGCCGGATCACGTCCAGAATTACCAGATCAAGAGGAAAATATGCCCGGGGGACCACGTCAGAAATTACAAGACCAATAAGATAATAAATCCCCGGACCAGTCGCATATTTACAGACCATAGATAAAAAATAGTCCCCGGGACCATTTCGGTCAGAATTTACAGACCATAGGAGAAAATATAGTCCGAGACCATAGAATTAAAATTAAAGGCCGGGACCATAGAGTAAAATATATCCGGGATCATTCGGTCAGAATTACAGGACCATAGAGAAAATAATAGTCCCGGGACCATTCGCAAAATACAGACCATAGAGTAAAATAAATAGCGAGACCATAGATAAAAATAAAGTACCGAGGACACATAGAGTAAAATATAGTCCGGGGATCACGGTCAGAATTACAGACCAAGAGTAAAATATAGTCCGGGACCATTCGGTCAGAAGTACAGACCAGAGTACAAATAAGTCCCGAGGAACCATATGAGTAAAATAAAAGTCCGGGGATCAGCGTCATATGTAACAGGACAATAGATAAAATAAATAGTCCGGGGACATTCGGGTCATAATTTACAGACCATACAGAAGTAAAATATTACCCGGACCATTCCGTCCCAGAATTTACAGGCAAGTGTAAAATAAACCGAGGACCATAGAGTAAAAAAAGTCCCGGGACCAAGAGTAAAATAAAGTCCGAGGGATCATTCGGTCAAAATTACAGACCAAGAGTAAAAAAATATCCGGACCAGCGTCAAGAATTTACAGACCATAGAGTAAAATAACAGTCCCAGACCAGAGAGTAAAATACATATCGACAGTCGGTCAGAATTACAGGATCATAGAGTAAAATAATAGCCCGGACCCATTCGGTCACAGAATTTACAGGACCAAGAGAAAATAAAGCCGGGGACCAAATTCGGTCAAATATTTACAGGACCATAGAGTAAAATAATAGTCCGGGGACCATTGGCAGAATACAGGACCATAGAGTAAAATATAGCCGAGGACCATAGAGAAAATAATAGTCCGGGAACCATAGAGTAAAAATAATGCCCCCCGCAGAACCATAGATAAAATAATAAGTCCCCGGGACCAATAGAGTAAAATAATAAGTCCGGGAATCACATTCGTCAAGTACAGGACCAAGAGTAAAAATAATAGTCCGGGACCCATTCGGCAGAAATTACAGGACCATAGAGTAAAAATAATCCGAGGACCATAGAGAAAATAATACCGGGACCACTAAGAGTAAAATAATAGTCCGGGGATCATCGTCAGAATTTACAGGACCATAGAGTTAAAATAATGTTCCGGACCATTGTCGGTCAGAATTACAGGACATAGATACAATAAAGTCCGAGGACCATAGCAGTAAAATAATAGTCCGGGGAATCATTCGTCCAGAATGTACAGACCATAGAGTAAAATAATAGTCCGGGGATCATTAGTCAGAATTACACAGGACCCATAGAGAAAATAATATCCGGGACCATCTGTTCATTATTTACAGACTAGATAAACTAAAGTCGGATCATTCGGTCTGAATTCAGGACAATAAAATAATACGTCCGGGGACATTCCAGTCAGAAGTACAGGACCATAGAGTAAAATAATAGTCCGTGATCAATCGCAGAAATACACCATAGCTAAAATAATAAGTCCGGGGACTACGATCAAATTTACAAGACCATAGAGAAAAAAGAAAATTACAATTAAAACTAATCGAACGTTTAATTTTAAAAATAAAATCAGAAAAAAATAACTAACAGTGTAAGTATTAAGAAAAAATAAATATACACGTAAATAGTATGTACAGTTATGGTTGCTGAAGTGAGAATATATGTATGAGTGCGTGTGTGTTTGAGTATAAATGCATGAGTTATTTAATAAATAATTTTAGTAAAAGACCAACAGTAGATATTCAATTATGTGATAAAATGGTATGGAACTGTATATTGATATGATTGCATGCAAAGATATTTTTTGTAATCTTATTTTGTTATTTATTGCTTTTACCGAGTTGTTTCATTTTTCACATCTGGAAAAATGGCTACCTAAAACTTATGGTACGGAAGGAAAGAGGGAGGTTTATTTACTAAAGCTTTGTTATATACTTATTATATAAATCTAAAATGATTAGTCATATAAAGTTAAAACATACGAACCCAATCATTATAGCTCGTTCGTATCGACCTAGTAACGTTAGTGAGTAGGGGGATAGTTAACCCAAATAGTCAATAACAAAAATATAGATTACGGTCAAAATTACTATTTATCTCTTGTATAAACCCTACTATTATCAAAATTAGAAAATAGACAAGTGATAGTTTAAAATTGTTCATATTTAAACTATATTTTTTAGCAAGATTTTAGTTACTTAATTATTTTTTGTGGAAAGAACCGCCATTAAAAATTAATTAAAAAAGAGAAACTTATAATAATTTAATATACAGGGAATCCTCGAATGGAGTCGCATACAGGTGAAAATACCAACTCATTTTTATTGAGGGAAACTTCAAATGAAACCAAAATTCTCTTTTGATTTGGAATACTGCTTTGGAATAAACGGCAAATTAAAATTTCCCCCTTCGGCTGGCAAGTATGCTCATTGGAATTTTCATTAAGTATGTGATGTTGATCATACTCTAGAGTCGAGCGTACAGTATGAACGAAGAAAGTACTTAAAGCATTAAAATATATAAAACTCTACGAAGGAACGAAATTTTGTACATCTAGACGTTGCGTTGTGTTAACTTTCCATTCTAAGGTCGAGACTAGTGAGTAGGTTGTTGTGATGACAAATTTCCAGGTACAGTGTACCCGACTTTTTTTTACTTTTCCTCTTTTGAACAGAGGTATTTAGGAAAACAAGAGATCTTCAACTTCTTGGCTCCTCAGCGCTTCGCATCTCGGACGCTACGCGCCGACGCGGTTTAAGGTGCATTCAAAATAAAGCGGTAGCGATGCGTGCGTCCGTTGCGTGCTAGCGGTTATTGCTAAGCGGAAAATTGTGGTTCCATAGAGATATATACAGAGGGGGCATAGCCCTATCTTAATACATTGAGAGCCTGAAACATTTTAGTAGGGCTCTCAGGGGCTCTGCGTAACCTCATTGAAACCCCTCTAGAGGAGTTAAGGTTATAAATTAATAAATGTTTTCGGCTTCCCGCAGATTGTTTGTGTGTGATTTGTATTTTAAACATCTACATATAATTTACTGTTTTTGTTATGTATTGATAATGAAATCCGAATGTGTCAGTACTTTTCGATGTTTCAAAATCAACCAACAGGCCCCTCTAGAATATATTTCTATGTGTAGTTCCACAACTGCCACGCTACGGCCGCAAAAGCTGCTAACGCAGCGCACGCTTGTTCCGAATTAAAAAAAAAAATCTTAACAAAAAAAAGACGAAGAAGAAAAGGTTGCTTTGAACGAGCTTTTTAGATTTTATTTTTTCATTGTATCAAATATTTAATGTGTTATTTAATTTATATAATTTAATCATGTCTGACGATAATAGGAGCTTTCATACTATATAAATTGATAGTTCTTCTTCTTATTTTTTCTAATTAAAAATTTCATAGGTCTAAGTTAAATATTTTTTAACTGATCAACCCGATCAAAAAGGCAATGTATTATCTTGTTCGGTTTATTATATTGTAATGTACTTGTTATTAAATGTAATTAGTAGTCTTGTTTAGAAAAAAACATTTCAACTCCGGGATAAACGGATCAAGATAATAAAACTATACCACTCAAATAGGCGAACACCAAGAGAAATAAATTTGATTTAAGAATACAAACATAAAAACAACTTTGAACTAATCAAAACTAAAATGAAAAATTGAACACTTTAAAAAGACACAGCACAAACAGAAGTAATAAAATAACAATATCGTGTTTTAATAACAAGATAATATTCATTTTTTTTAGTTAAAAACATAACTCTTTTATTAAAATTATATAGATTATTCTTTAACTTATTTTTTGGTAATTATATACGTCATATATTTGTATTCATGTTTAATGAGGTATTGCCAAGTTCTCTTTTATAACTTTGTATTTTATAAAGGTAATATTCATTACTAAGTATTACATTAACAAGAAAATCATACAACTGATTAGAACAATCTCTTATAATAAAAATGAAAAGAATATGAGGATATGAAATAAACGAAGGGATGATCTCTGTCAAATGAATTAGGTTTAGACTTTTTTAAGACAAAAAAGGAATCTAGGAATGAGTCAGCTAAGAATGAAACAGATGTTTTTGCTGTCAGAGTACAAGTGAATACTATCAGGGTATATTATTCTAAGCAATTATGGATTTCAATAGATTTCTTTATGAAATGATTTAATCATGAGAACTATGACTTAAAATTAATTATACTTTCAAAACATTGGTTAAAATAAAAGATTTAATATTTTGCAGGGGAGTCCCAGTTAATTTAATTCCATAAGAACTTAAACACAATTATGGTGCACTGACATTAGGGAAACCCCAAGAATTAAGTTTCTTAATCCTTATAAGGTAAAACTGTATCAATTAGGACAAAACTTATTCCAGTGAAAGTGTATCATGTAAAATAACTTATATGATAATAAATTTGTCTTAATTAAGAAACAATTTTAATAAAAATTAAAATAAAGGTAAAATACTTAGCCAGATATAGTACAAGGCTTTCCATTATTAAACTTGGTATACAACTATAGTCTGCCCTATAAATATTGGCACCTCATAACTAGCACTACTGAACCTAACAGATAACATTATATATATTCTATACATCTAGGTTAATACCTAGACATATACATATTATATAGAATATTACACACACACAATATATATATATATATATATATATATATATATATATATTAAATAAATATAATAGTCACAAAAAAAACAAGCCGTACCGTACCTAATGTTGTTACAAATTAATGTTTGAACATTTGAGCAGTATTATATAAACAATTTAAAACAAATAATAAAGTATAAGCAAAACTTAAAACGATTATTAATTTATAAATTAGAAAAACACACGCCATCTAAAAGAAGCAGTGAAAAAAATAAGGGAATAAGGGAAAATATCTATAAATAAATACGAAATCAAGAGAAATGGGAGGGTTGTTATTAGATGTCGCGAAACATAAGTTTTTAGGGGCCCGTAACTTGATGATCTTAAGAAAGACTATACTAAGATACACCCAGGGCCCATTTTAGGTGAAAAGATAGTATAAAACTCAAACAAGGGGCCCCGCGACTGAGTGCTTTTAAGAAAGATTATGCTAAGGTTAAACGGGGCCTATTTTAGGTAAAAGATCGTATAAAACTCAACAAGGGCCCGCGATTGGATGCTCGTAAGAAAGACTTATACAAAATTACACCCCAGGGCCCCATTGAGGTGAAGAATTGGATAAAACTCAAAACAAAGGGCCCCGCAACTGGATGCTCTTAAAAGACTGACATATACTAAGATTACACCCAGGGCCCCATTTTTTAGGCGAAGAGATGTATGCAAAATCTTTAGGGGGCCCAGTTACTTACTGATGTTAAGTCCAGACTATACTAATCTCTACTGGGCCTTTTGTCTTTTATCTTTTTGGGGGCCCCTAACCGTTGGGGCCCTCCCCCCCTGCATTGAGGGCCCATAGTTACGCCAACTGGATGGTTCCTTTTACAACATTTTTATTTAGAGTGATTTAGCCATATTAGTTTGTAGTCAAAGTGTAAACCCAGGTACATGATACCACTTATAACAGTCAATACTCAGCGGTTTTTATAACTTTAACTTATTAGTTCAGTAGATCGGATACAATGATATCATAATGAAACCTGCCACAACATTGCGTCATTTAGAGAGAAGATAAAGATACAAGGCAACTTTGCGTAAAGATATTTAAATTTGCCAGGTAAAGATACCCCCACAAAGTTCATACAATATATTTAACAAGAAGATTTAATACCATTCGAGGATCCATAAAAGTAATATTGCTAATAATAATTTCTCAATTAGTAGATCTTGCTAATTTTATATTGAGAATTCACAAATAAAAAAAGGCGGGAAACATGGGAAACCAGACAGTAAATTAAATCCAGCCTAACAGGCTTTTTATGACTAAGATCTTCTTCTACTTTGACTAACAGCAAACGGCTAGTCTTTAAATTTAACCCAAGCCTACCAGTGGGTGGAATTACTTCACATAAAGGATTTCATCTCGGATTTTTAATTCCATAGTGGATTTATTCTTTGTTTTTTATTCCATGGTGAATTTATTCTCAGTTTTTGATTCTATGGTGGATTTTATCTCTGTTTTTTGCTTCCATGGTAGATTTCATATCTGGTTTTTTAATTCTACTGTGCATTTCATCTCCTTTTTTTGATTCCACGGTGGATTTTATCTCTGTTTTATAATTCCAAGGTTGATTTCATCTCTGTTTTTTCAATTCCATAGAATATTTTTGAGGACTTAGTTCGCAGAGGCTCCATCCCTACAAAATTGTAGAGAACTAAGGGATTTCACTTTTACAGACATATCTCCGTTGGAACTGAGAAGTAAAAACATTAAAACGTTCTCACTTACCGCACTACAAGCCCCGGGTTTTAGCATGACTTGTCTTCATTCCTCCTCCCTTTTTACCAACCAGAGTCCCTCCCAAGTCCAACCAACCCATAGGTTTTTACTTGAATGAAAAGACAAGCCAAAAGCCAAAGTATAATGTGCTATATTTAATAGTTTCTTGGGAAAAACAGTATTGTGGTTGGGACAGAGTAAACCTAACAGGAAGGTTATAAACAATATATTTTAAATAAAAATTTAATGTGCAATTAATCAGCTAAAAATACACGCATTAAAAGATTTTAATTTCAAGAGCTAAACAATCACAATGTACAGACAACAATACATTATAACTATCAAGATTTAAAATTTACCTCTAAATTTCCAAGAGTTTGAAAAGCAGTAAATACCAACATAAAACCAAGCGAAAGGACGCACAAATTAGCTATTTGTCTGTCAAAAGCCATCGTGATTAAATATTAATCAACTTAAAATATATCTAACACAATTCATACACATAAAATTTAAATTGATATCGAAACCACGGCGATTCACATTCCTTGACTATCGATAAGAGACTGGCGGGATTTTGAGATCAAGAGAATTCGATTGTTATGAACAGCTGATTGATCACAGATCATGCGCAATGACATCGCAATGCCCATATAGGAGCCCCCAAGTTAGCCCTTAAATTTTCCTAATAATTAAATTAAAGATGAATCAGCTCGTCTTTAGTCAGAATATTCTAAAACAAGAATAAAGGGAGTAGATTCTGAAATTACATACGGACCGTTTCTATAAAAGTGAAATATTAAAAATATATAATGATCCCCTCAACATTGCATTTGATGGAAATCGATTTTTAGATAAAAGTAAAGAAAGTAAATCGGACAACACTGATAAAACGCGGGCACCGGCAAAAACATCATCACAACGCCAGTCTCCCATCTTGTCATACATCTTGTGTAAATTTAGTGAATTTATCGTATGAAATTTGATTATTAATTTGTTGAATCTTTAAAACAATTATTTAGATTGTTTCATTATCTTCGAGTTTCTGTGTATATTCAATTAATTTGGATTGGTCTTTCTTCGTTGACCTTTTGACAATGGCCGATGAGAAGATTGAATTCAAATACAGGACAGAATATGCCAAGAGTGGTAGAGCTTCTTGCAAGGGATGTAAGCAAAAAATTGATCAGGGAGTGCTTCGTCTTGCTGTGTTAGTGCAGGTAATTTTATCTTGCAGACATTTGAGCAGTGTTGTGCTGCCATGCTGATTCTCAAGGTTGATTACCTACGTTGCTTTCTGTTGTGCTGGGGATTCTTTTATTAATGTTATCATCTATTTGTTTAATAGTTAAAATTAAAATGCTATGTTTTTATTGGATTTAGATAGTTAATACGTACGCACAGTAAATCACTGTATAAACCATGCGGAGGGATTCCATGCTAGTACTAGAGAGATAGAATCATATCCACTCTGCTGATAAGCTGTGATAAACATAAACTACGTTCACACAGCGTATTTAACCCATAGAGATATTATTACTTGAGGAGCCTCAAGAAAGTAACCTGAACACCCTTGAATATTAATATGATGAAGTAAACATTAAAAACTACAGTAACTTATATAAATCAAAGTTTATAATAGGAAGCAAAACTCAAACAGTTCGGTTAAAGCCGACAATGGTTTATTTGTTATAACCTTAACTCTTGGAGGAGGTTTCAATGAGGGTACTTATTTACTTGGTTCCCAACATAATGTTGGGACCCAAGTAAATATGGCGATATAGGGCAATTATTCACTTAGGTACCGACAATATATTTACTAAATTATATAAAATAAATTATTTAACAATCTTAATAGGGGATGTTGAAAAGCAAAGGGGCATTGTATGGGATTGAGAAAGGGGGAAAAAGAAAAGATTGATAATTAAGTAAATAAGATAATATAGTGCGAAAGTACCCTTGGTTCCCAACATAAAATGGGGACCCAAGTAAATAAGTGCCAAGTATAGGCGCCCCTTTCCAGCTAACAACCACTGTTAGAGTAAATATCAATCCTCTCTTCAAGTGAGAACTTTGTTTATGTTGAACACCACAATCACTATGATCCTCAAATCATAACCTAGAAAGTGTTTCCTATTGACAAGGTTTTACTAAATATTTCAATACTAAAAAGTAATATCTTTACTTTTTTTAACTGTTTTATCTTAATTGACTTAACAAGGACAAAAGGGCAACAAAAATCATGGCAAACACCAAATGACAAGCACAGAAATAAGTTTAGGAGGAAACTCAACAAAACCTTGGTACATATTTGCATCATTTTATAGTATAAATTTGAAATGGTAAGTTTGCTCTTATTTCTATATCTGGTACAATGTCCATAAGGTCAGAAAAGTTTCTTGAAGTGACATGCCCTTTATAAAAGATCCTGGAGTTATTCTAACACACCGGAAATACACAATTCTTACTGATTACATCCAACAAGGTATTTTCTCTGCTACGGTACTGCTAAGGTACAACTAAATCGCTAAAGCTGGATCCCCCAGATATGAATAAGCTAGAGGTCAGGCGAAATATAAACATTCAAAGAAGTAAATATTCCCAGTCCCATCCAGTGTCTTACATTTTACAAAAGTTAAAATTAGTAAGTTGAAACATTATTCTAAATCCGCGGATTGTACTAAGTACGATATCTAAATACAGTTGCATAAGCTACAGAGGGAATCCAGTTAGATAAGCTAGAACTTCTTCTGCTTACGTCATCGATCCAAAGATAGGTTAGTTGACATCTTCGCTCTCGGCTAGTACTAGGGAAATGGAATCTAGATCGGACCCCTGATACACAGTATGTACCTTCAGAGGCGATCGTATTTGCCAGAAGACCTTCTCGTTCAACAATTATTTCATTTTATTTCACTTAAATATTACAGTTTTTCATTAAATAACTTTTGATTTTTAATAGTGTAAATTTAATATTTATGCAAAGAAATCACAATATAATTAAATATATTTATTATTATGAACTTCCTTATAACCTAGGTGAACCTTCACAATAAAATCGATCGACTAAACAAATACAGTGCAAGAACCGGTTTGTATTAAATGCATATGGAATACAATCACCCGTTAAATCATAGAGATATATACTAGAGGGGGCATAGCCTATCTTAATACATTGAGAGGTCTGAAACATCTTTTTGGGGCTCGGTGTAACCTCATTGAGGCACTTATTTACTTGGGTCCCCATTTTATGTTGGGAACCAAGGGTACACTGAGAAAAATTTCTGGCATCTCACAATGAAAAAACATTGGGTTTAACCTAAATTTCTAGAAAAACCAAGGACGACTAAATGTTTGCTGGGTCTGCTAAATAAAAATAGTTAGGAGTGTTTATAGGATTTGTCTAAACTGTTCAGTTGAGGGGTTTAGTAGTTATGACTATGCATTTATTGGAAATTCTAGTGATCTTAACTATAAATAGTTGGTGATTATTACTGATGTAACTGATTTTTCAGTTACCCCCAACTCTCTGTTTAGTTAGACCCAGTGAAATTTTACTCCAATATGGACTTTTCTGGTCCATATTTAGGTTAAACCCAATGTTTTTTCATTGTGAGATGCCAGAAATTTTTCTCAGTGTACCCTTGGTTCCCAACATAAAATGGGGACCCAAGTAAATAAGTGCCCTATACTTTTTGTGGAAAAACTAAAAATGAATTAAATGGATAAGAGATCAATTTAATTATTTTGAAAACTACTAATTTAATGCTATTTGATTGAGATCCTTTATTTGAGTTCATTCAAGATTCCACATTAAATCCAGTTTACAAAAAAGTTTGGAACTATTTTGAATGCATAATCTTTTTGAATATCCACAACTGTCAAACATGCCATAGAGATCTTATTGCACTTTGGATCAAAATATCTCTATGAATAAGGGTTGTCTTCAATAGTGCATATTAGGACCAAAGTAATGAACCACCTGCACATTGAATCTTCTGTTCAAGTTGCCTTAAGCAATCGATTCCCGGATTTATAAATTAGTTGATGGTATTTAACAGCAAAAGTCTTATTACTTTTAATAAGACCTTAAAAAGACCTTCGGCCACTCAGCAGCCTCACTATGTAGTCTGTTCGTTGTATTACTGCTTTATATAAGTGGCATACTGCAACGATATAAGCAAATTTTCAAATGAATTAGAGAAAAAACTTGATTTGTTTACATGTCAATTAATCTCATAATGTTTTGTTCACATATATATGTTAATCAACACAACCGGAATTAATACTGATAATACAATGAAACTTCATATATTTGTGAATCATACATAGCAGTATGTGTGTAAAAAATTTCAGCCCAATCTAAACACTTCATTTTTGTGGGTTAATAACGTCACACATATTTCATAAAGAATATGGTTCGGGACATTAACAAGGTTTCATTTCAATCCTAGAAAGCGTTTGAAAGTTATTGTGTCTCATAGAAACGTCGAGGACATAAAAATCTTGAACATGCATATATATATATATATATATATATATATATAATATATAATATATATATTAATATATATATATATATATATATATTATATATATGTATGTATATGCATATATATATATATATATATATATATATATATATATATATATATATATATATATAATATTATATATATATATATATGCATATATATATATTATATATATATATATATATATATATATATATATATATATATATATATATATATATATATATATATATATATATTAATATTGATAAAGGAGACCCCTCTCCCTTTAAAAAAATCTACCTCCCCCCTCCCTCCTTCCAAGTCACCAATCTCATAAGCTCACTTTTTCTTTGATAATTTGCTAAAACTATAATTTTATAATTTGTATTTAATAAATTGTAAAATAACTTTTAACTTTGTAAGATATTCTTTAAAATAATAAAAAAAATAATCATTTTGTTAATAATAATTTTCTTTAAAAAATTGTGTTGTAATAAGTATTGGTTGTTTTATATGTTTTTGGACTAAACCTGTTGATATAGTGATCTAATAGATGAATCTTATTGCTAAAAATAATCATGATTCTCAAGTAAACTCATGAAGTAGAGTTATTAAAATTTAGATGAGTTTTCCACACTCATTGCTCTCTTTTGAATTCTTAAATTTTCCACCCATTCAATTCTTCTATAAGGGGGAGTTTTCCTGTAAATAACTATCCCTAATACTTTCACCAGTAATAGGTGGTCTATAATACATTATCTCTTATAAATACCTTAAATTAAATTAATAACATGTGAAAATTACCTCTAAATTCCCAAGTGTTTGAAATGCTGTGTATATAAACATAAATCCTATTGATAAAATAAACAAATTTATCTGGGGCCTAGAATATGCCATTTTGTATCCCAGTCTCTTAAAAAAAAAAAACAAAAAAAAAAATCCTGTGGAAAAACTTAATAAAACTTGTTTTTAAACTTTAGATACTACGAGTTTGTGATCTTGGTTTCATGTCCATAAAGCACTCTGTGTAAACTTATTAAAGTACTAAAACCAACTGAATTTATTTGCATATTTGATATAAAATAAAATATAATTGGCAGTGTTCCAATAATCCCTCCTTAACACTTTCTGTTGTATTACTTAATAATTGTCCATTCTACTTTACTGACCCAATTAAATTTATTTTTCATAAAATTTGGAAGATTTTTGTTGAACTAGATTAATGTATTTATTTTTTTTAAATATAATTTCAATGCTACCTACAATAACAATTTAATATTTATTATAAAATTCTAGAAAATTGGTAGAAATGTTTAAATATAATTTAGGAAATTAATCTGGTTTGCTTTACTGTCGTTTGACTGATCTGGGTTGTTAAAAAAAGATCAATCTGTCCAATAAATTCTAAACTATTATTATTTTTAATGTATAAAGTAATTATAATATTCGTCAATTTTTAAATGAGGAATTATTTTATAATCAAACCAGGGTTGGCACCCGGGTGGGGAAAATTAAAAAACCCACCCAGGCAAAATGGGCAAAACCCACCCTATTTTACCCGGGTTTTTTACTGGGTTTTACATTTTTTATTCATTAATTTAGTTTTTTTATAATAAGCTTGTTGTTCCTTGGGAAATTAGCTAAAAATAAATAAAATACATAATAAAAAGTATAATTAGGTTATTCTTGCATCTGTTCTATCATGTAAAATAAATCAAGGCATTGATTTATTTTACAGGTATATATATGTATATATGAATGCTCATTATTTTTATTATTTTTTTTACATATTTGAGTATGTTATCTTTGCTTACAAAAAATTTAATTTAACTAAAACTTTGTTCAATAAATGTATTAATTACGTATTACGCCTATTTATAAACTAGATTCTTAAAATAGGCTTAAAAATACGATTATTTAACTTGCAATTTAAAAAAAAAAATATATAAAAACCCATTTTACCCATTAAACCCAATAAACCCGGTTTTTTTTAAAAAAAACCCCGGGGGGCTGGGTTTTTACAATTAAACCCGGGTTTTTGCCAACCCTGAATCAAACACAAAATGTAATTTTTACAAATAATAGTCATTTGTGTAACCAGTCAGGAAAATTAAATATTACTCACTAGTTTAAAAATGGTTGTCTACAGAGATTATCTGCTGGAGGGAAGCCAAAGTAGGTAATCTACTATTTGACTGCTGGGGCACAACCGAGGTAGGCAAATTGCTCTACATGTGTCAGTAATGTTTTCATTTGCTTACATCAGATAAAATATTTGTAACCCTACAATATTTTATCTAATCATGTTTGGGGGAGGGGAATTTTACTCCCTAAAATTCATTTATTTTTATCACCCTAAATAAATTATTTTTACCTAAAATAGATGTTTAGCAAAAATTTTTGGTTTTAATTCCGGTTCAAAAATTTGGTGGCCTCTGTAATTGTTTTTTTGTTTGTACTTAAATTAAAAATTTATAGCCCCCCAAAAAAACTAGGCGTGGGATTCCCAATAATTACTACTGTAATTACTGTGATAAATTTGGGAATCAACTTCTTTTGACCTGCAACAGATTTTGAGCAAATAAAGTAAAATTTAATGGTTAGGCCCATATTTGATATTGGAGTACCCTAAAAAATTATTGATATTGGAGGAGGACTCCCTAAAATTACTGTTAATATTAGCCCTTGTAATTACTATTAAAAATATGGTGGCTTCAACTCTGGAAATTTGTAATTTTGCTCCTATCAACTTCTTTTGATCTAAAATGAATTTTTATGAAATAAAAAAATGTTTGTACCCCCAAAATCAATGGGGGTACAAACACTTTGGGGGGGGGGGGGAACACTTTTGTGATTATTGACCCTGTAATTATTGACCTCTGAAATTAAGAGTATTTTATTATTATTTGCAGTCATCACACTTTGATGGGAAAGTACCCTATTGGTATCATTATGCTTGTTTCTTCAATAAACAGAAACCGACAGATGTGTGTGATATTGAATTCTTTGAAAATCTTAAATGGGATGATCAAGAAAAGATCAGGAAGTTAATCGGTAAGTTATTTTTTTAAAAAAAAACTAAAAGTTTGTACCCTGTGTCGAATAGGTATGAGAGCTGTGGTCCAAAGGGCAAATAAATAAAATCCACTAAATAAATAAATCTTCCTCCTCTAAGAACGTAGTTTTTATTTATTTACCCTTTGGACCACAGCTCTCAAAAATATTTTTTTAGTGACCAGATGTGGTCATTGAAACCATATCATTAAATAAATTCAAAAAATACCCAAAGCAATAGTTATTGTATTTTTGACAGTGTTTTTGGTCTTATAGAATGTCAATATTTTTGAGCGTGTTTTTTGTCTTATAGAATGGCAATATTTTGACTAACTAGAGACATCTGATTTTTATTTTCTTTTAATTTTTCTTTAGAATGTTTTTTCCAGTTTCACAATCTATATGTAATAAGAGTGGTTAAACAATTTTAGCAGCCATTACACTAAAATAATAAATTATTATATAATATATAATTCTTATTACATAATAATAAAACTCGGACAAGCGAGTCTATAGTTGTGACCGAGGTATTTCTATTTAACTTATGCACTAAAGGAAGTTTTTTTGGAAAACTTTGCCTTACAATTGTAACTGTGTAATCTAACCCGTAATAATTTGCATTTTTGTCAATGATTTCAGAGGAAACAGTTGGTGGAGGTTTGCCGGCAACAAAACCCGGCAAGAAGCCAAGTAAAAGGGCACTAAAAGAAGCTTCGTCTAAAGCTGTTAAAGATTTTACTATTGAATATGCTAAATCATCTAGAGCTATGTGCAGGGGCTGTGATACTAAAATTGCTAAGGTAATAAAACCATCTTCACATTTATGGATTGGAATTTGTAAAATAAGCTCTTGTGGATTGTTTCTTTCTGAGTGTTATATTGATTTTAATAAAATTCACCTTTTCAAAAAAAAATTAAAAACCTCATAAGATTTATTTTTTAACAAAAATTTGCTAAAATATGCTACGAGTGTGTCAAAGATTTTCTTTTGTTTGGTAGTTATTTAATTTAGTGATTCTTTTATTGGAAGTGCTAATTTTTCTATTCGGTTTTAAAGAATATATATTTATCAAATAATAAATGACCCAAAAAGAAGAAATGATTTGCAAGTATCCAATGTCCAATGTCTTAGCATGACATATATACAGCCTAAAACTGTTGGATTTTCATGACAATGTGGATATTCATTACAATGTGGATATTCATGACAATGTGGATATTCATGACAATGTAGATATTCATGACAATGTGGATATTTATTACAATGTGAATATTTATGACAATGTGGATATTCAT
>JACMZG010001908.1:47603276-47625690 GCA_018340805.1 Microvelia longipes | reverse complement strand
GGTTAGTGATATTTAATTTGTTCATATGAATTCAACTTTAATAGTGGATTTTCATTAATAAATTATTTTAGACATTGTTAAATAAAAAGAAATTTACTAGAATGAAACAAATACTAAGTCTATTCAAAGATAGCCCAATCTGTATGGCGCACGTGTTTAATGAAACGGAAATTTAGTTAAAATCATACTCATTTAAATTTTACCATATTTTATAAAAATTGCCAAATTAATTTTCAAAATTAATTTCAATTTTTTAAAAAATTTATACGTACATAAAAATTTTGTTTCGAAAATGTTACAATTTTCTAATAGATTAATTGATATAAAAATTTATATTGTTAAATTTATATTATTATTTTATTATTATATATTTATTATTATTATTATTATTATTATTATTATTATTAATATTATTATTATTATTTTACTATATTATGTATTTTAAACATGTTGTTTAATATAAAGTTATTGGAAAATGAAAGCTTATTATGTTTTATTTTTAATACTCCGTTTTTTAATTATTACAGTACATTTATAAATTATTGTGTGGTCTTTAGCTTAATATGAATTTATCTAAACTATCTTGTGATAAATAATTGTCAAAGATTATGATTAAATTTAGCTAATTACGTTCACTTTCAGATGAATTTCTTTTAGATTAAGATTCAATTAATACTTAAAAATTTTATTTAGTTCTCGCTAAAGCAATTATTAACAATTCCGATAGTTCCCTTGAAGCTTGAATTATTTTTTATATAATATGAAATATTTCAATATGGAACTATTTGATATATTTGTTTATGATGATAAACAACCTGTCAATAGAAGCAATTCATATTGTCTGCAATAGATTATTCGATTTAAAATGCAAGTTGATAACATTTGTATCGAGGCAGTTCGCGATCCTTATTATCACAGTTGATGGTATTTCAATCTACAATTTTTGGGAATAAAAGATGTATTACTCCTTACTGTCACATGAATATTATACTGATCTGCGTATGCAGAATCCGTCCTAGGCATGAATCTTAGATATGCGTCTTGATATTTTTGATTTGCTTGTTAATCTAAAAATTGATTCTTCAAAAAAATGTTATTATTATTTCATGTTTCATCAAAATGGAAAACGAAATTATATAATTTGACATAATTATTATAATATAGTTTAATATTTAATAATATATAGTTATTGTTCCACTTTTTGTAAATGAATTTTTTTTAAAATAAAGATTTTTGTATAAATTTATAAAGTTACAATTGTCTATCGTTGTCATCTATTGTATGATGTTATATTTCAATGAAGAAAATGTATTATAAAATGTGTATTGTTCGACAGATTGTTGTATATTCAATGAAATTAACACTTAAACGTTTTTAATATAATACCTTATAAAATATATGAATCTTTAAAACACTATAAAATACTTTAAAAACATATAATTAGTATAATTGTTTAGAAATGCAAAGTTTTTAGTAGATTGAACCTTGTTAAAGTAATAAACAATAGTTTTGAAATATCTAATTTAATGTGACAACAATTTTATTTTAAATAAATTATTTTATTATAAAAGGATGTGAAAAAATGATTAAATGAAATCTTAACATAACAGAAAGCCTACTAAAAAACTCTGTTAAAATGACTAAAAATAAATTAGTTAGTACTAAATTTTATTATTGTCAACATTTTTAATGAGTTCTCTGTGTTCATGTTTCTTCAGATTTGTAGACTTTAGATGCATCATCAGTCTTTCATCGCTTGGAAAACAAAATTAAATCCCAAAGATTTAATTATTAAATAAATTACTTTTGCGACTTCAGCTGATACTGTGTAATCTAAGAAAATAATAAAAAATCTTGATATGTTATTGTAATAATAGTTTAATATTTAATAATATTAGTTATTGTTCACATTTTTGTAAAATAATTTTTTGTTAAAAATAAAGATTTTATAAAAGTAACAATGTTTTTCTACTTTATATATTCCTAACGTAAATGTACAAGATTCAACTGAAAAGCTTAGCGAAATTTTATTTTTTATTTTCATTGTTAAAGTTAATGGAGTATGATGATACGTACAACAATTTATTTTTGTCACTGGAATTAAAATGTTTATCCTTTAACTTAGTTCAAAATAGTTGTTATATATTTTTTGATATTTTTAAAATAATTATGTTTGTATGTATTACATGGTATAAAACATTGATAGCTAAAATATTTTCGAAATCTGATTGTAAGTTACTGCCGTAACAGATAGTTTAAACTGCGTTTTAAAATTAGGAAGGAATAACGTAAATATTCGACAAGAAAAAATAATTTACTAGGTTTATTGTGATTCTAAATAATTGTATTATTAAAAATATTAAGCGATGGTGAACCTATGACAAGCGAACACGTTTGATAACGTATCGATAGAGACAAAAAAAATCTGCATAATTCAAATTTTTTTCTCTCGCACGGCCAGGAGTTTAGCATCACTCGAGTAATATGATTATCACGTTACTCATGATCATATCATGCAATTACAAACGGATTGTTTTTAAACATGTACATCGTGTTGCTAGCAAAGATACACATTTTGTTTATTTGATATTTTTTTTGTTGATTCTTTCTTTGTTAAATTACATTTTAATTTTTTGAAAATAACATAAAAATATAAATCGTTTCTTTTTACAATGTTCAAATATCAAAACAATATTAATATTTCTATGTGACACGGCACCAGAGTTAAATGGTAGGGTTTTCAAAATTATTGACCTCATCAACTAATATAGTGTAATTTTAATTTTTATTTGTGTGTTACATCAATAAATTTAATTATTATATATTGTAAAATTAATTATTATATATTATGTGGTTTATGTGCGACAAGCCGCCCCGTGATCAAAGAATGCTGTAGAAAAATAAACATTTTTGCAGAATTTTTCTTGATTAAATATAATTATCTACATTATGTTTTTACAAAGAAAAGATAAAAAATGCATATTTGATTGCTGTTCAGTTGTTTCCGGGTCGCGTCGAATGATTTTATTCTCTGCAATGTTTTTTATTTGCATTCCCCAATATTTTTCGTTTTAATTTGGGTGTTGTCGATAACGTTTTGTGCCTCACGATTGAGACGCTTTTTAGTGTTGGAGTCCATTTTGTTATCTGGACTTATCTATTTCTTTTCAAAAATTTTTCTTAATTTTTTTTATTAAGTATTCAAAATTTTGTATATTTTTATGTCATTTATTATCTGCTTTTATAAATTTTTTCTTGTTTTCTATAATATAACTTTTCATGTAAGTTTAAATTTTCCTTTAATTTTTTAAAATTTTATCATCAAAGTGGCTATTTTGTAATATAAATCTGCTATCTTAGTTTTGAGTTTTAAAAATTCTTTGATCACACCACAAACAAACTTACTCCACTCGATTTATAATATATCAATTGTATGTCAATACATTTTTCTTATCATACATTGAATATTATTATATTTTAGTATTATATTCAGAAGTGTTAAAGTCATCTGAACAATAGGCCATTCATGAATGGTGAGGATTTTGTGAGCACATTACATCTACAAATTATTAAAATTGTATTTTGAAGGAGAAAAGAAGCAATAAATTAAGTTTATAAAAAACAATATATTTATACTATAATTTACATTTTACTATTCTTTCTTATTTTTATTTGTTGAATAGCATGTGTTCGTGATTCTTCGTGAAAACACACTTACTAGTTTTTACTCCTTATTATATATGGCATAAAGTTAATTTTATTTAATTTATATAAAAATAAATTTAATTATTATTGTGTATACTTATTAATTAATTTCTTTAGATGAATTATAAATCTGATGGATTTTTGTAACGCAGTTCTGGCAATTTCTAAATATGTCAAGTTTATTAATTTATAAACAAATGTTAGTCAGTAAATTATTCTGATTTCTAACAACTTTAACTGAACATGACACGATTCCATTCTATTTCTTGTAACATTCTAATCATGATTTAGAATTATTTAACAAAATGTACAAAAAGTTTCATAAATTTTCATTGGTAGAAGCAATTTGTTTAGTGATTCTGTAAAATTGCTAGTTGAAAATTAAATTGTATCTAAATTAATTGTT
Source organism: Microvelia longipes (assembly GCA_018340805.1). Taxonomy (NCBI): domain Eukaryota; kingdom Metazoa; phylum Arthropoda; class Insecta; order Hemiptera; family Veliidae; genus Microvelia; species Microvelia longipes. The sequence continues at coordinate 47,621,579 of JACMZG010001908.1, read as the reverse complement.
ATAAATTATTTTCTATTTGTCTCATACTAAATTATGTGTTTTGCTTAAATATTTTTCGTTTTATTTATATTTATGCAATTACAATTTGATAAATTGATTTTCTCAGTTTATTTATTGGACATATTAGGAAGAAGGCACTGCTAAATTTTGGTTATCAGTAACAAAAATATTACTTAGTAAAGTAGTTCACAACATGTGGTCCGTCAGGTATAAGAATATTAGTTCAAACTCATAAAGAACTCAAATAAATTATGTAACATTGCACTTTCCATGACAATAATCTATAGAAAACATAAAATTCACCCTTTGGTTTTTTGTGTTATATCTGTTATATTTTAAAATTATTTTTAACATTGTGGCTCTTATGTCGGTTCAAGTAAATAAAAGTGACCTAATCCGAAAAAAGTTGGAACACTAGGTAAGGGAACTTAGTTTTTCTAAAAAATATTTTTTTGTGTTATTAAAGAAGGTTCTGTCTTCCAAAGAATAACTAACTTGAATACGTTCAAATGAAAAAATTTTTAACGCATTATAGTTTAAATATTTTTCACAAAAATATTACTAAAAAAAAGATATCTAAATGCTCTCAGATTTAAAGAGGACGCCCAAATTAGACATCTAATTTTGAAATAAAAACAATCAGGGTTTTAGAAGCCTCAATTTAAGAATCAATTTTTGAGCATTTTTCAATTTGTAAAATCTGTTAAAAATAAGCATTGAAGTAATGCAAGGATATTTTTTTGAAGAAACTTATCTATTGTTACAAATCTTGAAGATCAGTCAAATGGTTTCGAAAAATTATTTTGTATTCTTTTGTATATTGATTGAAGTATGAAAGTGTATGAAGAAAGTGAACTGTTAAAAGGGTCGATAAAATCTTATGCTACAATATTTGTTGATAAACATGAAATATTCCATTTGGAATATTAATTCACATATAATGAAGTTATTTTCTGTAATCTAATATTGAATCATTATTCTAGATATAATTTAATAAAACTTCTCGAATAATTAATATCTCGATTTGTAGTTTAATGAGCCTCAAATTGAAATAATAATAGAAAATGACATTTTTTTACCAACAAAGAATTACACTATTTTTTTCAATTTATATATGTACGTATAAATTTTAAACAAAACAAAATTTACATTAAATTAAAGGCTAAAATCAAATGTGTTTTTTTTGTTTTGGTTGAAATTTCGACGAATTGTTCTTCTTCAGGGATTTCTTCTTTTATTTATTCAAGATATTTTGAAATAAAGTAATTTTGGATTTATTTTTTTTATTGATTTTAATTGGTTTAATTTATTTAAATTTTTAAATTACATTGATTTTAGATTTTCTTTTTTAATGAGTAATTATTCATAGTTTTTTCTGTGATTAGTTACGCAATGTACTGTTTCTATTGGTTTCCTATATTAATTTCTTTTTTAAGCATTGTCTTTTAAAGATAATTTTTTATGAAATTGAAATATTAAATATAAGTTAAGTTTTATGAACTAAATCCTTTTATTCTATAATGGTTTTTCACTATCGAGTGTGTATAGCATTTATATTTTTTATTTTGGTGACATTAATGAGATTTCAATTTTGAATTACCTAAACGAATTAAAAGTTGATTGACCTCGTCAAGACTAGCAGCTGTTATTCATCCAAAATACAAAGATTTCATGTCGTCAAAAGAAATTTGATTGTACAAATGTGTAGTTTCATTTAAAGTAAAATAAAAATATTTAGTCTTATGTTTGAATTAAAATTTTTTTTGTCATAGGAATTAAAGGGAAACATCCACCCAGCTTCCGAAACTGGTTAAATGTTCCGGAAAATTCTGTTTTGCTTGCCACCAAGAAATTCAACGGGACAATATTAACATTGGCCCAGTAAACCATTTAAAAATACAAAACCAGAACCCTATGTTCACGATAAACAGTTCTTCGATGAAGCCACACTTCTCAATTTATGTAGATTGCCAACCAACTTGCTTTTTAGAAATAAACCATGTTCAAATTCGGGTTTATCATTTCATTTTCAAATGTTTTGGATCCTTTAAAATTGCATTTCATAATGATTTCTCCCAAACGTCACCAGATATAAAAATTTTACGATTGTTCAGTGGCATGATTTGTTAGGAAGTGCATCCCTTTCGATTCTGTATCTTCGAATCTTCTGCAATTGTTCAAAGTTCCAAAAGAAATTTCACTCATTATACAGTGAAATCAAATGATGCAAGACTGAGTTACATAACTTAAACGAATAAGGATTCCTTAAAAATGAATAATCGCTAATAATTGTTTTTTTTTTTAATAAACTGAAATAATCGTTACACCAAAAATATAAAATACATTAATTTAGTGTTGCAAGTTTGTTTGTTTTGAGGCGGATAATTTGGTTTGGAATTAAATTATTGATATCTCCCGCAGATGTGTTTTGATTGTATCGATGATTATTATGGGAGATATATTTTTATCTATTTGTTGATTAACTTATTTTCATATAAATATAAGGTTTGGATGTGTGATGGTTTTTATAAAATTTCACCAAGGATTTTAATAAATTCTATCATGTTAATTAATTTTAATGTTTAACGATCAAAATTTAAACATTTTGTTTTTACACATTAATCTTTGTTACAAATAGAATGTTTTATTATTTTATTTCATGTTATAGACCAGCGGTTTCTAACCACGGTTGGCAAGACCCAAAATTGGGGTCGGAAAGATTTAAAATGAGTCTGGATTTATACAATAACTAAAAAAAATTGTTTTTGAGCAATTGCAGAACAATTTAAAATAGCCGTCGTTCGTTTTCGAACTTGTAAATGTGCGTTTCCAGTCCAAATTAAGTAACAAATTCCATTTTCGCATCCCTAAAATCTGAAGCCAACACCTTTTTTGACTGATCTGTTCTTTTTTTGTTACTTTGGAGTAAACTACCAGCCTCCATCTAAATAAAATCGTTCTCATAATCATTTGCTTTTAAAATTTGTATTCCCGTATCTTTTTAAACTTTATTAATTTTAGTACTGTTATTTAATCGTGTAAACTACTGTATAAATTCATTGAAAACAAAAATTTGGTTTTTAAAAATGGTTTACTGTCTAATTGCATTGGTTTTATGATAAATATTTACCCTTTCAGTTTAGAATATTTCCAAAGGTCATGCTTTGAACTCGTCTTTCTATCGGTATTATAGGTAAAGCAAACACATTATTTTGATCAAAACGTTTTTTCATTAAAAAAAAATATTTACAAGAGAAATTTTTTACATTTCTGTTCTCCCTTACTTACAAAAGACATAATTCGAAAATATATTGCTCTTTCTTTTTTTTATAAAAGCAACGTTATAGGAAAAAATTATGTATGTTTTAAAGGGCAATTTTAAAATAAAAATATCTAAATCATTACTTTTTGGCTTGTGGGGAAATTTACAAAAAAACAGTTTGAATTTCAAAAGTAATATTTGATTGTTAAACTATCGACGCCATTATTACACAGCAAAATATCTCTTCGCACTAAAATAATTCGAAAATTTTTAATTTTAAATAATCGACATTAGATCGTGTATTGTGATTGTATGTTTGTAAAATATGAATCAAAAATTGTGATGCTTTAATTGCGTTCTGTTATTCTTGGGTTAACTTTCAATGGTATAATATATTCAAGTTATTTAAGAAACGAAATTGATATTAAAAGAATTAAATATACAAAAATTATAGAATGTAAAGAATAGTAAGACATTTCAATCTTTTTAATTGTTTATACCTTGTAGTGAGTCATTTTATAAATCTATTTTATTTGAAATTCGACCCCGTGTGATCCAATGCGCTATTGTTCCGGAATATTCTGTTCCCTTATTATCGGTAGAATATTATCGTTTAAGTCTGAATAAACTAATAATATCATCTCTATTTTTCTGGTCTGCAGAATCTCCAAATATATTATTCAAAATTCTTTCACAGCAAAAAATCTTGGCGCTCTTTTAATCGAGCAATACATGGTTTTATATGTCTATTTCCTTGACACCATCCAGCATCCCATAATCTTTCTTTATTGTACATTATCCTTAAATTTTGGTTTTTCTCTTCTTCTGCTTTATTCTGCTGCTTTTTTCTTGCAATCTCCATGTTTTCTGGTTGAGCTGTCTAGAGTAACTTTTTTAACAACGTTTATTTTGTTCTCATTGTTTTTTACTTTATCCATCAAAAGTTACAGTCTCCTTTATACTTTTTATTTTTCTTACAAATATTACAAATGATCCATGAAATGTGCACCAAGAATATTGATGTTCTACGTCACTATAATGAGATCGAGATGGCAGACATATCGTGATATGGAGTTTTAATTGGACATTCAAAGACTCAATACAAAAAATCCTGCATTAAGAATTGGGGTAAGAAAATTTAGTTTCCCCTTGGATCCCCCAATGCTAACCAATGGACAGAAATGGTCGTGTCAATTCAGTGCCAAAAAACATTAACCAGGTTTTTACCAGGAAGCTCGAAAAATGTCTTTTCACGCATTCGTGAGTGGTGACGAATCTTGGATTTACTCATTACGAGACTCACAAAAACGTCAATCTTCAGTTTGCGGGTGTTTCAAAATGAGATAATCCAACAAAAGTTATTCGTTGCCGTAGTGTGGTGCAAAGAAGATGGTGGCAACCTGTTGTTGCAAAGCAGTCATGTCACTACAATCGTTTGCTAAATCAAAATACCGGTGACTGCGCATTGGTATAAACAGTTTTGTTTTGCCAGAATATTTTCAGTAGCCGAAAAACAAACAGAAAACAAAAATACTCCATTCACCCAGGATATTTGCCAGTTCAATTACCGCTCGAACGACCACTGAATTTTTAGCTTCTCAAAGCACATCGAAGTTTATTGGATCATCCGCGGACAGTCCGTCTGATTCCCAAACGATTTCTTTAAGTTCCTAAGATTAAGACTTAAATTTGTTGGTCAAAGGGTTTCAATTACCAGAAGAGCCATTAGTATTTGCTTTCCAAAAATTAAAAATTCGTTGCCGATCACAGCTGATGAGTGGATAAATTGTGTTAATCGTTCGGTTTGAACGCCATACAAAATGTATTAATCTTGGTGGAGAATATGTTGGAAAAGGAAAATAAAACATTTTGAAGTCTTTTTAGTCTTATTTATGGCTATATGAAGAACTAAACGCAACCACACTATAAAACCCCATCATCTCGATTAACAATAAAAAAACAATAAGTTTTCACTGCTTAAATATTTTAAAAAAGAAAAGAAAATTATATTTTTCTAAATATAACTAAAAATATGGCTTTCCTTGAAAAATCCAAAATTAAATCAGATTAATAAAGATTCTATTGAGAACAGGTATAGATTTGCTTCCTAATAAATTACAAGCAGTTTGTGGCGATTCCAAGGCATATAAATAAAAGTTGTAAATCCAGATTCTCTGTAAAAAAATCCCTCTAATTATATAGTATATATAATAAAATAACTTTCGCGATCTTTCGTGATTACAAAACCCTATTACTGCAAGGCTATATATAATTAGAGCTCACCAAACAACTGGAAGAAGCCATTAATTCCATAAGTCTGTGGAATTTAAATTATTATTCGTTTTTTTAGGATTCACTTCATGCTAATTTTTCATCCAAAACTTATTAAACATAAAATACTCCAAAAATTTCCAAAGTGATGATGGAATACTGAAATATAAATGGACTTAAAATATCATTTAAGAATTTAAACAGCTATCATTTTCAAAATTTACAGGGAATTTCATTAAGTAAATAATCAAGTTTCATCAATAAATGTACAGTTTCTTAAAATAAGTGGTCAGGTATTTCATAAATAAATGGTTCAAGTTTCATTAAAAAATGTCATGTTTCATAAATAAATGGTCAAGTTTCTAAATAAATGGTCAAAATCAATAAGGTGGTCAAGTTTCATAAATAAATGAATAAATGGTCAAGTTTCATAAAATAAATGGTCAAGTTTCATAAATAATGGTCAGGTTTCAATGGTCATTTCATAAATAATGGTCAAGTTTCATAATAAATGGTCAAGTTTCATTAATAAAAAGTTTTCATAAATAAATGTCAAGTTTCATAAATAAATGTCAAGTTTTCATCAAGTTTCAAATAAATGGTCAATTTTCATTAAATAAATGGTCATGTCAAGTTTCATAAATAAATGGTCAAAGTTTCATAAAATAAATGGTCAAGTTTCATAAATAAATGGTCAGTTTCATAAATAAAAATTAAATAAATGGTCAGTTTCATAAATAAATGGTCAAGTTTCATAATAAATGGTCAAGTTTCATAAATAAATGGTCAAGTTTCATAAATAAATGGTCAGTTCATAAATAAATGGTCAAGTTTCATAAAATAAATGGTCAAGTTTCATAAATAAATGGTCAAGTTTCATAAATAAATGGTCAGTTTCATAAATAATGAATAAAAGTTTCATAAATAAATGGTCAAGTTTCATAAATAAATGGTCAGTTTCATAAATAAATGGTCAAGTTTCATAAATAAATGGTCAAGTTTCAATTTCAGTTTCATAAATAAATGTCAAGTTTCATAAATAAATGGTCAAGTTTCATAAATAAATGGTCAAGTTTCATAAATAAATGGTCAGTTTTCATAAATAAATGGTCAAGTTTCATAAATAAATGGTCAGGTTTCATAAATAAATGGTCAAGTTTCATAAATAAATGGTCAAGTTTCATAAATAAATGGTCAGGTTTCATAAATAAATGGTCAAGTTTCATCATAAATAAATGGTCAAGTTTCATAAATAAATGGTCAAGTAAATAAATGGTCAGGTTTCATAATAAATGGTCAAGTTTCATAAATAAATGGTCAAGTTTCATAAATAAAATGGTCAAGTTTTCATAAATAAATGGTCAAGTTTCATAAATAAATGTCAAGTCAAATAAATTCATAAATAAATGGTCAAGTTTCATAAATAAATGGTCAAGTTTCATAAATAAATGGTCAGTTTCATAAATAAATTTCAATCAAATAAATGGTTTCATAAATAAATGGTCAGTTTCATAAATAAATGGTCAAGTTTCAAATAAATGGTCAAGTTTCATAAATAAATGGTCAGGTTTCATAAATAAATGGTCAAGTTTCATAAATAAATGGTCAAGTTTCATAAATAAATGGTCAATCATAAAAATAAATGTCAAGTTTAATAAATGTCAAGTTTCATAAATAAATGGTCAAGTTTCATAAATAAATGGTCAAGTTTCATAAATTGATATTTTTTACAATTCAAATGTTACAATTTTAATTATATGATTTTTATTGGATGATACAATATTTTTCAAAAACCTCTAGAAACAAAAAGATACAAAACACAAATCAATTTTATTAGTTTATACAAAAATTTTATATACAAAAATTATTTAAAAAATAAAATTAAAAATTAAAAAAGAAATTTTTCTATTCAACTTGCCTATTTATAAAAGCATTGACATGTTCCCAAAAAATTTCGATAGTATTCATTTAAAATTCCTATTTCTCCGATTACCTGTATTATGTTATTCTTTAAATTTTCATTATTTGTGGCTCTTGGTCTTATAGAATTCAACCTTGATTTACTTATGATTCGTTACTTTTGAATATAAAAATTTTTGTATAAACTAATAAAATCGATTTGTGTTTTTGTTCTTTTTGTTTCTAGAGGTTTTTGAAAAATATTGTATCATCCAATAAAAATCATATAATTAAAAATTGTAACATTTGAATTGTAAAATATCAATTTATGAAACTTGACCATTTATTTATGAAACTTGCATTTATTTATGAAACTTGACCATTTATTTATGAAACCTTTATTATGAAACTTGACCATTTATTTATGAAACTGACCATTTATTTATGAAACTTGCATTTATTTATGAACTTGACATTTATTTATGAAACCTTTGACCATTTATTTATGAAATTCCCTGTAATAACATTTAACAATCACAATTATTGTGAGAACAATTGTTGGACTTATTCAGGTACATAAAAAAATTTCCTATTAAAAAGTTTTTGATGAAATTATTTAAATTTATCATTATTAATTTGTTTGCATGATAAAAAAAACAAGAGATGATAATCAAAATCACAATAGTTCAAATAATCAACAGTATGATCCATCATTTAATCTCATATTAGTTTCAAATTAATCAACTATGAAATAATTTAGACTATGAATTAATTTAGACTATGTTAAATAAAAATTTCCACAATTTTAAATTTATTTTTAAATTTTGAAAATATTATTCTCTTTCATATTTAAAAGCTTGATAACATAATATATGACGCTACTCTGGAGTTTTTAAGAATACTTAATAATTTGGTGACAACAAGACAACGCGATCATGATACCCTTATGGTTTTGTCAGTAGATTTGAAAAACCTTTTAATTAGAAAGCAAATTTCATCGTTCAATTATATTTGCAAACATTTGGAAATAAATCCACACAGTCGTTTGGTCATGCATTTCGATGAAAATTTGAATCCGGAACTAACTGAAAATTTTGTGGGAAGTGACAGCGAAGACTTTTAACATCATAAATAAATGTTTTTGTTTTTTTTTTTATTATTCATAGTCTAAATTATTTCATAGTCTAAATTATTTCATAGTCTAAATTATTTCATAGATGAGAGAAATTATGTAGTCTTCGAATATTGATGGGATCATTTTGAACAAGATCAGGTTTTTCAACTGTTTATCATTTGAACTAATATATCATTTTGATAAGTATTTTTTCTTGTATTTTTCATGTGAACAAATTAATAAAAAATTTTAAAATCTTATCAAAAATTTTTTTTTATAGCAAATGTATATTTGGATCCTGAATTAGAAGATTCGATCAAAATGTTGTTTTGGTTTCATTTTTTCTTGTTAGTTATTCGGATTTTCGATAATTGTCTTCTTCAAGAATTTAAGTTTTTCGAGTATTCAATACAGGAAATAAAATTTTTTTTTGTAAATTGTTATTTTCAAAATTTTTTTAAATTTTTTTCGTTAAAATATTTCCAAAAATTTTCTGAAAAATCCTCAAAAATTTCTTAAAAATAAAATAAATTAAAAAAAATTTTTTTGGTAAAATAAAATAAAAAATTTCAAAAAAAATTTTATAAAGTTTTAAAAAATTTTTGAGGATTTTTAAAATATTTTTATAAAGAATTTTAAGAAAAATTTTTGAAAAATAAGAAAAAAATTTTTAATAAAATAATAAATTACAAAAAAAAATTTATTTTAGTTTGAATAGATCAAAAAGTTAAATTCCTGATAACTATATTGTCGAAAATTCAAAATCTAACAAAAATATAAAAGAAAAACAAATTTTGATCGAATGAAATTAAAATAAATTATAAAATTAATTGTGTTTCTAATTGGAAGACTTGGATTGAAAATCAAAGTTATTTTGATGTGAAATATTTAGATCAGTAGTGATTCCCCAAGGTAGGCGATATCGCCCTTGTGAGCAGTAGCTGTTTTTTGGCGGTAGGTGGCGCTGGACATAATACATCGGTAAGAAATATCAATTGGATGATCATGTTTAATGGGGGATATCAAGTGATTTTATTACCGTGATCAAGATAAATCAACAAGTCAGATGAAACAATGATTTTTATTGAAAATTAACCTGGAAAATATCCAGGGTCAGTTATTATGAATCCAGCGTGAAAAAAAAAGCACGGAAAAAAAGCCAATTAATTTTAAAAGTACGATTTTTACAATTTTAGATTAATAATTACATGTAAATTATTTTAATAAATAATAATAAATTAAATCAAAAAATAATAATAAATTAAATAATAAATTAATTTTATAAAATAATAATAAATTAAATAATAATAATAAATTAAATTAGTAAATTTAATTTTATAATAATTGTAAATTAATAATAATAAAAAATTAAATAAAAAAATAATAATAAATTAATTTTATAAATAATAATAATTTAAATAATAATAATAAATTAAATAATAAATTAGTTTTATAATTAATTGGTAAATATAATAATAAAATTAAAATAAATAAAAAAATAATAATAAATTAAATAATAATAAATTTAAATTATAAATTATAAATAATAATAAAATTAAATAATAAATTAAATTAAAAAAAATAATAATAAATTAATTATAATTAAGGTAAATATAATAATAAAATTAGTAATATTATTTTGAAAATTAAAATTAATATGGCTTTATAATTAATTGGTATTAAAAGTTATTGGTTAATATAATAATAAGTAAATAAATTAAAAAAATAATAATAAATTAAATAATAAAATTAATTTTATAAATAATAATAAATTAAATAATAATAATAAATAATTATAATTAATAAAATAATAATAAATTTAAATAATAAAATATAATTTATAAATAATAATAATGATAATAATAATAATAATAAATTAAATAATAATAATATAATTAAATAATAAATTAATAATAATAAATAAATTAATATAAAATATAATAATATAATTAAAAAATAATAATAATAAATAATAAATTAAATAATAATAATAAATTAAATAATAATAATAAATTAATTATAAATAATAAATAATAATAAATTAAATAATAAATAAATTTTATAAATAATAATAAATTAAATAATAATAATTTAAAAATTAAATAATAATAATAAATTAATAATAAAATTAATTTATAATTATTAATATAAAGTTAATTAAAAATTAATTAATAATAAATAAAATAAATAAAAAAATAATAATAAATAATAATAAATAATTATTAATATTAAATAATAATAATAAATAAAATATTATAAATTATAAAATAATAATAAATAAATAATAAATAATTTTATAAATAATAATAAATTAAAATAATAATAATAATAAATTAAATAAATAATAATTAAATTAAATAAATAAATTAATTTATAATAATTGGTATAAAATTAATTGGTAAATTAATAATAAATTAGTAATATCTTTAAATTTTAAAATTAATTACTTTTATTTCTCCGGTGGCTTTTTTTCCGCAACATTATTATTTTCAATATTATAAGAATGGGCAGTGGCATTGGTTTATATCACTACACAGCTGTGATGGATTGACAAACTAATGAATCATGTGAATGACTCGCATAAAAAATTCAATCAAACTTGGTGTCCCAACTGTTTAAATGTGCTTCAGAAAGAAGACAACATTTCAGAAGCATGTGTACCAGTTTGCGATAAGTAAAACGGGAACAACCTTTTACCTTTTACACTATGCCAACAGATAAAAATTTAGAGTTTAAGGATTTCTCTAAAATGATCACATCACCATACGCTAATATATGCGGATTTTGAGTCGTACTTCCAACAGCGAGGTCCACNTAAGGTACAAACGGCACAACATTATACACTATGCCAACAGATAAAAAATTTAGAGTTTAAGGATTTCTCTAAAATTATCACACCACCATACGTAGTATAATGCAGATTTTTCGAATCTGTTACTTCCAAGAGATGAGGTCCACTTCCAAAAACATATGCCAGTATCAGCAGGAATGTTGTTAGTAACAACTTTTTACCAACGAAACAACATACAAGTATTTCGTTGGAGATGACTGCATATATGATTTCCTGACTGAAATTAGGGAAATTAATAAAAATATAGTGGAGCCATATTACAGACAAATGGAAATAAGCGATGATGATCACGAGAGAAGAGGAACAATCATTCAGATCATCAAGAAATTGCCATTTATGCAAGAAGATCTTGCTGCACCTTGTTCGTGATCATGACCATTTTACCGGTAAATATTTAGGTGCAGCATGCAGTAAATGCAATTTGAGCAGGCAAATCAGACATGAGCTACCCGTTGTTTTCCCACAACTTAAGAGGGTACGATTTGCACCATATATGAAATATGGAATAAATAAATTTTACCGATTGGAAATTAACATGTATTCCCACAACATCGGAGAAATTTTTATCCTTGAGAGCAAATGAAGATAAATGTCCGGCAATAAAGTTATAGATTCCGTACCAATTTATAAACTCATCCCTTTGCATCAGCAGTATTATCCTTAAAAGAGACACCTTTGCGTTGAACGGAATTTAAGATGGAGAATAACAACGTCAAAGGGGATTTTCCCATATAATTATGCAACCAGTTTGCAAGTTTCTGGTTGAATGTACAGAAATGCCACCAAAATGGGAGGAAAATAACTGATGAAGAATATGGAAAAGCCCAGGAGATGTGGAGAATTACGACTGTAAGGAACCTTCTAGACTATATGTTAGTTTACTTGAAGTTGGATGTGTTTTTATTGGCGGATTTCTTTCCAAACAATTCAGAAAGAAGTCAATATCACACAATAGATTGGAGCCCCTGAATTTCTTTGGAATACCTGGAATGAGCTGGGTATCGGCCCTCATGTCGTTGAACGAACCAATAGAACTTTTAACAGACAACGACATGTACACTTTCTTTGGAAGGTGGAATAAAGGGGTGGATTGACATTCATCAACAAACACCATGTCACCACCAGTGAGAATACAGATTTACTTTATATCGATATAAATAATCTGTATGGATGGGCCCTTAGCCAAAAATTACCCTATAAGACTTTGAGTGGATACATACTGGTTTAGAATCAGTATTGGAAGAATGCAAGACCCAGGATCTCGAAGCCTTCATAACGGATACACTATGGAGGTAGACATAGTTATCCCAGAAGAAGTTCAGGATTATCTTAATGATCTACCTTTAGCAGCAGACACTTAAACCCTCCAGGAAGTAAAAGTAAAGAAATTATTACTGACGCATTACCCCAAAAAACAATTACGTAGTGCACTGGAGGCTGCTACAAATATATATTAAGCTGGGAGCAGTCATCACCAAGGGTCCATAGAGCTGTAAAGTTCAATCAAGCGAAGATTTTCGAAAATTACATAAGACAAAACACTGCATTAAGAGCGCAGTGTCCACAGACTTGGAGAAAAACTATTACAAGCTGCTTAACAACAGTTTGTATGGAAAGTCTGTGGAAAAACTCAAAAATAGGATGAATTGAGATTATCCAACACCAGTAAGAAGTTGGTGGACATACACTTCAAAACCAGGCTTTCGAAAATCAATCAAAAATAGACGAAGATCTCAATCGCTGTACTCATGAATAAGGAGAAGTTGCTTGGCCGCCCAGCTACATTGGCCAAACTGTACTTGACTTGAGCAAGTTAAGGATGTACCAGCTGCAGTACATCGAGCTCGAGAAGTACAGACAAGAACAAAAATTGCGAAATAAATATTGTAGCTGGGGATACTGACAGCTTCTTTTTTGGAGTTAGTTAACATTCAATTTGGAGAAACTAACCGGTCTAATGAAAGATGATGGACTTCTAGATACTTCAAACTATGATAAGAATCATCCCCTATATAGCAACACACTTAATTCCATCATAGGAAAGTTCAAAGACGAGAATAAGGGGATGAAGTATCTAGAATGGATATCCTTCGACAAAAGTGCTACAGCCTTTTAGGAGAGAAAGAATCATTGAAGGCAAAAGGCGTATCTTAAAAAATAGTAGTCTAAACCATCAATCATATTTAGACTGTTATAATAATGAAGAAAAAGTCTTGTCGATCAGTTTAGGATAGTGTCGAAGAATCACCAGTTATTCAGCACTAAATTTAAAAAGATAGGGTTAAGTAGTGTGCTGATGATAAAAGGTATTGGAAAGAAAAAAATGTGAGTGTCCCATATGGCCATTTTTCGGTACCTTTTTCCGTAATCCATGATCCGATCCAGCCTCGGGAGGAGAAGAGTATGAATAAAGTAAATTAATTATTATTTTAAATATATTTAATTATTTTTATTTTAGATGCAGCAAGAACATCGGAAAAAAACATATATATATATAATATGTATTATGTATATGTATATTTATCGTTATTATATGTTTTTAAAAATAAATTTATTATTATAATTTTGTTTATTTTATTTTTAGTTTTTTTTTTTTTTTTTTTTTTTTATTTAAATGACATGCGCATGTTAAGTACATGTTGTCAGCATGTCATTATTTGAATATAAACAAAAGTGTAACAATAATCTATTAATCATGAATTTAGATTACATAATAGACGAAACTTATTGAAGAAAATATGACCATAATTATACTGTAAGTTGAATGTAATTCAAGAAGTAATACTTATAAGTTTTTTTTTTTTTTTTTAAAAAATTTTTTTAATTTTTTTTTTATTAAGTTTTTTTTTTTTTAAATTTATTATTTTTTTTTAAAGTTTTTTTTTTTTTTTTTATTTTTTAATTTTTAAGTTTTTTTTTTTAAATTTTATTTTATTTTTTTTTAAAGTTTTTTTTAAGTTTTTTTATTTTTTTATTTTTTTTTATTTATTTTTTAGAAAAAAACAGTTTTATAACAATAAGATTTATTTTACAAAAAATTAACAACAATAATATAACAACACAACAATTAACAATTTAACAAATATAGTCCATCATAACCATTGAATTTGATGCTCTTTGGACGCTTGACTTTGCAGAAAACTCTAAATTTACAGATTAATAGTAATTATAAAAAAGAAATTACCATTTTTTATTTCTATCTATTTTACACTGCCTCTGTTTCCCCAAATGCTATCGAATAGTGCCTGCATTTTTATGTTTTTTTTTTGTGATTGCAAACAACTTCCGGACTCCTGATACCTCAAGTCAAAGTTTTAATCTGTTGGCAATCTTGAATTTTTTTTTTTTTCCTTGTAAATTTCAATTTGCCGCTGGTTGGTGGATTTTAGATTGAAAAACTTTACCAGTTGTTTCATTAAAAAGGTCAATATTCTCTAACTGTTTATCATTAAAAACAAGTTTTTCAATGAGTTTCAATCTTTTCTCAAACCAACCAGGCTGTCCAGAAATTGAATCTCTAATCAATGCATGGAGCCCCTTTTGCAATTTCTTCTCTATTTTATATCTATACATTAGGATTTCCATTGTTGCTTATCTCAGTCATCGGCTCCATGAATGGGTCCCAAATTATATTCTCGTTTAAGAATTTCTGCTCTGTTCACAACGCATCTGGATAAGTTGTCCAAGTAATTCAATGTATAACTCTGATTGACTAACTGCTTGAATCTTCATTCTTTTCATTATACATATCTATAGAATTATCATCTTCATCCGGATTATCTTGTTTTAACATATGTCGAGCTGCTTCAACATTTCATATTGTTTCAATGAAGTATTTTTGTACATGGTACTTTTCAATTTATTCATTTCTGAAAAAGTGATTAATTTTATAATTTTTTATTTATAACTACGAGTGTATGTGTGTGTATTAATTTTGATTGGTTGTAGATTTGAAATGCATATACTGTAAGCCAATAGAAATCAATCAAGAGGAAGAAATTTTATTGAAAAGAGAGAAAAAGTTTTTGAAACTATGAAGAACTGACTCAAATGAAGAAATTGAGAGAGGAATTTTCGAAACGATGAAGAAATCCTTGAAAAAAGATAAAGAAAATGATTGAAAAATAACTCTATTGAAAGAATTGTTGTGATGTTATAAAAAAATAAATGTTATTATATAAAATTGTCTTTATTTTTTCTTATTTAATTGACATGCGCATGTTTAAGTAACATGTAGTCAGCATGTCATTTTATGTATATAAAAAAAAATGATACAAAGAATATATTAATCATGAATATCGCAGAGGAAAAACAAATTATATTTATTATCAAAGAATACGCAACTCTAATACTTGATCAAGTTCTAAAACTTGCATCAATTAAAAAGAGCGAGGAAATGATATGAAATAATGAAGAACATTGTGAAAATGATGAAGAAATGTCTGAAATGAGGGAGGAATAAATGAAACGAAGAAGAAATGTCTGAAAATGAGGGAGGAATAGATGAAAACGAAGAAGAAAACCTTGAAATGAGGAAGAAATGTCTCAAGAGGAAGAAAATGAGGAAATATTCCGAAGATTAATTTTTGTTTTAATAAATCTTGTTATTGGAAAATTGTGTTTAATGTGTTGTAAATAGTATTAAAAAATCATGACTGCAATAGGCATACCTATCCGCACCTATCCCCAAGGTATCCCCACCCTATCCCCGGGTATCCCCACCCTATCCCCAGGGTATCCCCAATCCTAATCCCCCAGGGTATCCCACCTTATCCCCATAATCCCCCACTTTAATCGATTAACTTTAGACCAAATGGGGAAACTTGCAACAGAAAATGCAAACATGTATGCAACTCAAATGCAGTGGGGAAGCAGTGGGGAAGCAGTGGGGAAGCAGTGGGAAAGCCAGTGGGGAAGCAGTGGGGAAGTAAGGATGACGTCATCGGTTGCCTAGTAACAATATATTTGGTTGCCATGGATACATATTTTATTGATTTCCTATTGATACACACATACACACACACATTACTTGGATTAAAATTTTCAATTCATACATGAGAATTTTCTTTATATTTTCCAAATGACCTTGAGTGGCGCCCCACACCATCTTTTTAAAAATTTATATCTTTTTCACCTAACATCGGAAAAAATATGACTCATAGCTTATCTAATTCCCCTCTTTTCCTCTTCTTCTAAAATTATATTGGTTCCGGAAAAATTAATTTTGACAAAGATATTACTACTTACAATCTCTTTGATCATTATCGATTTTTAAAAATCAATTGTCCACCAATCAACTTGGCTATCTTTTTAATCATCCTTCCTCTACTTCCCCTCTATCCAACAATCAAGTCCCATCGAAATCCATCCAATACATCAAAAGTTATTAAGCTTCAAACACAAATGCGCGATAATTCATTACGCTTGGTGCAGGAGTTATATAGTTTCTGAGAAATCCTAGCCATCCTACACCATAGTTTACCTTAAGCAATGTATATCGAATTGAAATCCTAGTTCAACCAACATAAATAAAGTTTCGAAAAATCAATACACACACACACAGAAATTATCTGTCGCGAATTTTTTAATAATCAATATATCTTTTTTGCACTTGACATTTAGCACTTTTTATTTTTTCATCATAATTTGCACCTGCACTTTTTCCAACACACACATTTGCACTTTGCACTTTGCACTTTAAAAAAATAAAATTTAAAAAATTTTTTAAAAAAATTAAAATTTTAAAAATTTTAAAAATAATTTTTTTAAAAATTTAAAAATTATTCTTCATTAAAACAAAAATAATAAAAAAAATTTTAAAAAAAAAAATTTTTAAAAAAAAAAAAATAAAAAAAAGATAAAAAAAATAAAGATAAATAAAAATATAAAGATAAATTAATTTTTCCATTCATTAACAAAATAATAAATTAAAAAATCCGATCAAATAAAAAATGAATCGATCAAAAATAATAAAATCGATTAATCAATAAATCGATAATCGAAAATCAATAAATCCACGATAACCCATTAAAATTTCTGCACCAGTATGTTTTTAAAGAAATTGGTGACAAGAGCTTATATTACCTATCGTGAATGATGTATTAAATGATGATGATGATGTTGAAGAGTATAATGTAGATTATTTGTATGATGAAGATGAATTGTATGATGAAGATGAATATTTGACATTAGAGAATGAAAACAATGAAAAGATCGTGAATGATGTATTAAATGATGATGATGATGTTGAAGAGTATAATGTAGATTATTTGTGATGAAGATGAATTGTATGATGAAGATGAATATTTGACATTAGAGAATGAAAACAATGAAAAGATCGTGAATGATGTATTAAATGATGATGATGATGTGAAGAGTATAATGAGATTATTTGTATGATGAAGATGAATATTTGACATTAGAGAATGAAAACAATGAAAAGATCGTGAATGATGTATAAATGATGATGATGATGTTGAAGAGTATAATGTAGATTATTTGTATGATGAAGATGAATTTTGACATTAGAGAATGAAAACAATGAAAAGATCGTGAATGATGTATTAAATGATGATGATGATGTTGAAGAGTATAATGGAGATTATTTTTTGATGAAGAAGAATATTTGACATTAGAGAATGAAAACAATGAAAAGATCGTGAATGATGCATTAAATTATGATGATGATGAAGAAGAGTATAATGGAGACTATTTTTATGATAAAGATGGATATTTAATTTTCTATTTATAAACTTTACAATACTTTTTCGATTTTGTCACAAATAAATTATATTTTATTGCAATTATCTTATACTATTTTCATTCAAATTATTTCTATTCTACTTAATGTGAAATTAATCATTAGTTTGTTTCTTACAGTCGTTATTACTATCGTTATTACTATCG
>JACMZG010001908.1:47345264-47602884 GCA_018340805.1 Microvelia longipes | reverse complement strand
TATTACGTCATTAACCGTCATGAATGACTCAGCAAAAAATTCAAATCTCATTGATCTCTGAAAATTATTGGATCAATGTGTAATATAATCATAGCTCCCAGTGTATTTATGCTACAGAGTTGAAACTTTGTACAGAAATCAGTCAAAAGGTTTAGTTGTGCTATTCGGTAAAAAAATTCGCTAATAACACCTTTTTTTAAAGAAGACCAATGTTTAAAATATTTTCTTAATAATAAAATGTAATTTAATAAAG
The DNA here is from genome assembly GCA_018340805.1 of Microvelia longipes. Classification (NCBI taxonomy): domain Eukaryota; kingdom Metazoa; phylum Arthropoda; class Insecta; order Hemiptera; family Veliidae; genus Microvelia; species Microvelia longipes. The sequence continues at coordinate 47,602,631 of JACMZG010001908.1, read as the reverse complement.
TAAGATGTTAAAAATTGAGATTGTTCGACTGAAAAATTACAATTTTTGCAAGAAAATCAGAATACAAAATGGCGAGGGATCTTTTCAATTTAGACGTATAAAATAATAGGGACAAAAAAGGTAGGAAACTATTTGTTTAATAAAATTCCCTCAAGACCTTTTAAGAAAAAATAAGCCTTTTAAAAAAATAGAATGTTTTCTTTTATTACCTTGGCTTTTTATTTAAATAAGAAAGTTATATTATAATATATACAAGAAAATTTCAAATTCAGAGAAACGCTCAAGAAAAAAGCGAGCAGAAGGCAAATGAAACTCTCTGTTGAAAATTCAACATAGCGTTTTACTTTCAGTTTAAGGAACAGATTTCAGCATCTCCATAAATGAAAAGACAAGGAAAGAGCGAAAAAGAAGAATTTAAAAAAAAGAAACCTGACCTAAATCCTTTTTTTAGAGCAAATGAAACATCTTTTAACAGTTAAAAAATAGCTAGAAAAAAAACAGGAAAACTCTTAACACAATTATTATCCCGTTTTTTCATCATAATTGTTTTTCTTGTTTGAAAATCTTTCTTCTTTTTTGTCTTTCTTAAATGAAGCTTGTTTAATCGAGATTAAAAAAGATAAAATTTATAACGATTAAACAAATTGTTGAATTAAGAAAGATTTAGTGCATCATTTATTTAATTAGAAAACTCCGATTCAAGCTAATATTACCATTACCATGATTGTATTTTTTTTACGAAAAACGAATTTGAATAAATATACGTCATTTGTGCAAAAGTTTAAAGTTCTTGGCATCTCTTTAAATGCAATCCAAGAAAAATATAACATTATACTAAATAATATCCGTCCTTATAATCCCACAAAAGTTTTTCTGCTGGTTTAGTTAGCGATTGGATGTGTAATAAGTTCGGAAATTTAGAGACTAGCAGGAATGTTTAAAATAACGGATGAGAATCACTAATATTTTTAAATTTCAAATGACTTTTACACAAGGTGTTATATTTAAGGATCCTCTGCCTTAAGATGCTCTTTATTTCGTAATATTATGTTTTATCTACCCTCGTTATAACGTCATTAAAAATAAATTAATTTGAATTAGCCTTAAAACAGGGTGTCATATTTTAAAGTAGATGGCGACCTTAATCAGTAGTCTCTGTTCCTAATCCTAATACTTACTTTACTCTATGCTGGCTTTATTTAACTTTTTTCTATTATGAGGTACTTATGAGTGCATTTTTAGCAAATTGGCATTAAATTTTGTTTTAGAAAAATGCGCTGTGAAATAAGAAATTTCGCTAGAAATAATTTGAAAGCTATTCTTATTTCTGTTAATAATAATACACTTTAAGCCTTCGAGACATGTATATTTTTGGTATGGAATTTAATTCTTTCTTCAAGCTAAGTATGTTTGGAAAAACAACATAAATCTTATCGGTTGGTTTATAGTAGACATATTGAATGACAAACAAACAGAAGTAGAAAAGATAAATGGAGAGAGCAGAGTAAATATTGATTCCTGGAGCAAGAATTCGAGTCTATTTTAAACCTGTCTTGATCTTGATTAATGCATTAGGTGTAAATTCAATTCTTCATAGAACGAGCTTTAAATTGTTCCACAATGGCACAAATACAAATAGTAATGATGTTGCTCATACTGATTGGAAAATCTAAGTTGTTTAAGTTGGCATTACTTCTCCGAGTATACTATTTTAACCCATAAACTTTAAATTAAAGAAAAAATTAAGTAGTTTCTAAGCCTTTGAGGTAATGGTTAATAGCTTTACAAATTGTTTTAGAAAGTATTATTTAAACTGCCTAATCAGCAAGACCGTACCGCCACTTTTTTGGACTTAGGTTTTAATTTCCTTAGTTTATACGATATAAAACTGCGTTATTTGTTATGTTCCAAACATTCTTATGTCCTATAAGAGGAACTATTCTTCGATACCCTAGAGATAATTAGGAGTAGGAGATATTTTGTTGCAAACTATAGCTTTAGAGCTTTCCTAAGTATTATCTTACGAATTGGTCTTTGAGACACCCTTGCAGTGGCGCACCCAGGATTTTGTTTTGTATGGGGCTGAAATGGAAATCCGCAATTAAATTATATATAGCGGTGTTAGTATTATTGTAAAGTACAATTTACCGGGTTGCTAGGAAACCAATTGAAATTCCGCACAGAAAGATAAAGTAGGTAAGTGCAAAAACTGGTGAAAATTACCGATATAGAATTCACACAAAAAATAGTTTTGACGGGTATTATCATGAAGAACCTGAACAATTCAAAGAAGAAAGCGAGTTGAAGAAAGTTTGCGTTTGAAAATACTTATACTGTGGGTTTCAGTCTCCTTAGTCCCCAGTGCGCCTCTGTCAGTTTGCAGCTGGCTTTTGAGATGTTACAGAGATTTCTCAAGTCTTATCGTACGGTCTGTTCTTTGAGACACCCTAATCCCTGATTGTATATAGACTGACTTATGAAATGAATAATAACTTTTTCAAGTCTTATCATATTAAATATTTATCATGACAGCCTTACGATTGTCCAGTATAATGATACTAATTAGTAACTGTACAGAAGATATCAAATGAAATAAGGAATGTTAAACATACGACTTATGTTCAGTTGCAGTGCTGATTCGGTTGTGTTAAGTTCATTTGAAAAATAAACAAAATTAGGAAAGGAACAAATCGAATTGGTTTATTTGGCCCTGGTCCCATGCCATTGAGGGAGAGATCAGCATCAATATTTTGGCGTAAGCTATACAATTTCTTACCGTTAACTTGACTGTGTCAACTTAATGCAGAGATGGGGGAACAAATACTATTAATCTTACGTGACTAAACTCAGAAATAAAATTAAAGAATAATCAGCTCATTTTTGCATTTTCATTAGTTTAATATTTAAACCCCAAATATGATGTGTAATAAGGACGGTTTAAGCCTCGTTATAAACTATGTTGTAAACATTAATAACAATTTAATATAATATGACATAGCTGTCATTACAGTCCTCCCTCATAAGAAACTGCTATCCACTTCTCTAGCTCCTTCTCTTGCCTCAGTTGATCAGCGTGTTTCTCTTAATCACTCCCCCGACTTTAACTTTATATGAGAGCTCTCCTGATCTCTCCTCCACTACTCCTGCTTTCCATCCGTTCCCATCTTCTTTCCGTACCCATACTTCATCCCTCTTTTCAAATTCTCTTGTTTTATGCCCTTTATCGTGATATTTTTTCTGTCTCCATATTCGTTCCTGAATTGTTTCTTTATAATTAGGGCGAAGGTGTCTAATAGTGTAGGAATTCTCGTCCTAATAACATGTCTGCGGGAGATAACCCAGTAGTCTGTTGTGGTGTATTTCTATAACTTAAAAGAAAAGACTGCAGTGCCAAATTTGGATCTTTTCCTTCCTTCCTACAACTCAGAAATCTTCTTTTAAATGTTTTATTGTTCTCTCTGCTAAACCATTTGTCTTCGGATGATATGGAGTTGTTCTTATATGTTTGATGTTATTTTCTTCACAAAATGCTTCAAATTCTCTACTGGTTAGTTGTGGCCCGTTGTCTGAAACTATCTTGGATGGTACCCGAATCTACAAAACCATTCTCTAAGTTTGTTAATAGTTGTCAATGTTGTGATTTTTTTTAGTTTAGCAATTTCGATCCACTTGGAGTATGCATCAATTAATACAAGCCACTGATGTCCCTCGAATGGTCCTGCAAAATCAATATGCAGTCTTTCCCATGCTCGACTTGGTACATTCCAGGGATATAGAGGAACCTCCTCTATATTATCCCGGTGTTCCTGACATGCCTCACATCCACGAACAAAGTCCTCCACAGCCTTACTCATGCCAGGCCACCAAACATAGTATCTTGCCAAGGCCCGCATAGCTGATATTCCTGGATGCCCCCTGTGTAAAATTTGTAAAGTTTTTTTACGTAAATGAGTTGGCACAATAATTTTTTCTAACCAGGTTAAAACTCCATCTTCCCACTCGAGTTCATCTCTCTTTCTTTGATATTCGCCTAACTCCCCTTCAAGTTTCTTATTTGGCCATCCATTTTCAATAAATGCTATTACCTTCTTCAGTGTAGAATCTTCCTTGTTGCCTCTTGTAAGTGTCCTTTCTGATATAAACAATCTCTGTTTTCATTTATTAAAACCTTAATTTCTGAAGCCTCACTTTCCCATAATAATTTATCACTTTCTTGAATTGGCAGCCGTGACAACGCATCCGCACATACATTTTCAGCCCCTTCTCTATATCTAATAGTGTAATGATAACTGTTTAGCTTTAGTGCCCATCTGACTAATCTGCCATTTGTGATTTTTGACAAATCCCTTTTAGTCCCAAAAATTCTTTCTAGTGGTTTGTGATCTGTTCTAGAATAATTTCTCTCCATAGATGTACTGATGGAATTTTGTCACCCCATAGACTAATGCTAATGCTTCCCGGTCTATTGAAGCATATTTTTGTTCTGCTGAATTTAGCACACTGGAAGCAAATGCTACAGGTCGTTCCGACCCATCATCCATAAGGTGCAGCAGAACGCGCCTAATCCATTCTCCGAAGCGTCACAAACCACTTTGACTTGTTTGTTTAAGTCATAAGGTACCAATATATCTTTACTTGTAATAATATTTTTTACTTTGTTAAAACAGTCCTCTTCCACATGAGACCATTTCCATTGTGTTCCTTTTCTCAGAAGTTGGTGTAAGACTTTGCATTGTCCTTGCAAATTAGGTGCAAAACGAGAATAATAATTCACCATTCCCAAAAACGATTTTAACTGACTAACATTACCTGGTGATGGTGCCTTTTTTATTGCTTCTATTTTATCATTCATTGGGTGGATTCCGTCTTTGTCTATCATGTGACCAAGATATTTCACTTCTTTTTCATAAAACCTGCATTTGTTCCATTTTACTCTTAAACCCCGTTCTTTAAGTCTTTTCATAACTTCTTCTACGGTTTTAATATGAATTTCACTGTTGGGACCAGTAATAATTATATCATCTAATAAAATACCAACATTTGGCAGATCTCCTAGCAATTCTTCCATGTACCGCTGAAAGACCCCGGGGGCTGATGAAATTCCGAACGGCATCCTGGTGTAGGAAAAATAACCATAGTGCGTAGCAATGATAAGATACTGTTTTGAATCTTTATCCACCTCAATTTGCAAATATGCATCTTTAGGTCGATGACAGTAAACCTTGTTCCATTCACTAACTTGGAAGTTAAATCTTCAAAAGTAGGCATAATGTGTTTATCCTCGATCATGTTTGGATTTAAAGTTACTTTAAAATCCCCACAAATCCTAATCTGCCCCTCAGGCTTTTTTACATTTACTGTCGGGGTAGCCCATTCAATAGGTGTTACACTAGGGTCTACTTTTTCTATAATCCCTATTTTCTCTAACCTTTCCAATTCATTTTTTACCCCTTGTCTTAGTGGAAATGGGACCCTCCTAGCCGTAAATGCTATTGGTTTGGCATCTTTTTTTAAAAATATTTTTGCTTTAACTCCCTTTGCAGTACCTAATTCGTCTTTAAAAATTTTGTATTTTGTTTTTAGTTTTTCAATCTCTTTTAATACTTTTCCGTCATTATTAGTGTTTTGATCCTCATTTATTTTACATATTCGGACTTCTGAAGGTAAATTAAGGTTGAAAGCTACTATCCATGGCATACCAAACAGTGGAACATCGATAACATCTATTACAAATGTATTTAATGTTTTGGTGTTCCCGTTTAAAGTTACATTAACTGACAATTTACCTAATACTTTTAACATGTTTTTTCCATACCCCGAAACTTTAATCGTCGTTTCCGTTAATTTTGGATTTCCTAATTTATCCCAAAAGTTTCTATCTATAGTTGAAATTCTAGCCCCAGAATCAAATTCCATATCACAATTCCGCCCGTTAATTTTAACTGTTATAACTGCCCTTGGATGTTTTCCTACTTTTCAACTAATTTTATCTCATCATCCTCGGATTCAGTTTCATCACTCTGAAATTTTTCCACTTTTCTAGTTGTTTTTCTCTTTCCCCTCCATTGAGTATTTTGTTTAGAATGACCTTTACTACTTTTACAAACTTTAGAAAAATGCCCAGTGCGGTTACAGAGCCTGCACGTCATACCTCTTGCTGGACATTGAGCAATAGGATGTCGCTCATAACCACAATTCCAGCATTGTTGATTTTTACCAATCTTATAACTAAGTTCTCCCTTTTTAGAATTATTTTCAACTTTATGTATGATATTATTACTACCACTAGTCCCTACTTCTTGTACTTCAGTGTGGGCCTTATCAATTGTGTCGGCTAAATCGAGAACAGTATTGAAAGATACCCGTACCCCTTCAATATTCGTTCCTGCCGGCCACCTTTGCCTAATTTCTATTTCTAATTTAATGTTTTGACAACCTGCCACAAACCTATCTCTGAGCCTTTCGTCTATCGTTAATGCCGAATATTTGCAAGGTTTACTCAACTCTTTCAGCCTATCAGCAAATTGAGTTAAGGATTCAGATGTGTCCCTAACAGCTCTTTCAAAATGCATACGGGCAGCAAATATAGTAATTTCAGGTTGGTAAATCTTTATGAACCTTGTTTTATTTGGTCTAAAGTACAATCGTCTAATGATTTTGGAATCATATGGTTCCGTATTGCTCTGAGGGGTGTAGGGCCTACATAAGCTAATAAAAGATCTTTTCTTGCTATTTTAAATTCGCCTTGATCGCCTCCAAGTCCCTTAACCCTACACATCCTCTCGAATTGTTCGATATATTCCTCCCATGGATTCAATTTATCGTAACCATGAAAATGAAATTTTGACATTTTTAACGAAATGTCATTAAATACCTCCTCATCCTCTTCTTCCTGTAATATAACATTACTCCGTCTTCTAGGCATCTTTAATTTGTTACTGCGCCACTGTAATAAGGACGGTTTAAGCCTCGTTATAAACTATGTTGTAAACATTAATAACAATTTAATATAATATGACATAGCTGTCATTACATGATGCTTGTGATATAATTGAATTTTAAAATGTTTGGATTTACCAATATTCATGTAATATAGAAAACGATAAAATATATTATAAGCAAGATGCAAAGGAATATAACAAGATGATTTGTGACCTTATCTATAGAATCTATACAAAATCCTTAGTAATTTAATCAAAATTTGAAAAGTTTTGTAACTTATGGCCGCGGGTACTTGCATCTCACATCACTGTTTTTTTTTTATTTTTAAAAATATTAAACAGTTTGCAGCGTTCCTACGAAAAACAGCCATATTTTTTTTAAATGTTACTTGTGTTTTACTGAAATAATATTTCATTGTCTTTTAAGAAATATAATATTTTATTATGCTTAACGACGTACATACATATGTTTCAAATTCTTAAGTCTTTGGATTTAAATTCAGTGATGAAACTAAATAGGCAAGAATTCATTTTAATTTATAAATACAGATTCTTCTACAGGTTAAAATATTTTTCTTTTCTCCGCCGTATTCTATAGGTCCATAGAAAAGCCTTGCTCACCTTAAATATCCAAACTTAGATTTACCTGAATTATCCGTTTCAAACTTTGATAAGATTTTCCGAGGGGTTTTCATGTTTTTGTTTTCTTTTTTTCAGACGAGCACATAATGATGTTTCTTCACAGTAATTACTTCAGTTTAGAAAGAACGAAAGATACCATAGAGTCTTACTACGTCATCAGAGCCGAAAATCCAGACCTTTTTCAAAATTGGGATTACTCAGCCCTTGAACAGCATTTCAAAATGATGTGAGTGTTTAAGTTACATTTAAATTATTTTTTATTTGTGTTGGGCCAAAATGGAATAATAAAACATCACCACAGTAAGTTTTATTTTATTATCCTAATTTGGACCCTATAAATTATAAACTACAAAAAGTTATACTACAACTCAGCAGCGTAGGAAAAGGAGGGCTGGTTCGCCCTCTGCCCTCCTCAAGGTCGCTTATGGCCAAAACAATATCTTCAAAAATTCCATTTCGTGGGCTAAAAACGGTAAACATGCACTATAGTACATTATTGTACACCCATCACTAAAGCATGCATTAATGTAAAAAAAATTAAAGGCAAAATTCTTTATAGTTATGCTAAATCCGCAATCGGACACCCCTTATATAAAACGAATTGCAACGCCACTGTTTCAACTTCTTTGATCATTTTAAATGAAGTAAAGTGCCTTCTTGATCATATATAGGTAACATTTACTTAAAGAAAAGAATTAATATGCTTAATCTATTGCTGCATTTGCGAACAGCTAATGTGTATTTATTAGGAAGCTCTTACTTGGCACAAAAATCAAACCATAATAATGCCATATTTATTGAAATCATCACAAAATGTCTCTTTGTGTTTTTCTTGTTGGGCTATCCATAAAATATTTCTTCTATGAAGTTATTAACTCATAGAGTTAATAACTCATTTGTGTCTTTCGTATGAACAGCAAATGTGCTAAGTTTCGTCTTATTAAAAGCATTTGTATTGAAACATAATTCTGTTTTCAAGTCGTTACAAATCGAATCATCTGATTGAGTTGAAACTTGTGCCAAAGTGTAACTTAATTGATTGTTACATTTGTAATGCTTTTAGCGAATTTTTAAAGAAAAAATGAAATTATGAGATTGGGGTCATGGAGGGAGGAGAGAGTTTCTTTTTCATGAAATTAAATTTTTATTCCAAGTTAATTCTTATCATAACTTAATTCTAGCATAAACACATCGGTGATTTTGCACACACACCCAGCATGCTTAAAACGCCATAAGAATGCTTAAAACGGATAAATATGATAAAACTTCGGTTTTGGGTTTTTAGGGCAATCACAATCCTTTTCCTACCGTAGCAGTAATTGAAAAAAATAAAAAGTAAATTCATGGAAAAAAGCTTTTATCATGAGTTCAAACTCCTTTATATATTAAAAATTATGGAGTAAATTATTAATCAGTAAATTATAAAGTATTTTTATAGTCTAATTTATAATTGACAAAAATTAATTATTAATTTTAGTCTCTTCTAGATAAACTTTTGTAAACAAATTTGTTTAAATTTTTTTTGGTGTTCTTAGTTCCCTTTAGGTAAGTACATACATACAAATACATTGGAAGATTTATTCACTTCGGAGCATTTAAAATAAAATGCGATTTTAGGATACGTTGCGGAAGGAGTTATTATTACTTAGCGAAATGAATAAGTTGAATAGTTTGGGTAGTGGTCAAGCTGACTGGTTCTGCCTCGGGTCAAGGTCTCGACAGAATTTCACTGGTTTGCATTTTAGTCGCTCAAGTATTTATTTCTTATAGAGATATATATTACTAGAGGGGGCATACCATACATTCAGACGTTAAAAAATCTTTTAGGCGCTTATGTAAGTGCTTGTATATGTCACTGTAATGTTATACTGTTTAAGTGATAATAACAATAAACGAAAGGTGTTCAGGTTAATATTTTGAAGTTCCAGAATTCAATCAGAAAGGCCTCTACTGTAATGTCTTTATGATCTCAAGTCTTTATTCCTTATAGTTTATGTTTTTTTTCGGCGTAGTTATGTTTTCTTTTCGCGCGTGTTTATGTTTTTTGTGCGTAGTTTATGTTTTCTTTTCGCTCGTAGTTTATGTTTTCTTTTCGCGCGTAGTTTATGTTTTCTTTTCGCGCGTAGTTTATGTTTTCTTTCGCGTGGTTTATGTCATCTTTGATTAACGTTTTATTATGTAAAATAATGTACTTTTGTACTGTTTATATGAGCTATAAGGTAATAATAAATAACGGTGTTAAAATTAATTTTTGATGTGTCCAAATTAAAACAATAGAGCCCCTATATTTATAATACCTCCATATTATTTCTAATGATACAGCTATAGGTCAAGCTATTAGATTTCTATCGTCTTGTAGAGAAACATAGGCAAATAATAATAATAATAAATAATAATATCTTAAAGTTCATTTGTTCTGCAGAAGGTCATTAGTAAGAAAAGGACTAATGATAAGTATGCATTTCTATTAAGTTTCAACTCCAATAATAATTTATATCTCTTCAAAAAATGTAACCATCACAAAAACCTAAACTATACAATAAATACTACATTAAATATGCTCTAGTGTTAATACAGCCGGCAGGACAAATATATTTATCTACTTGATCAAGCGTAACTTACTATTTAAGTAAGATTTAGTAACTCGACCAATTTGGTATTTAATTTCAAAATTAAGTTAATTATAAAAATACTTAGTTAAGTTACTATATTCGTAGCTTGTAGAAGAGAACATGGCATTAAAGAATGAGATTGAGCAAGGCATCATTAAGCTCTGGCTTTGACTCAGCAATAACTACCTCTCAGATACTTTCATTTTAATAATACGATTTCTAATATTGTGTTTCTTTAGTTATACTTAACAAGTCGATGTTGTATCTCAAATTAGGTTTTTGAGAAGAAAGACTTTGTATATAAATTAAGTTTTAAGTGTCAAGTAACTTGGTTAAGTTTAATATTGTTATTTATTATTGTATTGTTATTTATACTTTAAAGTAATATGAAGTCCATGTAATAGCGATATGTTGAGAACCTATGTAATTAACCTTTACAACAAGTATGTATAGCTTGTGGGCGAATTTTCGAAGAAAACATAACCTTATGAGGTTGGGTTCATGAAGGAGGGGGGGGGGTAAGGAAGAGATTTTTTTAAAGGGGGATTCACTGATCAAGAATATATATGTGTGTGTATGTATGAGAATTGTTTCCTAGATGTTTCTATGGGACACGATAACTTTTGAATGCTTTTTCGGATTAAAACCAAACTTACAAAAATCAACCTTGTCAATGTACCGAACTCTGTTGTTTATGAAATATGTGTGACGTCATTAACCTACAATAATAACCCCACAAATATTTCAAGAAATCACAAATCATCAATATGTGTGTAAATCGAGCTGAATATTTGGTAACACAAACAACTATGAATGGTTAATTAAAGAACGACGTAAGAATTTATTATCTGTATTAGTTCCGGTGCTATGATTGACATATATAACTTAATGTAAACAAGTCACTATTTTTAACTAATACATTTGATAATTTGCTAATATTGTGGCTGTACGCCACCTATATAAACTAGTAATAATATTACTGTAATAATATGACATAGGACACCAACCACAGGGAAGCGCGAAGCGCTCTGGCCGCAGAGCAGATAAGAAGCTAAAGGCTTTGTTTTTGATTAATGTTTGGAAGCTAATTTGCTTTTAGCTTTGTTTGGATAGACACAATTTCGAAACCTCTACTCACCTTTTATGTTCATCAAAATATTAAATTAAATTAAAAGTGTATGTTATTATGTTGAATTGTTATACTAAAATTATGTTTATTTTGGATATAGAATATATTTAGAACTTAGAAAAATCTAGGTTAGTCTGGAAAAAAGTTTACGAGGAACCTAGCCGCCCCTTTCCCCTTTATACTGTTTTATAAAAATTTAGTTTTTAAGGAAAACAAGTTTACTTTAACTGATGCTTTGAATCCTCACAATTAAAGACATCAGATTAAGATTAGTTTAAGTCGCGGTTAAGAAGTTGATAATTTTAGATAAGTCAAAAATTAATTGATAATTTATGTGTTAATAACAATTTAAAGTTTTAAATTGTTCAACAATTTCAATAAAGTTTTAAAGGAAAGTAAATAAAGTATTAAGAATAATTCTTATGAACTCTTAAAAAAAATTAATCTAATATGTAATTAGGTAAAGACTAAATATTTTCGAGTACACTGCACCAAAAATATGATAAATAAAAACACCGCGAGACGTGCAATTTGTTTTTACATAGTTTGAACTGGTTTACTGAACCTATCCTAGTGTTAGTTTCATCATAACCTGCAGTCAGACCACAGAACTTGTTGAGCAACCAAAACAGATGAACTTAAAAGAAAGCGGCTATACCGACTTATTTTCGCCAAATTGCATTAAGTTATTTTTTGCGTGTTTATTTTTAATTTTCCTCATTCATAAGTTTATGTGTTTGTACTATAAAGGACCCAGAATATAACCTAAATGATCAGTTTCGCAGTTTCAGATATTTTTAACATAGAGATATATACTAGAGGGGGCATAGCTTATCTAAATCCATTGAGAGGCCTGAAACATCGTTTTGAGGGCTCAGGGGCTCTGTGTAACCTCATTGAAACCTCCTTCAAGAGTGAGTTAAGGTTATAACAAATCAATTGTTTTTGGCTTGCCGCACATTGTTTGTGTTTTGATTTGTATTTTTAACGTTCTTCTATGCAAGTTACTGTAAGTTTGTACTGATTATTTGATTATATTTTTAGCGAAGGTGGTCAGGTTACTTTTTCAATGATTCAAAATTCAACCAATAGGGCCTCTCTAGTTATATCTCTATGATTTTTAAGACCTGCTGAGTAGTTTTTATCAAGTTATCAGTCTGTATGTGTCTGTGAGTGTGTCGGTTTCCATTTTAGCTTTCAGTGCGTATGTTAGAAAAATTAGATCTTTAGGCCTAGGTGTGCTTTCCAAAAATATTATTTTATGATGTCATTAACTGCCATTATTGTTTTCACTATACTATAAGTCAGTGAAAATATGTATCATTGCTTGAAAAGCATTAGAGGAACCATAGAAATTCACGCTCTTCTGTCTAGATTAGACTTCTGAGTAGATTAGACTTGAAATTAAAAGGAGTAGAACACTAACTTAGGGAGTTGGCAAAAAGGGCCCAATAACGAGGCCTACTTGCTTGGTAGTTACTACCACTCCCCCCATATTACTATCACTACTACAAACTGCCGTTACTGTTATGTATTAATAACTGCAAAAATGTTGAAAATTCATAACACTGATTCATAAAATTCAAAAAATGCGATAAGATGCAGTTGTTCAATTTTCATCAAATGACATGTGTGCATTTTTTGAACACTTGTTAAAAGTTGAAAATAATGTAACTAAGTTGAATTTTGATACAAGGCTATCACTTTATATACTTAATAAGTATACTAACTTAATTCAATAGGACTTTTAAATGGACGGTCATAGTTGAACCACTAATGTTTACCTGGATGACATCTGTGAATAAATCGAATATCAATGTCTTTGGTCAAGTAATAAGTTCCATGACGTATTGAAATATAAATTACTTGAGCTCTGTATTCTGCGGAAAAGTTCCGAGGAACCTCGTAGCATTCTTTTTAAAATTGATTGTATCTTTCTTTAAGGATTTGCAGAAAAAAATTGAAATATTCTTTATACGTATAAATCTATTGTCTGAACACAACACGCAATAATAATAATAAATGAAAATAGAGGTGAAACAAAAATATAAATAAGAATTAATAATAATAATAATAAATATGTATATTTATACATCAATAAAGAAAATCAGATTAACAATTTTACATGTATGATTAGTCCTCAAGAGAACCATTTCCAAATTTTTTTTTGATTTAATAAAATATTTAATCAAAACATTAATAAACAAGGCTACTATATTTAATACTTTTTACAGTTAAGTCATTTTAAGTCACGTGATCAAATGGTACTTACCGCTAGCAGTCTTTCTGGTATTTAAGTCATTTAAAGTCACGTGATCAAATGGTACTTACCGCTAGCAGTCTTTCTGGTATTGATTGCATTTAATTAAGTATTCACTTCAACTTCTACATTTGAGAACACTCCGCGCAAGTTTATTGTATTATTTGCCGTCTTTTATTAGAGTTATAAATAATTTTTACGGTGAGACTTCTTAACATAAGAACTTATAAAAAAGTTTTTATATTTGTTTAGAGTTAAACAGCGTTAGCGCGAGTGTAACAATCAGATAGTAAAAATCTTAACTAGAAAACTCTTAAGTGTAAAAAGTTGTAGAAAATAATGGTTTAGGCAAAAACCAAACTTTCCCCTATACTTTCTTGTTTTTTTACTTCCTCTTTTTTTACGCCTAAAGCAATTCTATACATAACAATTCTCAAAGGAAACTTTAAACTCTTAAAGGGCTGCTAATGTCTGCGCACAATGCTTCTATGCGCATAGGAAGTACGAAAATATTACATAGCCGTTTGCTATAAATAGTAATACGGTCTAGCTCCACTGGTTGAAACAGTAATCACATTTATGAGACTTAACAGGTATGACAATAAAGATTAGATAATTAAAGAAATTAGTTTTGTCTAAACTCATTGCATCTATCGTTTTACCAAACCAGATTTAACTTGATGATTTTTTACCAAAATGTAAGAGGTTGATGACCAAAAGATGATTCTTAAATATTCATTCAATTATCTGGAGTATGGTACAAAAAGCACAATCTTTTTTAAAAAAAATCTCATTATTTAGTAAAAATTACAATTCTCTGAAATGTACAAATCTATAACTCTAGAGAATATCTCTCTCTCTAGAGACATGACCTGTGCTGGGAGGGAGAATTTCTATCCAAAATACCTATCAACGGTTTTAATTAATTAAATAAAAATAAAATACATAAAAATAATTAATAGGTTGGCCGCCTCCGTGGCCGAGGTCGTTAAGGCGTTGGTCTTTACACTGACCTTTGACACCTACGGAGGTCTGGGGTTCGCATCCAAGGTTACGCTCTCGGTTTGTAGAAAATTATTGTTTAGATAAATTATCGCCAGCTTTAGAATAAACTTTGAGCGTAACGGTTTGCTACCACCCGAGGTGGTTCCCGCAGGGTTATCCCTGATGAGCCGCAAGGCTCTAACGGGCATTATTATTATTATATATAATTAATAGGTTGTGACCAGATAATACTGGGAATTTCGATAGTGTATGAGTTTTTATATTTCCCTCCGTTTTCAACTTCTTAGTTGATCACTGATTTAGGTAGGGAGGCAACTCTCTCAAATCCGGGCAAACTGTCTTTAAAATCAAATCAAAGATAAAACTCGTTTTATCTTTAAGTTATAAAAAAAAGCTCATCGCCCCTTGGCTACTACGCGACGTCGGTGCTTGGTTCTGTTTCGCGGCCCTCTTGCCATCGTGTCATGTATTAGGTTGTCATACTGCGAGATTTTGTAAGTATCATAATGGCACAATATTACTGAATTCCCAATTGTTCGAGTCAAAAACTTTGATTTGTTTTCATAAACTTATTATGTCAAACGATAAAATCATATGTGTATTGTTTTTATACTATTATTAATAAATTTTCTTTTGGAACTTTGCTAAAATATCTGGATTATACTACAGCCTTGAGTGATGATAATTAGTTTACAGATGCTCTTAAAAAAAGGTGAAAAGACTACTTTAGTCTCTATATCACTTTAAAAAACTACAGATTGTAATATACTTTAACCCAGTCGGGCTATAATAAGGCCCTGGAGATAACCCTCATGTAATTCCTGTTGAGAACTCTATCAGAAATACTGAAGATAACGTTCCTCATAAACGAACACTGTTAAGATATCATAAATAATCACAATTACTCCCGTACATTATTTGACGACATTTATTCTAAGTTTAACATCTAAGGTTGATTCCGTCCAAAACAATACAGCATTCTGCCGCTGAAGCAGCAATACTTTCCAAGTTGAAGAATATGGTTGATAAAAGTTTGTTTACAAAACTTGTTATAGGAACAGATTTGTAGCGAGTTTTGCTCTCTCACTTCTGATAGCGTTTTATAGTTTATTTTATTTTCTTCTTAAGATGAATGAAATAAAAAGTTTTCATATAATAATTTGAAAGTATAAAAAATTATATTTACCCACAACCATAGCTCATCATGTGGCGCGGAATTTATAGGATTATTGAACTGATTTTAATTAATATAGCACTGCCAGCACTTGTTTATTTGTGAATATGCTATAAATAGTTCTATAGAAAATAATACTTAATGCTAAGTTAGACTTAAAGGATAAGAGAAAAAGTCACTTCACTGATCATAATTTATAGGAATGACATAGCCAGCTTTCAATCTTAACAGATCATCATCAGAGCTTAACTAACAAAGTATCTTTACTAGTGATTTATATTTGACATAGCCAGCTTTTAATCGTAACATATCATCAGTGCCTATCTATCAAATTATCTATCTAAAGCTCTATTGACTATAATACACACTTTATTTATTATTAAGGCACTGATGATGATCTATGACATCGAAATCTGACATAGTCAGCTTTCACTTAACTAATAATAAATAATTATTAGTGAATTATAATAATTATAATAAATGATTTAGTGAATTATAAAAAATAATTATTAGTGAATTATAATACTTATAATAAAAGATTTTGTGAATTATAATACTTATAATAAATAATTTAGTGAACTATAATACTTATAAAAAATAATTATTAGTGAATTATAATACTTATAATAAATGATTTAGTGAAAAAAAATCCTTAATGAAGAAGTTACGGTGCTTCCCTTTTTACTGATTTTGATTTTAAAAATCCAAGAACAAGATAAGAAGATATGAATTAATTTAGCCACATTTATTTATATTATTTTCATTCCGTTTTGGGGTTTAAACATTTTTCCTTTTACTATATGACTCAACAGCTCAATTTCCTGATAAGTTAGACTTATATCTGTGTTAGTAAGCAAAAAGTATATCTTAACTCTCCTTAAGTTAAGTTTTAACCTCTCCTGAAGGTAACATTCTTCTTTTGTAGTTTTAGTTAGCTTTTATTAGTTAGATTTAGTTAATCTTTCATCAACCAAAAAACAAAACTTCGATAGAAACATCTAGTTTTATTTATTTATTTATATCATTCATTAATTTTTTATTTATCTTTAAGTTTTCTATTTCTTTATTATTCTTCCTTGACTTCCCAGTTTTAGAACACAAAGCAGTGTAAGTCCTAAAACTTCTTATAAAATGTTCAAAGGGAATCCGGTAATCCACTCTGCCACTGTGTAGCCTCCTTTCCTGCAAACTGAAAAGGGTCTTACGAAAGTTAGTTCTTTTCTGAGACATTAATATTTTATCCTCTACGTATAAATATTTTATTTTCTCGACATTTTATGAAGATAAGTTGAGATTTATGCGTCTAAATTTTATTTATATTTACATTTTGCGAATATAGTGATATGTTTTGAAATTTTATTTTAATTTTACTTTGCTCTGGCCTTTCTACCGTTGTATATAGAAAATTAGTAGTTACACCCTGATAAATTGAAACCAGTTTCATCATAGATTATAGCCCTTCATGTACTCTTACGTCGCTTTAAGTGGTTTGAACCCTGTGTCTGTCTGTCTGTACCTCTCTTTTAGCGAATTTCCTTTGGGAATAAAAATCGCTTAAAATTTTGTTATTTGTTTTGATCTCGGATAACTTCCGCTTGTTTTATGCCGGATGGTCTTGGATAGTAGCAAAAATATAGACTTAAGTGGGTATGTGTAGAGTATGTATAATGATGGTCCGAGAATTTTCTTCCTAGACGTTTTTAAGGGGTAAATTATTTTGACATTTCTAGGATCGAATTAACTTGGTTCAAAATCAACTTAGTAAGTAGTTCCTAACCCTAATTTGTTTATGAAATATGGTGACGTATTAAACCCACAAATAAATGCAGCAAAAAATTTAAAAAAATTATTAAACTTCAAAAAGTGTTTAAATTGTGCTGAAATTTTATACACGTTACTGCTATTATGTTAATACATGTATAAAAGTAAAGGTTTATTATCAGTATTAAATCTAGTTTTATGAATTGACATATTATAACATTAATGTAAACAAATCACGTTTTTTGACTGATAAATCATAAATTAGCTTAATATCTAATATCATATATATAAACTACTATATGAAAACTTAAAGACAGATACGATGGAGCCGCAATGCAGCAGAGTACCGCGGGCTGGCCTTTTTTTGTAATAACCAATTGGAAAGGTAAGTTTGTTCTATTTCTGTGCATCATACAACTCCATGGTGTCAGAAAATTTCTTTGATGCGTTTCACCTCCTTGTATTTCAAGATCCTTGGATACCCAGAGGTTGGGGTTCGGCATCCCAGGTTACGCTGTTCAATATGGATAATGAGACCTTGTCAAATAACACAAACCTAAGATTTACACTTTGATTTGTAACGGGTGCCACCCACGCCTGAGTGTGGATACCCAGCTGGATTTACCCTTGAACAAAAGGCTATAAACAAGCGTTATTTATTATACATAGTCAAGTAGCGTGAATTTTAAAAAATAAAAAAGAAACATGTAGCTGAATTATGTTGTATCTACATAAGAAATTAGTAAACCTTTTATTTTGATAATTTCCTCGTCTGTATAAATTGCTGTTGTTAAAGTGGATAAAAAACTTGATTTTGGGTTTCTCTAAAAGAAACTCCTGGCGTAAGAAGCCTCATTCTCTTCCATTTTGATCCCTACATTCAGCTACAATTCGTAAACACCCTCAGTAATGTAATTGTTGTCATATGGACCATAATCACCCTTTATACACGATTACATGTATAACCACAGTGCTCATTTAACTCGATGACGGTACCAAAAACATAAACAAAGGTTATTAAACATTAAAGCGTTACAAAAAGAAACAACATAACCTACTTATAAACATTAACTAAAAATGAAAATAGTACAGGGTTAAAAGTGATGTTAGAGTGTGAAGTAGTGAGATAGATTGTATGTAATATATATATATATATATATATATATATATTATATAAATATATATAATATTAATATATATATATATATAAATATATATATATATATATATATATATATATAATATATATGAATTATATCTATTTGTTGCTTTTTAACAGCTTTTTTAATTGAGTAAAATTAAATTAACCCTTTCCCGTTTTAGTAAAATATCTCAATCGTTAGTTAGTTAGTGTTACTTAAACCGAAGTTTAATACTACAATTTTGGTTCGACTAGTCAAGACCTTTGTAACGATGTATCATTCATCCAGATTGAACAACTTTTAATTTTTCCAAAATTTGGGTGATGGGTGGGGTTAACATGGCGAATTTTGAACATTTTTATTTTTTAAATTTTTTTAATGGAACAATTGTCTCTGCGGGACAATTCAACAATTTTATGAAGAATAATTTCTTTCGAAAAGTCGAAATTAAGCCTACGTTACTCTCGTTTATTTTTCAAAAATCGCATTTTTTGAGTTTACTGTTAAAAAAAATATGAAGAATCTTAGTTAAAAAACATGCAGGAGCTTTTATTAAACATGCAGGAGCTTTTATCAAGAATGACTTTTTTTGCAGAAAATGATTTTTTTGAAATCATGATATTGATTTTTTGAAAATATAATATACTATATATATTATATATATTATATATACATAAAATGATTATATATATATATATATGAATATATATATATATTATATTATATATATAATATATATATATATATTATATATATATATATATATAATATATGATATATATATATATATATATATATATATATATATATATATAGAATATATATATAGTATATATAGTAAATATATATTTACAGAGACAGCTCCACGTAGCAATCTCTAGGATAGAAAAAATTCAATGATACAGGAGAATATACTTTATGCCCTTTTCGGTTGACTTGAGGGGCATTGATAAGCCCAAAAACAACTATAACAGAGGAACTTAAACTAAGGAATACTCCCCAAGTTATGAATAGATGGATACAATCATCCCTCACGGCCAGGAAAATAAGGCTCAAATATCAAAAACCAATGCCAATAATCAGGGTCACAGGAGGGTGTCCCCAAGGCAGTTGCCTTTCACCCCACTGTTGCCGTTGATTTATGGATGGTCTTTTAAGAATTAGCAAAGAAGGGTTTTATGTACAGCTGAGCACATGATGGACTTATCCTGAATCTCCGGGAAGTCCTCTCTACTTGCTGCGAGTTGATCAGCTTGCAGCAGGATATAAAAGTGGTGCGAAGAAGTTGCCTTTCTGTAAATCATCAAAAACAGAGCTAATATCTTCACAAGGAAAAGAACTGTTGGGTTCAAAGCTCCAAAACTGTTTCAACCAGAAACTCACCCTTGTAAAAAAGCGTTTAAATATTGGGAATCATTTTGATACTCAACTACTGGAAGAACCACATAGACAAGGTAATTAAAAAGGGGTGATGACCTTTTGGCAACTTAGAAGGCGGTGGGCAAGGACAAGGGGTCTCTCACCCAAGGTCCTGAAATGCTTTACACCGCCGTCATATAGACCGAGGGATCCATTATGGGTCCTTTTTTTGGGGCCTACTGTGAATGTTGCAGCCACTCAAAAAAAGCTTGCAAAGGTCCAAGGTTAGCATGCAAAAGCACAGGAGCACTTAAAATCGACAACCCTACTGCCGCTTCTGAGAGGTCAAATTGGCCTGCCGCGCTAGAGGATTCTGGTTAAGGATAAGCCATTTCCTCCTTCCTCAGACTGAGAGACAAATCAAAAAAGTGGCAAGGAAGAAACATTTAGGCACGCAGCCCTTTGAAAGAGAAGCTGAGATAGAATCCCGTATTCGACGATACCCACTCCAAGTTCAGGAGGGAGAAGATACACGAATAAAAGTTTCAGGTAGGAAATCCATCGAGAATGAATATGGGAGAGGGGAAGAAAAACTTAAACATCAGAGACACTAGTTTCTATACTGATGGATCCAGGTAGACTCGGTTCATTCTGGAGTGGTTATTTATGTTGACAAAACTGGATAGGTAAACAGTTATCCCCTAGGTAAATACAACATTGTTAGGCAGACGGTATTTGCTATCTTGGGGAAGCCACAAAGACAGCCAGAGGTCAAGATTACTCAATCAAAGAAACTTAAGCAAATTTGCTCGGACAGTCAAGCCGCACTTTAAAAGCTGTATAGTGCCTCACACACTTATTTCACCACGTCGTAAGGAGTGCAGGGAATCCATTGAGACAGTAGCTAAAGAGAAAGCAGTGAAATTAATATGGGTCCCAGGTCATTCGGAATACCAAGGTAATGAAAGGGCAGATTTTGGCAGCAAAGAAGGCAGCCTCTCTACCAATCTGTGGACCAGAACCCTCCATTGATTGGTGCTAGAGGACCAAGCCAGATTCTGATTAAAAGAGGACATGGAAAAAGGCTAATACACATGGTACAACTCGAAAGGTTGTCGGCAGCAAAAGATGATGATACCAAACTATCACAGAAAAAACTAGATGGCTTCTAGAAATGAGCCAAGGCAATATCAGGATGATGTAGGGTTCTTGACTGGACACTGCAAACTCCAAGGGACGACCTCTCCATTATGGAAGGTAGTGCAAATTCCACTTGCCCAGTGTGTGGTGATGAGAGGAAACAGCCTAGCACTTTTAGGTAGATGTTGAAGGTCTCGGTAGGAATTCTCGTTTCCTAGAACCTTGGATCCGGAAAATGGCTGAGGAAGGAGCTGGAACCTCAAGAGTGGCAAGGACATCCATCACTTTCATAGGTCAATCCAGGGAAGATCAACAGGGACAGGAGGGGAGGCGTTAGTGGTGAGAGGGTGATTGAGTTACGGGGTTGTGAAAAAGCCTTAAAGTTGGGTCTACTACCAGGCTTGAACTCCCCACCTCCCATACTACATATATAATATTATATATATATATATATATATATATATATATATATTATATATATATATAATATATATTATATATGACAAAAACACGATCTTTTTTGTAGCTCCCTGTAACCTCATTACAACCTAAAAGAGTGAGTTATGGTTACAGTACAATTCTTGACGGCTCTCAAATTACACGTATACGTTTTTTAAAAAAATTGTTTAAAAGTCGAAATAATAATTTAATTTAGTTAATATTTTCGAAAAAATTAACAATTAACTTTTGAAAAATATTTCGTAATATCATAAAAAGCAGATAAATGTTTTGACCACAAAACATGACATTGGGGAAGTCACATATTAGACCCACGAATGTGCCAAGTTTTATATCATTATTAGCGTTAGTTTAATGTTTATTATGTGATTGTGACAGGTACCTGTTTTTTTTTTAATTGCTCAAATTCGATAGTTGATCCAAGAGAGTTTATTTTGTAAGTGAATCCCTTGATGTAATAAATAAGTGTACTGAGTTTTATATAAATACGGCTAGTATAAACACGGTGTTTGTTGAATAACTAATATGAAGCAGCATCGAGTGAGGTCAGTGCCTAGATAGGTGACCGCTGAGGATAAAACTGATGTTTTTTAAATGTCTGGCGGTGAGTAAAGAGAGTCCGAAGACGTTCAATATAATTTAACATATTATTTAACATTATGTTAAAATAATATGTTAAATTTGTTGTTTACCGCAACCTATTTTAGGTTTGCCATTTAAATACCAATGTATCTTCATACAGTCCGATTAATTTAATTTAAACTATTTAATTTTAAAAGCAAATGAAAAGTTTGATGCATAATATTTAAATTGTTATAAATAAATAAATAAATTTAAAATAAATAAATAATATATATTATATAATATATAAATATATATTATATAATACAAAACATTGTTAGATATAATATAAATATATAGTTATATATAGATAAATATATATCTATATATATATATATATATATATTACATATATATAAAATATTCATTTAACATATATGTTAAATTGTGGTAATTTGCGAGCCTATCAGATTGTGAGGAAAAGTTTCGAAGTACCCCGTACCCGATTAGCGTGGCAGTACACCTTATATACTTTTGGTACAGAAGTACCGTGTTATTCAAAAACTGCTGAGCTGTACTTGTAATTTCCAGCATAACTGCTGGCTACACCTTGCTGTTTTAAAATTTAAGTTAACCATTTCTACAATTTCATTTCTACATTTCTAAATTACTGCTTCTAAGCATCATCATCCAGCTAAATTTTATTCTAATTTCCAAACATTGCCGTTTGTTTTATCTTTTACTTATCATCTATTCTAAGCTCAAAATAATAATAACTCTACGAGACCATTAAGTTTGCTCTATATTATCACATTGTTAAGGAAAATACCTTGGTCATGTTGCATGTTGAGCTGAGAGCGAGATCTTATCAGTGACTATAACCTCTTGTTTAGGCAGTAAAGTCTGACCCTGTCTAACAAACAGATGCTTGTTATTCTAATTTAACCATTACAACAAAAATAAATAAAAATACATTTAGAAAATAACTAAAATGTTAAACAAAAACATTCGAAATAAATTGAGACGTATTACTTGCCACGTGCGTACGTCGTGTTTAAACGAACTTCGTATCACAATATTTTACGTAAAGCTATACATTCACTTGCACTATATTTCAAGTAAATTGGATTATTTTTCCAACTTATACAATTTTTTAATAGGCGTTTAATATTAAAAAATCTTAAGATATACTATATTAAATCTCGGTTTCGATTTTTTTGCAAAAAGAATGATTTTCCTATATCTACGGTATAAATAAGAAAAAGTAAAAATTGAAAAAATAATTTAATTAAAAAGGGTTTTTTTGTATTTTAATATATATTATTTTATATAGGTAAAAACTTTCTAGAAATCATAGCTTTTTTATTCGTTCTTAATTAAGCCCTTTTCTGGTATTATTATTATCATTATTAATTTTAATGTTGTTAAAAAATCATCCAGCCGTGTAACAAGAACAAGATATAAAAATACGAAATGAATAATTACGGAGGTATAACAAGTTGGGGCAAACTGCGACAATACTTTTTCTTTAATATTATACGAATTTCCTTTGAAGAAATTTACTTTTAAAGTTTCTCGCATAATGTGGTCCCCGAACATTGAAATCACTCAACATTTTAATTATATATAATATATATATATATATATATGATATATATATATATATATATTATATATTATATTATATACTATAATATTATATATATAAATATATATATATTATTATATAAATAATATATATAATATATAATATTATATAAAATATATAGTAGACATTAAACAATTATAATAATTATGCATTGTCAAACTTTATTTGCTTAAAATTAAAATAGTTAAATTAAATTAATCGACTGTATGAAGATACCTTGGTATTTAATTGGCAAACCTAAATTAGGTTGCGGTAAACAACAAATTTAGACTTGATTGTCTTTTTCATTTTTTTTTCGAGGACTCTTAAGTCCAATAAAACCGGGTTTGAGGTAGTAATAATAGCCAGCGTATTCTGCTTCGAATCTTGTGACCGTTGATGAATTTTATTGTTAAATTTGTTTTGTAAGGTTTATAGTAATAAGGCTTGAAATCATCCACAAGCTGAGCAAATTTTCATTGAAATGCGTGCTTCCTCGATTAAGAATCTATTTCTTGCTTAAGTTTTCACTTTATGACCATTAAACTTTATACTTTGTTGTTTTATACTTTACTAAGTTGATACCTTTAAGTTTATCACTAAAACGTTAAAATTCAAAGTATTGAAACTTTAATTCTTGTAAAGTTTAAGCTTTATAATCTTAAGAAATTCGTCTAGTTTTCTGACCTCCGTGCAAGAATTATTTTTCATGCGAGAGAAGAATATAAAATGAAAAATTCTTTAGTCTGCACTAAACTTTTTCAATTTTTATTCTTGACATAAAGCTCTAATTAAAATTAGTTTCCTATTTTGCGAATAATTATTTGCTTGAAAATAAGGTCAAGATTGTGGTAATTACGTTCATTTATTCAACAAGGGATGAAAGAATGATTTATAACTCAAATTTAGTTTCTCCTCGGCGAAGCCGAGTAGAAAACTTTATTAACTCTCGAGGCTCTGCCGTTTAATAATGACCTTTTAGGTGACGACGAAACCATCATTCAAATCCTATTTAACTATTTACGAGAAACTGATATTTTGAACGAAATCTAAAGAGAACTTCAACCTATATTTTTATTTCCTATTTGTTAATTTGTTATTTTCAAATACTTATTTCCTAACTTTTAATATCTATTAACCTTTCAAAAAATTCCATCTTCGGCCTACCTATCTTTTGACACCCCTTTTCAAAATTTGTTAGTTATCCGAGTATTAGAATTACCTGTTTAATTCTATTTTCATTTAATATTCAATTTTATAATACAGCGCCACTGTTTCATAGTAATACTTTATTTCAAACTCCAAGCCAGATAAAATATCTCAACCTTTATGTTGTTTATCTTGCTTTGTTATTTGTTACACGAGTTGCGTGGAGCTAATGATGTTTAATTAAGCTCTACAATAAATAAGTAAAAGTGTGTTGTTTAGGAGATGAACTCAATAAGAAGTTGATAAATTTGCTGCTTTTTCCTTATTTGCATGAAGATTTTAAATCAGTCAAAGTCATTGTTGTCTTTGTCAATTGGATAATTGATTCTGCTGATACAGATCTCTTGATTTTCGCAAAAATTTTGGTGCATTTTTTCAGATATCAGGTAATAATGAAATTTATCCAATAAGGGAAACATTGGACACTATTTTCCTTTATGCCAGATCTTTGGCTAATATGACCCTATAGACGAAAGTATCGCACCATCCCGTCTTTTATTCCCCATTCAACTAATGTATATTTCAATCTGACTTTTGTCTGCCTATGTGATTTTTACTTACACAATTACAGTGTTGTATGACAATTACAGTTTATTTAAGGCATGACGCGATAAGTGAACCCATATTTTTATCTTCGACGGGGGTCACTTTGTCATGTGGCACTCGTCTGATAGCGACATCCTTTTTTTTAAAGAATCCTTGCTGTATATATCTTACAATGCAAGGAGTAGATAAATACTTTAATTATTTTACCTTTCTTTGAATTTTTTTTTTCGCTTAAACCTTTAGGGTTATATTAGAACCTGACTCAAATATCTTTCAACTAATCCACCTCAGAGTTTGTACAATCATCTAGGAAGCACACCCTCCGTACATGGTGGCACTTATGACTAGTCTACAGTGTGCCCAGTTCATCTAGCCCAACCAGTCTATATCCAAACTCACTTCTCTGGCTATCTCCGACTACTAGTTCACAGTTTGCTAAGTTCATCTATAATCTTACTAGCTCCTCTGATCACATTAGTCCCACTTGGCCCGCCCCCGTTTTACCTGCTTCACCAATCTCATAAGCTGCTTTAGCATCACCAGGCTTTAGCTAGGTCCACCGCTCTGGGTAGTCCAGTGCCACCTAACAGAGAACTCTAGCAACCCCGATGTCAGTGTGCACATTGGGGTTGTGTACACTGACTCATCCTTAAGCCCTGACCTGAAAGTCAAAGTTCCGCAGTGCTACTAGAAGACGTCTGTCTTCAAGTAGAAGTGGAACCGAGCACTTCGTTCCAAGTCACTTATGTTATTTGTCCCCGGCTTCACTTTCACTAAGTTTAAGGCTCTGTGTGTCTTTCCGACCTTCATCTCTATCAGCCCACTGAACCTTGACTTGTCGTGAGCTGGAGACAACGGAAACATCCAACTTATCTCAGACAAAACAGGAACCAACCCCGTATTTGCATATTAGCAGCCAAGGAAATCACATCAAACACAGGCTGGGTTGCCCGGCTTTAAATACAATAAATAAAGCTGTTACAGCTTTCCTCTTTAGGATTATTCTTCCCTTTTTCAAATTTCACCCAAAAATTTGCCCTAATGCGGCAGTTTTTAGTCATACTATGCCCAAGCCGGCGGCAAGTATAATTTCCAAATAAAATTAGGAACAGGGCTACGAACCTAGTGAGCCTTCATTTTCACTCTTTAAGGAAAAAATGTAAGCTTATTCAAACACAGGAAGGCTTTTGTGATTTTTGGAGAGATTAAACATAAATATTTATATGTTTAATTTAATATTTAAAACATAAATATTTTATTATATTTTTGAGAATCAGTATTAAAATGAAAATGGAAAATTGCTTAGAGCTGCGAAAAACTCAAGAAACAATTCAAGTATAGAGCTTTGTACAAAATTAGTCTTCGAATGAAATATGAATTTGTATAGGCTCTCAATTTTCATTTGCCTGTTTGTGACAACTCTCTTGAAACTCAGATTTCAATTTAACTTTTACTCAACTAATTTCTACTATTATTATTCAGACTAATTAAAGAGTCTGTCAAAATTACAAAGACTTCATATTAATCTGAAGTGCTGGAAGTATAACTGTAAAATTTAATATTCTAATAAAATATCTAATAAATATCTCATAGGACTTGGCTAAGTTGGCTATTGTAAGGCGATTTGTTCTAATCGTACCAATCATGTAATCTGTAATTTACAAGCAAACATCACAAACTACTAAATATTCTTTAAGACATAAATACAGGCACCAACTTTATTTAGTTATTGTTTTTGGATTTGGTGCTGAAATGTTGACAATTGATGAGAAAAGTGACTGCTATTATTGTTTGAAGTGTTTTCCCCTCCTAGTAGAAAGCAAAATCAATAAAAGCCCACAGACATCATATGTTTTTCAGACTACTTACTCTTAACCTTAAGGAAATGATACTGTTCGTATTTCTTAACTTAACTGTTTACAACCACGAGAGAAAAAATATTTAAATATTTATTCTTATTTTTGAACATACTTAGCATTTCTTTTAGCGAATTTTCATTATGAAAATGACGCTTATGAGGTTGTTCGGATGACGGAAGTTGAGGGTGGGAGTGAGTGGAATCGGTTCCTATTGGCTTCCTGATAACAAAAATATATGTCCGAAAAAAGTTTATATTATATGTATATATTATATATATATATATATATATATATATATGTATATTATATATGTATGTAAGAGTTTCTACCCTTTCGTATGGCGAACGATAACTCTCGAAGGCGTTTTTAAATTGAAACGAAACTTTGCAAATCGCGAGATGTTGAGGAGGTTACGAGGCCTATTGTTTATGAAAACATTATGACGTCATCAACCAAAGTTATGACGTCATGAAAAAAATTTTTTTTTGAAACTTGAAATGGCTTTAAAACAAAGTATTTATTTAGGTAGACGGCTAGCTGAATCGATTAAGACCAATTTCAGCTCAATCGAACCATCACAAATGGCGCAATTGGTATACATATATATATAATCTTGTATATATGTATACGTCTAGGTCAAAGACTCGTACGATATCTGTTGGGTTCAGTAGTGTTAGAGGGTGGGGATATAGTATAAAAGAGAGACCTCTACCTCTTGCTCCATCATGGTAAGCCTACTGTCCCAGAGAGACAGGGCAAAAATGGCTTCCACTGAACCACGCCGAGCGAAGCAGACCCGTAAAGAGAAGAACATCGAAGTAGTCTTTATATGGTCGAAGTTATTCTAAAACTAATGCGACCAGTTTCAGCTCAATCGGACAATCCTAAGTGACGCAAACGGTATTTTTATTTTAAATAATCATGAATATTTTTTTAACCTTAAATTTTACTCAAATAAACAATTTGTTTACAAAAAAAAAAATTTGACATTTTTCTTTAAATTCTATAAACAACCATAAATGTAAGTAAGAGTTGAAGTTGTCTCTATATGGTCGAAGTCATTCTAAAACCATTGCGACCGGTTTCAGCTCAATCAGACAATCTTTAGTGACGGAAACGGTATTTTTATTTAAAAACAAAAATCATGAATAATATATTTTTGTTTAATGCTTCTTAATTTTAATATTATAGCATACTTTAATTATAGAGTATTAATAAAATCTCAATTAGTAAAATCAAGTTTGTGAGAAAGCCACTCAGGCCCGCGAAGCGGGCCTGAGTGGAGAGGCTGTGAAAATTCGCTAGATACATGGCAAAATGCCATGTAACAAGAACAATAATGAAACAACACATAATACAAAACAACAACAATGTGGCCGCAAAGCGGCCACAGGGAGGCCCCCGGGCCGCGAAGCGGCCCGGTGGGCCGACGCCGCGGAGTGGACGAGGCGCCGAGGCCGCGTAGCGGCTACGGGCCGAAGGCCCGTATTTTAAATCGAAAAAAGAATAAAACATTTATTATCTTGTTTTTCCTTGATTCTGTTTACCTCGCGACCAAATTACTCTTCATATTTTAAATTCGATTTATTTATTTTTTGAATATAACAATAATTATATTTAACTCTACTAATGCGATTGCACTATATGAGCCAAAAAATTCCAAATTACTATGCGTCTACCGTAAAAATTAATCATTAAAAATTAATTTTTGTCATTTGGGGTTTATTACTTTACTCTACTTTATTTTTTTAAATGTATTTTATTGTCTTTACTGTTGTTTGTTTTGTTTTTTATACATTTATAACTGTTTTTAACTTTTTATTATTTTTACTTATTTCTACAGGCACTGATGATGGCCTCATGTAGGTTGAAAGCCCTTTGAATAAATTTATAGTTTGTGGAGAGACTCTTTTTTTCGTTCCTTTCATTATGAACAACTCCACTAGTGCTTATTCAAAATCAAACCAATTACGTTTTTCGACTAATTCTCTTGTACTACAAAAGTACTAATGCAGCCAACTGATTAAGGGCAGTAACCATGTGACCCCACATGGTTTCGCTACTAATCGGCCCTTAGCGGCGACGCTAAGTAGCGCCCAAGAGTCTTAACACCTCTTTTTCTCTAATTACGTATTGTAAAAACTTTATATTATATATACAGATAAAGATTATTATAAAAAATCGGGCCTGGGGTACCTCGGAACTTTTCCTCGTTATATCGGATTCGCATCACTAATCCTCCCTACATAGGACTCGCTTAGCTCGTCCTCAGATTATAAATACATCCGTTTCACTCTCAGCGGCCACCCATACAGCACTGACCACGCTCAATGCTGCATAATATTTATGATTCTTCAAAAATCATAAGATATACTTGTTTATTAAAACGATACTTGGTATATTTATATATTACGTAATGGTATAAACTTGTACCAAATTTCAACTCAATTAGATTATTTTCCTATTTTTTATAGTTTTTTTATAAAACGTACCATGTCATTTGATAAAAATTGAACTAACGCTTTGTTGAGTCATTATTGCAGTTTAGTGACGTCATAAAAATATTTCCTGAATAGCACAATTGATTTTTGTACAATATTTTAACTCTCTAGCATAAATACACTTGGAGCTACGATGATAACAGATACACGCACATACAGACAAAAAACTTTTCGAAAACCACTTAGGAGGTCTTAAAAACACCTGAAATGGATTAATCCGGTGACATCCTGGTTTCGGATATTTTTCAAGCACACTTTTCCTATATACCTATGGTATAAATGATTGAAGTAAAAAATAAGTGTAGTTTATGTTTTATAAAAATTCGCAAACATTCTTACAAAAGCACCGCTTTAACTTGTTAGCATACCCTCCAGAGGAAAAGTTTTATTTAGCACAATGTAATACATTTTTAAACGCATGACGTAATCGTGTAAAAAGGATGTTTATTTCGACATTAAAATTTTATTTTGAACTAATGCAGTAGCGCTTATATAGTATATTTATGTTCTGATGAAATGAACGAATAAGCAACAGAACATATCACATTATCATTACAGTTTAGTATGACAACATTAACAAAGTTTTTTGCGGTGTGGAAATACATAAATTATTAAATCGTTATTCACTTAGCGGCATATTGTTATTTAAAAATAAAATTATATAGTTTTTTTCAGCGATTTTATTTTAGAAAAAATCGCTAAAGAAGTGTTCTTTTAAAAAGATTTTAAATATGAGAGGAAATTAGATGGTACGCGTGTTGGCTGGTAATAATTCTCTTCCTTTCACACGACATAGTGCTAAGTAGTATACTTAGACTTTAATATACTGTAATTTTAGATATCATTATCAAAATTGGGACTGTTTAAGTAGTCAGAAAGAATAAACAGTTGCATTAGACAATTTCAAATTGTATGAGGATAATATTTAGTTTTAGTTGTATATATTTGAGTTAAGACGGAAGAAGAAGAAGGATTCAGAACACATTATAATCGTTTAAGTCTTACAACCTTTTAAAAAATTAACAAGTACGGGGTACCTTGCAATTTTGCCTTGCCATATCGGACTTGCTATATATAGTCCAAGAGCCTGAAAAAAATGTGACTCTTTTCCTACTACTTCTAACCAAATATTTATGAAAATATACATTAAATGGCGAAGAAAAAACTTAGTCTGCCTATCCAGAGTGGAGCCCTTTATATGATTGCGCATGTTGTGCAAAACATGTAGAGAACATTTTTAAAGGTGATAAAATCTTGTATAAAACGAGTGTTTAATCATCAAAATCGGATTACTGCAACTAATGTTATGTCTCTTTCAAAACACTAAAAATGGGTTAATTTATGGAAAGTCAGCGAATTTTGTTGGAAAAATATTGGCTTTTTGTGCATTTTTTGGCCATTTAACAATTGTCATAACTTTAGTTGTATTTATCCGATATTGACGAAAAAACAATCGTTTTATAGGAAATTTTATCAGCTTTAAAAAAAGTTCTCTTCATGTTTTGCAAACGACTTAGAGGGAACCACTTATTACAAGAAAACTGGAGTTTGTGCGATTCTCTAAAATTTTGAGCATGCGCAATCATATGAAGGGATATGATTGTCTGCCTATCCACTCTGGATAGGCAGACTATGCCTATCCAGAGTGCATTAAAGGTATATTCATAATTAAAGGTATATTTTTAGAAACATTTGGTTTGAAGTAGTACAAAATGAGTTACATTTTTTAGGTCTGGCTTTTGGACTCATAAGCTCATCCTCACGACATCAGTGTTCGCCCCTGGAAAATGTAAGGCGATGCGTTTAGGTAAGGTATTAAATACATGATTTTGAATGAGCACTAGTGGAGTTGTTCATAATGAAAGGAACGAAGAAAAGAGTCTCTCCACAAAACTATTAATTTATTCAAAGCGCTTTCAACCTACATGAGGCCATCATCAGTGCCAGGAATAATTATAAGAAAACAGCTAAAAGAAAGACATTATAAACGTAAAAAAACTAAATAGAATTAGTAATATTCTTCCTCTTCTTTTTCGACTCAACGATGTCGGTGAGCCGTGATAGTCTATCACGGCTCACCGACATCGTTGAGTCGAAAAAGAAGAGGAAGAATATTACTAATTCTATTTAGTTTTTTTACGTTTATAATGTCTTTCTTTTAGCTGTTTTCTTATAATTATTCCTGGCACTGATGATGGCCTCATGTAGGTTGAAAGCGCTTTGAATAAATTAATAGTTTTGTGGAGAGACTCTTTTCTTCGTTCCTTTCAGTATTAAATACAGACTAATTTTAGTGATCTGATAGTGTATCTTGTGACTGCGGCCGTATTCATAGTCTTTTTTTATTTTCAACGAGAAAGCTGATGATGATCATTATTGGTCCAAAGTCCTTTGCCAATACAGTTTTGATTTTTGTGACTCATCTTTGCTTCAGTAGTGTTAGTGCCAGTGTTTGAGCCAATAAAAACTTCATGCTAACTTCGACGCTTGCTATATAAGTACTAAGCTTCAAAAGAGATAATCAAGAAAATAAAGATAATCAAGTGCGCAGACTTTACCAAGCACCGAGTAAGTTAAGCAATACAGGTTTGCCAGTTCAAGTTGACGAGTTACTAAAGGAAGACCTTGTCACTCATATCCTAGTTTTAGCTTCTAAACTTGAATACTAAGTACCGGTTTATTATTTTTATTTATAATAATGTACAATGCATTTTAAAACAAAAGTTCAAAAGATAATTTTAAGGACGACTTTACAAAGAAATTAATGAAATAGTTTTTTAGTTCAATGCCTATAATCGGACAATGCTTAAAAGGATTTTTCTTTCATTGCTTTATAAAAAGGAGGAAATATTGCTCTGATGAAAAATACAATTTGTTTTATAATTGGGTTAAGGAAAAGTTCCGAGGTACCCCGTACCCGATTTTTTGTATATTGAGTATTACTCCACTGCGGTTTAAGAAGTCTCTATGATTAAAGTTTTGCTAAACATGGAGTTTTACTCTTTTATATCATTTATGTAAACGGTCATGCTTTGGTCACCTAAAATTTTAGCTGATAGCCTAGGACCTTGCAGTAGGATAGCCTAAAGATTGCCTTAGGAAAGCTTGACTTAGGATAGCTTAGATAACTTGCCTTAACTAAGCTTAACCTTGCTAATTAACTTTACTAAGCTTAAATTGCCTAAGGATTTGCCTAAGGATTGCCTAAGGATAGCCTAGGACCTTGCAGTAGGATAGCCTAGGACCTGATTGCCTAAGACCTTGTATAATGGGGATGATGCTTTAGGCCCATTAGCCATATTTCAAAGTGACCCCGCTGAGAAAAAAATCACAAATGTGAGTCAAAAATAATCTGCACAGGCTGGCTCTGAATTGCGCATGCTTACATTCATTATATTAACTGTGCAGGTCCTACATTCAGAGGCAAACTTACCTCCCGACGGTTTCCTATTGTTTCGCTTAGTGAGAAGGTTATAAGCAAATTGTAATAAGTAATACACTTTTTAAGTGTTTTATTTTAATTAAATAAACAACTAAAAAAGGTAACTGAAATCACGAACGACAAGCAGGAAAGATAGTTGCGGAACAACTATCCTTGTTACATAACCTGCGTTTCGCGCTTTTTTGCTATAACTATGTGAAGTTAAGTTCGCTCTTTTTTTCTTATACAACGTCAATGGGGTCATAAAAGTTCCCTACCGCGTCATCTCCTTCATTCAAAATCCTGGCTAAAATCCGAAAAGAGTAAATATTTATATATCAGTAACACGTAAAATGTTCGAACTTTGCTGAAATCGATAAAATATATCGTGCACACCAAATTTTACTTAGAGTAATTAAACCTCATTAGCTTTAGAAATAAAACATCATCTCTTTAATAATGATATACATTTAATTTAGCCAGCTTTCAATGTTAACAAAAAATTATCATTGGAGCCCGGCGAGCTGAGAAAAAAAGAGTCAGGAGACAGTGTTATCCAGAGGTTTGTAACCGACCCAAACCAAAATTTGTTGTGTAAATAATAGTCCATAAAGTAAGGTTTCACTTTTATAGCATTCTTTATTTCATTTATTATTATCTACAACAGTAAATTATTAAAGTGGATTAGAAACAAACCTCTGGATGATACCTGTGGATGTAGATATGACCTGCGGTCTCATCTATAAACCTGTAACCGCTGTACCCTGATTCTTCACTTCGTTGCTCGCCGGTTCTAATGATGATCTGTTAAGATTGAAAGCTAGCTATGTAAAATATGTATTATTAGTGGAGTTATTGTTAATTAGGCACTGATGATGACCTGTTAAGATTGAAAGCTAGCTATGTAAAGTATACATAATAAGTAGTGAATTCCTTTTTTCCAGTACTTTTAAATCCAAAATCCATGTTTTCTTATTTCTTACTACCTTAAGTTTATATTTGTTAGTTCTTTAAGAAAAGAATATATTTAAAAAAAATACCTGACAGCAATCTAAAAGAACGGTTCTTCAACTTAATTAAAACTTTTGAGTGACTTAGATGTTTTTCTGTTCATTTATTTAATTAATATAAATCTTAAAAGAAACATAATTTTTTTTATGTGTTTCACACATGCTGTGAAAATGAGGAAAAGTAAATCTTTTTTTTTTCATAAGTTGTTTTACAATCTGTTGATATTATTAGCTAATGATACTTTCCTTACTAAAGTTTTTCGTGGAAATAATAGTCCATAAAGTAAGAATTCACATTTCACTTTACAACAGTCTTTTCTTCCTCTTATATTCTCTACAGAAAACCAATAAAAGAATTTAAAAAGAAATTGGAAACAGAAAGTGTACAAAACATAAAACACCATGTCTACTTAATAAATTTCCGCAACATTGATATTTTCCCTACTATTTCAGTATATTTTACAACACTTCTCTCTAAAAGGGTTTAGGTAATAAACGCTTAGGGGTTTTTATTTTTCCTAAGCTCTCTAAAAGAAACAATAAATGAAAACAGAAAGAATTGGAAACAAGTAAAGGCACCGGGTTACCTTCAAAATTACATGCTCTTGTATTTTA
Organism: Microvelia longipes; assembly: GCA_018340805.1. Taxonomy (NCBI): domain Eukaryota; kingdom Metazoa; phylum Arthropoda; class Insecta; order Hemiptera; family Veliidae; genus Microvelia; species Microvelia longipes. The sequence continues at coordinate 47,567,658 of JACMZG010001908.1, read as the reverse complement.
GTACGCTTGCTCCACAGTCCCTTTCTGAAGCACCAGGAAGATGTTTGCAGCATCCCTTGCTTATACTGTAACATGGATTTTATAACCTTTAGAATCTTATTCGCTTTTATCACTTGGTCTCGTCAAATTACAAGATAAAGCATCTCAAGGAGGGTTCCTAGTCAATATTTGCAATGAGATGTCCTGATTTTCTTTTATTTTACGACGTCGCCTTTTCATTGCTTTACTTCATATTCCTCTGATCCTATTATCATAAACTAAAGAAATTGTTTGTAATAAATTGAAAAAAAATTCTTTCGTCAGATTTTGCTTATCAAGTATTATTCAGACATATTTCTTTTTAATAAACTGTTTTATTAAAACAAAAATAAAATAATATTGATTTGAAAATCTATTTTATTTTCTATCATATTTTTATTTTTTCGTTAAGCATTTACTTTACTTACAACTTTGGTATTTTGCTCATTAGAAGACTATTATTAAATATCGGGTACGTTGTACCTCGAAAATTTTCCTCGTAACTTCGGACTCGCTTTGCTTATCCTCAGAAAATGACATAGTGGCCGAAGTAGCCAAATCTTTAAGGTCTTATTACTTTCCGTACCGCTACGTTCGATCTCAGAATGGTTAATCAGTCTGATGCTTTGGGCGTAACGATTTTGGTCTCAATACGTCCAACCTATAACAATAATAATTTTGGCGAGGTGGTAGGAATGCCGGGCGAATTTCCTTTGCAATTCATGTTTCTGTGCTAAGCAATCCATTTGTTGCTTAAGTTTCGGTTTTTTCTTTCTCGGGTTTGCCTTGTCAGTCAAATTTTATTTTTCTATCTCTTAGGATTTCCTCGGTTTTAACCACTATTAAAGTAACCACTATTAATATATTTTATTTTAGTACATTTATACACACATTTATACAAGTAACCACTATTAATATATTTTATTTTAGTACATTTATACAAATTCAAACTATTTCTAACTACTCATTTAGGGTTTTACCATACATTTGAGGAAAATTGTAGACGAGCTTAAAAAACTTTTCTTTTTAACTTTTTTTATTTCCTCGAAGTTGACTTTTCTATGAAAAGATTACAATAATTTAATAAATTTTAATAATGAAGTATTGAATAAGTAGAGGAGGCTTTACATTGGAAAAGTTAGGGCTTGCGAATTGACTTTTATGAATACATAATAAGATAATGCTTAGCTAAACTTTTTCCTTACAAACTTTATCTCATCTCCAAGTCTCACAGCTACTAAGAGATAAACAGAATATCGATCTTTCACGAACTAAGCTCAAATTAATTTCTGATTTATTATTTATATCTGTTTTAGTATTTAGTATTTTTACGGATTTATTAAAAGTCATTAATGTTTAAAAGTTTTAAAAACATTAAAAATAAATTTACTAACATTGGGTCAGCGGATTTCTTTTGAAATATTTTTTAACCAAGCGGAGAGCATGGATGTTAATTTCTATAAGGTAACCTAATTAAAAAACAATATAATAACATAGTTTCAATAATGTTATTAAAAAGTATAATTGTTCTATACATACATTAATAATGACTAAATATAATATATGGAACAATATATTGTGAGAGATACACAAAATATATTGTGTGGAAATTCGCTGATTTTGAGGTAGTATGCCACTTTCAATCATTAGTTATACGACAAACTAATACAGACAAGCATTCTGTTTGTTCTATCTTAAGCTTTTTTGTCCAGTTAATTTGTTGCTACTATTGCTTGCACTAGTTTTAATTATGCAAATTTTATCATTTTAGCCCTTTTAACCGTCTATTATTAATCATGCACACTCTAGCAAGCGAAGCGAGTCTTTTTGAGTTTATACTTTAGAATAGTATAGCGTGCGAATGTTTCCCTATGTACTCTATGTAAGGGTAATACTCTCTTCGCTCGCTTTAAATATACATCAAATATTTTATTTGATGTATTCTTTTTACGTAAGTCCTTGAAACAACGCATTACTTGTGTTAAAACGTTTTTCTAAGTACATAAACAAAAATTTTATACATACCTGCTGAATGAAATTTAATGCTATGACGATTTGCAAATGTAAAAAAATACTTATACGCAAATGAAATTATTTATTTATTTATTTATTTAACGTATTACATTTAAGTTCAGAAGATTTAAGTTTGTAAACGCAACTTTGTTGTCCTGTTGCTAAAAAGGTAAATCGACGTCAGTGCAACAAATAATTTGAATTCGGACGAGTTTATTTTGTAAATTTATTCAGTTGAATGTACATTGTACATTTAATTGATACAATTAATTAAAGTATAAATGATTCAGTAGAGTTAAAGTTTAAATATTAATAAATTTTGTTGCAGGGAGATGGCACCCCTTCCCGAGGTAACAGGTGACAAATACAAAGTGATATTATACCGGCTCAAAGAACTCGACCCATCCAAGCTGAACATGACCGAGTGTGTCAAAGCATTCTTTGCTTTTAACGATTTCCGTATCAGTGAAGACGGCCTTGTCGACGGTTACATCGTCGTCTTCGACATGAAAGGATGCACGCTGGCTCACCTGGCCAGAGTTTCTACTGTTATGAATCTTGTTCGCACTTTTATGGTTTATATTCAGGTATTTATCCTTTTATAATTTATATTTTACATAAAATTGATTATAATGAAATATATATATAATATATAATATATATATATATATATATATATAATATATATATATATATATAATATGCAGAATAGTGTTATATATAATCTTATTTTGTTTATAATTCAGTTTATTGTATCTCATTTGTGTCATGTTTTAATTAAGAATTCACGTGAATAAAATATTATTATATTATTTCCTCGTACTGTCATTATTGGATTATACTGCTCTATGTAATCTATTTTCATACTCCATTGATTTTGTTTATAGCATAACTTTTAGCACTACCATACTTCAGTCATTTGATAAACTGAAAGAATCGTTCATTACAAGAATGAGCAATTTTTTTCATATTTTCGTGGATTTTGTCTTCTGATTACGCCGGAAGTAAAGTAAACAAAATTCCATCCATTAGCTGACCATAGCTGCTGAATAGTATTCAGAATTCAGTTAACGGTTTAACAGATGTAGTTTAACCATTCTTTTTTTTAACTTTAGGGCTTTTTTGGACTGTTTTAAATTGTGATATCAAATTAATTAACGAAGACTTTTTTTGAATAAATTTTAATAAAAAAGGACTGAAGTCTTCGTTAATTTAATTGATATTCATTTTTTTAGTTTACTTTTATGCACCTGAATGAAATAAGTATTTATAAATCTATGAAAACCAGAAGGATCTTTAAAATTTGATATTAGGGACTGAAAATGTCGTCTAGATTGTTTTTCCCAAAATTCGTGTAGATTGGTTTCCCACACTACTACCCTAGATTTATAACAACATAATCTGAAAAACAACAACTGACATAAGAAACATTTAAATAAGCAATGGATGTTAATTAAATGTTTAATTACATTGCAATGATATGAACAAACACATACTAAACAAATATACTTACTATTTCTTATTAGTTGTCTCACACAATAAATTGTTTATCTTCATGTATTTACTTGTTTAATTTGTTTAATTAGTCAAAACTCAATGAAGAATTTTCATAAAGTTGCTTTTAATGCATACTCGAAGGAAAAATAAGCGAATAAAGTTGTGTCATAGAGGAAGGATGGACGTGATTTTAGTTGGTGTTTCCGTCGTGCGAACGTGATCTCAAAAAGTATCGGAATCGCGTGTATTGAGATCAGTGCAGTTGCGGACGAAAATATCAGAGGTGCGGACGAAGATATCAGAATTGCGAACAAAGATATCAGAGTTGCGAACAAAGATATCAGAATTGCGAACAAAGATATCAGAGTTGCGGACAAAGATATCAGATTTACGGACAAAGATATCAGAGTTGCGGACAAAGATATCAGAGTTGCGGACGTCTTTTTTCTATTATTATTATTATTTTTAATCTTACCTTTTATTTACTTATTTCTTACTTTGATTTACTATATAATGTTTTATTTTTTTCTTTTATTTTGAAACCTAGAGAACTCTGCTCATATTTTAGGCGGAAACAGTGCATCCTCACTGATTTAGTCAGTCGTCTAAAACAAGGAGACATTTCTAAGAGAGTCAGACTAATCCATTCATCTGAGTCCTTCATTTATTTGAGCTTTGTTCATTCATACATATTAGCTGACTTGCATTCTAATAAAGAAAAAAATCGAATACCTCAATAGAGGCTTATTAGTATTATTTTTAAAACCATGAATAATATAAACTTCAATAATTTTACAATCTTTTAAGAAGCCTGAGATTTTTAAAGTTGTAAAACATATAATACGTTGCTATTTCTATCCATTTCTACTTACCAATTTTTGTTTCTCTCTGAAACTGTACTCAATTAACAGCCGTAGGTAAAACTTTACATAATTCTTTAATAGTATGAGGAATCGCCGGATGTATATCCTCTGGTGTATGATTAATATTTTGTAATGAGGCTGATACCATAAGCTGTTAATATATTAGGCTCTTTAGCGCTAACTTCTGAATGTACTGTTTTATTGAGTCTTTCGGTTATTTGAAAAAGAAAAGCCTTTCTTTTCAGCCCATTGTTTTCTCTTTGTCTGCAAACAAAGTGTTCATCATCATAAGCATGATTGTGCATTAATGTTATTCAACAATTGTGTCGTCATCACTTGTCTTGGAATACGCACAGGTCTTACGCATCATTCACATCTGTTAATAATATCGTTTGCTAGGATCTTTGCCTTTTTCACTTTGCATGCTGACCCAAGAAAATACTAACTAAAAATAAAAATTTTAAAATAGTATCTAACTATTATAAGAAACGTGTATCACGCAACCGAACTACCTAAAAATAATATTAAAGTAGTATTTGTTTTATAATAATTACTTTTAGGATAAGAACGACTTTAATTCAGGATCATCTTCAGGAAAAGCTAAAAAACAAAAGTAAAAAAATATTTCAAAAAACGTACAAAAGTACAAAATAATAAGACAGGAACAAAACAATAATTTCAAGTTTTAAACTTGACAAATAATACTTACTATCACACTACTAAAAAGCAACAATAAAAAAAAACAAAAAAGCTATGAACAAATTAACAGGAATTCTACAAAAAAGACGTTTCTTTCTTAAGAAGTTTATAATATTAATATTATAATATTATTATTATATTAATATTATAATATTATTATAATATTGTTGTTGATAGCTGGGATTAATATTTTGTAAATAGGTTTTAATTTAATTTTACAATTCATTATTTTGGTCAAATTTTGTTTTGTCACGGTAGCGAGCAAAGCTGTAGTTGCTTGCTATTGTAACATTCATACATTATTACCACGTATTAGTTTTGTATTTTTTTAAGAACTACTTACTTAACATAGAATTTTTTGCTGTTTTTTCCTTAATGATTATTGCTAACAAATGGGATTTTAATTTAAGGAAATGTCAAATACAAAGGTCTTCAAGATCTTTCCTGCTTAATTAACCTGTTCTAGGATTCAAGTCGTTTTCTCGCTGTATTTACTATTAATCAAGGTAAAAATATATTTCCTGGTGTTTAACAATTTAGTCGAATAGTATATTATGCTATTGGCTGTGATGTGATTTTTTTTAACCTCGGTAATTATATTTACTGTCAAGCGGACAGAGACAATAATATTTATTTTAAATAAAAATAATGCTCGTTTAGCTCGTCTAGCTCGTTTTGTGGTTCCCTTCTAGAAACCACCTGAGGTGGTAGTGACAACCGTTACGCTCCAGGTGTATTTTTGGGGTGCGAATATGATATTCCCTGCAGATTCATGGTGTAAAATGTCAGTATATACTGACGCACCACAAAGAGTCAAGAAAAGTAGATTTGCGTCATAAAATGTTTGCTTTAGAATTGAATGCTGAAAATTGGAATTTATTTAAGTATTTCTCCTTAGTTTTACTTTTTAGAATTTTCACATTTTAATTATTAAAATAAATATCATATTTTATTTAAAACTTAATAATATTAACTAATTAGCGATGATCCTTTCACCAACACTGTGGGGATCTTTAAGCGATGAAATTTACTTAAACATTTCATTAACAACAATTTAAAAGTTTTAAAAACAAAGAATTAACACGCACAACATAAAAATAATAGAATCAAATTAATCAGCACAGAAATAAGTTAACAACTTCAAACAAGTTAAAGTTGTTGATAACTTTAAAAAAAATCTTTAATTTTTAAAATAAAATCAAACAAATATAGGGAGAGACAATGAAACGTAAGAAAGAGCGCTAAACTGCATAACATTGAATCATGTGTTCAATCTTCACTTCTAGTTTCGGTTCGCAAATGTTTTCATATCGTTATTGATACCGTTATTGCGTAAATCAAATTCTACATTAGTTGAATGCTTTCTTTAGTTTAATTAGCAATGTTGAGCTGTAACGTTTGATTGGACTGAGAGGAATTAACTTGTAAAGCAGGATTACGTCTGCAGAGGCATTTGTTCCTCACTGTACAAACAAACTTTAGACTTAAAGCAGCATTAAATAACCTCATTAATTCAATCCCTTCAATTTTAATGTTTCCCTATTCCTTATAATATACAGGGTGTATAATATAAAATAAAGCAATAAAAGGGGGTCTTTTATTAGGTGATTTAAAAAAATCTATATTGACGATGGTCCAATTCTCTGTCCTTCTCCCACAAAGTCAAATTTAATAATGTTCAGTACTACTCTAACTTTATAAAATCGCCGATTCTAACTAAAATTGGATTTTTTAATATTGAATTGGTTAGACAACTAAGACAATTTGTTATCATCAATTTTCGCATCTATCAACTTTCTTATCGGGACATTAGTAAAGTTCATTTTTTTCATAGTTTTCACACACACACACACACACACACAGAATAATATATATATATATATAATATATATATATATATATATAATAATATATATATATATATATTCTTATTAATGAGCTCATACCTCTTTTCATTGTGTAGGGTACTACGGATCTGTTTCTCATCCTCGCTATATACATTAGATTTGCCTCGCTTATCCTCAAGATATGATAATTGAAACTAAATAATATTGCTCTACGTCAGAATTAATTTGCTCGTATTCAGAAAGTAAAAACAAACGCTTTGATCCTAGAGGTTACCTATCCAGCTCCTGACTTTGCTTAATATTAATGGTACGAAATAACCGTTGATATACTAAGCGTGTTGAAATGAAACTTCGTATTCTTGTTTATTATATAACTTCATACTCTCGTGGTGAATTTTAACTTGATTACATAATTTTTCAAGTTTTAACTGCGTTTTAAAAAAATTAACATACCTTTAAATAAAAATCAAACTAATGCTGATAATGAAATTGAACTTGTCACATTTAGTGCTCGTTTATACGACTACATACGCGACAAATTATTTATTTATCCAAATATTTCCCGCCTTTTTGTAAATTGTTTAAACATTTGCGGCTTTTTAGTGCAACAAATACTTTTTCTATATACCAGAGGTGTCAACAAGGAAAAGTAAAGATATATTTATGACTTACATCGTAATTATTATAATTTATTTATAAACTACGGCTTACGTAACACAAAACTTTTCAACAATCTTTTAATTTAAATGAATATCTCAAATTATCAACAAAAAAAATCTTGTTTTCTCTTAGTTTAGACTTTTTTTTTTTTAAAAAAAGTAATTATCACGGGATTAGGTTGCTCAGACTGTAATGATAAAATAATTTACTATTTTCATGTAACAAACAAATCAAATTATTAAAGTCTCATTTTACGCTAACTCGCTTAAAAATGTTTTTTTAAATAAATATATGTTATCAAATAACTAACAAATTACATTCCTAATGTTTTGTGAAAGTAGTATAATTTTTTATTTATTTTCAGCTCTATATACGAATTATTAAATAGGTTCTTAAAATTTAAAAGTTAATTTTTATTTTAGAATTTTTTATCGAAAAATGAAGCTTATTATTTTAACATTATTAGATTAAATAAAAACATTAAGTGATACGAAAGGGAGGTTTGTAATTACTCGGAAATGTAATTTTACCGGATTATGGCGTACGAGAACCAATTAAGAGAAGAACATTAAAAAAGGATGTTAATATTGTTATGATGTACATTATGTTTGTTAGTTAATTTCCACGTTTAATTACATTAAGACGTATTATGTTTCGTCATATTAATTATGATAATTAGCAATAGGGATGATATATTTTTATGTAAAGTGAAAGTTAACATGTTGCAGGTGATATAATTAATGCAATGGCGGGATCCTCTTTTCCGCCTTTGGAAACAGAAAAAAATTTATAAGAACTGTAAAGAGATATTTGATGGCTTTTATTTAACAAGAAGAAAATTGTTCAAAAGCCATGTCTAAAAAATGTGACTCATTTTGTACTATCTCAAACCAAATGTTTCTGAAAATATAACTTAATTTATTAAGGAAAAGATAGTCTGCCTGTCCAGAGTGTAACTCTTCATATGATTGCGCATGCGCATGCTAAAAGTTTTATAAAATTTTTATAAAACTTTTTATAAAATTTTATTTATAAATAAATAAATAAAACTCTGTGGTGAGATTTTTTTTTAAATTTAGTTTTCTTGGAATACGTGGTTCCCTGTGGGTCGTGTGCAAAACTTGAAGAGAACATTTTTTAAAGCCATACAATTTTGGATAACTACAACCAAACTTATGGCTCTGTCAGAAACACTAAAACATAGTTAATTTATGTAGTCAGCGAATTTCTTTAAAAAAAAAATACTGGTTTTTGTGTGCACTTTTTTGACCATTTAATAAATGTCATAACTTGTGCTATTTTCAATAACTTTGAGCATGCGCAAATTTATTGCTCCCACTCTGGATGGGCAGGCTCTGTTTATTCTTGATAATTTAAGGTATATTTTTAGAACAAATTTGGTTCGAATTAGTACAAAATGAGTCACATTTTTTCAGGTCCGGTTCCTGTACTAAGAGATGTTTGGCCGCTTTGCTTATCGCTGCTGGGAGCAGCGGCATTGTTGTTGATCTGAATTAGGCTTTCGTATTATTAATCTCTTTAGCTTTTTATACTCCGGCAATATTAGCAAATTCCTAAAAGTATTACGGGTCTGAACCCATTATTTGTTAACATAATTTTTTTTATGTCAAAGGATAAAATTAACACTAATGCTAATAAAATGTAGAGACATCACCATGTTGTTATTTTATATACTAGTACAAGCATATTATGTTTCAGCTTTATAGCATGACAAAATGATTCTTTGAGTTATTATTGTAGGTTAATGACGTAATAAAAATTCCATAAACAATAAGCATTTGTAGATTCATATCATTAATTTTTTAAGTTTCATTCCGATGCAAAACAAGAAGCCTTAGGTCTACAGGCCAACACCTAGCGCCGGCTCTGGAGACCCCTTCACGGAGACCCTGCCTCCCTGTGATCGTTAGGCTCATTTTTCTTGTGAGAATTGCTAAATATAGTAATTCTTTTGGTTACATGAATTTGACGAGTCTATAAAATGTACATTGGTACACTCAATAATCTGTACCGAGTGTAACCGGTTTCAGTTTTATCGAACCATCTTAAGTGGTGCATATGGCAAAACACTTTCATATCTATAACTAAATGTATTTGACTTATGGTAAAGGGTCGAGAGGTTGTTGAAAGGACATCCTCTACCTTGATAAGCCTCCAATCTCAGTCAGACTATAGCAAGTAGCCTCTCAACGGAAAGCCTCACGGGCCCACTAAGCAGGCTGCCGAGGCAAGGCGGCCCACATAATGAATATTCATTTAATAAATAGAAAATGCCCTATAATAATATAAAATAACGAAACAACAAAATATACAAAACAACAACCAATATACAGACTTCTTCTAAGGAGGCCGGAGGTCCTCAAATCAGTGGTCGCTTGGTGGCCACTGATTTGCCACTGATCCAAGACACTGGTGGCTTGGAAGCGGCAAGGGGACAAAGGTCTCTTTGTATATTTTGTATTATTTATTCATGCCATAAAAAAAATTGAACATTAATTTTGGTTAAAAGTTTATGAAAAATATTATCATTTCTTAAAAGTTTCCTTTAGATTTTAAGGCCTATTACTTTTATCTTTATACTCCTGTAAAAAAATCATTACTTCGGTTCAAAGCAAAAAAGAAAATTTTGAATTCATTTGATAAATATGTCAAAGAAAATATATAAGGAAAATATGTTTGGAGAGTAGTAAATTTGATAAATTAAATAGTTTTGTTTTAATGTAAGTTAAACATTTAATCATATTTTTAAGTATAGTTATGTAGTACACAATTAAATAGTTATATATATTTATAATAAAAATTAAAGTTCATTTTTGTAAATGTTTTTAGTCCCTTTTTTGAGTCCAAAACCAATAAAAGTTTTTTATGTATTTTAGACCAGACTTTAGGTTGCCTACCTGTTTACATGGGAGCCCTTATTGAGTAAACTTTGGCCCCTAGAATAAACAGAGCTTTTTATTCACGAATAAAGATAAAGTAGAAAAATATAAAAAATTCAACGAAGGGTTAATGGTAGTTAAAGTTTTATTTTGGCCCCTTTTTATAAACCTTAATTTTGGTTTCGTTAGCACAAGTAATTTCACTTTTATTTTTAGAAAATTAGTTTAATAAAGGGTATTAAAAAGTTAATTTTCCGTCAGCTCCTGTTTATATAGTTAAAGCTTATTCGTACTGGGGACGATTTGAAATGACATTTATCTACTCCTTGTATTGTAAGTTCTACATACAGTCTTGTTATCTCACTCTGTAAATGTACTTTTACTCCATAGGGAGAAAAAGTGAAAGTGTTGCCAACTTGACAGAATTTTTTTGTAAAATTTTTAGGAATTGAAGGAAATTTTTAGGATTTTTTTCGGTGTTATGTTGGTACTACGGGTAGAATATACAATATACACGCTAATGTTTAAATTACAAATATAGTATTACACATTATTCTATTGACAGCTTGCAATAAAATAATGTGAAGATAGTGGCTTTATTCTCTTTTCATTTGAGTAATTGACTTGGTAAGAATAAACTAAACTAACACAATAACAATTAAGGAGCTGAAGAATATTTTAATAGTTGTTAGTATTAGTTTTCTAGTCGTAGATAAAATTTAATATGCAACAAGGGATGAAAGTTTTCAGCTCTCGTATTATCTCCCTCGTCAAGCCTCGGGAGCCAAAATGTTAGTTAACTCTCTCGGCAAGCCTCGGTAGCTAACTAGTTTATCTCCCTCTGCCTACCGGCCTCGTGAGCTAATGAAGTTTCCTCCTTCGGCGTTGCCTTAGGACGAAACTTTAACTTGAGCTGTAAAACTTACTTTCATCACTTGTTGCATAAATAACTATTTATTATCAGTATTGATTCCGGTTTTAATGATTGTATAACATAATGTAAACAAATCACGTTTTTTGATTAATACATTTGAAAATTTGCTTATATCATGGCAGTATGACACTTATATAAACTAGTAATATAATGTCTACATGGTTGTTGTCCTTACATGCTCAAGGAAGGCGCGGGGACCGTGATGCCGCCTCCAGCATTAAACAAGAGGTCGAGGGCCACTTGTTTTAATTTTAACTTTAATAACCATATTTAATAACCTATTTTATTATTAAATATTCAAACCATATCAAGTGGCATATATTGAAATTTTAATTAATCAAATATTCACACCAGGAATACAAGTATGAAAGCCTATATAATAAAAAAAGAATTTATAATTTTATGATCATTGTTAAAATGACCCTAATTATGAAATATTTAAGAGCTCAAATAAATTAAAAAAGTTGGTACAATTTACGTTATTATATTTATTTAACCTTACTCTTATCTTTGTCTATTTTTCGGTCTATTTTTTATCTTTCTTTTCATTCTTTATAGAAATGGCGCGAGAGAAACATAAATCTTATTGAAAAAAGAATTTTAGGACACAAAAAGAGCGAGGTAAAAAAAGTTTTCACCATTTTTTGCAGGGAATGTTTGTGTCTTTTTATAAACATTTCCACTCGTATATTTTTACACTCCTTAACTTTTAGTTACTCCTCTTTATATTTTTTTTCTTTCTCTCTATCTCTTTTTTTTGTGTACGAAAAGAAAAAAAAGTATTATAAATTGTCTGATAAAGAACAAGTCCGGAGGATACAGAGAAGGGATAGAAGTTTTTTTTTTCTCCTCTCCTTGTACCAACAAGATCATTTTCATCATTCTCTCTTTATTTGACACGATGACAAATGAAATGAAATAAATATTAAGAGAATCTCATAAAATAAAAAAGAAAACAAAGAAACAAATTATACGCATATTTTTTTCTGGGATAATTGGTGACAATTATTTACTTTTACATTTTGACGCTATTATGCCATCTTGCACACTATGTGCCTGGTTTAAAATAAAGAGTATTATTTATTTATTTATTTACTTTTATTTTTTTTATAAATTTTAAATAATAAATAAAATATATTTAAAAAAATCGGGCATGGGGTACCTCGTAACTTTTCCTCATCTCATCGGATTCTCTACGCTCATCTTTATTATTATTATTATTATTTATAAAATTTACGGACTAATGTCCTTTTACAAAATAACAGAATAATTGTATTCTCATATAAGTATTTTTAAAGCAATGGGGTAGAGCTAAATAATTGAAGAAACAGAAATAAATAAAAAAGGTATAAAAATATATAATATTATATAAAAATGAATAAGTATAAAAAAAGTAATAATATTAATTAATAATGGTTACAAATTTAGGGTATACCTTGAGGAGAGTCAATGAAGGGAGATGTATACGTATACACGCGCACTGATTAAATTACACTGTATTAAATAAAGACACTGTGGTGGCGAAATTAATAGTATTGTAAACTGGCGAAAATAAGCAGTGCTGTAGGGACTTTAGGCCCTTATATAGACTCTTCACTGTTAACCCTAAGAAACAATAATTCTCATAACTTGGTTTAAGTGTCAGGACAGGAGGGAGCTACACATAGTTGCTATTTTTAGCAAACCTTCTAACTCCTGTCCTAACAGTATTAATTACAAATAATAAAGTATAAAAATGTCTTCCCAACTTCAGACTCGCTTCACTCGTCCTCAGAAAATAAAAATTACCAAATTTATACTTCAACTCGTCTTCGGACTCATCGATTCAATACCCTTACCACACCCGATACTGCTAAACTTTTACTATCCAACAAAAACCTTTATTACTTAAAGGTGTACACTTGTATCGAATTTTAACTCAATTGGGCTATTTTCAATTTAAAAAAACGGATGCAAGTCATTAGATAAAAATTGAACTAATACTGATAATGATATGAAACTTGGGACACATGTCGGTCTTATATATGACTATGCGTGCCAAATCTCAAATAGAACAAAGTATTTTTACGTGTTTTATGATTTTCAAAATGTTTGCTAAGTCATAGAACAATTCCTGAAGATTGATTTTTGTACCAAGTTTCATTGCTCTAGCACAATTACGCTGGGAGCTACGATGATAACATAAGTAAATATGTATTTTAAGTGATATGTCAGTATGTGAGTACACACACTGACATACAACTTTGTGAAAACCACTGAGGAGGTCTCAAAAACACCTGAAACTGTGTGCAAATCTACCCCAAAAAGCCGAAGTAGTGTATTCTTTATACGCATTTGTTTTATAAAACACCCCAACAAATTTAGTTATAAAGAGTTCATTCTACCTTGGGGAATAACTTGAATATTCAACTAATTCTTCCTTCATAATTTATTACCCTTGGGAATAACCAATTTTAACAAAATTAAAATTACCATTTAAATACTCTGCTAGCCATGGCATGAAGCTTATTTTATTTCATATCATATTTTCCAGTAAAGAAAATTTTAAATATAATTTAAAATTTAATATTTAAATTAATATTTAATTAATACATAAATAAAATTAATATTTAATTAATGTATAAATAAAATTAATATTTACTTAATATATAAATAAATTATATTAATTAATATAATAAATTAATATAATATTAATTAAATTATTATTTAATTAATAAATAAAATTTTATATTTAAAATTTATATAATATAATTTTAAACAAATAGAAATCGTGTCCTATTTGTCTTTTATCGTCTCTCATATTTATAGATTGTTATTTATTTATTTATTCATCTTCTGGTAATGCATAGATTGAATACGTTTCCTCTATAGCTATTTATCATTAGTATTATCACATATAAGTGTTAACTTAAAAAAGCCTGCTAAGTCACTTTAAAGATAATTAAGCTCAACTTATAACTTACTATTTAAAAAAACTGCTTTCTGCAAGTACAAAAATGTTGTGGGGGCTGGTTTTGGAAGGACCGTAGTTCTGTATATTCCGTGGGATAAAAATGCGCATCTCAATGACTAATGGAAAATTGACTTGAAGGTAGATGTTTTCTTCTCCAAGGACCCTTCATACTATTACTTATTAGTGATGGTAAAATTCTTAGCTCCAGCTCTTCACTTATAATAAATAAATAAATAACCTTTTACAAATGCCAGCATAAGATAACTTAAATCGTACAATTAATATATTTGCATTATTAAAAATTGATTTTAAATAACTCAGACCTGGTCCGGTAGCTCAGAGGTAAAATGTTTGCCTTTTGATCTGGAGGTTGAGGGTTCAAATCTAGCCGGGAAAGGACCTTAATATGAGGTTATCCCATGTATCGTACACTCGGGAGGTCAGCCAGGGTTTTACGTGGTTTCCTAGGCTGCTTATACGTAAATGCGTGGTTGGTCCCAGTTTCATGTGAGACAAGTCTGGATCCTTGTTTCCACAAGATCCGCGTTTCTGTTGTCTCAAGCTCACGAAAAGTTAAAGTTCGGCAGGGGGAGATAGACGCCCAAAAGATATACTGAGCTTTCTTATATCCGAAAACTTAGTCAGTGAAAGCGAAGTCGGTGACACGAATAACGTAAGTGAATAGGAACGAAATTCTCGGTTCTTGAAGACAGACGTCTCCTGCGGAGCTTTGACTTTCAGCTCAGGGCTACAGAATGACTTTTGCACATTGACGTCGGGGTTGCTAGGGTTTTTTTCAGCTCTGGCTTGTCCAGCGCTACCCAACAGAGACCTAGCTAGGTGTAGTCGAAGGGGACTTTAAATTCGTCCAATTAACGATGCTACTACTTAGGGGTTCACAAGTTATTCGAAGGACCACCCTTTTTGAGATAAAAAGGGAAAATAAATAAAGTACACAGTTATAAGTACAAAGTCCAAAAGTTTACTTAACATGAAAGATTAAGTTTAAGGTTCAGTTTGATAATATACAGTTATAAAATATATAGGATATAGATCGTTGACAGATGACAGTGTGATAACAGATAGATAAGAGGGTTATCCTGACTGTTGATAAGAAAGTGAGGTTACCTTGATAACGGTGGTTATGGTTGATTAGGTTGCGTTACCTCAGTAATCTCAGTTGGCACACCTGTAGCTACTCGTGTGACGTCACTTCTCATTGCCTGACTGTTACTTCCTAGTAAGGTTATACGGATTGTAGACAGGAGTGAGGAGGAGACGATGTTACTCTGCTGGTAGTCACTCGCGGAATGCGCCAATTTTCAATGCTCCCTTCTAGAGGTACAGGTGGTGGGGGTATTTTTCTTTATCTTCATTATCTTCATAATAAAGATGTCGGAAAAATTGTCTTGATTACAATAAGCCTAGGAATCTCGTTTGCATATTGTGATCACATCATTCTTACATTCAAAGTTATCAGAGTGCAATAGTATAAAAGTATTTAAAGTAGATAAAAACTGAACCTCTTTCATTACTAGTTAATAAACCATAAAAGCAGTTTAATATAAAAGAAAAATAAAAGAATACTTTATAAAAAAGAGTAATTAAAATAAAAGACATAAAGTACTTCTTAATTAAAAATTAAACACAAAGAAAAGAATGTAAATGATACCCTAAAGTCCTGTTCCCACATTCCGCCCACAAAAGGTCCCAAGTCCTTTTTCAAAAAGGTCCCATGTTGGGCGCCAAAGATTAGAATCAGTACCGTTAGGCTATAGGATTAGGAAGTGTAGTAGGATTGGGTGAATTAGGTTTTGAGGAAGGTTTCAAAATATGGTTTAATAGAAATAAGTTTAACTACGGGTCTTTTATAAGTACCCTTTGGAGTGCGTACATCTGCTACTCTCACGACTCCATCTCGACCTGGAAAGACATTAACAATGATACCTGTAGGCCAGTGAAGAGTGGCGTGTTTTCCTCGATAAGTAGAACAGTGTCTCCCACAGCTAGGTTAACAGAATCTCTCCTCCACTTTTGCTTAGTTTGTAAAGTTTGAAGGTATTCGAGTCTCCACCTATTCCAAAATTCCTGGGTGCGTTGTTGTACCACTTGCCACCTGACAAGACGATTTTGTTGTACATCAGCAAGATCAGGTTCCGGCATAGCTGTAAGGGGTCGACCTATTAGAAAATGCCCTGGAGTTAGGGGTTCTGGATCATTTGGGTCGGAAGAGACTGGTCCTATTGGCCTCGAATTTAGGATGGCTTCTATTTTAGTAAATAATGTGATAAGTTCATCTTTGGTAAAGCTATACGTCCTATAACTTTTAAATAATATCTTTGCTTGTTTAACCCCTGCCTCCCATAAGCCACCGAAATGTGGTGCGCGAGGAGGGTTAAACTTCCATTCAATTCCTTGATGACAAAGATGATCAATGATGCATGACCTGGTCTCATTCTCCTTTAGCCAATCAGCTACCTCTTTCATGTAATTGGAAGCGCCCATGAAATTGGTACCGCAGTCAGAGGTCATGATTAAGGGTTTTCCTCTTCTGGCAATGAAACGGTCGAGCGCATCTAAGAAATCCCGCGTTGATAGAGTAGGAACAACCTCCAGATGTATTGCTTTGGTTGATAAGCAAATAAAGAGACTTACATAAGATTTAATAATAGGAGACTTTCTTCGCAATGTTTCCTTACAGTTAAGAGGTCCGAAAAAATCGACACCTGTATAAAAGAAAGCTCCACCCTCTTTGAATCTAGATTTGGAAGATCAGACATAATAGGTGGTTGAGGAGATCCTGAAAACTTGAAGCATGTCAAGCACTCGTAGGTAATTTTCGGATTAATCTTCTCGCTGAAGGTATCCAATAACGAGTTTGAATTACTGCCTGTAAAGCTGATGGACCTAGATGTAAATGTATACGGTGATAATAGTTTACCAAAAGCTTTGTGAAATGTGCATTATTTGGAAGAAGTATAGGATGTTTAGCCGCATCTGGAATATTGGCATTCCTTAGACGTCCACCTACTCTTAAAATTCCATTACTATCATAAAACGGCGAAAGTGCCAACAAGCGCTTGTGAATTAAAGAAGTAGGATTTGAATATTCATGATAATAATGAGATTGAACAATCTGAATATTTCACATTAGCTTCGAAGAATCTCTAGCTGAAATCGTTGTATGCGGTTTTCGGCGAAGAAAACGTAAAACATATACTATGGCATTTATTAAACGCGAGTAATTTGAAATGGTTTCCATCCAACTGATTAACCACGTTAAAGAAAGATCTGAATGTTGATCAGCAGTAGAACGTGATGTAGTTGCTAAAACCGTAAGACGTTTAGGATCTTTAAGTTCTGGAACATCTTGTGTTAGATCTGCTGAACTGTTAATAGGCCATTCAGATTCTGTATGCGAGAGCCATCCTGGCCCATTCCACCACAGCGAGTTATGAATTAGATCCCTTGGAAGAAGCCCTCTTGAACCTAGATCCGCGGGGTTATCCTCCGATTTCACGTGTTGCCATGATGAAGTATCGGTCAGATGAATGATCTCGGATACCCGATTGGCCACAAAGACGTTCAAACAGTTTGGCGCAATACGCAACCAACTCAAAACAACGGTGGAATCAGTAAATAATATTATGTCTGATATAGATAATCGTGAAATCAGATTTTTTATTGACTGAACTAATCGTGACAATAATAATGCTCCACAAAGTTCTAACCTTGGTATAGAAATGGTCTTTATTGGAGCTAGTTTCGTTTTAGCCTTGACTAGAAATACTTTAATCGAATCCTCTGTGATGAGACGAACGTATAAAACGCCGCAATATCCTTTGCTAGAAGCATCTGCGAATCCGACGATTTGAAATTGACGCTGCTGAATACTTGAAACGTACCGAGGGATTCGAATGTCTTGAATCTCATTAATTTGAAGAGAGAAGTCCGCCCACCGTGAGCGAATGTCATCAGGAATGGTTCATCCCAATCGCATCCTGAGGTCCAAAGGCATTGTAAGATGTACTTAACAAAGAAGATCACCGGAGACAAGTAACCAAGTGGATCGTATATCCTTGCGACCGTTGATAATATTGATCTCTTGGTAACAATATCAGGTATAGTCTGAATTGAGTAAGAAAATGTGTCTTGTTTAGGGTCCCACTGGAAGCCTAATATTTTCACATTTTCATCCGAAGAAAGGTTGACGACTTTATTAGAATCTTCGTCAGATAAGAGTTCGTCCGAATTACTAGACCATTTAGAGAGCTCAAATCCACCTTTTGCTAAAATTTCTATTAATTCCTGTTTCAGGAGCAAAGCTTCTTGAATAGTATCTGCTCCAGTCACCACATCGTCGACGTATGTTTCTTTCCTCAGAGCTTGCGAGGCATGAGGGTAATCCTGCCCTTCATCTGTCACAAGTTGATGACACATCGAAGTGCAAGATATGGTGCACAGTTGAGACCATATATAAGAGTTACAAGTTCATAGTCTTCAACTTCTATTGAAGGATCACTCCGCATAGAATATGTAAGAATCTATGACACGAAGGATGAATAAGGATTTGCCTGAACATCTTTTTGATATCCGTTGAAAAGGCAACCTTGTAAGTTCTAAAATTTAGTATAATATCTCCGATATCTAATTGCAGTTTGGGACCTGGGAGAAGAAAATCATTAAGCGATCCTTTTGAAGCCTTGGCGCTAGCATCGAAAACTACACGTAATTTTAAACCTTCATCTAGCCTCTTTACTACTGCATGATGGGGAATATAATAAGCACCTTCTTGATTCGCCTTTATCATATGTCCTAAATCAGCATACTCACGCATAAAATCAACATAAGTTTGTTTGACTTCTAGGTCTTTACTAAGCTTAGATTCCAAGTTTGTTAGCCTAGTTAAAGCACGATACTTCGATTCTCCCAAGTCTATGTTATCTCTTTTAAATGGCAGCATGACTACATAACGACCCGAATCAGTTCGTTCATGAGTACTGCAGAAATGGTCTTCGCAATACTGCTCTTCTTTCGATAGAGAAAAAATAGGAGCAACTGGTTCCTCCAGCTCCCAGAATTTATTCATCACCGATGATATAGAATCTTTTGAAGAATTCTCACGGCTACATGTCAAGAAGTTATTTGAAGAGCTTTGTTTAGAAGAAAGATAGCTTCCCATCAATATATATCCAAACAGACTTGGTAATAAGCTAGGCTCATTCCGTCCTAATTTAATGGGAGTCCCCGATATTATATCGCAAAACAGATCAGCTGAAAGAAGAAAATCTATCGGTCCTGATTTCCAGTAATCAGGATCAGCCATGAGAAAGTCCGAACATTTTTCTCTTAAGCTTTCAGGTAATGGGGAGGAAGGTAAGTCCATAGCGATAGTAGGAACTACAAAAGCCTCTGTATACAGCTCCGTAGACTTGTCCATTGATGATACAGGTTTTAAAATACAAGTCACTTTTCCTTCAGCCTTTAATAAAACCGCTTGATTGAGACCCGAGATTACATGAGAGGTCTCCAAGGGTTTTAAACCTAGCTGATTTACACATTGTGATGTAATATATGAGTTTTGACTAGCGCTATCAACCAAGAGGCGAATACGCTGATAACTGCCTCTCGCATCTTTAATTAAAGCTACTGCAGTTCCTAGTAAAACTTCAGTCCCCTTGGAAGTAGTAGACGCGCAAACTTTTTTTTTTTTTTTTTTTTTTTTTTTTTTTTTTTTAATACAACTACATTTTTCAATATAACAAGTATTAGTGAGAGGGGGATATGGTGGCGTGATTTGGCGGGAAGGAGAAGATATCCAATGATATCACTCAGGCGTGTAAGGGGGAGGGAGGTTAATTAATTAATTTAGCAGGTCTCTAGGCCACTGCCGCTTTAGGCGTCTAGGAGGATTATCAGGGATAGTTCTGGAGGAAAGGATTGGATCAAGGGATTGAAGTGATCTGTTAAGGATTCGTGGAAGGATTTATAACGGGATTTGCAATAGTCGCGGACAAATGGAACATTAAGGTCTGAGTGAAGGGTGAGGTTAGAAACGAAGAAGGGAGCGTTTGTGATGGTTCTTAGGACTCTGGACTGGAGGATTTGGAGGCGGTTAGAGTTGGAAGGTTTGGTGCTACCCCAGACTTCCGAACCGTAGGCCCAAGCTGGCTTGAGAATAGTATTATAGATTCGAAGTTTATTATTTAGTGTTAGCTTGGACCGACGGTCTAGAAGTCTAAGAAGTAGTTTAAAACGTCGAGTAACGTCAGTTCGTTTGGTCTTCGTATGGTGTGCCCACGTCAGTCTTCTGTCGAGGTGTAACCCAAGGTAACGGACAGTGGAGGATTGAGGAATGATGCCTTGGTTGAGGGTGACTGGAGGACAAGTACTATGACGAAGAGCAAAGGTTACATGAACACTTTTTTGTTCGTTTATTTTTATCCTCCATTTCCTCAACCAAGGTTCTAGGAGTAAAAGATGGATTTGAAGGTAATCGGAAGCGGAAATGTGATCTTTATGGACTGATAGGATTGCTTTGTCATCAGCAAAGGTAGCTAGGGTTGTATTTGGATGTTGGGGGATGTCGTGGGTGTAAATTGAATACAACAAAGGACCCAGAATGCTTCCTTGAGGCACCCCAGCTCTCACAGGATAGATTGAGGAAAAGGAAGAGCGAAGGTTTACTTGGAAGTATCTATTGCTAAGGAAGGATTGAAGGATAAGGTAATAAGTGAAAGGAAGGATGGTCTTGAGCTTCCAAAGCAACCCAGCATGCCATACCCTGTCGAAGGCTTGTTCCTCGTCCAGGAAGACAGCCGAGCAATACTTTTTATTCTCAAGACAGGAGGAGATTGCGTCAACTATTCGATGAGATTGTTGTATAGTGGAGTGGTGGGAGCGAAATCCGAATTGGTGGTTAGGAAGGTGGCGAGAGAGCAATGGGTAAATTCTTCGCAGAAGAAGCTTCTCGAGAATTTTGCCCATCACTGGCAAGAGGCTTATTGGTCGGTAGGAGGAGGGAAGGTGAGCAGGTTTCGATGGTTTAGGAATCATGACTATTGAAGCAAATTTCCAGGAGGTGGGGAAATGGGTGGTGCGGAGAACAGCGTTCATGATGTAAGTAAGGAAAAGGATGCCTTTCTTAGGAAGTTTTTTAAGTATGTGGGAGGTTATCAGATCATATCCAGGAGCTTTACGAGGAGGAAGGTGTTTTATAATATAGGATATATCGGAAGGATGAAAGCTTTAGGAGGAGGAGACAATTGGAGAGGAGTTAAAAGATCTTTTTGAATTTGGTCTTCATGAGCGGGGTCGAGGATATCAGGATGAGGAGTAAAGAGATTGTGAAGATGGTGAGCGAAAATTTCAACTTGCTCAGGTTCGGTCTTTGCCCAACTTCCATCTTCGCGACGGAGAGGGGAAGGGATATGCTTGTAAGAAAGGAGTTTTTTTGTAGCGTCCCAAAGTGATCTGTCTCTGTCCGTTAGTTGAGATGTATAGTCAGAAAATTTGTCGATGTTAAACTTCTGTATAGTAGATTTTAGTTGACGTGAAAGCCTGTTAAATGTTAGTTTGTCATGTGGGTATCGAGTACGTTTCCATCTTGATCGTGAACGTCTTTTAAGTGCTATTAGCTGTCTTATTTCAAGAGGTATGTTAGGTCTTGTCGTAGAAATAGTAGTTTTGTATGGTCTAGTAGATTCCCAAACGGATGTTTATTGCCTCTGTTAAAATTTGAACTGCGTTGTCTACGTCTATTGGCGTCTTTAAAGAAATGTTTAAGTCTAGCTTGCTGTCTATAAGATCATTAAAAAGGTTCCAGTCTACATGTCCATTTTTAGTTTTGTCTTGGGGGGATGATTATTAGGAATGAGGTCTAGGGTTAATAAGACAGGACTGTGGTCGGAGGATAGATCATTTAAAACTTTCAAGGAAGGATTTAGATGAGTTAAGGAAGAGGTTATAAAAAAATCAAGGAGGTCGGGAAGTTTTGCTGGATCTGTGGGATAAAATGTGTATTCAGACGGGGCTAGGACTTGAAAGGGAGTAGAGGAGAGAGCGCTAAGAAGATTTACTCCTCGGGGATTCTGTGCTCGGCAACCCCACTGAGGATGCTTTGCATTGTAATCCCCGCCTGAGATAAATCTGGGACCAAAGGACTGAATAAGGGTGGAGAACTCTTGTTCAGAAATAACACGACTTGGAGGGCAATACACTGAGGAAATAGCAAGGTTATAAGGAGAGACATTTAAGGAAATAGAGGTACACTGGATAGCGTCCGTAGAAAAAGGAGGTAAAGGAAAATGAGATAAGGAGTTTCGTATCAGTATTGCACTGCCCCCACGTGCGGTATCGTTGGGGTGGTCAGTCCTGTACGTTGTATAGTTGGGTAGGTTAAAGTGAGATCGTGAAGTAAAGTGTGTCTCTGTAATTAGGGCTAAGTCAATTCGTTTGTCTCTAAGTAGAATATCAAGTTCGTGTCAGTGTCGGGTAGCACCGTTGGCGTTCCAAAGGAGTATGACTAAGGAGTTTTGAGTTGAAGAGGTCATGGTGTCACTCTAGCGGGAAGGAGTGAAGGTAAGAAGGTTTGGACGGCGGTAACAAAGGTAGTTAGAGCTGATAAAAGTGGTGTTAAAATGGCTTGGAAATTGTTAAGGAATTGGTTTAAAATAGTAGTTATGTCATTGCTTGGGACAGGAGGAGGAATGAAAGAAGGAAATTTTTTTTGAGGTGGTCGAGGATTTGAGGCGGCAGCAGCATAGCTTGTAGGATATGTAGGAGGCATTGGCATAGAGGATGTTGAAGGCACATCTCTGTCTATCATTCTGGCGTTTGAAGTCCATGCTGGTTGTTCAGTTTCCATTTGGCGAGCGTGTAGGTAAGCAGTGTTAACATTAGTGTCAACTGTGTCTGTATCGGCTGTGTTGTTGACAGTAGCTTCTTGTTGTTGTTCCGGTTGAGGAATGGTGTGTTGCCGTACATAAGAGGTGGTGTTGGTTTTCTTTACACGCTTCTGCAGTTCCAGATGTACTGCTGGCTGACGGCCTTGGCATAAAATGCAGGTAGGATCTTCAGTTGGAAGTTTTTGGCAGTTCTTAGTTGTGTGTGAACCAGCACACTTCACGCAACGTGGTGGATGATTACAATAGTTTCTACTATGACCATATGCTTGACAGTTTCGGCACTGTACGATCTCTTGTCTCTTATAAGGCTCCTCGAATTTGACTTTGGAATGATATAAGGTTTTTATATCAAATATAGATTTATTTTTTGGTCAGGTTCAAGATCGATGAAGAAGAGAGAGAGGTGTACATCATTTTTTTAACAACGGTGACATTGCGTACTTTATAGCCCATGGCCTCAAGTTCTTGTTTTACTATGTCGGTAGGGGTAGAATGGTGTAAGTACCTAAGCACTATGCGATAAGGTTTATCTTCCTTTAATTGGTACGTATGAAATGTCGTGTTTTCTGAGCGTAACGTGTTTACAATTTTACGGTAGTCGTCGGATGATTCGCAATACAAGGCTACATCAGACGATCGAGCTTTGCATGAAAAGTTTACGTGGCCTATAATATTTTCGATTTTGGCTGTAAAGAGCGAAATCTACGACATCTTTTACAAATATAGGCGGTGGTTTAGGTGTTAAGGTAGGCTCAGTATCTTGCGTGTCGTTTAAATTAGAGAGGGCTCCAAATTTATTATTTGTCTTTACTGACGAGTGTACTGCAATGCATTCATGTGTTGCAGGGTTTAGAGGCGTTTGTAGATTTGAAGGAGTAATGGGTTCTATACCGGGCTGAGCTGTAGAGGAGAAAGAGTCTGAGGTTCCCGCGCCGGGTTGTTCTATCAAGGGTTTCTTTGAAGAGTTCATATCAGGGGAAGATCGTCCTCTTTTATTTCTAGTCATGTTTTGATTACTAGTATTGAATTGATAACTGAATAAATGTTTACCTTGTTGATGTTTTGATGGGGAGGCCTTCTGGACAAAAGGCCGCCCGGGAAGATTACGACCTCCCACCTTCTCTTGTTTAACTATTATTTATAACTATTTGCTAGAAACTATTTACATGTTTTACGCTAAAAACTAAACACAAAATTAAAATTTAACTTCAAAAATTTAAAAAGGACTGCTAATTAGTTATTGTACAAAAAAAATAAAAGCAAACTATGAAGAATAACTGACTGAAAATGACAGAGAAAGCAAGAGCCGATGTAATCGTGTCGAACTCTCTTGACTCAGACGCGCAAACAGATTTCTTTTCAGAAGAAGCAGTATCTTGAGAAGATGCTTGAGTAGTTGAAGAAGAAGAATTTTCTGTATGCAACGACGTATGGTGCCGTTTCTAGCATATCCTACACGTTTTAAGCGACTTACAGTCGTTCAAAGTGTGACCAAAGAATAGGCAATTTACGCAAACGTTTATGTTTTTTATAAGTTTAAGTTTTTCTGCAGAGGAAGCACAGACAAATATAGGACATATATACAGAGTGTGATTTCCTTTACAAATGCAGCAGGATATGCTGGATGTTCCAGTTGATTTAGCATTGGATGAGCTAGAGGACCCCTGTTTACTACGTGGTTTATATTTATATTTATTCTTATTTAATAAACCTGGATTAGAATCTTTATTTGAATTAGAATCCTCTTCAGTCTTTAAACCCGTTCGAGTTGTAACGAAAGACTGCGAATCTGGATGCGGTAAGGATTTGATCCGGTTTTCTTTCTGATGATCAGACTTCTTATTCTTATCCGAAGTTGAAGCCTGGGTATTACTGTAAGTGTTTGAAATCTCCAGAACACGGCACCTCCTTTTTATAAATTCCTTTAAGTCAGTGAATTTTGGATATTTATCACTAGAATCCTTCGCGTTCTGACCTTCAAACATCTCTCTTGTCTGACTATCAAGACCTCGTACAGCTAATGTAAAGAGAATAAATTCAGATAAATCAGGTACTTTTAAAATTATTAAGTGAATCTATATTCTCTAAAACACCGCTTATATAACTCCTCAGAGACGCTGCAGATGGTTTCGAAGTTTGAGGTTTAAAGTCCAAAACCTTTTGCAGATAATTATTAGCCAGCAACCTGGGGTCGTCATAATAATCAATTAAGGATTTCCATGCTTGATTGTAGTTTTCTTCCAACAAGGGAATGCCTTTGATTATTGACAATGCAGATCCTTTAAGAGATGTGGTCAAGTGTTGAAACTTCACTATATTATCCAAACCGTCATCATTATGTATTATAGATTTAAATGAATCTCGATAATATGGCCAATCTTCTAAGTTAGATCCATCAAATTTAGGGATTTTAAGATCAGGTAAATTGGATCGAGATTGCCTAGAGGAACTATTGAGAGTTACATTTGATGAGTTAGATGTGTTGCATTCTGCGTTGAAATCAGCAAATATAATACAAGATTCTTGAAAGTACCTCTTGGTTTTGCTATGCTCCTCGGTGTCTTCAGTTGTTGGAAACTCATCAGCTTTATCGTTAAAAATGTAGAGTTCGACCAATTGATACCAAGCCTCTAGATAATTATCGTAATAAGAATCCAGCTTTACATACATGCCTCTAAAGGTAGAGAAGTTAGCTTTATCCTGTCTAACTAGTCGACCTTGACTTAGTATAGATCTAATGTTGGAAGCCATGTCATCAAGTTTACGTTTGTAAAACGTAGCAGTTTTATTGAAATCCATACTGCCCTTTGGTTTAGTTGATGTGGCGGGTTTGCTTCCAGTGGCTGCAGTAGTAGTCGTAGCACTACTTGTGCTAGTACCTGCAGTTATAGTTGTAATAGGTGTAACGTTAGACGATACAGTTGTAGAAGACGAGTCCGAAGAATCCTTCCTGTTCCCAGTATTATCCTTATTACTATCCTGTAAATCGATATCTAAAGCAGGTACCTCTTCACCCTGACCTGACATAACCTGACAAAGCTAATGCTAAATACATAAGGTTACTAAAAAGTACACACATAAAAGGAAAAAAACAAAATGTATATATAACACCTGAAAAGTGAAAAAAATGTAGTTTTACAGAAGGTTTTATAAGGTTCGCAGGTAAAAAGAAGGTAAATAAAGCAGGTAGGAAGTAAGGTTAGATATAAGGAAGGTAATAGGAAGGTTAAAATTTAGGTTAAAGTTCAAAGAAGGCACTATATATGTAAACAGATTCATAAAATCTAATGAAAAAGGATTCTATATTGACGACTTCTTAACTGGTCTGGCTATAAGAACAGTTAACCACGCTCTGCTACCATTAAGGCAAAATTCAAGATGGCGTCAAAATAACAAAAAAATGCCATCATGGCAAACATTAACATAGAGCATTGAAACATAGCTCATATGAAAGCCCATGTTGAATTTGGAAAGAAACACCCGGCCCCAGATCCAAAAACCAAACAGAACCGAAGTTACAGGACTTTAAAGTATTTTTGCTCGAAGGACCAACAATGTAGTCGAAGGGGACTTTAAATTCGTCCAATTAACGATGCTACTACTTAGGGGTTCACAAGTTATTCGAAGGACCACCCTTTTTGAGATAAAAAGGGAAAATAAATAAAGTACACAGTTATAAAGTACAAAGTCCAAAAGTTTACTTAACATGAAAGATTAAGTTTAAGGTTCAGTTTGATAATATACAGTTATAAAATATATAGGATATAGATCGTTGACAGATGACAGTGTGATAACAGATAGATAAGAGGGTTATCCTGACTGTTGATAAGAAAGTGAGGTTACCTTGATAACGGTGGTTATGGTTGATTAGGTTGCGTTACCTCAGTAATCTCAGTTGGCACACCTGTAGCTACTCGTGTGACGTCACTTCTCATTGCCTGACTGTTACTTCCTAGTAAGGTTATACGGATTGTAGACAGGAGTGAGGAGGAGACGATGTTACTCTGCTGGTAGTCACTCGCGGAATGCGCCAATTTTCAATGCTCCCTTCTAGAGGTACAGGTGGTGGGGGTATTTTTCTTTATCTTCATTATCTTCATAATAAAGATGTCGGAAAAATTGTCTTGATTACAATAAGCCTAGGAATCTCGTTTGCATATTGTGATCACATCATTCTTACATTCAAAGTTATCAGAGTGCAATAGTATAAAAGTATTTAAAGTAGATAAAAACTGAACCTCTTTCATTATTAGTTAATACAAGAATACATTATAAGAAATAAACCATAAAAGCAGTTTAATATAAAAGAAAAATAAAAAGAATACTTTATAAAAAAAGAGTAATTAAAATAAAAGAAACATAAAGTGCTTCTTAATTAAGAAATTAAAGATCAAACACAAAGAAAAGAATGTATGTGATACCCTAAAGTCCTGTTCCCAACACTAGGTAAGCCTAGCTAGAGTCTGGTGATACTAGAAGAGCTGATGAGATTGGTGAGATTGGTTGAACAAGGGTGGCCAAGTGAGACTAATGTGATTAGAGGAGCTAGTAAAACTGGAGAACTAAGCACTCTGTAAACTAGTAGTCGGCGCTAGCCCGAGTGGTGAGTTTGGATAGAGTCTGGTTGGGCTAGATAGATGAACACACTGTGGACTAGTCATATGTGCCGCCATGTACTGTGAGTATGCTTCTTAGATGATTGTGATGGGTGTGTACAAACTCTGTGTGGATTAGATAAGTGAGAGAGTAGGGAGAAAACACTAATATGGGTTTAAACGTAAATAAATAAAAAAAGTAGCCTAGGTATCCCTTTTGGATTTGGAGTTACCACTTTATATTTACACTTGAAATAATTTTAATTATCAATTTGAATATAGCTAAATAAATAATGTAAATGTTACAGGAATGTCATCCAGTGAGGCTGAAGGGAGTTCATGTGATCAACACTGTGTCATGGATGGACCGAGCCTTGGCCATGATTAAGCCTTTCCTCCACTCCGAACTCATTCAGTTGGTACGTAAAATACCAAATATATCCATGCTAGAATAGTAGCTAAAAATAGTGTTAAGTTACCAATAAGTCGTCTTTAACCAGGTCTGAACAATCATTAGATTATTGTAATTTAAGTTGAAGATATTCAAATAGCTTTTATTAGCGAGATAAACATGTCAGCATCAAGTATGTTGAAATTATGTATTTAAATACTAATTGCAAATAAAAAAGTTTATAACTCTTCAGAATACGCAAGCAATTTGCTACACCAACTATAAGTACGCTCATGCGATTAACTTAATAACAAAACTTAGCGGTTCCTTTTTAAGAAGTACAACAAAAGACAAGACTTTGTAACAATCCATTGTATATTACATTGTAAACTTTTTCTTTCATAATTTATCTTATGTAATTATAATAATTAAACAATTATTACTCTGAGCACAATTTAAATGTATGTATCCAATAATTTTATTATCAAATTTCAACACGAAAGCTCAGTCGAATTAATCTATGAAACTTCACTTATTCAAGGTCAATGAAGATCCTTTAATTAAAGTTTCTATTAATGATTACACACTAACCATTTTTAATTTGAACGAAAAATAAAATAAAACTTATGTAATCACTAAATGACTTGATGATTTGTGCTGTGTACGACATAATAAGATGTTATTGGTAATTATCTTCTATCTTACAATTTGTTCACGGCTAATGTTTCTTATTTTTATTTTTTATCATTTAATCCATCTGATAACTTCTTTTATCCTAAACCATTGCTAATTATTTACTAAGTTAGAAATATCAAAATTAAAGTAGTCGTTTAAGTTTGATATCTATCAAACTTAAACGACTACTTTAACTTGTAATAAAGTACAATTGTGCTGACTAATTAAGTGTAAAACATAACAAAAATACAGACGCTGAGTTTCGCTAGCCAGGCAAATTTTCTTTGCAATATTGTTGCTCATCAATCCATCTCTTGCTCAACTTTACTGTTTTTACCTTAAATAAATAAACCATTTATTTGCACACATAACAATCATCATTTAACAATAAATATTAATACTTTTATTTGTGCAAAGTCGGCACTAAGCCGAGGTGCCCTCAGGGAGGGAGAAAAAAATGGTTGCAACGCCATTTCAATTTTTATACTGTTTTTTTTTTCTATTTTCAAATAAAATTACTTAATTTATAGATCTGCTTAAACTTAAGTTAACTATACACTATAACTATAACTATAATTACTACTATCTAAACTATAACTATAATGAGAATGAAACAAAATTAGTTACATCTGTATATAGTTTAGTATAATACTCTATGAGTTACAATAAATCAAGTTTATAAGATATATTTATTAAATATTTTCCTAACAATACATGCTCAATATATTAAATTAATTCTAAATATTAAAGTTCTAACTAAATTAACATAATTGAGGAAAGTATATTACATTCTAATTTACAAAGAAATATACAAAAAAGAAATACCTATAAGAATATATGATTACAACAAATGGAATACATAATTTTAATGCAATTCTAAAACTTAAATTAACTAACAATTATTTTATTTGTACAAACTACATTTCTTATATATTTAATTATTAAATACAAGTTCGACTTATTATGTGATTTATAATTAGAGTTTAGAATATATATTGTACATACAATACTCATATAAACATACATACATAAATATACACATACATATACATATATATACACACACATACATGGTTTTTACCTTACTTTAACAAATACTTAATAAGTATTTATAGGTATTCTTTTGAATACATAATGTTTTTTTATACATAAAAAAACAGCATACATACATTATATGTATTTTTATACATTTTTAACTCAGCTTCGTGTGAGTTAATTCTGGTAATTTTTTTCTAAACTAGTGTTTGGCATACATAAGAACTATCACCCATTTATGTTTCAAAATAAGCTTACTTGTACACTAGAATTCATCACTTCTAAATATGACGCAGTTTCAGAATTGATCCATGTCATAGTACGCTCCGATTTAACTTTTTTAAAATACATGCCAAACGATTACAAAAAATAATTAGGTACATGACCTCCCAGTGGTCCACTTAGGTGGAGGGGGGGAGGTACCAATTTTATCACTATAGCTCTGTGAGAAGTTGAGTTATCAGGGTAATGTATTTTAAATGACCACCCTGTATATGGTTATTATGAGCATATTATCACTTTGACCAATAAGGTTAGATATAATTAAAATTTATTTATCACTTTGACTAAAGTTGATAGCTATTATGCATAATTACTTCATTAATCTCTATGACTTTATATATATATATATATAATATATATATTATATATATATATATATATATATATTATATATATATATATATATATATATATATATATATATATATATATATATATATTAATATATATATATATCTATAATCTATAATATCTATAATCTATAATCTATAATCTATATATATCTATGACTTTATATATATATATATATATATATATATATATATATTATATATATTATATATATATATATATATATATATATATATATATTTATAAATTCTTACTAACCCTACTTTTTTCGTCGAGGGACCTTTGAAACGGATTTGTATCACACTCTTGGAGTTCTAGCCCGGTATGCGAAAAAAAATATAAAAAATAATCACTGTTATAATGTTATGTAGTGTAATAAACAATAATAAAGCTTAATGCTTGGTAAGTTGCTTTGTTAGTTTGGACATAAGTTGTTGTCTTAGAATTTTTAAACTATCGTTTGCTTTAACAGTGTTAATGTATTATTTTAATGTTTCTAAAATAACTTAGTTTAAAATTAATTGATGTGTATTTTTGTGCTAGTTATGTGTGTGTAAGTTTTTACTTTATACTCAAAGTGTGAAATCAAGTCAGTCATGAATAGTTGGCTGTAATTATGTTTAATTGGTGTAAACAATTACTTACACGTGCTTTTTTGCTCTGGTCTCTCGTCATTTGTGTCGATTGTTAAAGAGTCTGCGCACAATTATATAATTTATAATATATAATGTTACTCATTGATAAGGTATACAGAAATAAATCGGGTATGGTGTACCTCGGAACTATTTTTAAACCTTTGTACTCCCACAAATAATAGAACCTTACATTTTAATAATACTTTTCGGGCCTCATTGACTGAATTGATAAAAAACTATTCATATTAAAAGAAATAATTTTGAAGGATATTTTAAAGACTTTTAAAAGATTTTATCAAACTGATTTTAAAAAGATTAAAAAAAATAAAAACTATAAATATAAAAAAAAAAAAATAAATGAAAAAAATCGGGTACGGGGTATACCTCGGAACATTTCTGTCACATCGGACTCGCTTCGCTCGTCCTCAGATAGTAAATACATCCGTTTTATTCTCAGCGGTCACTCTTACAGCACTGATCGCGATCAATGCTGCTTATCTTGTATGATCCAACTTAACCCATAAATATACGTGTCCTATTAAAACGAAACTTGGTGTATTTATTTATTACGTTAAGCTATATACTTGTACCGAATTCCAACTCAATTGCATTAATTTCAGATTTGTACTATTTTTTAAAAATACGTTTACACGTCATTAGATAAAAAATGAACTCATTCTGATGATGAGATGAAACTTGACACATATGTTAGTCTTATACATGTCTGCATGCGCGCAACATTTCAATCGTATAGCATCATATTTCAGTGTTATGATTTTTGGAAATTTTTAAAAGCGTCACAATTTTCACAACGTCCTGTGTTCAAAGACTCCTGCGGATTACTGATTTTTCTTTTAAAATGTATTAAAGCATGGTCATATTTCTTAGAACATCAGAATTATTAGTTAACAAAGAGACGAATACTAGTGTCTTATTTAGGAGTCTACTTAGTCTCTAGACTAGTATTAGTTTTATCGAATAGTATTCGTCTCAAGACTAGTGTTAGTCTCTAGACTAGTATTAGTCTCTAGACTAGTATTAGTCTCTAGACTAGTATTAGTCTCTAGACTAGTATTAGTCTCTAGACTAGTATTAGTCTCTAGACTTGTATTAGTCTCTAGACTAGTATTAGTCTCTAGACTAGTATTCGTCTCAAGACTAGTATTAGTCTCTAGACTACTTTGTTGATTACAACAAATGGAATACATAATTTTAATGCAATTCTAAAACTTAAATTAACTAACAATTATTTTATTTGTACAAACTACATTTCTTATATATTTAATTATTAAATACAAGTTCGACTTATTATGTAAGTTATAATTAGAGTTTAGAATATATATTGTACATACAATACTCATATAAACATACATACATAAATATACAAATACATATACATATATATACACACACATACATGGTTTTTACCTTACTTTAACAAATACTTGATAATTATTTATAGGTATTCTTTTGAATACATAATGTTTTTTATACATAAAAAACAGCATACATACATTATATGTATTTTTATACATTTTTAACTCAGCTTCGTGTGAGTTAATTCTGGTAATTTTTTTCTAAACTAGTGTTTGGCATACATAAGAACTATCACCCATTTATGTTTCAAAATAAGCTTACTTGTACACTAGAATTCATCACTTCTAAATATGACGCAGTTTTAGAATTGATCCATGTCATAGTACGCTCCGATTTAAGTATTAGTCTCTAGACTTGTATTAGTCTCTAGACTAGTATTATTCTCTAGACTAGTATTAGTCTCTAGACTAGTATTAGTCTCTAGACTTGTATTAGTCTCTAGACTATAGTATTAGTCTCTAGACTAGTATTAGTCTCTAGACTAGTATTAGTCTCTAGACTAGCATAGTCTAGTCTCATTGTTAGTCAACCCAAACTGTTGGCTGTTTTGGTCTTGCTGCGTTGGACCTCAAAATATAAAGTTAAACATACTTTTAGATTTGTTTACTGCTTTCTTCCTACGCTTGACCTAAAAAATATACTACTCTCAAAAAAAACCAAACGTGCTGTTTCTCATTGCGAGGATGCTCGTAAATTGTTAAATTAAATTCGTGTGTTTAAAGTTCAAAAGCTGGGAGGGGGAAGACTTTTCCCCCAGTATAATGCTATTATATTTGATAGAAAATTTTTCATACTATTTATAGTTTCTCTAAAAATGATGTCCGAAAAATACAAAATTAATTGGCTTTTCACAGTCAACTCAGTCCTTATATCGTATTACGTTAAGTATAAACTTACTAAGTTTGATTTTTTATCCACGAGTCAACGTCAAGCAAACTTTGTTAATAATTGTATTAAAAGTAAAACTTTCTCAGAGAAGTTTCGTACAATGGAAACCTGTCAAGACGGTTTTTTCATCAACTTTATTACCAACAGATTTATATATAAAAATCTTCTTTCTTTTAGCCAAAGAAAAGTTTTTTTGACAAATAGCTGGAAAAAAGAAAATATAATGAAAATAAATAAAACAAAATGGATATTAATTAAAGACATAAATAATCTATAGAAAAACAATAAAAATCAATCTAGAAATGAAATCAGTAGTTAAAGTAATTTAAAGTAAGTTCATTATTATTTAATACATGTTTAACTTGGAATAAAATACCTTTATACTAAAGATCTTTAGACTCAATCTATCTCTAAAACAGAAATTTCAATCATTTCTACTAAGCAAATAGGTATTTTTTTTTTATTTTTATTTATTTATTATTTTAAAAGCATACATACACTATAATATAAATAACAGCATAAAACATTTATAAGTAATATAATAATAATAATAGAAGTCTATTTGACAATGGAATGAAAATGAAACTATGAAAATAATAAATTATTTAATAGCCGCATAAGCTACAGCTTGTGCGCGGCTATATATTTCATCATTATTTGTTTTTTCTTTATAATTTATAGATAGTATTTGTTATTGTATAATGTTAATTATTTATAATAAGTTATTTACGTATATTTTGTTAATTTATAAATTTAATTACATTTCAAAGGTGAAAATTCCATGCATTTTGCATGTTAATTTAAGTGGCGTTCCATTTTTCATATTAGAATAGCGTTCTTTCACTTATTTTTTTCTAATAACTTTTTTATAATTTCTTTGAAAACCGAAAATTAAATCAATTCATTTGATTTTTTTGTTTACTCAAACAATTTAAATTTCAACTTTAACATTTCTATTCTTCCCTCAAAATTTAAGTTTATGCTAACGATGATTAATTTAAAAAGTTAAAAACACCACAAACTTTACCAAGAAAATATCTAATTTCCTTTAAAACTTTCCAGAAATAATATTATAAAAATGACTTTTCTCATTTTTCAAAGTCATAAAAGCAAAAAGGTTTATATCCCAGAAATTTAACTCGAGGTTTCCTTTATTTCCGCATCGTCGCCGCCTTAATAAAAAAATGGCTAAGGACACTTGGTTTAGATAGACAATCCAAATTTATGTAAAATTTTATATCTTTTAAATAACAAATTCAAACAGAATATTTTGAATTATAAACTTTTAATATTACATCAAAACTCCTTCAATTTATGCATCTATTATTTTTATACTGTTATATTTAATTTTATAGTTAAAATAAGTTGCCACCCATGAAACGAAGCTTCTTTACCTATAGACATTAAAAATTGTAGTAGCATGTGAGATTGCAAATGTAACTAAGCATATAAAATCTAAAAAAAAAATATAATTAATAATTTTTAATATTTTTTTTTTTTTTTTTTTAATTTTATAATTTTTATTTTTTTTTATTTTTAATAATAATTTTTTTATTATTTAATATCTAAAAAAAATACTTGGATGCGGTGTAGGTCTGGTACAAAGACCTATATATTCAAGGAAATTTAAAGTTTTTTTTTAATTTAAACTTTAAATTCTTCTTCTCATATGAAGAATATTCTTTAATTCATTATCTTATAGAATTGATGTTTTTTCATGTTTGATAGAGAGAAACACAACGCTTGCTAAACCTTCTAAATAATTTTAATTAAAACACAATAAAATATCAAACCCTGATTTGATTAAAGACCTAAAAAATACTAACTTTAGTTTTGACTATTCTGTCAGAATATTGAATATTGCTAATTGTCTACTTGTCATACTTGACTCAATGTTAGATCCTTATTTTCTCTGGCAATGCTTCATTAAAATTGTATCAGCCATTTAATAGCAACAGAGTGTTTACAAGAAATGTACTCATCCATTTATGTATTTCATGAACCGGGTTAGCCAAAAATGTGGTGGATGTCTCTTTTGATTCAGGTAACTTCAAAACATCGTTTTAGAATCACTTTTCGTGAAACAAATATTTTCTGTAATTTCTTTATGGTTTTGTTAAAGTTTAAAGTGATATCATTTTGATATGCCGTGCTGGATTGACTCCAAAATCTCATTACTTCTTTCCCTCATTAGACTTGATTTTTGAGCCAAGTTCCAATAAATTGCATTTGCCGTTTGGGTTGTAGCGTAGAAGCAATGTGCACATCCATTACATTGACCATACTCATACATTGACCAAATTGATTTTTTCCCATTTTTGGGATCTTTCAGGAAAAAACGTTGAACTTTGATGAAAAAAATTGAATTAAGTAAACGCTGAAAACATTGTATTGTCAGAACAAAAGTAAAAATGTTGGTTTTTAACATTTTTTGGAGGCAGAATATAGTTAGATATAACAAAACATGAAGTCATAAAAGACAGATAAATGAATGAAAATATGTATGTATATATATATATATATATATATAATATATATATATATATATATATATATATATATATATATATATATATATATATATATATATATATATATATATATATATATTATATATATATATATATAATATATTTGTGTGTGTGTGTGTAATAGGCCGATGGTTTCTCATAGATCTTAGAACTTAATGTGTTAAATGTTTAATATTTTTTTTATTTTTGATTTTACAAGCATTTTATAATCTTTTTATGTTTAGTTGAAGTATTGTAGCTCTCAACCTGCTTTTTTTAACCATTAAATAGTTTTAATGTAATTCTATAAAAGTACGCTCTTAATAAAAGAGCTTGTCGAAATGGTGCATTTCGTTTCTACGGACTTTCTTGTTAATTTTCATTTGATAAATCGATTAAATGATGACACTCAACAATCTCTAATGGATAGTTAGTAGAATAGTAATGGATAGTTTCATGGAGAGTTTATTTCAAACTAAAACGCAGTTGAATTTAGATGTAATTTCAAACCTATTGATGTGGAACAGACAATTTTAGATGTGTTTGGTTTGTCTGAATCCAAACAACGTTAAAAGGCTGAAAATTAGCATAACTACATGGAATTAGCTTCATAATGAACTATTTGTAAGCAATGAGCGAGTACTAAGTGCTTTGCATACTAAGACAATCTAAACATAATTATACATTATTAACAGTCATTGTACATTCAACATACATTGGGTATTGATAGCGTTTCATGATAAATAATTGAATTATCTTTAATTAAATTAGTATAATTAAATTTACTAATTAAATTGAAAGTAATGATATTAATATATGATAAATACATATTATATTTTAGTTGGAAAGATTTCATAGCTTTTATAAGTTCTAGATTTAATAAGCTTCAATGAATTTCTAAGGAAAAATGGAGACTTTGCTCATTATGGTAAATTTAACATCCAGTTAGCTTAAATGGATCCTAAGTTAATTCTACTAAAATGAGGAGAAATGGTAGGAAACCTCATTTAAGCTTTCTTAAATCTAAATAAAACTTTATATGGTGAGAGGTTGGGGAGCGTTTGATTATATTGTTTGTAAAAAGTTTATTATGTCATCAAGAATGTTTTGAAATTGCATTAAAACAAAGTGTCACATGTTTGGGACCAGTTCCTGGTCGCTATATATATATATATATATATATATATATATATTATATATATATATATATATATATATGAGTATGGGTATGTATTCACCATTTGCGCCACTTAAAACCGGCCTCAATACTTGTGATACTTATATTATAAGTTTCTATATAATAAGGCCCACGAGGTTAGGTGGCCGCTCACCATAAAAAGTCACTAACTAAATGGCATGAGTAATGACACTATACAAACAATTAAAATCAATTAACTGAATCTCAAAAGACTTGTTTGTTTCTGAGCGGCCCAGGCTTGAAGTGTCGAGTTTTTCAATTAAAGCTCTTTTGATTTAAGAGAACCCGTCAACCACCTCTAATGTCTGAAGTTATACATAATATTATAAAAATAAATAAACATAAAATAATTAGAGTAATAAAAAAAATTTCTCTACTGATGTTAATATTTATTTAATATATTACTGTGTATTAACCAAATAAAAGTCATCTGTCAGTGCTGGGGAGACGTTATGAACCTGACATGTGACCTTGATCTGAAATAATCTTTAATTAAATATCCATCACATTAATTTTATTAAACTATTAAATCAATAATAATGATGGTAATTTGTAAATAAAAGTTCTCCTTATTGATTGTTAAAGATGTGTATCTGACGAAACAAATCAAATTTAACCTTAGCATCGTTAAAGATGCTAAGGTAATCAGCATAAGTACATTGCAATAAAATAAAGTCAGTCAAAGATTATAAATAAATAGCTTACTTAAATATATGTTTTGTCATTGTATAAACATGTCAATCAAATAATGTCCAAAAACATTGGTAATCCATTACATACGCCTCTAAAAAATAGAAAGGGGCAATCCAGCGAAGTTCGTAATTGAATTTTATCCACTTGATTGGGAAATTGTTTTGTTTCAGTTACATTTACACAACAGTATTGATGGATTGTCTAAATTTTTCAACACGTCCATTATGCCTGAAGATTATGGTGGCAAAGCTAATTCTACAGAGTTTCTTCATGGTTAGTATTAGTTTAAATTAGCTTTCATCAAAGAGGTTATGGTAACAGCTGGTTTGCACAAGTAGTCACTGAAAGCCATTTATTTGTGTTTAATTGCCATGTGGGCGAGTTCGACGTCAAACTAACTGTATAATCAGTTATACATGAGTTTGTTTGAGTGCTTTGAACTGAAGTAAATAATTCTACTGTAATTACTTGAGTTTGTTTGAGTACTTTGAACTAGAGTAAACGATTCTACTGTAATTACTTGAGTTTGTTTGAGTACTTTGAACTAGAGTAAATGATTCTACTGTAATTACTTGAGTTTGTTTGAGTAGTTTAAACTAGAGTAAATGATTCTACTGTAATTACTTGTGTTTGTTTGAGTACTTTGAACTGAAGTAAATGATTCTACTGTAATTACTTGAGTTTGTTTGAGTACTTTGAACTGAAGTAAATGATTCTTCTGTAATTACTTGAGTTTGTTTGAGTACTTTGAACTAGAGTAAATGATTCTACTGTAATTACTTGAGTTTGTTTGAGTACTTTGAACTGAAGTAAATGATTCTACTGTAATTACTTGAGTTCTCCAGCTAGACTATGAGAATTATTTTAGTTTTTAGAGCAAAGTATTTATTTGACTATTTTACCTAAACAATAAGAATCACTTTAGATTTTAGAGCTAAATTAATAAAAAGCAATCAAAATATAGATTGTTAAAGCTAAGGTCCCGTCCGGGACATAAGCGATTTTTTATGGATTTCAAATTAATCACTATAGAATTCCAATGACGTTCCTCCACTTAGCCCGCTATATTGACTGAGCCGGCTTTTGGCAAAGTGAGACTAACATTGCCGTCGTACAACAGCAGTGTCATCGTTGAATTTCAGCTCTATATAGTTATCATCTTAAGTGGAGAGTCGAGGTTGTTGTTGTTTATAGTGTCCACTATAAACGGACCGTCTAAAATTAATTTTAGACAGTTCAGAAAATATCAGACAACTCCCTTTTAATGTGGTTACTAAACAACTCTTTTGCATTATTCGATTTTTTAACAATTTTCTAAAACACAAAGTTTTTAAAGGTATTGAAAGAAATTAGAAAGAAAAAAAAATCTTTACTATACAGAGTTATTTTTACGTCCCTAATATTAAGGTCGTTACAACAGCGAGTTATACCAGCGTAAAAATATCATAACCGTAAAAACCATAACACTGTATAAAACTCCTAAGTATGACTTTTAAACCTTTTTTAAGAGGTCTAAAAGAAAATTTTCCATCCCAGTAGGTTAACAGGGTCGTTTTAGCCTTATCAACTTCACATAATTTCTTTATAATTTTTCCCTATCAAAAAAGTATTAATTTTAATGTTTTACAACTGTAATAATTCCTCGTAAAAGAGACATGTTATGGATATTTTTACTGCGAAAATAAACTCTTTTATGCATAATATATCTTTTGTTATTTTCTTCTTATATATTAAAAGACTCTGAAAAGCAATTTTCTTTAATGTTTTCTTTATCTTTTTTTATCTTTTTATCGAAATAGCAGTAATATTACGCTATTTTCAAAAGTTAAGTTGCCTTCTTATCAGTAATAATTGTTAGAGTGAAAGAACAGCAAGCGTTTATGAAATGGAAATAAGTTACCATAGCAACAATAACTATTATAGGTAATGCAAAATAATCTGATATGTTTAGAAATCATAATTGGTTTTTTTTATATGAAACTTTTAATATTTTACGTCGTTTTTTAATTGATTGTATAAGTAATAACACTTATAAAATGTAGGAAATGGTCTAAAAATTAACAGTCATTTTTCTATTTTTAATTCTTTATCAAGGTACATAATTATAAAATAATAACAAAAATAAACTATTTTCACTAGTTATTTGGGTAAAGCACAGGTGGAGTGTATTATAATAATCAATACGAAAAAGCCTCTCCACGAAGTTAATTGAATAAAATTCTAAACCGGCTTTCAACCTAAACGGTCATTATCAGTGCCTAAAAAAAATAGACAGAAAACACTAAAAAGAAGAATTAAAAAGTAAAAATGAAAAACCTACAAAAATAGTATAAAAACAAGAAATTAAAGCTAATATAAAACTAACCGGAGGGAAGAATATATAGATGTAGGTGAGTCTATGATATCATGACTGAGACTGAGGTTAGCTTCAAACGGTCAGTTCGCAGAGGGGGCATTTTGCTAGCAAGCGTTCTGATTATCATAGAACCCGCTCCTTTAGCGTTCAGGTTAAGATCACCCGCATGCTTTTGACTCCTCAAAATCTCAAATTTTTCAAGGGAATCCATTTTCCTACCTTTGGGAACTATATGAATGAAGCCTGCTTTATGGTCGTTATTAGTGTGTTGTTCATGAGTTATATGTTGGTAGAAGCTACTAAGCTCAACACGCAAGTGCTCTTTAACCCTAGTCCTCAGGTTCCTACATGTCTGACCTAAATAGTTTGCTGAGCACTCTCCACACTGTATGATGTACACACCATTATTACATTCTTGTTTAATGGGCTCTTTAACTTTACCTAAGTGCGAACGAAGGGTAAAAGACGTACTTTTTGTTTTTAGGCACTGATGATGACCGTTTAGGTTGAAAGCCAGTTTTGAATTTTATTTAATTAACTTCGTGGAGAGGCTTTTTCGTATTGATTATTATTTTCACTAGTTTTACTACTGCTAATTTATCTATTACTGCGATAGAATTATTTTATTTTTGATATTAATTTCAAATGATGTGCCTAGATAAATACGCTATGAAGAATTAATAAACGCTTGATATATTTCTATTGTCCGACTCCACACCATCTCTATCTTAATCAAACACTTTGAAATACAATGGTAAGAGTGGAGGAAACCAACTCTATGTCATTCTTTCCCGTGGGCCTCTTTTTCCACCTGGGCTAAGAAGTTACCCTTGGGCCCCTTCAAGTACTGTTATTATTATATATTTTAATTATAAAATCAACAACTAAATAACGTAACACTTTTATTTACAGATGAGAACCAAAAGCTGATTAAGAAGCTGTATTCTAACTGGTTGGTGGAAGCAACTAAGCTACAAGCCGATTTGAAAAAACGTCCTGCCAAGAGTAAAAGTTTTACATCCATGCAAGGATCCTTCAGGACCTTATCTATCGACTAAAATATCCATCTACTAAAAACTAATTTACTTGGGAAATATTCCGTCTTAATTTAAACTCCAGAGTCTTATAAAACAAACTTTTCCTTGATTCAAATGCTAAAACTAAAGTGATAAGCTCTCAGATGAATTGAAATATAAATTTGCGGAAACATTAACTATTTATAACGAAGTTACTCCTTAAAAGTCTTTAGGCTTATGATGAAATTCTGTTGACGTTTCTGACGTATTAAATTGCCGAAGTAAAGAGTAAACTCTGATTTAAAATGCTCTCTTTTTAAATTCAAAATTTTAAAATTCATTATCCATCCACAATCACACATTCACATACTAAGCACGCAATATTTTAAGAGTTTACTCTAAGTATACCATAAAATATCTAATTATAAAGTGCTCAAATTATTTTTATTTACGTACTTATTGTGATTCTATGAGTTAAGTTATTTTTAAGTTAAAAATGAATTTAACGCGGTGTCGTTATTCTTTAAAAAAATATTAATTTAGTTTAATTAAATAAATAAGAATAAATAAATTAATATATTAATTGATTTTACTAAACTGTCTGTTGTATAAATAAATAAATATATATACATATAATATATATATATATATATATATAATATATAATATATATATATATATATATATATATATATATATATATATATATATATATATATATATATATATATATATATATATATATATATATATTATATATATATTAATTATATATTAATTGATACACTTGCAAAGTTTGTTTGTAAGTTTAAGTATCGTTCTTTCTTCTGAATTTCTCATCAAATGAGCATAATGAAGACCCTAATAAATACATTAGGTTTTTAGTAATTTATCATTTACACTTTAAATCTTTCTTGTATCGCTTTATTTGAGTTCATTTAACTATAATTTTACTCTGAATCGCTTGGTTAATTTAATATGTATTTCTGTCAAGTGACAGAAATTTTATTAATACCTCTGACAACGCATAAATGTCTGTTACAAAGATATAAATGATATTGTTATAACTAAATGATGTTACGAATTGAATTAAATTGTTGTGTACTGAAAATTAAAATTTATCCTGTGTTCAAAGCTTCTGATTAGATGTTAGTTTTGCTCATCAACAAATTCTACAACATCACAGTATTTATATTAAGTTATCGTTAGAGATTATACTGTTAAATATTTACATTACATGATAATGTATCATAGGTTAAGAGATTGAAAAATGAAAAAGGTCTGAAAGAGAAATAAAACGACATTACTCAAGATAAAGTGGGACATTCGCTCGTGTGAATAAGTCAAACTCAATTCAAAGTAATTTTCTTGAATACCGTTCTTTGTATAGTACGCCTCCTAAGGTTGAGAGAGACTTGTAAAATCGACAAAAACCTATAAGTCTTACTTTAGTGCAAG
The DNA here is from genome assembly GCA_018340805.1 of Microvelia longipes. Taxonomy (NCBI): domain Eukaryota; kingdom Metazoa; phylum Arthropoda; class Insecta; order Hemiptera; family Veliidae; genus Microvelia; species Microvelia longipes. Next base: position 47,524,908 of record JACMZG010001908.1, on the reverse strand, counting down.
TCATGTTCTTGAAAAGTGCTATTTTGTGCTGTATACTAGTAAAAATTGTTATTCTTGCAACCTCGTCAAAAACGATTAAGTCTAACTGAAATTAAAAAAATCTTTAAAACTGCTGATAAAGTCTCCTATGTCTCTGTATCGCTTATTGTGTTTGCTAGTTAACTATTATAAGAAATAAAGAAAAGTTTTTGAGGAGATTTATGTTGCTAGTGTAAAACAGATACATGAGCGTGGCATGCATTGCATGTATGGTATCAATTACTATAATATTAGTGTATTATTTGTGAAGAGAACCTATAATTGAGGTGTTAAGCTAAAACTATACAGGTATATGTTGTTAATGTATTACTGTTATGGTTAAAAATATAAAAAATATTGTTATTAATGTGTCTTTAATTAAACTTAACCAAAAATGCTGGGCCCCTCTTGACATTACAGGGAATGGTGAATAATCTATACTCATAACTACTAATAAAAGCTCGTACTATCTATTCAAGAGTATAATTGATACTAAATGAAATATAAATATAATGACAACATGTCACATTCTTAAACTATAAACAAAGAAATAATAAATATACATCAGTTTTCCCCCCTAAAATTAGTTGCCCTTATCTGGTCTAAATGCCTTTTCCATACCTCACCTGTCCTATCAATTGTAATCAAATAATGTAACTTTCCTATTCTTTCCTTTATTGTTCCAAATTGCCACTTCTCCTTATTAATGTAATTCCTGGCTATAACCCTGTCCCCCTCCTTAAATTCCCTTTTAATTGTCCCTCGCTCTTCTGTCTTTCCTGATTTTACCAAACCCTTATTTTCAGTTAATAAGCCCAATGTTGTTCGAACATCCCTTCCAAACATGAGACGATACGCCGATAACCCAGTGGAATTAGGAGCTCTGCGATTATACATTAATAAATTTGTTATTTTTTCAAATGTATCCCCTTGTCTCCCTCCATTGTTTAATGCTCGCTTACTGTCTGCACGTATCTTTCTGCCTGACCGTTTGTCTGAGGGTGATAAGGAGCCGTAGTTCTCTGATGAATGTCTAAACTTCTTAAAAATTCTTTAAAATGTCTACTCGTAAACTGAGGTCCATTGTCCGATACGATTGTTTGTGGCAAGCCGAAAACAGAAAATAATCTTTTTAGCTGTTTCACGCACCAGTCGGTTGTGGTGGTTTTCGTTACAATCACTTCAAGCCATTTGGTGAATGCATCCACCACAATAAATAAAATGTTCCCTTCGGTGTTTCGGCAAAGTCAATGTGGAGCCGCTGCCATGGTTGAGTTGGTTCTTCCCACACATGATCTTTGGTTCTACCTGGTTCGTTCATAGCTAAACTACAGCGTTTACATTCTTTCACCATTTCCTCAATGTCCCTATCAATATCTCGCCAGTAACAATAACTTCTAGCCAAAGCCTTCATCTTCACTATTCCTATGTGTCTAGCATGAAGTTCTTTTAGGACTGTTCTCTGCAAAGAGTGCGGTACAACAACCCTCATACCTCTAAATATACATCCATCCTCCAATGAAAAATGTTGATTCTGTAATCCTAAGTTCTGTAAATTCTCTCCCTTCTCTAATTTTTTGTAAATTTCCTGTAATGTTCTGTCCAATTTGGTTTCTTCTTTAATTGTGCTCTTTAACTGGTAAAACAGAAATTTGGTTCGTTAAAAAATTGAATTTTTGTCCACCGTATTTTCATTTGTTTTTTGTTGGGAACCTTGAAAGGAAATCAGCGTTTCCATGTTCTGTTGTCCTTTTGTATTCTATTCTGTATTTAAAACCTGATAAGAAATGTGCATAATTAAATAACCTCGTCGCAGATATTTGGCAGTGCTTTGTCCGGATTGAATATTGAAACTAGTGGTTTATGGTCTGTAACTAGTGTAAAATCCTGACCGTATAGGTAGGGGAAGAATTTCTTTAAACCCCAATATATTGCCGTAGCTTCCTTATCTATTTGGCTATACTTCTCTTCACTTTTAGATAATGATCTGGACGCAAATGCCACTGCTTTTCTGTTCCATCTTTAAATCGGTGAGATAATACCGCCCCAAAGTCCTAGTGATGCATCGGTTGCTAAAATAAGAGGTATTTTTGGGTCGTAATGACTTAAAATTCTGTCACTAAGTATTTCTTGTTTTATATCTTGAAAACTTTTTTCGCAGTCATCTGTCCAGTTAAATTTTTGTCCTTTTTTCAAAAGTTTATTTAAAGGGTTTAATTTTGACGCAAGATTTTTGATAAACCGATTATAATAGTTTGCTAACCCTAAAAAGCTTCTTAGTTCATTAACATTTTAGGTCTTGATGCCTTTGTAATAGCTTCAATTTTGTCCTGTGTTTTGTGAATCCCATTTTTATCTATTACGTGTCCCAAGTACTTAATTTGTGATTTTAAAAATTTACATTTTTCCAAATTTAGTTTAAGATTATAAATTCTTAATCTTTCAAAAACTTTCTTTAATCTGTCCAACGTCTCTTCAAGTGTTTTTCCCTGAATTAAAATATCATCAAAGAAACTCACAACGCCTTCCAGCCCATGGAGCATTTGTCCATAAGTCTGTTCCATAGGCCCGGAGCTACCTTCACTCCGAACATTAGCCTGTTAACTTTAAAAAGACCTTTGTGAGTACTTAAAGTTTGCATCAAGGCGCTTTCTTCTTCCATTCCTAGATGTAAGTAGGCATTAGAGATATCTAAAGTGCAAAAGTACCGACCACCATTCATCTGGGCTAAAATGTATTCAATGTTTGGTATGGGGTGGTTTCATCCTTAATGACTCTGTTCAGTGTCACTTATAGTCGGCACAGACTCTCACACTGCCATTTGGTTTTAATACTGGTACGATCGGTGTGCCCCAATCTGAGTTGTCTATCTTCGAAATGATCCCTTCTTTTCTAAACGTTCTAATTCAGCTTCTATTTTATCTTTTAGTGCTAAAGGCACTGGTCGTGCCTTAACAAAAATTGGCGAAGCATCTTCTTTTAACCTGAACTGTCCTTCGAAATTTGGTATTAACCCTATTTTACTTTCAAAAATATCTTTATATTCTCCTAATAATGTCTCTACTTTGTTTTCTTGGTTACTTTCTACTGCTTTTATACTCGCCCAGTCTAGTGTTACTTCTCTCATCCAATCACGTCCAAATATCGCGTCAACCTCTTGTTTTATAACGTATAATTTACCGAAAATTTGGTGTCTTTATATATACATTTAACATAAGCTACTCCCACTGGTTTGATTATTTCTCCCGTGTATGTACGCATTTCTACCTTGGTCTTAAAAATTTTGCCTCCTAAATTTAAATTTTTTAAAATTTGTCAGCGATATTGAGCTCAATGCTGCACCTGTGTCAAGTTCCATGTCTACAGTCTTGCCATTAATTTGAACTTTAATCATAAATTTATCTAATGTTTCTGATTTTATTATGTGTGTGTCATATAAACTAATTTCATCGTCTGATGTCCGATCAACCTTATTAGTTCTCCTTGTTGGTGATTTTTGTTTCTTTTGTTCGTCTCTTGATAAACAGACCTTCGCGATATGTCCCCGTTTGTTACAGGCAGTACAGACAGACCTGTAAAACTTACAATCGTAGGCTCTATGTTCCGAGTCTCCACACCGATAGCATTTACCTATTAGATTTTGAAATGTAGGCTTTTCCAACCTATTCGATTTTCTTGGCGATCTATTAGTAAATCTACTGTTGACATATCTTTTTGAGTTTATTGTACCCTGAACTTGATTATTACTGTACTTAGCTTCAGATTTTATGGTAGAGTCCATCATTAAATTTTCTTCTTTAGCTAATGAACATGTTACGGCGTGGTCTACAATATCCTGAAATGATAGGTTTTCTTTTTCCTGCAATAGCTTAGTTCGTACTTCTGGATCCTTCATGCCTCTAATAAATTGCAATCTTAGGAAAATGTCTGAAATAGTTTTACCACATGTACAGAAAAAATTACAATCAGCAGCTAGTTTCCTAAGTTGTGTTGAAAATTCGATAATTGATTCGTCTTCTTTTTGTGTCCTTGAAATAAACTGATGCTGCCTAGCCCATGTGCTCGGTTTTGGTTCTAAGTAACCTCGTAGTACCTGTACCAAATCATCATATGTTCTGTCTAAAGGTGAGTCTGGTGCCACCAGGTTATAAAGATGCTGGTGCAGCGCGGGGGAAAGAGCATGTAATAACGTATAAACTTTTAACTTACCGTCAGTTATGTCCTTCAAAAGCAAGAATACTTCTAATCGATTTATGAAATTAGTAAACGTTTTATCTTCCTGATAAGGCGTAAAATTAATATTTGATGTCGTAGGGTTATTGTTTTTATGAGGTCTTTTCTTCTTCGTGTGTCTACTAGTCCCTTTTGATTTTTTCGAATCTGTGCTAGTAGAGCTACTGTCTGAGTCGACACTAAGTCGTTCTCTTTCTCTGTCTCCTTGTATCGTCTTTAGATTGTTTAATATTGCTGCCCTCAGCTGGATAAAGGTAAATTCAACTTCGCATGTATAGTTTACTTCCGTCTCTACCTCGCTCTCGTCCACCAATTCGTCAATTTGAGCTTGGACTTTTAAGTATTTGTCCCAGTACTCGTCCAAGTTTCTTGTTCGTACTTCCACGTCATACTCTGTGAATTTACTTTTATCCTCCGACTCGTATTTATTTTTAAATTTAGTAATATAAGTTTTTATTACCTGCCGTGATTTCTTGAGTTCCTTTAACATTACCTCCTTCTCAGTCATTCTGTTCGTTTAAATCCTCGTCGCCACTGAATAATCTATACTCATAACTACTAATAAAAGCTCGTACTATCTATTCAAGAGTATAATTGATACTAAATGAAATATAAATATAATGACAACATGTCACATTCTTAAACTATAAACAAAGAAATAATAAATATACATCAAATGGAAAAATAGTGTCATTTTCCACTCAAACTCTATGATTAAAATTGGCTCTTAAGCCATCTAAGCTAAGTTATCGGACTCTGTTAACTGTTAGAGCCAAGTCCCATTTTTATTTTATTTTGATTAATTATTAAGCTGCCCCTTATTACTTTATTATTTCATTTATTTTATTAGTATATTTTGGGTGAAATTCCCTTTTCCTTTTCCATGTATACGAGCTTAAAGTACCGATGCCGCCGCAACCTAGCGACAATTATAGTAATTAACGATAATCATATACAAGGCGAAGAAGAGGAATACTAATCAGTCTAGCATTGGTCGTGGACTCGATAGACGCGTCTCCATATTTGATACATTTTCCACCCGGCCATCTCGGTCATCTTTAAAATATTAAGCCAGGTACTTCACCAAAATCTCTTTTCCTTTTAATTTTACCTGTCTTTTTCACCCTATGTTTATATTTTTATATAACATTATGTTTTACTTGTTCCACCCGCGAAACTTGTGCAGGCATGAATCCAACCCTTATTTTTAGTAGGAAGGTTGGCCAGGGCCTAAAACCCTCTTGCCCCTACAACCGATTTATCTTTACTAAGCAGATAAATGGGCCCCCTTCCATGCATCCATGCATGATTGGGGATTTATTGTACTGCCTGAGTGGGATAGTAGGCTTACCAGGGTGGAGGATCTCCTTCCCAACGACCTTTCAACTCTAATGAACACAATTGAACCCAAAGGATGTAGACATCTTTAACCTAGAGGTATTAATATATTATAACATATAGTAAAATAGTATTAGTAGTATTATAGTATAGTAGTATTAGTAAATATAATTAAATTGTAATTAGGGAGAGGTGAGGTCGCCTAGGAAATGGGCCACGTTTTGGGTCCTTTTTGCTAACTCCCTTAGATAGAAGGTAGTGTTCTACCTCATAAATCCTAGTGCGCAGGCATTTTGCGTCTAATCCTCTGAAGACCCGTGGCTTTACTAGAAGTTTCTATTGCTTTAACTAGAAACAACACGTGCCCCACTGCCAGACTAAGCTTTCCTGTTCTCGAAATCATAAGGCAGAAACATCTATATATTATTATATGCAAGCTACTATTGAGGGTCCTAAATTTTACCTAAACCCAGGTTCACTTAAGGTTAGGAATCTTTTACAAGTACCTGACATCGCACAGGCTCGAAACCACCGGCTTAACGTCCGTTTCAGAGGACAGCACGTATAAGGACTTCCATCCCTCACATAAATTTCTGACTATCTGAGTAGCAGGCGCACATGCTGATCATAACTCCACCGGGATCCCCATATTGAAACATATATATATATATATATATTATATATATATATATTATATATTATATATATATTATATATATATATATATATATATATATATATATATATATATATATATATATATAATATATATACGCCATTTGCGTTAAGATATGACACATTGTTAGTGTCAATGTTCTTATGACGTCATAACCCTGATTGATAAAGTTATATTTTTCACAAACAATAGGCTCTGTAACCTCCTAAACATCTCGCCATATTGCAGCATATCCCATAATATATATATATACATATATATATATTTATATATATATTTTAGTATCAGGAGGTCAAATAAATAGAATGGACCTATGAAATCTCTTTAACGTAATTTTCTGATGAAAATTTGCTTAAGTGTACATTACTTAGCATCTTTGCGAGAAGTGTAGTGTAGTGTTATACATAACCTTTCGGGTATAATTCAAGAAAATGCTATGTATGTATTTAAATTATTTATGATCTAAAATCTTCGTTTTGCCGCAATGGCAAAATAATCGTTTAAGCATGGAGGGTCTATTATAATATTTGTAATAAAAAGTTTACAACACATATATATATATATATATATATATATATATATATATATTATATATATATATTATATATATTGTATTGAATAAGGATTTATAGTTGTAGCATGGTGTAACAACCTCTGGAGGTGGTTCCCCAAGGTTATTCCCCTAATATGGCGAAAGGCCCTAATTCGCACATATATTTATTCAATAACTACAATAGCCGTCTCCGGCCACTACTTAGCAAGTCTCGACAACAACCTGTTTCTTTTCATATTTTTTATTAAACTTTTTTATTAAAATTGTAATGAAAAAGACAATCTTGAAAAATGAAATGTATGATATAGCGATGAGATGTATTCTCACATAGTCTGCACTAGGTGAGAATACATCTCATCGTAGGTGAAAGATGATTACTTAAACTTAAAAATGCGCATTTTTCATAATGAGGGTTGTTCTAAGTTTTGAGTAGCTACTAAAGATAAAGAAAAATCATACATTTGATGAATGAAAACTGAAGGGCTTTGCTACTAATAACAAAGTAGCAAGCTTAAAGAAAACTTAGAGTATGGAAAAAATACACAGAGTAATAGAAAAAAGTAGAATACGCAAACAACCTTTTCTTTCTAAAGTGGAATATTTATGTGAATTTTTCAGAGAACTTCACTCTTATTCTTAGCCAGAGTGAGTTAATAGAAAGAAAAATCAGGTACGGGGTACCTCGGAGCATTTTTTCACCACCTCGGATTTGCAACGCTCAAAATTCATTCGTCCTCAAAATATACAATTTGCCAAATTTATACTCAAATACGTCTTCAGACTCGCTTCGCTCAATCACAAATGGTGATTTCATTATTTTAATTCCCAGCGGTCATCCATCCAGGCACTGACCTCGCTCAATGCAGCTTAACATTTAAGATCTATAAAAAATCATCGTTTCAATACTTGATGTATTGAAACGAAACTTATTACACTTACTTATAACGCAAAGAAAAACACTTGTACCAAATTTCAACTTAATTGGATTATTTCGATTTTTTTAAAAAACGTATACAAATCATTCGATAAGGATTGTTGTGATAAAGTCACATAACTTCGGCCTCGCTTCCCTTGACTTGAAAATAAAAATTTGATCCAAAACGACATCGAACTCGCTAAGTCTGAAGACATAAAACACTAAACTTTGGAAAGCCATTTTATCCTAAAGTCGAACGTAGCAAGACTAAAGTAATATTACCTTAAGGTTTGGATAACTATGAAATTCTCAGGACTAGCGAAGTTGTAAGGAAAAGTACCGAGGTACCTCGTACCCGATTTTTTTGTTAGTAAAATAATTGAAACTGAAACCTTTATAATTCCTTTAGTTTTCAATACAGGTGGACGTCCTCTCCCACCTCTCCCCGAGAAACTTCTTTTCTTTTCTGCGTAATAGGATATAGGAAAATGCTACAGATAAAGTCACTGGAATATATATTAAATAGTATTGAAGTAAGAGCAAAACAATTTTTGATACGAGGAGAGTTTTCACTCCCTCTTGCCTTATTCTACCCTCCGAGATGAAGAAAATGAACAGAAAGGAAGAGCAATACGGCATTAAAGCGAATAGATCTAATTTGAAAATGAGTAATTCTAAAATGAAGAAAGTATATTCTTATCAGTTCTCTTTGCAAGTATTTTATCACAAACTCTCAAAGAATTTTACATCTTTTCAAGCAACCTTCTACCCAATTAAGCAACCAATTTATACTCCCAGTAATATAATTTTGATGAAGCTAAATATTGAAGAAGAACGTTTTTACGTCAGATATAATTGCCTTTGTTGGAGTAGAGGCTCCAATCAAACCATTAATTTTAATAAAATTGTTGCTCTTTGTTATTTTAAGCTTTTCTGGGAAGGTTAAGAATTTATTAAAATCTAAGCTTGTTAAAACACAAAAAAAAAATAAACTACAAATGGGATATATATATTTTCAAAATTTTGGGTTTTATTAGTCTAAACAGAGAAATTTCGTAAAAAGTGGGAATTTTTTTCTGAGGTGCTCAAAAAGGGGTAAAAACGAAATGGAGTGCTCCAAGCTATTGATAAAAAATAAGAAATTTTAACAACATAAGATGGGGATATATTAATGCTTATGAATTTGTACCAAGGCTTACAAAACGGATGGACAAGGTACAAGATTGAATTTTTTGATTAATATATCAATGATCAACCTTTGTATAGAAAAACTGTAATGTTATTAAAAATATACCTACCTTCTTATAAAAATTGGAAACTTATTCAAGAAAATTTGGGGCTTTTATTTAAGCTCTTTAAATAATATGATCATACTCTGGACGTAACTGAAATTCCAAAAACTACGTTAAACTTGATTTCCCGCATAGTAGACAAACTAATATTGACCTATGACTGCAAGGTAATAAATCTAAGAAATAATTAGCTAAGCATTTACTTTTTATCACTTTTTTACTACCGACGGTAAAAAGAAAAGTATTGTGTTTAACTTAAAAATCCGAAAAAAAGGTTTATCATCTTGACAGGAACGAAGAAAAGAGTCTCTCCACAAAACAATAATTTATTCAAAGCGCTTTCAACCTAACATGAGGCCATCATCAGTGCCAGATATAATAAAAAGAATAAACGGCTAAGAGAAATACATTAAAGGTAAATATAAGTCAAACTGTGGAATTCGCAGTTTTCCTTCTCTTCTTTTTCGACTCGACGATGTCGGTGAGTCGTAATAGACATACAACTCCACTAGTGCTCATTCAAATTCATATGTTTATCATCTTGATTCAGGCACTTATATATTTATTATTTATTTACGAACTGTTTTTCATCTTTGACACAATATAATTGTGCGAGAGATACCTAGGAAATGAAACAAGCAAAATGCAATGCTACATCTAGGAACTGTTGCATCATTCATGGCGTAACATATTTATGTCGAGCCATCAATGATAACGTATGTAGAATGATGAAACAGTTCCCAGATGTAGCATGACATTATGTCGAGCCATCAATGATAACGTATGTAGAATGATGAAACAGTTCCCAGATGTAGCATGACATTATGTCGAGCCATCAATGATAATGTATGTAGAATGATAAAACAGTTCCCAGATGTAGCATGACATTATGTCGAGCCATCAATGATAACGTATGTTGAATGATGAAACAGTTCCCAGATGTAGCATGAAATTTTGCTTGTTACATTTCCTAATTGTCTCTTGAACAATTATACTCTGTCAACTATTCATGTGTTGCAAAACTCAGTAGTATCAAATGATATATGTTTTCATATTGCTGTTTGTGTGTGTACTTGAGTGTTTAAGAGCTAGAAATTTAGCGCAAAATCAGACTTAGGGTTTTGTTGTTTTGCCAGGAAGATAGGAATTTTCAGACACCGATAAAGCTGAGTCATTAAAATTTAAAAAAATATATATTTAACAATTTGACCGATATAGTTAAAAGTTGACACCATCTTTAAGTGGAGAATCAATCTGAAAAATTGTATTTTATTATCAATCACCGTATTAAATATATTCACTTTTGGATTTTTAAAATATGACGGCCTATAACTTTTAATTAACTTTGTTGGCGTATACGAAAAATCTTTAAATTTGATGTCAAGCGGAGCAAGACAAATGTAATACTACCTTGAGCTTTAGGTAAGTATGACATTCTGACAAATAATACGAGTCCGAAGTCATAACTTCAGACTTTGCATCACCTGTTTATTGAGAGGTCGTATGTAGTATGACTCCAGTATTGTCACATTAGGCTTTAAGTAATTACGGCGTTCTCAGAAGGAGCAAAATATGATCCAAGTCATACCACTCTAAAAATTCAGATCATTTTACACCATTTTATTCGAAGTTTGAGCTTTGCAAGAGCGAAGTGATATCACCTCAAATACGTCATTCTGAAGACAAGGAAAGTAAGTCTGAAGTTGAAAGGCAAAGTACCGAGGTGCCCCGTACCAATTTTTAGCGAATTTCCTTTGGAAATTTGGCTAATGGGATAGGCGTCATGGCGGAATTTGAACCTCGGACCACGACACAAATCCGTTTCAGAGGTCCCTAATGACGAAAAAACGTTTTGCGAGACTTTATAATATATATATATAATATATATATAATATATATATATATATATATGTAATATATATATACATATATATATATATATATATATAATATATATATATATATATTATATAATATATATATATATATATATATATGTATTTCTAGACACTTTCTTGTAAACACTCTATCTTTCGAACGGATTAATATTTTTTAACCAAACTTGGTACAAAAATCAACCTTCGAGAGGACACGAACCCTATTGAAAACCAGGTTTTTGTGACGTCATTAACCCGATTTGCTGAGTCAGCAAAATTTTCAAAAAATCGGCAAAATTCAGGTTTAACATTTTTCGCCGCGAAAAAGGTCATTTTTTATGTTTTTTGAGATGCTAAATCGAATGAAACCAATCCGAAGTCGATACGACCACTCTAAGTGACCAAAAAGTCGAAAAAACCATTGTAAATTACCAAAAACCATAATTTAGGTCGATAAAAAATTAATTTCGAGTAGGGTGTCGTTTTCTATGTATTTTTGGGCACTGAAATGAATGAAACTGGTCCGAAGTCGATACGACTACTTTAAGTTACCAAAAAGTCGAAAAAACCACAAAAATTATAGAAAACCAAAATTACGGTCGTTGAAAATTAAATTTTGAGTATGGTGTCGTTTTCAATGTTTTTTGGGCCTCTGAGTTGAATGCCAGTGGTCCGGAGTCAATACGACCACTCAAACTCAAGGTACCTGGGTTCACATCCTGGAAGGGTCGATAATTTTTTATCGTTTTTTTTTTTACTTAATTTAAGTTTACAACTAAAAAAATCTCTGGCGCGGTGGTCCGCATGTCGGGCGAATTTCCTTTGGATGCGAGCACTCAAACCCAGAGTACCTGGGTTCAAATCCTAGTAGGGATAGTAATTTTTTACCGTTTTTTTTTACCTAATATAAGTTTACAACTAGAAAATAATTCTGGCGCGGTGGTCCGCATGTCGGGCGAATTTCCTTTGGATGCGTGTTTCCGTGCTTTTTGCATTATATAAGTTTACAACTACTAAATAAATAATTCCAGCGCGGTGGTCCGCTGTCGGGCGAATTTCATTTAGAATGCGTGTTTCCGTGCTAAACAACCCATTTCTTGCTTATGCAAGAACCATGCCCATAGCGTGGTGCCGGTTCATGCTTTAGAACCTAAGCAGTTTACTCAATTGTCAAGCACTGCTCGTAACTCATTTTGTCTGTATTTTCCAAAGGAAATGCGCTAAAACCTTTAAAGATAACTGACTAAGCTTAAAGATAAGTAACTAAGCTTTAAACTAGTGCAAATAATAGTACGTACTTCTAATTTTAGAGGCATAGTTTTGTATAACTGGATGATTATGCGCATTTCCTTTGGAAAATACAGACAAAATGAGTTACGAGCAGTGCTTGACAATTGAGTTAACTGCTTAGGTTCTAAAGCATGAACCGGAACCACGCTATGGGCATGGTTCTTGCATAAGCAAAAAATGGGTTGTTTAGCACGGAAACACGCATTCTAAATGAAATTCGCCCGACAGCGGACCACCGCGCTGGAATTATTTATTTAGTAGTTGTAAACTTATATAATGCAAAAAGCACGGAAACACGCATCCAAAGGGAATTCGCCCGACATGCGGACCACCGCGCCAGAATTATTTTCTAGTTGTAAACTTATATTAGGTAAAAAAAAACGGTAAAAAATTACTATCCCTACTAGGATTTGAACCCAGGTACTCTGGGTTTGAGTGCTCGCATCCAAAGGAAAATTCGCCCGACATGCGGACCACCGCGCCAGAATTTTTTATAATTTCTAAAGTCAGCTCCCATACTGTGTTTTCTCATATTTGTCTTTGGTATGAGTTAATTCCCGGAGTTAATTTAATTTTTGTCCCATATATACCTTAGATATATAGAGAAGTTATTTTATATACATATTTATACCGTAGATATAGAGTGAAGTTATAATATATAGGCTATAGCACAGTTGTTCCTCATTTTATACCGTAGATATATTGGAAGTTATTTTATATAGGTTATAGCACAAATGTTCCTCATTTATACCGTAGATATATTGGGAAGTTATTTTATATAGGTTGTAGCACAGTTATAGGTTCCTCATTTATACCGTAGATATATAGAGAAGTTACTACTATTATAGGTATAGGCTATAGGTTCCTCACAGTATATATTATATAGGCTATAGCCTAGGCTTTCCTCATTTATACTGTAATATATTGGGAAGTTATACTATATAGGCTATAGCAAAGCTGTGTTCCCAAATTATTAAGATAAATAAAATGATTCGATGAATTTATTTACCGTGATAAAGTGATTTTTAATTAAATACCCCTAAAAATATTTAAAGTACATAGATACATAATAGCAACAAGTTGGTCGTTAGGCCCGGGATACAGGTTTCACAACATTCCCACACAATAAATTACATCCCAGCTTGCTCTGGTATATATTTTACTTTGCTTTGTTTGTAATGACCCGGTATTAAATATAAAATATCATAATTAAATAAAAAATTCTGGCGCGGTGGACCGCATGTCGGGCGAATTTCCTTTGGATGCGTGTTTCCGTGCTAAACAAGCCATTTCTTTCTTATGCAAGAACCATGCCCATTGCGTGGTTCCGGTTCATGCTTTAGAACCTAAGCAGTTACTCAATTGTCAAGCACTGCTCGTAACTCATTTTGTCTGTATTTTCCAAAGGAAATGCGCATAATTATCTAGTTGGTTGTACAAAACTATTCCTCTAAAATTAGAAGTACGCACTATTATTTCACTAGTTTAAAGATATACTGTATCTTTAAGCTTAGTCAGTAATTCTTTAAAGGTGGTTTACATACATTTTGACGCAAAAGCTTGCAAGTAGATATGGCTAATAATTTTTTCAGAAAATAAATAGAGTGATAAACTCATTTAAGCTTATATATATATAACAAAAATAAAGATTAATATAAAAGTAAGCTGGATTACATTTTTTCTTTTCACATAGCTAAAATAGCACGACAAAATGACTGATACGGTATAGATAAAACAAATACACGTAACACCCATAGCTCACGAGTTAATTTTAAATATTTTATCGAACACCTATAAATAAAAAAATTTTTTTAATGGAGAAAAAAGATTTTTTCGGATAAATTAATAAACTCAAAATGACTATTTTTCGTTCTCTAGACATATATTTGATAACTAAAGCTTAAGTGGTCGTATCGACTTCTCGGTATTCCAGGTTTTGTAGCAATTCTCGAACTCAGCGTTCTCAAAGATTAAATAATTCATTTCCAATATTATTGTTTTTTTCCACTCATATAGATTGGAACCAAAAAATCCATGATTATAAATCTCTCTTAATTATATATGTTATAATATTTTTTTCCAGATAATTTTGTATGAAATCTGACTCAGCAATACACGTACGTATTGTTAATGTAGGTTGCTCGTTTAACTCACCAAGATATAAAGTTACCTAAGATTTTAATTTTTAATAGGGTTATCAAGCTAGTTCCATCCCAAAGGTTATGATTTACTACTACAATGTTTGGGTTTAAATAATTAATAATTGTATTCTCTTCGTTTCAAAGAGTGAGGAAGAATAGATTTAACAAAAAAAGTGTCATAAGAAAATAAGCATGGATGATATAAAATTAATATATGTTAGTATATATTAATTATGCAAACAAATACTAGTGTCTAATTTTAATATAGAGTATATATATATGTGACGTGACATTAATTTGTGACTATATGAAATTAACGTAAAATATACTTGTAAGAATATGTAACATAATTAATATTAATATAATATTATTTAATTAATTAAAATAAAATTAAGTATTTTAAGTATTTAGAATAATATAGTATAATGTATAATTTAGTATATATATATAGATTAATTAGTTAAATAGAAAAGTTAATAATATATATTTAAAAATAAAAGAAGAAAAATTTAATTATCCACAAAGGTATACCTAAGGTAGTTAAATTACCACGGATTACTGATATGTTTAGAGTTCTCACTGCGGAATAACCGTATGCATTTTTTTCTTTCTATTTAGGTACCTCTTTGTAGTACACGAGGATTTCTCTGTGTCGTGGTCCGATGAGGCGTTTCTCCGACAAATGCACATCTTTCTTTCCCGATGGAGCGGCGCGTAATTGGGCCGGCGCATTAGAGCCCGTGAGCAAGATTTCTCCCGATATATGAAATGCATCGCAATTATAATGAGATACACACATGGCAGTTTTGTCTTTTGATCTAACGCGTTATTGACAAAGTAGATCATTTGATGGAGTTCCATCAAATGTAAACCCTTATCCAGTTATGTGTTCGAGGGATTATCTAATTTCTTAAGTGTTCATATGAGTATTATAAAGGAAAAGAATTTGTGAGTTTCATAAATATTTTAATTAATTTGCACCGTTTATGGAAGCCAATTGATTGTTTTTAAAAATATAGCATAAAATTAATACTAACATATTCATAAATCTCAGCAAGGCAAGAGTTAACAATTATTTCATGACATACCAGTAATTTGCATTAAGACATTTTAACTATTTCTCTATCTATATTAAGCCCTTAAAATAGTTATTTAGAGTACAGACTCTATATATTTCATATTAGAGGGATAAAGTTATTATTCTGTAGCTACACAAGACTCAGTAGTAGGATTATACCACTATGGAAATTCACACAAGGAATTAATAACCAGTGTTTTAAGAATATCAATCAACCTATTCCTGATATAGTGAGAAATGGAGTTTTCTAGCAATAATTAGATGTATATAGATCTGAATCTTTTTATATCGTGATGGTTATGTGTAAATACTAAATTCGAGTAGGTTACACAGTTGTATTTATGCTTAAGAGATGATTGAAAGAATATTCTATGCATAAAACACAATAAATACAGGTCTTAATCTATGTCATAGTTAAATATTTTTTTAATACTCTCACCATGACCGACTGCCTCAAGTTGTGCTAATTTCATCGACAAATACAATTATCTATTTTAATATATCAGTTAAAACTAACCCAACAATTAATCACACACAAGCAAGGAAAATTTTAGAGAAAAAAGATCATAAAAATAAAACAGATTAAAGAATTCTAAGGTGCCACACTTATTCCTGTGATAGCACAAGTTTTAATTAAGTGACAATTAAATATAGTCCATGTATATAAGGATAACATAAAATTATATATGCCTATAAGTTGTACATACGCTTCTATATTATTCACTATGCATTGTTCAATTTTTTATCATGTAGCATGAGATTGTATTATGTAGTACGTTATATTTAATATAATTCTGATTACCAAAATATTCCTCAGTCCATAACAAGTACACATGCCATATTCGCACGTGGGGTAAAATAATAAATTTTAAAGTACACACAAGTTTGAACTCTCTGTATACATATGTACGTTGAAAATAGAGTGTCGTTATAATATCAAAAAGAGATCGTACGATTGCCGAAGAGGATTAAAAGTTAGGAAATCAAAACTGTTATTGGTATATACTCTAAACGACTTATATGTGATCTCTGTGTGGGTTTACTTTAACTCTCACTGTGTACGGACGAAATACGTTAAGAGCGTGACGTTCTTGTAGGGCTGTGTGTGATATTATTATTCACGTATAAATGACTTGTTGATTTCAGTGAGTAAGGCGTAGTGCGATTCCTGGAGAGTCTAGGTGAAGTCTGATACTGGTATGGTGATGAGCGCTACATTCTTGTTTAGATGGATAGTGAGGGCTCCCTATTTCCTGCGATTTTTTAGAGTTCTCTGTATGACTCAGTGCTCTAAGCCTCCAGTTTATATCTATAGTTTCCTTCTTGATTCTCCTTAGTACACATCAGGAGTGCCGACTGAGTAGGCCTCCTCCGCTCGAGTATGTTTGCAAGTGTGTGGTTATAAAATTAGTGACTTTTAGATATCCTATCTAGAGTGCTTGAATACGAAGCTGTGCATCTTCTGTAAAAGTAGGATAAGGATTTAGTGATCGTTGAAGCGACTCTGTATGTATATTGTAAGTTCCGAAGTCTGTTTCTAACCCGTACCTCCACACTCACTCGTAATTTTTCTTGCTTTATTGTCACTAATATGTGTGGAAAGTATTATTATTCCTCATTGTTTTAACTGTATAATATGAGACCTATTTAATTCCTTATTAATTATGTCTCTTATATGTAGGTATTTACTATATCTCACTCTTAGTCTCTGTAGTATTGGAATACATTATTCCTATTTATATTGTAATCTACTGGTGGTATTATTCATATTCCTTATACTGTCTCTGATAGTTGCAGTATTATCTATATAATGTACTATCTTTATATTGTCTCTCATGTATGTGTGGTATAATTTTATAACTTAATTCCCATTAACTACGATACTGTATGTGTGTGTACTAGATTATTATTCCATAGTTAGTACGTTTTTCTTGTATGGTTGATCTCTGTGATGTTATTTATTTGGTTCACAAATATAATTTTGCGTCTACGTGTAGATATTGGTTGATTATTAAATAATTATTTCATGACTTATGTCTATGACACTGGTGTGTAAAAATTTACATTATTACGTGAAATTAAAATTATCATAGGTTAATTCCTGAACCTTTGTAAATAATGTAACGTGTGTGTGATATGGATTTTTTTATTATTCTTGCAAATCTCTGTGTATCTCTGTCTTGAGTGTGATCACATTTGAGCATCTCGTCTCATATAGCTTTTGTGTTTTAAGGATCCATCAATATCACTGCGTTTCACGACCCTAAATATCTTTAGGAGAAAAATTTCACGAGTAATATAGCCTTTAATTTAATTTGTAATTTGTATGTATCCACGTAAAAGTTAACTATTAATAAATTTTCTCACTTATGAACACTAACAATTCGTCTACATGTATAGCATTTTATGTTAAAAAATGCTCTCCCCTACATTTCAAAAAGAAAACGATGAGATAAGTGTGGCGATCCAGCTAAATCATTGTACTTCATACTTATAATGACCACGCAAAATATAAAAAAAAATATAAATAATAAATTGTAAAAAAAACATAAAATATGCTTTCAAAAGAAAACCAAATCGTATGTAAAATAATATATCCATACAAAAGTTTTTCTTAGAAATGCACAGAGAAATCTCAAAAATTATAAAAACAATGTTTTTTATCATTTCCTTAAAAGAATTAAAAAGAAAATAAAATATGGTTATGGTTTTAAAAGAAATTCAAGTGTTGAGTAGCAAAGCCCGCAACCAAAGAAAATACTGGCGAGCTTTAAACCTACAGCTCTTAAAATTTATATAAATATTATCTTATACAAATATTCTGTAAAATGTTCAAAAGATATTTTTATGAAAAAGTCAAAAGAAATAAATGTAAAAAGATGAAAAAATATAATTGAATACTTTTCTACTAAGGCAGTATGCAGAATAAAAATTAAAAGCAGCATTAAGTGTAAAACATCAAAAGATATTTTTATGTCTATAATTATGGCGTACATTTTAATTTTACTTTAAAGTTTGACTCGTTCTTTGATGTCGCAACTCGAAGAAAAAAATTGTTATAAAATGTGCTAAAAGATTAAGTAAGGATTAAAACATTGCTAAAAGGTTGCTAATAGTTACTTTATAAGAAGTCAGGGAAATTGAATTTTACTATCTAGTTACTTAGTCGATGAGGCGTAGGTGAGGAGGACAATATTAATTACCTGCAGAGTCGAAGCTGCATGTAATGTACAATTTGACTGTCGAGGCAAAGCCGAAGAAGATAAAAATCTTACGTGTCAGTCATATTTTTTTTCCTGCCTTATTGCATATAATAATTTAAATACTCAGTTGCATGTTAGGAACAATAATTATGAATCTCTCCACTATTAATAAGAATCTAAGATTATGAATTCTTTATTTCGATATAGAAACAATAAATAATTAATTAACTAATACTTTTTATGAAGTTTACACAGAATATATAGTTCAATGTGAACTATTAAAAGTGTTTGTGAAAAATTAAAAAACCTTGTTAAAAAGATACAAGTTACTCGGCATCTAAATAATTTTTTTCTAAACAAAGATCAACTTTATCTAAAAAAACTTATTTTAACATTTTGCTCAAGTACAGTTCAAATAATTATTCAATATAAAAATGATAAAAACTTTAAATTGTTAGAACAGATATTGCAATGATCCTTATCTTTCGGAAATTTAAAAAACAGTCAACTAAAGCTTTATCTTCCTAGGGACCCAAAGTAAAACCCGTGTATTTTACGTGTAACTTTTAATCCCAAGGCAGATAATATTATTTGCCTGCCTAAATGATTTTTTTTTAATTTCACCTGTCTGTTTTTAAAATTCTAGAGACACATCAACATAATAGCATTTTTCTGCCTAAAAATTGTTGAGAAATGATTAATTTTCCTGCCGTGAGTAGATAAAATTGTTTTTATCTAAACGTATTTAAAAATATTTTTTTTAAACTTGGTTAAAGCGTAGGTGGTTTTCATTTCAGGAATTCTAACTTTGGGGCAACATCAAATAAAAACACGGCCCACTTCGTCGATTTATCGATTATCTTCATTTTCAAGCCAACGGAAAAATAAATACATCCATTTTCTAAATATAGAAAATACTGAAACCTTAAAAACCGCTTTAAAATTGCTATAACAAGAAAAAATTGAAAAATAAAATTTAAAAACTAAAAATGAATGAGTCATAAAAATGAAAAATCAACAGATTACTTCAGAGTGAATAAACAGGTTTAGATAAATAATGAAAAAATAAAACCACTATTGCTTTTAACCAGAAAAGTTTCAAAAATAAATGGCATTAAACGTTTTTCTTTTTATCTGAAGCAGGATTTCAGCAACGAATAAATGGTCATATCCCACTTAGAGCATGTATGTGACCTTAACACCTTCTTCTACAAAAAATCCTTAAAAAACCAACTCTCAGTATTGGAGCAGATATCACTTTTTCTGTATTGAAATGATCAATAGTACAGTACTCGGCGGATCATTGAAATGCTAACTAGTACGGTTCTTGGCCGATCATTGAAGTGCTCACTAGTACCGTATTCTGTGGATTATTAAAATGTTTACTTTGGAGACATTAAGCAAACAGACAACACCCAGCTCTTTTTGCCAACCGTGTGTGGTGCCTGGTTAGCCACACTTGACAAAAATGGCACAAATCAATGAGGAAATCTTCCCGATCCTTTTGTAAAGATTAAGTTATCTCGCCGCCGAAGATTTTGAACTTCACCTTTGCTATTAGGTTGAAAATGTTTGCCAATAAAGTTTTATGGAGAGACATAATTTCTTTTATTGTTAAAAATGTACTCTATTCACGCTTACTCTATGGAAACATTATATTTAAGGAACGGCGGCTAACGCTCAGAAGTTAATTTAATTGATATAAATTCTATGAAATGAATGTCTTTCTCAACCAGGACACTTTTCAACCAAATTTATATTTTAGCACCCAAATTCAATAATAGACAGCATATTTAAATGCAGAAATCTCAAATAGAACCTCTGTATTGTTTTAGCACATTCTTAAGTAGTCATTATGTTTTTAAATGAGCAGCTTGGTTCCAGAGAGATTTAAATATGAAAGAGCTTAAAATAATTTCAATATTAGTAGGTTAGAGACGCATAGCTTTGAAACAATTATAATTCCTGACACAAAACTGTTTTCACTTTACCATTCAAAATATTTGTTCCGTTATTTACGCATAATATAAATAACATTATATTAGAAAATATCAGGCAAATATTTAGTTATTGTTATGTTACGCCTGATTTATACGACAAATAATCATATTTGTCAATCAAAACGAATTTATTGTAAAGGAAATAACTTTTAGTAGACCCAGTTTAGCCTAATATCGAAACATCCAACATCTAAATAATATCTAAAGAAGTTTTCAGGGCTCCTTGACATATTCTCTTAAACTTCATTATATAATCAATTTTTGCCTGCAAAAGAAAAGTTTAGTTTATCTCGTGTCAGTAGGGCTATGGGGGTTAACAATTATTCAGGGCTATGGGCACCGAAGCAAACTAGAGAAAGCAAAAATAAAATTGAGAGTTAATCTTTTCTCTACTGGTAATAATTTTATAAATTAATTTTGTCTAGGCACTTGGCCACTTGGCGCCTATAAATCTTGCTAAATGTGTATAAGATAGGGTGTTTGAGATAAGGGGTTAAATACAATCATAGTGTATATGGTTCTCTGGAATTTCAGGTTTGCTTTAGAAGTTTTGGTTGCTTTAGAAATGAGTTTACTCTTAAATTTAAGGTGGTAAGTAGACTTTTTTTAAGAATTGGATTTAGTTGGCTATAGAAGTATACACCTATACGTTAGTATCAAGGCCTTCTTCTTAAGATGTGCTCATAAGTTTAATTTGTCTTAGCCATAAAGATATAACACTAGAGGGGCTCATATTGAACGGATTCTCAAACATCAAAAACGTCACCTGTACTCCTTCAACTATTAATACAAGCAAAGGAACAGAACAATAGTCAACAACTAATATAATAGAACGTTCACAATACAAAACAAACAGTGTGCGAATAGCCGACATCCCTTAGAGGAGGTTTTTATTTATGAGGTTACACAGAGCTCCAGAGAGCTCCGCAAAGTTGTTTCAATTTCTCTATATAATATATATATATATATATATATATATATTATATATATATATATATATATATATAATACATAAATACATACATATCAAGCTTTTGAGGAGGAATAGGTCCTAATTAATACAAAAAAAAAAAACTAATTTTGCCGAGCTTTCGATATAATTTAATCTTTTCCAAGGCTTAACATATTAATTTTTTTTAAACTTTTATTAATTATTAAAAATTAATTAATTAAAATTAATTTTTATTAATTTGTATTATTTATTAATTAAACATTTTTTTTAATATGTTAAGCCTTGAAAAAGATTAAACTATATCGAAAGCTCGGCAAAATTAGTTTTTTTTGTATTAATTACGACCTATTCCTCCTCAAAAGCTTTAACAGTTTAAAATAGAGGTCCCAATTAAGTTTTTCGTCATACATATATATCCAATTACTTTATCCTACAGGGACATTAAACCTTTTAATGAAATTAATGATTTTAAATTTTGCTAATTAGATTATGAATAACTATAAATAAGTGCTCGAGATATTTCACTGGATTGCTTAAGATACCTCTTCAGAATTCGTTTCATTCTTATAGTGAGAGAGTAAATGCCTCCAGTTTGGAATTTTTACAAAAAATATTTTTCAAACAATGTGTAATAAACAAAAAGAGTGTTTGAGTATAAAAATCACAATAATTATAATTTATTTATTTTTACTACATAAATCTATCTACATTAATAGTTAATAACAGGAATAAAAACTAGACCTATTTTTTAAGTTTATAGAGAAAAATGTTTTTCTAAGTCTTGTCTATACCACATTTTCCACAAAATTGTAGAAACAGTTAATTTAGTCTGTCTTGTCACTCACCGCAGGTGAAACAACAAAAAAGGTTTAATTGAAAAAGAATAAATAGAGAATACGTTTGACCGACCAACCAGTTCCGTTCCAGACCACAGGACACTGGTTCAATTTTATCTATTGGTTTAGAACTATATTGATTTAATTAATTCTGTTTTCTATCCCAACATACTACACTTTTATTAACTATTTTCTTTTTTAAACTACAACAAGAAAGTCTTTAACTAGATATTTTGCTTCCATGATTTATAAATTGTAAATATATATGCTAGAAGCATTGTGATAGTTTCATGTAAACAAATATGTCAATTAATAAACGTAGCATATACATTGTATCTACTTACAGCGGAAATATAAACATAAGAATATTATTCTTCAAAATGATTTGTTTAATTAAAATTAGTTACAGGAAAAATTACAAGAGAAATTAGTATTACAATAAATTCTTAGTAAAAGATAAGTAAAAAGTTTATAGGTTAGGACACTGAAGAGACTTTTATCGGGCTGTTAAATTATTTTATTTCCATACAATATTTCGCTTGTAATCTCCAAGCATATTCATGTATTACATCTACAAAAAGAAAAAGAAAATTACCAATCTTACCAATAGTCAAGTAATTACAATAAATCTAAGTTTAGTCATGCTGGATAAATAAAAGTTTAAAAAGGCTTAAAGTTAACTTACAGTTAAGATGAGTTAGGAGAAATCTAACTACGTCATATAATTTAAAAAAAGGATAGTTCTACTCTACAAAGTCATGCTCATTCTGCCATGTCTAAAAAGAATTAAAAATAACTAGAAATGGAAAAGATAAGACGAAAAAGCAAGAAAAATTGTTTAATTATTTCATCAAGTTAGGGGATAGTATTAGGGGATAGAAAGGTCTCTCGCACTCAATCAGCAGAACCTTCAGAAAATATGATTGCCCTGAGGTCAAATTTGGGTTAAAACCTGCTAATAAAATTGGTCAAAAATTTTTTACACCCCTCAAGGACAAGATTAATACAGAAGATACAATGGGATTTATTTATAAAGTCCCATGTTCAAACTGTGATGGAATTTATGTAGGTGAGTCACGACAAACATGGATGAATAGAAAGAACCAACACAAAGCCAACATCAACTCTAAATCTAAAAATACTAGATGGACTGCGTTGACTACTCATACCAAAACCTTAGGCCATCAATTTAATTTTAATGAAGTCAATATTATAGACCGGGAAAATAATAATTTCAAAAGGTTATTACTTGAAGCTTTCCACATATCCCAAGAACATAAAAATATTAATTTTAAAACTGATTCTAGAGATTTCAATAAATATTATGCCGGCATTATACATAATCTAAATTAACCTAATTTTCATTTTAATGTGTATTTTTATTTTAATGTTTATAAATTATTTGTCTGTAACTGGTTACCTTATTTTGTTATTTAAATATCTAATTAATATGTAACAACAATGTTCTATGACTTGTCTGCCATATTTTCTTAACTTTTAATTAATATTAAAGAAGAATGGGAAGATTAATTTATTAGCATTGTTTATTTTATTCCAATTAATTACTCATGTATGATTTTTCCAATGTTGGTTTTGTTTTTTTTAAAATTTTTCAAATTGCTTGTTAGTATGGGTGTATAGTCTTTAACCTTTTTTTATATCTGAGCTATGCATTTTGATTTCTGGAAACTTAAATGTAAGTAATATTAATACTATCCCCTAACTTGATGAAATAATTAAACAATTTTTCTTGCTTTTTCGTCTTATCTTTTCCATTTCTAGTTATTTTTAATTCTTTTTAGACATGGCAGAATGAGCATGACTTTGTAGAGTAGAACTATCCTTTTTTTAAATTATATGACGTAGTTAGATTTCTCCTAACTCATCTTAACTGTAAGTTAACTTTAAGCCTTTTTAAACTTTTATTTATCCAGCATGACTAAACTTAGATTTATTGTAATTACTTGACTATTGGTAAGATTGGTAATTTTCTTTTTCTTTTTGTAGATGTAATACATGAATATGCTTGGAGATTACAAGCGAAATATTGTATGGAAATAAAATAATTTAACAGCCCGATAAAAGTCTCTTCAGTGTCCTAACCTATAAACTATATAAGTATTATGGAGACCAATAATCAAATTAATAATAAGTAAAAAGGAAAATAAGAATAGAAAAACTTTAAATGATAGAAAAAGGTTTTTAAATAAGATTTTGGAGGCAGTAAAAATTAACTAACCTGACCACCTCGCTAATAAATACAATCAAATAATCAGCACAAACTTTCAGTAACTTATACAGTAAGGCGTTAAAAATACAAATCGAAATACATGGACTGTGCGGGTAGCTGAAAACGATTGATTTGTTATAACCTTAACTCACTCTTGAAGGAGGTTTCAATGAGGTTACACAGGGCCCCTGAGAGCCCCAAAAAGATATTCCAGGCCTCTTGATGTAATGATATAGGCTATGCCCTCTCTAGTATATTACTCTATGTAAAATTGCTTATACTTTTGATAATAATATTCTATAAAAATGGACTCGCTTCGATCGCTTCAATCGCTACATTGCTTTTTTTAACATAATAATAGCGAAAAGTGGCTCGCTAGAACGTTCTTAGAAATAATAGAGTAGAGTCATATAATGTTGTGAACGTTCGCAGAATTGCTTGTAGTAATTATACATACAAGGTGAACTGAACGCCCCCCTACCCAGTTAATTTTGAAACCCTTGGGCATAAAGTAATAAAACGTATGGGGCATTTTTGTGTTAAGGGAATTTCTGTTTGGTGGTGTTGTTAACTTTGGGTGACCTATGCAAAATCTAATCTTGCAAAGAAATAGAAAAAAATATATTGAAACTATGATTTTATTGGGGTTTTGATTTTTAGGGATGAGAACGAGACATTTTGCTCTTTTCATATTTATTTCTTGTTATGTATTGTATGTGTCTGTGTTAGTTGCGCTTGTGGTGTTGTGTTGCGCTTGCATGGTGTAGCGCTAGTGGATCAGGGATTGGGTTATGTTTGGGTTCATATCATAGTGTTTTTCTTTTTCAAGGTTTTTGCTTCTTGTAAATTAATTACTAAATAAATAAGTATTATTACGGTGATTTTTAATACGGTGTTCTGAATACTTTACATTGTTAAAACTACTATTATGGAGGTAATTTGTGCCAAGAGGGTAATTTAAGCTTAAGTAAAATGCCTTATTTTTGGCTGAAAATAACAAATCATTCAAACATTTTAAATTTTTAACAAAGTCCGAACCGGTTTTAAAAAATTCAACAGCTAAAAACATCGAAAAAATACCCCATTCAACTATTCATGCGTTTACCCAGCGTAAATTAACTTTTCGAATTTACATCACGGATTTTTCAATTTGATTGAAACTCGATGGAGACGTATTGACTCCGGACCGATTTCATTCGATTCAGCGCCTCGAAACATTAGAATTAAAAAAAATAATTAAAATACCCGACCCAATACATTATTATTTTAATGTCGAGCGTAGCGATATCGAAGTAATATCATATTCAGCTTTGGGTAAGCATGCCATTTAAAATTCAATATTCCGACATTGTTATAAAAAGTACAATGTCAAGAACAAGTACCGCGTTCTCTATTTTTTAAAGTTATTAGAAGGAAGGATTTTTTTTAAAGACGCCTAGATCAACTATTGCTGGAGTAGAAACCAAACAAGTCTTTATTCGAGTAAATTTGAGTTTTATTTTTAAATAAAATACATTAGTGATTCATTCCAGTTATAATTAGGATACAACATTAAATACTAAAGTATTTCTTTTGTTTCCTTAATATTTTTCACTTTTCACTGTTTCTCTTTATACATATTTTATTTTCTATTTAAAACCCTGTCGCTTTTCAATGAATTATTTAAAAATGATTTGTTCACAGTAAACAAGATAAAATACTTATGTTTGTATTTTTTGTATGTTTAAAAAATAACTTTCTAAAATATCGTAGGTATGATAAGAATTCATAAAAAATAACGTAACTCGTCAAAACAATTTAAAATCAAACTGAGACAGACACGTAGGAGTTGGAAAACTAAAGTTTTTTCTCCCTTCTGTGTTTTTTTAGATTTTTAGAAAAAACAAGATAAGTCCCTAAAGGGAAGAAGAAAAAACATAAAGTACACTTTGATATTACTCTGACCCTTTTTGAGCGGAATAACAATAGTTAAGAAAGAAACATCATTACCCCGGCTACCTTTTCAAACACTTCAACAGCATCTTCAAGTCCTTTGATAAACATTATCACTGGAAGCTATTGTGTATTTTGTAGTGTTTGTGACTTGTGAGCTTATGGCAAGTATATGATGTATACTTCTTGTTTAGTTAATTTTAAGGTGTGAGATAAACATTGTGATGGTAAAGAGGGAGAAATGAGAACCACGTGTTCATTCATCATGGAGCTATGTCTCTAGGACACAGTTTTTACTTTTATTCTGTTTATTAACTCCCTCTAGATGTATAAAGACTTAACTCCCTAAAATCACTTCATACAGTTAAGGGTCGAATCTAGTAGGCAGATAATCTATAATAGGATTCATGGTCCATCGGGATCACCTAGCATCTACCAATTTTCACTTGATTATTAACTTACTTTCTCATTTTTGACTGTAATTACACCCACGACTGAAACTTCTACTACTTTGTTGAATAATTAACTTTTAACTCAATATAATTGTGCGAGAGACACCCAGGAAGTGTAACAAATAAAATGCAATGCTACATCTAAGAACTGTTCCATCATTAGACATTCGTCATCATTGATGACTCGACATATTGTCCTGTCCCACTCTGTTTTGTTACATCTAACTCATCAGGGTGTCGACAGAGCCTGAACTCATTCTGACCCTCAATTAAGAGAGACACCTTCCTAGGTGTGTCTTGCACAATTATATTGTGTCAAATATTCATGTTTTTAAAACTCGGTAGTATCAAATTATATAGATTAATTTTCACTTACATATTATTTTTTTATACTATAGATAAAGGTTTTTATAAGTTTCAACGATAAAAGTTTCAAACTATGTTCAGTATTAGGGAGCAATCATATGAGACCCATGAAGTTTCAACACTTGATCTTCCTAACTCTTCTTCTATAGTAGCATATGCAGTTACTTTGACCTGTACTATGCTATGTAGCATTTACAGCTCTCTGTGGTTTAACTCTAGAGGCCGCAATGCTACCTAAAAACACACAACTTTTCCTAAGTACTGCATGTTTCTCAACCAAGCATGTATCTAACTTGGTAATTAGCAACCCTGTAATTAAGTGAGACCTTCAAGTTGAAGGCACCCAACATTCATTCAACCTCTTGGGACTAGCTCTATTCTCATTTTGAGGATAGAGTAACAACAGAAGCCCCACTATTGAGCGTGAAAACTAAGTGGCCTGACTGAGATTTGAACCCGAGCGCCCTTCATAAAGCCTATCGCTCTATCCTACTGAGATATCATAGTATTGAGTTTTTTTAAGTTTGGGTGATTTAAGTGAATTCCATAAGGAGATATAAACTAATGAGATAGAAATCAGGGGGATATGGAATAGTTTTTTCTAGGAGAAGCGAATCGCTGATCAATAATATTTAGTAAAAAAATTAAATCACAGAATATATAACCCGTACTTTCTTTAAGCCCTCAGTCATGTAGTTTACTACTTAAATCCTTAAGTAGTAAACTACTTTAGGGTATCACATCGAATATCTGCACTATTTTTTTTTAGATACATATATGTATTATGTAAATTGATAACAAATATTTGTATAAATTTACATTTAGATGCGAATTAAGATTGCTAGTATTATTTATTATTACAATATTTAGTGACCAAAGTATTAGTAAATTCGAACTCCAGCTAGGAAGTCATCAAAACATGCATAATAAGATCAGCTAATATATTTATTACAATAAAACAAAATTGTTTAAATAAAAAATATTTACTATATAATTCACTTTATTTTAGTTTTAATTTTAATATTTTATTTATTATGACCAATATTTAATAATTATGAATCAGCAAACATTGTGCAAATTCACTAAAAATACAGGAATACATTTTGGATGAAACAGAAACTTAGTATACATATATGTTTATATTTATATATAGGACAAACAAAATGCCGAATTGAAATAATATTATCAGCAATAATTTTGATATTATTGTTTGACATATCAAATTTTATAAAAACAAATCACAGTTTTTACTATACATATATTTGGAAATTCGCTGGTATTCGTTATATGAAAAACTAATAAAGGAAAACAACAATGTGGCTGGGAATTGATTGATGCCGCGTTGTATATTGATATCGTAATCAATATGCGAATTGATTGGTATTGGTAACCAATTGATGTGGCCGCTATCAATTGATTGATAGCGGTCCCCAGTGTCGACGCAGCGTAGCGGCCAGCAGGCCTCTTGTGTTTAAATGTGCTAAAATATTGTAACATGAAGACAAATTTATAAAAAGAATTATTGAAGAAAATGATTCCCTTTCAAGATTTTACTTATTGTTTAATATCCTACTGAGAGTAAATATAAAAAGTCAAGACTTGAAGATGGAACTTTTTGCTGAGCTGCAGACTCGAGAAGAATTAGAATAACTAAACTCTTTTCACCGTCATAATTTATTACATCTTTAATTTATAATTTAATTTCTATAATAAATTATAATATTAAAAAAATGTAAAATAGAGAAAAAATGCTTTAATAAAATTACAAAAAGTAGGATAAAGTATTTTCAAAGCAAAAAAGTCCGTTCTTTTGAAATATGCATGAACAGCAAAACACTAACGAGGTTATGACGAGGGTGAACCATTTCAAGGGAATATTGAATTTTCTATTTCAAAAAAGAACGAACCAAGAAAGAAATCAAGAAAAATTGATATTGGCGGGATGTCGGTTTCCATGCAATCTAATCATACGCACTGTTCATTCCTTTATGTTTCTTTGTGCAGTTTACTTTTCTTTCTTTACATTACGAAAATCTAATTCAAAATCAAACTCAAGCAAAAGAATAAAATTGAAATCTAAAAAAAGTTATTTAACTTTGGGCCTAAAAAGGTAAAGTTTAGTTTGCTTACTAAAAAAGTTTTCTTTAATTTAAGTTTATTGGAAGAAAAACAGAAGTTTTTTTTAAGAGATATGAGTTTAAATTTTTCATTCACTATATTAAAAATGAAGCAATGGTTATTTATCCATAAAGAGAGTAATACGTGATTTTTTTTTCTAATCAAGTTCAAAGACAAGGAGCCTATTGGGCCGGGGCGTAGGAACAAGAAATTTCCTTAGAACAGATGTTTCTAACCATTTGTGTTTTGATATATGCCTCAATTATTATTGGTATGGAAAAAGACAATCTGCCCTTCCAAAGCCGAAATAGGTGCATTGAATATAACAATAAAGGGAGTAAAGAATGATATTATTTCCCTGAACGATAATTTGAAAGTTATCATCCCAAGCAAGGCGAGGAAACTAAATTATTTAACTACCGAGGCAAAGCTGAGGTAGTTATGATAGTTAATTTTTAATACTATACAATTCATATACAATATCGACTTAAACTTACAATCTTATTTTCATACGCTTTGTTAAATTTTATTTAACAAGCCCCTCCAAAAAGTATTGCTCCAAACAACTTTTTTTTGTCTGAATCGGATTGAAGGCCAATATATATATTTTTTTTATTGGGGTCCTCTGATAAATTTTGAGGGTGTAACCTCTAAAAAACTATAAAAATGTAATAAAATTGTTTCAGATAGACCACTGTTTTCATCGTGGAGAGTTCCAATCACAAAGCCTGGTTCAGCAAGCAGAACCAAATATTTAGTTATTTTTTAAGGGCCACATTGCAAGTGTAAATCGGCCAAATGGGGTAAATTGGCCAAGATTAAACTAAATAAAAAATTAAATCAAACCAGGATTAAATACACAACATATGACCTGGTTAAGCATGGAATTAATTAACGCGGACTGTATTTAATTATACAGCTAATATGGATAATAAGGAACACCTAGTATAAATATAAGCCCATAAGCCCTGTACATAAATATATATGTTTTTGTTAACTCAAGAAATTCAGATGATTCCTGAAATGTCAATTTATTTCATGGTATAAATAATTTAGGCTTAGTGAGCAATAACCCCTTAATTTCCCTTATGATGGTGTATTTTATTCATTTCCTCTTAACATGACTTGAGTCTTTTGACAGGTGATGTTAAATCCTGTCATGTAATTGGAGATGGCGATGAGGTATTCCTTTGATGATAATACAATACCATAAATAATCAATCCTATGTGGAGGTCGATGTTTTGTTGAGTTTGAGTTATTGAGAAGTGGCAATGTCTAAGAAATGGTGATCTTCTATGATCACAATCATAGAATTGCCAAGAAATGACGCAAAAGCACATAAAAGGAGCCAAATATAGCTTAGTTAACTAATTAAAGTGAATTAGTTAACCACCACATTTTTTCTGCATCAGAATCGACCACAGGTTGGTTGTTCAACCTTAATAGCTTGAAATAGTCACCGCTCACTCTAAGTGTAGATCCATTAATTGCTTGATTGCTTGTAAAAGTTGCCTAATCAATTTTGACTCGCATTCTGCAAGACATTTGTGTATTACGGGAGCAGTATAATTTATTAATCTTAAGATCACCCAAGTATAGAGTTAATAAAATAGAGATAACTTCAATGTAAACAGACAAAACTTAATTATAAAAGTACCGAGGCTAGAAATATGTGTGATATATAAAGTGTAACAGTCTATAATTAGTACTTAGATCATCAGCTATTTACTTTTACGTTCATTCATCGTATTTTCGTTTTTTATCGCACACGATATTTTTGCTGTATTCCTAATGCATCCTATATTACTTATATTTTCTATGAAATGACCTACTCTTCTCTATACTACATTAAAAAACAACTTATTATTGACATTAAAACTGTAAAAAATCGAATTTTCATTATATTAAACCTGTATCGTAATTACACTTGAAAAACTGAACTTTTTTTGGACACTTCGTGGTTTTTATTCAAAAAATGGTGGGGGACATATAATTTCAAAAAAAGGTGGTCCACCGAAAAAGAATTGTGGTATAATTTGGGTATAAGAAGAGTAGGGAACCTGAGTTCTGACTTAGTACCTGTTTATCATAACAATAGTATCAAGTATTTGTAAGTAGGAGCGGTATTTAAATCATTCTCTACTTCGCCTCTCGCGTCAGTCTTATCTTGTGACAATTTTAAACAACAACCCAACTATACTAGTCCAAATTTTACGTCTTTAACAAATAGGTAAGTACTTATTAACTTACTTGATAATTTAAAACATTAAAGTATGAAGTACAGGTTGCTTTCATGACATTTATTTGAGTTTTATAAACGCATTAACTTATTCTGTTGAAATGTTAATTCCATATGACAGTTATTGAAATATCATTTTATATGTATAATCTTTGTCCAGCCTTTATCTTCTCCGTGTTCAAGTACTTATTTATAGCTGCATCCTGCACTGTCTAATTATAAAGATGCAGATCAAATATTCACAAAATATTTAGTTCCTTTCAGTGTGTCGAAAGGTGTTATTGCACTCAAGATTTACGATTAAGTTTAATTATTTCGATATTCATGTTAAACTTTTTAAACACTAATGATAATTATTTTAAAAAGGTTTGAAGATTCTTAAAAGTCCGATTTTTTGTCACTTATGACTGCATGACTGTAAAGTGAGTTTTTTTCTTTACTTTGGTGATTATTATTACTGTCAGATTATTAGACAGTAAATATAATTGCCACGATATAGAAAAAAACTCACTTTAGTCCATACAAAGTTTAACTTAAGTTCGTGGCTGTTAAAGTTAGATTTTAGTTTTAATTATATTAAATGAGCTTTTTTTATGCTTGCGACATACTTGTTTAATAGTCAGCAAAGTGTAAATCATAGATTTGACATTTATCAAAAGTTCATATTCTATTTCAAAAACGTAATAACTCTAAAACTTAGAAGTTACTTTGAGCTTAAACTAATATTGTATAGAATACTCGTTAATAAAGCTCTTTGCATTGTATGATACATTTTAACACTTAATTTGGTCAATATCACAAAAAGCATTCGGTCTTATAATCAAATAAAACAATGTAGCGGCTATTAAGTAAGGTATTTAATAAGTAATATTATTTATAATATTTATTATAGTATAATATTTATTGAGTAAGTGTTTAAACTAATTGGAAGTTATTTGAGTATGGAAAGAACGATACAACGTTGATATATTATATCACTTTGTTTGGTAAATATCACAAAAATATTTCTAAGATTTTTAATATTGTTGCCCAGATTAATAGTAGCATTCCTTAATTTTGACACAATGGGGCAAAAATAAACTATTTAATTATCTACTTCATCAAACTATATTTGCCCTCTTCCAAAGCATAATCATGTATACCTAAAAAAAGAAATTTCAAATTACAAATAAGTCAAGTCACACAAATTGTTTATAACACAAAACATGACGGTTTTATGATCAAATTTAACAATTTAATATGTAATAGTTTTTAAATGATAAGAAACTAAGTTTGTATAAACTTGGAGGTATGAAATATTTTAGTATAAACTAATAAGATATAACTAACAATATTTAATTATAACTTAGTAAGCTATTTTGAACATTATTTATTTGAAGCCCATACCGAACGTTATTAGGGAGCAATAAAGTACATTTTATATTCGTTACTCCTTAAAATTTAAAAATAATCACATTTAGTAATATGTTACTATTTGACCATAAAATATAAATTTAACTAATTATGCTAAGCTTTTCATAGAGTTTTAAGTCAATCATTCTATGTACATTTAAGCTCATATTTTAATATAGAGCAATACATCTATATGTATTTGAATTCAGGTTTGGAAATATTCAAATTTATTATATTTTTGTCAGTATTTCAGTTTCCAATATTCATTATTTCGATTTCATTTAGATAAAGATTTCAAACTTAATACATGACTTGCTATTTATTTGGTTTAAATAACGATAATAATAAATATATAACAACAGTCACTCCATTAAATGTAAAATTTATTTACAGACCCGGCTTTCAACTGTAAACAGTAAACATCTTCAGTGCCGGTGAGGTGCGAAAGAAAACGTCAGATTTTAACCTCTGTCTCAAATGAAATAAACCGTTTAATTTTTAACGTTTTATTTCGCACCTCACCGGCACTGCTGATGGCTGTTTACAGTTGAAAGCCGGCTCTGTAAATAAATTTTGCATTTAGTGGAGAGACTGTTGTTTTATATTTAATAATTTAGTCCACAGTTCAGCGTTTTATTTATCAATGGATAGTAATAAGTTTATTTATAATAATAAGGTCGGGCTTCACTCCCCCAGTTCTGAATTAGAATTGAAAATCTATAAGTACAGAGATTAAAATCTAAAAAGTCAGGTACGGAGAGGATTTCCTCATAACATTGGATTCGCTTCGCTCGTCCTCAGAATATAAAAACCTTCAAATTTATGGTGCAGCACGTCTTCGCACTCACTTCACTCGTCCTCAGATAGTAAATAAATTAGTTTTATTCGCAGCGGTCACCCATCTAAGAACTTTGACCTCGCTCGATGCTGCTTAACTTTTAAGATCCATTAAAAATCATGGATGTACTTGTCGTATTGAAACTAAACTTAGTTTATTTATTTATTGAGAAAAGGCATACACTTGCATTGAATATCAATTTAATCAATTATTTTAGGTTTTTTTAAAAAAATTGTATAAAATCGATGTTTAGAGTGTTTTAATCGTAAGTGGTTCAATATTATATTTTTGATCATCCACTCCCTCTTCTCATCCATCATCTTAATGCTTTATAAGCTTCATTTACAGCATGACGTTAATGTGTGTGTGTAATATATTATATATATATATATATATATATATATATATATATATATATATATATATATATATATATATATATATATATTTATATATATATATATATATATATATATAATATATATATATAGGTTAATTGTAAACACCATGTTTACAAAGTCTAATCATAAATTTAAGAAAGCATTGTGAAAGAAATTAAGAAAATAATACAACCAAAAATCAATACAATTAATAATATCTTAATGTATTGATGGATTTCTAGCTGTTTGCAGCACTACAAGGAGTTGTCCTGAATTAGCGTTGACCTGAATTTGTTTTGAAAGGGAATTTTTTTAGACTCGAACAAAACTAGAGGGTAGAAACTAAAAAGTTGTAAGTCTTGCAAAACAATTTTTTCTAGATCAGGAATTCTGAAACGGATTTAAGCCATTTCACTTAATAAAAAAAATTATCCAAAGGAAATAAATATAAAAAGAAAATA
This sequence comes from Microvelia longipes, assembly GCA_018340805.1. Classification (NCBI taxonomy): domain Eukaryota; kingdom Metazoa; phylum Arthropoda; class Insecta; order Hemiptera; family Veliidae; genus Microvelia; species Microvelia longipes. The sequence continues at coordinate 47,490,096 of JACMZG010001908.1, read as the reverse complement.
ATTAGTTAGTTTATATAATATAAAAATGAGTTGGAGGTAAAATAATTGTTTTGGAATTAAATTACACAATTTATATTTTGCGGCATAACTCAAGCCCCTATGTTTACTTTACTATGCTGAGAGCACTAATGAAAACTTGACTATTTCTTAAATAAAATTTTATATTTTTCAAGTTAAAGCTTATGAACATTGAAGATATTTTTAGATAAATAATAGGAGAGTCAACCAGAAATAAATTATTAAATATTTTTCTTTCCTTAGGGTATTTTAATTTTTCAACTACAATAAAGTGAGATTATTATGATAAGGATGCTAGAATTTGCTTAGGAATTGTGGAGTGCCTCTGATAATAAGAAAACGAGAAAGTAATGCTCAGTAAAAAGAGTAATGTATCAGCATAGCTCTCGAACACAGAAAAAAAATTTATAGCAGCCAAGATTTATGTCTAGGGTGCTATAATTTTTGACTCACTTTAATCGTAAAAATGTCATGATTTCTACTTGATACCTGATACTTGATACATGGTATAGATGCCATGATTACTTGATACATGGTATAGATGCCATGATTACTTGATACATGGTATAGATGCCATGATTACTTGATACATGGTATGTCATGCTTACTTGATACATGGTAGACGTCATGATTACTTGATACATGGTATGGATGTTATAATTATTGAGATACATGGTATAGATGTCATGATTACTTGATACATGGTATAGATGTCATGAATACTTGATACATGGTATAGATGTCATGATTACTTGATACATGATATAGATGTCATGATTACTTGATACATGGTATAGATGTCATGGATACTTGATACATGGTATAGATGTGATGATTACTTGGTGCATGGTATAGATGTCATGATTACTTGATACATGATATAGATGTCATGATTACTTGATACATGGTATAGATGTCATGATTACTCGATACATAAAACTGACGTCATGATTAATTGATACAATATTGTTTGAAGAAGAGCGTAGCTAAACCAAAGTAATGATATAAAAGTCATTATTATTAGATGCACAGTATATCAATATACCTATATACACTTATATTATGCATCTATTAATCATGACACCTTTATCATGTACCTTACTAATATGATATCTATAGTAATTATGGTATCTATATCATTTATTTAGTAATCATATTATTTATATTTTGTATATGGTAATCATGACATTATAGTATTACTTCGGTTTTGCTGCGCTTCTGACTTCGGGCTCGCATTGCTCGTTCCCAGATTGTCATACTTACCTAAAGATTTAATTACTTTATTCTCGATCACAGAATGATTAAGTAACCAAATCTCTAGGGTGTTATAACTTAAGCTTAATTTAAGGTTATTAAAAGTTTGGAAAAGTTTTACCAGATCTAAATCCACCTAATCATATTATATGATGACTACGTTTCTACGTTTACGTTAGCCTTAAAAATTCCGGCTGCGGTCATACTAAGCAGCCTAGTTCCTAACCATTTTACTCCCATATTTCACAATATATTACGCCTTATATGTCATTACTGCATTATATGGTTTGAGGATATGATTTATTTTTGCGATAAAACGCCATGATTTTTTATAGATAATCAAAAATCATGAAATATATTTACTATACTCTACATGAAATATCATTTATTTACTACACACAAAAGTTCTGATGCGACGCAATACTTGTGTATTTTTCTAAACAATTTTATACAACAAAAACTTTATAAAATAAAAACTTCATACATAAAGAAGTGAAAAGATAAAATAAGTTTCTTTCTCATTTTTAAAGAAAATTTAATATTCTAGAGGTTTTTGTTAGCAAGGGATTTCTTAAGGTTCTAAGGTTTCTAAGATTTTTCTTTTCTATTTCCTAGTCCTCTTTTTCTTCTTCTTATCTCTTCATTTTGAATACACAATGAAGACTTTAAAGAAAGAAGAGAATCCAATATCTCTTTGAGCTTTGTTTACTTTGCTATGAGGTGATAGTTTGTTTATGATATTTTTTAGATTATAAAATTTATATTAGTTCCATCATCTAATTTATATTATATACTTTTTTTGTGATAGTGATAGAAATGAGGGAGAGGTAATAAATCACCTAGCGGGAAGGCCATGTTGTTGAGCCCTTTTTGCTAACTCCCTTAGATAAAAGATAGTATTCTACCTTATTAGAGATAGGGTCCATGTGGAGGTATTTTGGTCCTAGTGGAGGCATTTTAGTTCTAGTAATGGCAATTTACAGAAGAGCCGTGACATTGCTATGTTTCTATAGCTTTAACTACAAACAACACGTGCCCCAATGCTGGACTAAGCGTTTCCGCTCCAAGAAACATAAGTCAGAAACATATAAGTATTTTTATTTTTTATAAGCTATAAATGAGGGTCCTAAATTTTGCCTGAACCCTGGCTCATTTAGGGTTAAGGATCTTATGAGTAACTGACATTGTACTGGCTCGGCAGTACAGTTTAGCGTGCTTTTTAAATGGATGGAACATGTAAGCATTTATCGAATAAAAATCCTTGAGGCCCCGACTGGGATTGAACCTGAACTATCTGGGTAGCAGGCACATAAGCTTATCATTACTCACTAGGACCCTATTCATGTAATGATATTTTAGCGAATTTTCAAGAGAATTATGCTAAGCAATTCATCGGAATGAAAGCGTCGGTGGGGGGGGGGGGAGTGGCAGACCAATTCCGCTTGAACCGTAAAAGAGTTTGAAATTTGTTAAAGAGATTCCCAATCACATGTAAAAGGTTAAAAATGCAACCTTTCCATGCACATTAGAACGAATTCAAATTAACTAATAATTTTTTTTACCAATAAAATATTTATAAAAATTAGAGGTTTTATTGATTAAAAGTTGAATAAGCAAATAAAGAATCAGCTACCGTCGATACTCGCTGTTGGATTTGCACATCCCTGGACCGTTTTCGGCTTAACACTGTTATCAGAAGGTAGAGCAACACTCGAGCTCTTAACTTATTAAGCTACATCAGTGAATAACTTTTAGTCTTAATGTGCACAACGAACCCTCTGAAGATGTTGGCGTTAAACCGAAACTGGTCCAGGAAAGTATTGATTGTTGCTTACTCTTTAAAGTTTTGTACTTTAAACCTTCACAAGTATTCAATATCTCTACAAGATAGGATTATGCCACTCCTGCCCTACAATAGACGGAACAGTAGAACTTATTCCATTAGACTGTGCCACATAAATGTCGGAGTGCTCATAATTGTACGAAGAAGTGAAAATGCAAAATATCTAAGCGAGACAGAAAGGCTATATGCTCCGCACAGAAATTAATATAGACATTAATATACAATGAAAACACTTCAATTCGTATATGACATACATTATTCTCCTTTGCATGAAAATAATTTATAGCCCATAACAGTTTAACCTCCAAACTTATAAAAAAAAAATTATAATCATTACTCCCAGAACCTGAGTGACCGATCAATCTAAATGAGGTTTTCTGTGGTTTCCCTTAATTTTAAAGGCAAATGACAAGTTTCTATCTCAAAATTCAGCCCACAGACTGCTTAAAAACACTTTTTGTCACTCCTGCAACATCCCAATAAAAGAATTGTTAAGAATAAAATACCCAAACAACTTAAAATTATTCTTAAACAGAACAACCCCCCTCAAACCCGAAAAAATAAACAAAATTTATATTAAAAAAAAAAAAACAAATAAGAAGAGGCGCAAATCACCACTATCTAAAAAATATAATCTGGGTCTGGTTTACATAAAATAACAATATTGTATACTTTTCAAATAAAGAACTTTATAAAGAAAAAACTACTTTAAAAATAAAATCTGAAAAAAACAATAAAAGAAGTACTTAAATATGAAGTTGTTTCCCAAGCAAGAAAGGAAAGTGGGAAATGTTTTGACCCTTTGAGCTATTTATCAACCTAAAGGAAAAACACATTTCCTGTATCAACTGGGATGTTATTTTTATATAGCCGCAACATATCTGCTACATCTCCCCCCCCCCACCAACCATCCTAAACATTCATCTTATTTTGAAAGCATTCACCTAAACAGTATGTTTTTCCTATTGAAATGGAGAAATGGTTTTTTGCAGTATTTCTTTCTTATCTCATTGTACGGGAAAAGCATGGTAATATTATATTTTATAAATAGCAATGTAATTCAGGACTTTATCATAACTTAACTTTATCATAAGTTATATAACTTTCAACACATCTATAAGAACTACATAAAATAATATTTGCAATGCAGTGTCAGTAATATTTTTGTTTGAAATCAGCTCCAGATGACTTCTTTTGATCTGAAACAGATTCTAAAGGGGTTTTCCTTTTTTATGATACAATTTTGGTGAGCGTCACGAGAGTAACTCGCTTTTTTACCCTTACAACATTTATTTTTCGTCGTTTGCTTCTCGGGGACTAATAAATATTCTTTTATTACGCGGGAATATAAAATGTCTGATTACTCGTAATTATTTACTTCTTCGGCCTTACCTTAGGAACTAAATTAAAGCTTGAGGAAAAAGACCTTAATTAATCCTCGAACAATCACGCTAGTTAGGAGTCTTTTGGTCTGGACCAAATTTATAAGGGCAGATTACAAAGTGAATGCAGATTTTCAAGATTTTTGTTGCATCCATACCAAAAAATATAAAAGTCAAATTCTTTGTATTTTTGGGATTCATGTTTCCTTAATCTGGTACACTCGACTTTTATTCAATGTTTGGGTTCCTCGTACAGAAGAGAGTGTCTCAGTTTATGCTATTGCTTCGTTTATCGTGAAAAGTGGAAAAGCATGTGTGCATTTTTAATAATGTCGCATATTACTATTGTGTTTTGAATACCAATGTCATTATGTTGCAGATAATGAAACTATACCTTATTCTACTAGGAGTATTAGTACTAATAGCATTAGCACATTGTAATGAAAACTCAACGAGAGAAGCCCGAGACTATGCTTACCAGGGAGGTGATTATGATTTCAACACAGCCTACCCCCCAGCAGACAAGTGGGGGTATTCCGGAGTTCACCCAAATCAATATCCAGGTATTTAAAATAATATTTTTGAAACATTTATTATTAATTTCACTGACCCCTAATGCTGCTTGATTTTCAGGATATGACAAAAAGAGGTTTTACTTTAATTTTAATGTTTAAGATTAAGTTTACTATAAACTATTTTCGCCTTGGGGGTTTCGGAAGACGGGGAAATTTCCATAGGAATGCTTGATGTCTTTCTAAACAATTAAATGATTTTTCCGATTATCCGTTCTAGTCTGATCAGTCAATGTTTTTGAACTTCACAAAGGAAATGCACTAAACATTTAAATGTTTTTGACAGCTTGGACGATTTTTAAAGTGTCCAACATAAGAGTGGCAAAATACTGATTTTAGTAGGATGATCTAATGTGATATATGATAAACATGCTCTTCCCTTTTCCGGTTGTTATCTCTCCTTGCCCTTTTTCGGAAAAATTAGGGACTACGAGTCATTGTGTAACTGATCAAAGTATAAGGCATCAACCGAAAAATGAAGCAAGGGATTTGTACAGGGAATTTCGCCAGGTGGCGGACATTACCGGAAGAATGATTACTAGTGTAATATGGTTATTAGATTGATTCACAGCAATTGCTTGTAATGTGAATTTAATGTCTATATCAATAAAATCGTTAGAGATTCATATTTACCATTTTTATCAAAGAAAATTACAATAAATGTGACATCTTTTCAACAATTATTAATCAAAAATCTCTATTCTCGGGACAGAAATTGAATAATTTCTTCGGAAGTCAAAGTATGGTTAATGCTAAACTCAAATAATGTTTAAATCTAAACTCAAGTGATGGTTAAATTGATTTGCTCTCTATTAAGGTACCATCCTGAGAAAGGACTTGAAGCTAAAACAAACATATGTTGGCTATAAGTCCACAAATAGGCTTTAGGGATATGTATGGTTCTATTTGCTAAGCATTTACCTTGGACTTATCTTGGATAAAGGTTTATCTTAGCATGCTATCCTTTTTCCAATAATCGCAAATACAATAAAGAAAACGTTAAAAAAGTTAAACATAGCGACAATTATAACATAATTAATATCTAAGAAAGAAGAAAATAAATCTAAGAAAAGAAGAAAGAAATCTAAGAAAGATTAAAATAAATATTTAAAAAAATGAATAGTGTTTAGCATGGATGAAATGATGCTTTAAATTAACAAATATATGAATTTATGACATAGAATAACATATTATTCTATGTAACAATTTGTTAAATGTTTGTTACATTTATCATTTTCTATGTGAATTTGTTACATAGAATAAAAGTGTATTCTGTGTAACAAATATGTGAATTTGCTAATTCAAAGCACCATTTCTTCTAGGCTAAATACCATTTAGCTTCCCAAAAACTTAACTTAATATTTCTTTTATAGACTCTGCCGTTCTGATAATAGTTTAAGTCTGAGACAGACCTTAAAATAATTAAACCTGTTCTTGCTTTAAAAAACTGGCTTTAATGCCATAAAATGGCACCATCCACTTAAAAAATGTAAACCATTGACCAACATTCATCAATCACTGCACACTTCAAATGATAGATAGGGGAAAACACAATAAGCTAAATGTATAGAGAGTCCAGTGTAGAAGACCACTTACACCTCATACCAAGGCCATTAGAGGAATCGGATTACAGATGTCTAAAGCTGTAGAAGTTAATAACAAAACTTGGAAAGAAAAGTGAGATTATTTTCCCGCTCTATTATCTCATTTTCTTTAATAGGCTGTTTTCTTAATAAAAGCTTGTTTTATTTTTATAACAATAAAATTACTTGAATGACTTTGTCCACGTGTTGGCAATTTTGCTTTTAAACCAAATAAACCGTTAGACAGAACAACCGAGAGCTATTTCTAATTTCTCTGATATGAAAGAATTAAATGTTATATTGGAGACGTTTCTACTTAAAGATAAACCTCTTAATACTTTTAACTCATCGTAACGAATATAAGAATAGTGCTAATGAAAGCGATGATCAAGGTGCGACAAGTTAAATAAAACAAGAGGCTAGTAGCTGTTAAATTTGAAGTTAAAAGTGGCGTACTGACATCATAAAAGAGACTTTCCGAATGTACTAGTCGAAAACAATTTTTGTCTAACAGTAAAATCCGGAATAATGATGATAACAAAGTTTAAATTCGTAGCGCTTTTGTAAATTTCTGCTTTGTCATTGATATGGCTTAATGACATCACACACATTTAATAAATAACAGGGCTCATGAGATCTATAAGATCGATTTTTGAGACATGTATCATTAAAACCGAAAAATAGTTCGAAAATTATTACATCATGTTCCATATAAATGTCTAGGAATAAAAATTTTAAACATGAGGTGTGTCCGCGGAAGTTCTTAGCCTTAGACAAAACAGGAGACCTTCAAGTTCTGGCCGCAACGCCCATATGCTCATTTTTCTTCAAAATTTTGCAAAAAATAATTTTTCGAGAAAAACTCACATTTATCGCTATAAAAAGTTGTACTATGAACCTTGAATCCAAAAGGTACACTCTCTTAAAAATTAAAAATAAAATGTTATTTATAAAATCAATTAAGTATTAATACATCTTGCTAAGAATATTGTGGCAGTATCTTAATTAGTGGGGCAGTGGGTGACTTTTTATTGCGCATTCTACTCTATCTTTAAAAGTGGACATATTTAATAAGTATAACATTTTTTCGAATTATTAAACTTAGACCTAGACCTTTCTTGGCCACTGTGGGCACAAAGTTCAAGGTACAAACTTATTATTGCCATAAATGTTCATTTTAAATGTTTATCATGATCATTTTCATTTGTAACATTTTCTAAAAAAATTAGGGACACACACTATATATATATATATATATATATATATATATATATATATATATATATATATATATATATATATATATATATATATATATATATATATATATATATATATATATATATATATATATATATAATATATATAATATATATATATATATATATATATATATATATATATATATATATATATATATATATATATATATATATATATATATATATATATATATATATATATATATATATATAGAGTGCGTGTGTGTAGTAGAGTAAGGGGGGGAGTCACAGATAAAGGATATATATATTTTCTTCTTTATTCGCTAAAATCCCTTTGATTACCGATGATGGAGTCATCGACTGTGTAACTGAATATATATATTTAGGCCAATTAGTTTCTTTTTTAGACACGCAAAGTAACGAGTTAAATAGAAGAATTAAATTGGGATGGAAAAAGTTTTGGTCCTTGAAGAAAATTTTGAAGAGCAAAGTTTCTGCTAATATCAAGAGCAAAGTTCTGCAAACTTGAGTCTTCCCTGCTATACTTTATGGTTGTCAGACTTGGTCTTTAACCCAGGAGCTTAATAACAAATTAGTTTCTACTCAGAGTCAAATGCTCAGAGCTGTGCATGGTATTAGTAAAGCTAAAAGAGTAAGGAATAGAACAATAATAAAGCAAAGTAATACTAAAAGTCTGATGATAAAGAGTCACGAGTTAAAATGGAAATGGGCTGGACACGTATATAGGATGCATCAAGACAGATGGGCCAGAATATTGACGGAGTGGACACCTTATGGATACAGCAGAAGCAGAGGTCGGCCAGCAGCGAGATGGAGGGACGAATTTGCTGAAAGATTAGGTCGTGTATGGCACAGGACAGCTTCTGATAGGACAAGTTGGAAAAAAACTGTAGCTTTTTACACAAAGTAATTTATCTGGTAGCAGACTCCTATTACCCCTCTCTAGAGGGAGGCTTTTGCTTCTCACAAAGAAGTGCCAAGAAAGCTATTATTATTATTATTATTATTCGCTAAAATCAAGAACATGAAGAATTTTATTGACAGAACTAAACCTTTCACCTAGTATATTAACTTTATTTAATGCCTAAATACTTTGAAGTTGGAGAAAACAAAACTATTTGTGCACCAGTATACGAAAAGCTTAATAAAAATTCTCTTAGACATACGAGAAGAGAGTTTTATGTGCGTTAAAACAAGTGACAAATGCAATATATGAATATTCCTTTTTTTCCATCTCTCTATTTTTTTTCTCTCTAAACTTGGATCTGGTTCGGAAAACGAAATGAGATTTTAGTTTGAATGAAATAAACGGATAGAAAGAGCCGTTTTTTTAGCAATGCACACGACCAGGACAGAAATCCGATAAAATGACTTGATATTTTCGTATTCACACATCCTGTGCACATAAAAAAAACTGTTCTATAAGTATTAAAAATGGGCTTCCGCGCTTCTACCAATATCAAAAGAGGCTCTTGTTTAGGTATATAACTATGCTGTAAACTACCGGAAATTGCAAAAATCGAATCTCAATCAAAAACGGGTATCAGAGAATTTCAAAGTTTGTTGTAAAGAATTACAAAATAGAATAAGTGTAAGTTAGTTATAGTCTCTTAACTTTTTTTAAAACATGTTCTTTATTGACAAAAGCATAGTCTCTAACTTAAGGAAATTAATATATATAAATGTATATGTATGTATGTATTCAGGTATTCTACATAGATTTGTTCTGTTTTAATCTTCGTTGACTTGGTTTCATTTGCATCCATATTGTGATGATTTTAACTCTGTAATATGTTTAATGTATTTTTTGATGTTTTTAAATGAGTTTAAAACCATATACCATAGTTAAACTTTTAACTATAGTTAACAATTTTAACTTTATTTTTAATTAAATGTAAACTCAGCGTTTGTTTTAAACGTTCATTTTAAATTTCATATTAATCCACTGATCCTTATTTCGGCCCTAGTGATGAATTTTTAGTTAAATTTGAAATGTCGGCTAAAAATATATATAAATTTTACATTTAAAGTTCATTCCGAGATTGGTGTATCAGTCTTTACTTCCTCTTAAAAAAAGAACAAATAGAAGCTATGATTCCAAAATGATCCAACATATTCGATTCTTAACACAGAAGCGAAACTCGTTTAACTCAAAAAATTTACTTTTTGTACGAGTTTTGTGATAGCTCTATATAAACTCAATAGAAAACCTCGGTCTCTTCATTAACGTACATGCAGGGAAAAATCTTGGTCTTTATTTCCTTCTATTCATATTTCGTCGAAGCAAGTTACCAGGCATGACATGTTTTACGTTTTCAGCATAATCTAGCTATATTCACTCGTTTTCCTAATAATCAAGAAATGTGATTTTTTCTCGATGCTAAACCGTACTTTATATTCGAATTTTCGTATTTATTATTGATTGATTTTCAATAATTTCATTATTGAATATCCTTTTTAAGAAAATATACAAATTATTTTTAGGCATAATTTTATAGAAGATTATTACATAGTATAAAATTTAGCGGCTGTTGAGTGAGATTCATCGCTCCAAATGATTCTATATTTTAAAATAAATTTTGCTATCAAATATAAATTTTGAAAGCGTTAAATCTCGTTTACCAACAAAAATATTGATTTTTTCATTCAATAGTTTTTAAAGCGCCGACAAATCTAAATTAAAGTATGTGACAACTTATAGTAATCACCGAATATTAAAGATTAAATTATTTTTAAATACAAATTAATAGAGGATTAATAAAACGCCAGTTTTCGACCATAAATTTCCAACTTTACAGTCATTAAAAAAATACTTTTTCCCGAATAAGCAAATCTAAAGTTTTGATTCCGATAAGCAATAAAAATGCTGGTATTAGCACCTAAAACCAATTTTTTACTCTACTTTTTCTTTTTACTCATCAAGCAAATTTAATTAGCATGATGTAACAATTGTACAATGGTTCTTTTCATACCAAAATATGTTACAATTTCGATAGGCCTTATAGGACTATTTATACCCAATAAAAGGTCGATATTAATTAAATTTTGATACAAAAGAATTTTACGAACAACGAATGAATGTATGTAAAGAGCTGGTTCAGTAAGAGCTAGATATACCTGTGCCTCTGCGGGATCTACTTACCACACCTCTTTTAGCGAATTTTCTTTGAAAAAATTCCCTACTGGGATGGGTGTCATGGCAGGAGTCAAACCTGGGATGGTTGGATATTATTCATTTCTGAGTCAAAGGGCCATAATTTAATTTCTATGTCCTGTTAAATGTGGTCTTTATAATTCCCTAATTCAAGAAGACATCTTCAGAGGAACTTTCGTAATGGTTTATTGTGGCAGACAGTCAGAGCCAAAAATTCTGAACCTTTGACTGGTGCAGACTTCGTATGCGTATAGGAAATGCATAACCGTTTTATCGTTGTTTTCACATTTTGGACAAGCGGAAGCAAAGTATCTTAAGGAAGCATGATATAAATATATTTTCTAAAGTCAACCAACAGAACAGTGACAAGTTAAGAGTCATCTTAGTTTTGATTTCCCTTCTTCAACAACCTATTTGTCAGGCATTTATTTGTTCTTGTGAATTTTCTTGATTTCTACAATTATCACTATTCAACAATGATGTTTTTGTTATCTCTAAGCTCCAATCTTTGAGCACTTATAGCCCCTTTTCCTAAGCCAATAGCAGGTTTTGGGTCCATAAAGTATATTTCTGCTCCATCCCAAACTATCTTAACTTCTTTTTCGTTTCATCGACCCCCAGAGTGTCCCATGTACACAAAATAAGTTAACTTAATTTTGTATTGCCTTGCATTTAATGCCAACGGACAGGCCTCAATACTTGAGGATTAACTCATTTTCGAACTCTACCTCGAAGAATTTTTAATTAAAAGAAAAATATTAATTATATTGATTGAATTCCCATGTTTTTTTAATCCCCTAATTCCCTCTCTCACAGCCCCAACACATTATTAAAAAAACATTCACCATGTAATCTAATTAATATATTAACATGTTAAACATTTCGTACATTAAACATTTCATCAAAACGCGCTTTTGAAGTATTCGGAAAATTTAAAATATAACGTAATATATTTAAATTAAACGCACAATCAATTCATTACTTATGTTAAGTGCAGATATTTAAATAAAATCGGGTACGGGGTACATCAGAACTTTCATACGATAATTGATTTCGTTTTTTATCATTTTTAAGCGAATTTTTAAAGAAAAATGAGCTTATGAAATTGACAGAGTGGCCTCTTGTTTTAAAATAAAGCGTATACATGTAATTTGATAAATATATAACAAATGTTTATTATAAGACAAATCTTGGCGCATTTGTTGTATTATAAATATGTGTCTTATATATGATAAATGCATGCCGAATTTCCAATCGAGCGAAACATATTTAATGAAACATTTAAACGAAATATGTTTACGTTTAACATCTTTACGGGTAATAGCGTTATATAACATATTTTCCGGATTGCACAACTACCCCCAATGGTTAATTTTTGAACTAAGTTTAAACTTTTTAGGATAAACGCCCAGCGAACATCGATATTAGACAGAGACCGCATTTCGACGGACATCATGGTAAAAACAAGCCAGAAGGTTAAAATACCTCAAGTGGGCAATTCAAGTGAAATGTCAAACCTTAAGATAATTTTGTTTAATCTAATTGGTCTAGAGAAATGCACAATTATGAAATAAATACGAAAAATATTAAGTACACAATATAGAACAAATTATGTTTACGATACATAATTAACTGTTACGTTTTTTCTATCCTTAGTTTCATAAATAACTATTAATTGTAAGAAAATTATTCATATAAAAGAAATAGAAAATGTAGGGAAAGGAAATTCTCATCAAATTGTTGAATTTTCTAAACATTTTTAAGCTGTGATAATGACGCAATTTATTTCTTTCTATTATTTACCATGTGAGATAATATCTAACATAAAAGTTATGTGTTTTAACAAAAATACTAAATTATATCAGATTCAGAGACTTTATGGCGATAAAATTAACATAAACAAGAATATCCAGAGAATAATATTAAGTGCAGACTTGGGCAAGTTAGAAAGCAGACTGTAAATACTCTCAGAACTCTACGCTGGAGATGTTTATGCTTTTGCATGAAATATGATAATATAGACTCTAACTCTATTACAGTAAAGTTATAACATGATTTGTTAAGTGTGTAAGAGTTGATTTAAAGTTTATAAAGTAAATACTAAGTATTTGCTTCTTCATAACTAACGCTATACGAAGCTTTCTAGATGGTCTTACGAGCGGCTGCAGATACAGCCCTATATTAATATATATATATATAATATATATATATATATATATATATATATATAAATGGACTGCAGATGCAGTCTATATATACAGACTACAAATACAGACTTTACATAAAGATTACTTGTACAGGCTACAAATACACATAATGATTAGGATATAAATACAGACTACACATAATGTTTACTGATACAGGCTACAAATACACATAATGATCAGACTACAAATACAGACTACACATAATTATCACTGGTACAGGCTACAAATACAGACTATACATAAAGATTACTGGTACGGGTTACAATTGCAAACTACACATTAAGATTACTTGTACAGGCTACAAATATAGACTACACAAAAAGAATACTGGTACAGGCAAAAAGTAAAGACTAAAGATAAAGATTTCAGATACAGTCTGCAGGTAAAGATTACAGGTACATTCTACAGATCAATTAATTAATTTTAATTACAATAATAAAATAGTAAAATATCCATTATACGGTCCAATATCCATGTTTTACCTACCACTTATATAAATTTAATGACATAAAAACAAGAAGACGATGCATTTTCATTTCTTATCACAAAATTGGTTTTATAATGTTTTAAATTTTAAAGTTTAAATTCTTTCGTCACTTTCTTAAGAAAAACAGCATGTATAAGTATTGTGCTTTACTTAATCATGCATAGTTTACTTTCTCCTGACACTAATTAACATTGCCGCAGTTAAGGAAATCACTCACTTCACAGCCTAGTAGCATAATATTCAATTAATTGAGAATAAGAAAACTGATTTCTACGTTTCCTGTTAGTTTGCATTGCACACCTTGGCACCAGGGTGGTAAATTTTACAAAACCACAATGACTCGTATAAAACCTAATATATTTTCGATAACAGTTTTTATTAAGAAAATTACAGCGGCTTTCTCTTCTCTACGACTTAATCATTTCCTTATGACAACAGGATGTATTTTTTTAAATGTATATATTTGAATTGTGCTTCCAATTTTTACGTCATTCCATGCTTAACATGCATAAAGATATTTTCGTTAATATATTTCAATTGTGTCATTTTATAAATGTGAACCAATCATTTATAAATTCTTCCATGGTTTAAAATTAACCATGAAAACAGAAGTTTTCGGTTTTGGATTAAATATGTATAATATTTAGAGGTCTATAATATTACAGTTTTAATGTAGCTCCGAAGTTATTAGTCTTGAAATAGTTAAAACTATTCCGAATGGAACGTATGTGAATACGGTATCTTTTAACATCTTTCCACTTAGATATACTCGCTGTATTTGACATTTGTAGTGTCTTTATTAATTTTTTTTTATTAATTATTAATTTAATTTTTTTATTGACTAAATCTTATTAGTTTTTTTAATATTTATATATTAGCATTTTTCTTGAATTTCTGCCGTAAGTATATAGGGAAAATATTGTATTCATTCTAACATTCCGAAACCGGGGTTTCAAAATAATTATTCTTATCAGGCGTTTTATGAAGTTTTATCATACTGTCTGTTTGTGTATATGTGACTCTTAATTCCCACAGAGTTCAAACTTGGGCTTAAAATTTGAATCCGTAATATTAATAGATTTTTAAAAAGTTAGACGTCACACCAACCTATTTTTCTATGGGTACTTTTTTTCAAAAAGGATGATTTTAGAACCAAGTTTTATTAAAAAATATTTATCCGCATGAGCACTATCATACTTAAGAAATTGGCTGGGAATAAATCCATATACTTATATATATATTTATATAAATAAAGTTGCGCAAACGTACTTGTCCGTGATTAGGACCTCTGAAACGGATTTCTAATGAACACCCGGGTCCAACTTCTGCCATGCCACGCAGTTAATGAGAGAATTTTCCTTGGAAGAAATATTCAACCTTAAAATATACAAATAATTTCAAATAAAATATAATATTTAAATAAATAAATATATAATCTGATACTACAGAGTTTTACAAATATAAATAGATGACACAATGTGCGTAGGATACCCTGGAAATATAACAATCAAAATGCAATGCTACATCTGGGAACTGTTCCTTCATTCGACAATTGTCATCATTGATGGCTCGGCACTCTGTTTCGTTACATCAAACTCATCAGGGCGCTCACAGAGCCTGAACTCACCATAAAAATTCCGAAGAATATAATATAAAGTATTTACCTCTTACCGCAATCATGGAAAAAAAGCAAAACATGTATAAACTCGGTGGTATTAAATGATATTTGTCTAGGTGCCCTTCGTACAATTATTTTGTGTCAAATAAATATTTAAAAAAATAAACTAATAAACATTTAATTAAAACAAAAAAAATTATAAAATAAATAATATTTCAATAAAACAAATAAATAAATATTTAAATAAAATAAAAATATATAAATATTCTACCTTAAAATATTCTTCTCTGTCTTCATTTGGAAAACAGGAAAGAATATTCTTCTTATTCCAGCTTTTATAATGATTTAATCTTGGGCGATATTATTCCAGAAAATCTAAACTCCTGAGTTATCAAACACTGTTTCCCATTCCCATTCAAAAACAGGAAAATTAGTTTATATCCGGCTAGAGTTTTCCCTTTAACAGAGACGTGGTAAAAAATATTAGGGAGAAAAAAATGTATTCAAGAACAAGATAAAGAAGAGAAAAAATTGAAAATTTGCCAACTAAAACTCTCTTTTAACGTGGGTGAGAAGTAATGGAAAAAGTGGGGGAATAATGGAATTTAGATGGTAAATTATTATTCTGGTGAAATTTAACAAAATAAAACCAATTTAAAGCAAAATCGCTTTATCATTCGAACATTGAAATTAAAAGTCGTGGAAAAATTTAGGGAATTTGATTTTTGGAGTTTTTGTTAAAATAGAAACGAAGTTACACATTTTTGCAATTATTTTACAGCAGTAATAATTTATTTATCTGCGGAAAATAAACGTTTAGATAAGTTTTCTATCTATTTATATTTAATAGACCATAAACTGCGTAGGCTTCCATGAGTATTTTCATGAAAATTTAGGTTTACCGGTGGTGAACGCGTCAATGTAGATGAAAAACCCAATGTTGATTCATTATTTAGTTTGACGAGGTTACTACCGGAAGATCTAAATCTTTATAATTACACCAGGAATAATACACGGGTACAGATACAAAATAGAAAACTACGATGCAAAGGTAAATTGTCTGAGATACTATCTAACAGTATGAGTCAGCACTTTCACATATTTGAATAGTTAAGTATAAAACAGCAAGGTAAAACACAAAGCTTTAGTAGGTAACTCCATCCCGCCCTCAATCATTGCCCCTGCAGTTTGCTGCAGTGCCATATTGATAATTGTAATAACCTGTTTTGTAACAACCACAGTTTGTACTTTTACTTATATATGACGTAGGCAATTAGAAAAAGTTGCCAAGATCTAAATCTTGGCTCTAAAGGCCTGAAACCGGGATTTCACCGGAATAATCCGTGTCTAAAATGTCTTTAACACCTAAGTGGTTTCTACAAAGTTCAATATATATATATATATATATATATATATATATATATATATATATTATATATATATATATATATATATATATATATACAGGTGTTTCATATAAAGTGTCACCAGAAAAAGGAGGTGATAGTACTCCTCAAAAGGAACAAAAAATGTCCTATAATATAAACCCCGATCTCCAACCGTTTTCCCACAAGGTCAAATTTAATATTTCAAAAAAATATTTGACCTCACATCATAAAATTGTTAATAGGAATTTAACTATTCAAGCTAGAAAGGCAAAATTGGTATCATTAGAAAGCTGAGTAAATTTCCTAAAGGACAAACTACTAACCATGTCAAATATTTTGGAACTACTGCCCAAAATTTTGCATGAAACATGATTTTTTAAAAAAAATGAATTTTATGGAATTTTTGTAGTAGGGCATTAGAGGAAGTAAGAGATGAGCAAAAGTTCAGCCAAGAACGGAAAAAACTTCTCTTATGACTGACCTTTAAGAAAATGTAAATAATTTTATACATTCAATAGTCAAAAATGTAAGCTATTGTTGCTAGAAGTTGCAAAAACTGATCATTTTTGTCGTATAAAAGTGAAATAATGTGTTATTTTATAAATTTTATTTCGAAAATAATTTAATAATACGATTTTTAGACTCTAGAAGGTAAAATAAACCTATTTTATTCTTACACATTTTTCTCTAAAACCACTCTTTTCCCTTGCTTTTGAGATTTTTAATTATTTTATGTACCATGTAATTAACATTGTAGACATATGCAAAAATGCCAAAAAAAATATCAGTTTTTGCAACTTCTAGGAAGAATGGCTTAAAATTTTGACTATCGAGTGTATAAAAATATTCACATTTTCTTAAAGGGCAATCATAAGAGAAGTTTTTTCCGTTCTTGGCTGAACTTTTGCTCATCTCTTACTTCCTCTAATGCCCTACTACAAAAATTCCATAAAATTCATTTTTTTTTAAAAATCATGTTTCATGCAAAATTTGGGCAGTAGTTCCAAAATATTTGACATGGTTAGTAGTTTGTCCTTTAGGAAATTGACTCAGCTTTCTAATGGTACTGATTTCGCCTTTCTAGTTTGAATAGTTAAATGTCTATTAACAATTTTATGATGTGAGGTCAAATATTTTTTTGTAATATTAAATTTGACCTTGTGGGAAAACAGTTGGAGATCGGGGTTTATATTATAGGACATTTTTTGTTCCTTTTGAGGAGTACTATCACCTCCTTTTCTGGTGGACACTTTATATGAAACACCCTGTATATTATTTTTTATTAGTGACTCCCTCCTCTTAACAAATCTACTTCTCCACCTTACTCCTCTCCATGACCCCAACCTCATAAGCTCATTTTTTCTTCGAAAATTCTCTCATAGAAAACGAAAAATGGAAAATATGTCATTTGATGTCCATGATACACTTGTTTGCTCCATGTAATTATTCTATTAAAATAACTCGAGTTTTAAAAACTTGAGTATTTCTGTAATGAGACATTATTCTATTTAGAATAATATTATGCTGAATATTATTTATGACAAAGTGACATGACAAGAAATATTGACTTGAGGAAAACAAATATCAAGGAATGAAAGATTATAGAAAAAGTATAAATTGTTATTTTATGTTAATAAACCATTATATATTTATGAAAAAAAAAACAAATCTTTATTGCTCTTAGATTTAGTACAAACAAGTAAAAAGAAAATAAGTAAAAAATATAAAGGCAAAGAAAAAATATATACGTATTTCAAACAAATCTATGGCCCTATCCGGTATCCTGCATCATCTGGTTATGCTGGACCACATTAACAGAGCTTTTTAAAAGTACATAAAAAACTAGAAGTGCAATAGTGGAGCTAAGATAAACCAGCTTGGAAAGAGCAAATTGAGTTTTAAGGTATAGGGTAACCAAAGTGAGCCTAAAGAAACTTTTTTTAAATGCAATTAGGGAAAATAGTTTGACCTGTCTATTTAGTCAAAGCGTCCTAAAATGTCTATTTAATTCAGGATTAATTAATTTATACTGGAAATTTGAAAACATTTTATGGTAATCAATGAAATATTATGAGCAATTATTTCATGGCATTATACAATGAAACCAAAATTATAATTTATAAGTGACATTTATTTATTATAATTATTGATATATAATTTATTGCAACAGGTAAGTGACGACAAAATTTCAATTAGAATCAAGCTAAATCGCTTTCACTGAGTAATTGGTGCAGGGTCTTTTAGTATTGTTAAGTACCTCCCTCCTAATATCTGGTTTAAACTCAACGTAAATTCAAAAATTCAAATGCATCTGTGTCGGGTTGATAAGCATTGCGTTAGTGCCTCTCTCTCCTTAAACTGCTATATTACGCCTGTTTCTGGTTGATTCGATGCTCTTAACTGGATTAGTTAAAGAAAGATTAAATTAGTGTCCCTAAAACACAACAGGATTATAAATGTTTCATGTCCCTGTCTCGGATAGTAGGTAAACACTAAATCTTATTCATGAACACACGTCAATTCTCGGACTAATCTCTCAACAAACACGACTGGAAAACCTATTTAGCAAAATATGGGACTCGAAATCAATCACTTTTGGAGTAAATAAATCTCATAGAATCTGATAAAGCAGTTAAAATAAATTTTAGCTAAATATATCAAAAAAATCTGACAGTGGGATCAGTTAAACCACAACGCATTCATCTCCCTAAATTCCATTAAATAAATTGAACATTTTTCTAAAATATATCTATTTTTTACGCAGAGGGGTAATAAATGTACCTGTAGTTTTAAAAATACATTTAAACAAAGACTAACGTGTTTATTTTGGGTAACAATAATGATCTCTTTTAGGTAAAGGTGCATCACAATTTTATTTTATTTCGAATAAATTTCAATTTCCTATTGATTTAGAATGATATTTAAAATTTCTAATACTATAGGCTAATTTCAAATTGTATTATAACGCGAACAATGTAAGTGGCATAGATATTTTAATGGTATTATGATTTAGCTTCAACAAATATTTTAACATATGAAGTTGAAATTTCAATTTGGTATAAACAATTATTAAATTCGATAGCTGTATTGTTAAAATAATAGGAAACCTTTACCTTTATATAATTTAAAATACATATATGTGTATGCATTTGATTTGTACCCACTTATGTCATACGTTAGGAGAAATACGTATAAAAATGTTGACCACCGATTGATTGTCACATAGTATTAACCATGATCATAATGGAGGAAGAGAAAAGGGACATTAGAAAGAGAGAAAATTGTTTCCCTCTGAAAGAAAGAAGAGAAAATCCCTAATAGAGAGAATAAAGAGAGGGAGAGGTATCTGAAAGGCATATAGGAAGAAAGAACTCACTAAGAGAGATAAATGAGGAAGAACTCTCTAAGAGAGGTGGAATCATCTCTAAAAGAGTGGGTAAAAGAGAATTCTGTTTTAGAGATAGAAATTCCCTCATTAGCGTCATTTTCTGGTGAAAATTAGCTAAAGAAAAGAAAGAACTCTGTAAGTTAAAACGAACTTTTTAAATGAAAGAGCTCTACATTTACAATACAAGGAATGCGGTTAGGTCAACATTTTTAGGTCACTCAATGCATTGGGATGTACCTACTGTAGTATAACAGCTTTGGTAGAGTTTATATCAAGTATTAGCATTAAAAATCCCGACCCTTCGTGTGAAATTTTATAAAATATAAATCATTTTTATAGTTAACTTTATTCATTACTTATAGAAATGTTCGGAACAAAGCCCTGAAGAAAGCATTGCAAAATAACTTTACATTTCTCAAAATTTAGAAGAGAGCCTGGCATTTTAAAACAATTCTTTCATTCATCTATTCCCATTTTTTTTTTGGAGACGCATAGATGATGTTGTGCGAAGCAAGTCACAAAACTAAATTTTAGTTCTCCACACATAACTAATAAATAGTAATATTCAATTGAAACAAAAATGTTGTTAAATTTATTCTTTATTTTTAGCATTTTTGGAGCATCTGCTGCTCACAACGTCTCTCACAATGTCAATTTTACAAGTTTTAAATTCCAAAAGACCTTCATATTAAAGTTCTACATTCATTGAACCCCTAGAAAACCGACAGAGGAGCAATATACAGCGTTAAAATATGAGGCCAGACTAAGATTTGAGTCCTAGGCTACCTTGAAAGATAACCAGGATTGTCCTAAAAAAGTTCTACGCTCTATCCTACAGAGTTATCTTGAATCCCTTCTCTATTACTGGCTATCTGGTCACCTATTACTGTAAGTGCAAAAAATTATGTTATCTTATATATTTTCAGATGGCGTAGCAGGTAGCTGTGTCGGGCCAGTAATGAATGGATTATCAGCTCTAGGATTAAAAGCTATTCTTGGTGCCATAATAGGTATAGCTATAGTGAAACTTCCGCTTATACTTCTTATTAAAGGACTTCTGCTCAAGATAGCAATACCCCTTGGACTGCTGTGGGCTGTAGGAATTGTTCTCCTGCCTCTGATCTATGTAATTCTACCAAGACTTCTACCTCCTCCGCCAGTACTCATTCCAACCACTCCTCCAGATATAGAAGCCAGATCCATGCCATCATATGATACCTTAGCGTCCTTACATGAAATGCTAGAATCTCCTGGATGTTTGGAATCCATAGCTTGCAATATCGGAAGAAGTCAAACTGATTCCCCCTATAACAAACAAATCCAGTGGTAAGTTATACAGTTATTTTTAATCGATATTTTCGTCTTGTATACCACGGCTTGAGATCGAATCCTGTTCAGGGCTGTATCTGTTTTTACATTTTTCGATTAAAAATTAGGTGATAATGTCTACAACTGAACTAAAGGGTTTCTTGATTACTCTGAAATTATTATGATCAATCCGTGATATATTTTTTTAAATAAAACTTTTAGGCCATAACTAAATTTTACTATTTCTATTATTATTTTCATTCATTATTTAATACTAAATTTTAAGTCATTATGAAGTCTTAATATTTTTTTTATTTATTCATTAAAAAGTAATTAAGAGTGAACTTAAGTAAATATACTTAGGTATAATCAATAATCTAAGGATTGTAGATTTTTGTTACTTAAAAACGCAATTTACAAAATTAGGGTCCTAAGTAAAACTTAATTTTAGAGTTATTTTAAATACTTCTTTCAAATAATTTTAAAAGAGGGAGGGAGGGATTCTTGGGTTCACTTATTTTCGTATTAATAAACTTTCTTTTCTTAATCTAAAACGGAAACATCCCAAAAAAGTAATTTGTCTAAAAACTCTCATATAACTGAGTTCAAAAGATAAATCTTTCTAATATAGAAAGCTTACAGAGCTGGCAAAAAATCTGTTCAAAGCCCCCTTTATTTGATAGCAGTGTGTAACTTTTCTACTTTTTTACCTTGATGCTTAGTAAGAGCTCAACTCCCAGAAATACTTATAAACTCTCAAAATATCCTTAGGTCGCCCTTTAAAAAACTCAACTTTAAAAGGTTTAAGAAAAAAGGAAATTAAACACTTTTCAAATCCTTGTGAACAAAAAACTTTATAAAAATTTTAGTTACTCTTTAAATTTTATTCATTAAAGGGATTTTCAAACAGTTTATAAAAAGAGCTTTTTTGAAAGTTACTTAAAAGGATTCGTATTAGTTAAGATTTTTAATTAATTAAAGTAAGTTTTATAATTTTATTCACTTCTATTTCTTTCATACTTTAACTCTATTAAAGAAGCATTTTATAAATTTTAAATATTAGTCATTTCTCCATAATTAAAAAAAATATACAAATTACATGAAAACCCTACAAACTGATGAATTAACCAACTGACGCTCTACGATGCAAGCGCTCCTACAGCAACGTTCCCGTACTAATTACTATCAACACTAGCGCCCCCTAGTGGATGTTCCCGAAAGAATGTCTTGTTTACTTGACATTTCAATGAACTTGTAACAACTATCTGGTTTATTTACAGAATCTACTAACCTAAAAGAATGGGAAAAGACTAACTATGTAATTTAAAAAATATATAGATTAAAAATGGAGCCAAGATAATCCTGGGTATAACCGAAGATATGATACTAAAAATATCTAAGAATATACTTGGAATATCTAGGAATATACTTTGGAATATATTCATTAATATACTTGTATACTAAGTCTATCTCAAATTATATTTGGACACCAAGTATATTTAAGAATATACTTGGATACTAAGTATATCTAACTGTATACTAGGGTACTATTTAGTATCAGGCGAAAGAGATGAGTTGGGCGAAGTCTTTTACTAGGGGTTACGAGACCCTAAGGTTTAGAAAACACAGATACGTTTTTAATCATCCCCGAAAAATTTTAAAATCTATAACTTTCAAGCTGGACTAATGGTTTAGCAAACGCAGTAACTATTTAATAGCAGAATTAAACTAAATAAAAGAAGGTGAGAAATTTATAATTAATAAAAACATGATAAAAATAGGCAGAACAAAATAAATCCAACTATAACCTTTCCCCTCCACATGTAACCTGCTACTTAGTATCTAAGAGGGATTGCTAGAATTGCTAAATTACAAGTATTTAGTGGAATAAATATTCCACTAAATACTTGTAATTTAAAGCTTAAACCTCCACAACAAGTATTACATAGAACACTAAATGTTGAATACATTAATGTAATTAAGTTTTAGTATTGTGACTATCATAGAGATGTATACTAGAGGGAACATAGCCTACCTCAATACATTAAGTGGCCTGAAACATCTTTTTGGAGCTCTTAGGGGCTATTTGAAACCTCATTCAAACCTCCTTCAAGAGTGAGTTACGGTTTTAATAAATCAAATAATTTTGGATTCCCGGACATTGTTTGTGTTTTGATTAGTATTTTCAACGTGCCCAAATATAAGTTATTGTGAAATTATACTGATTATTTGATTATATTTATAATCAAAGGCGGTCAGGTTATTTTTTCGATGTTTACATTTTAACCTATGGGCCACTCTAGTAATAATATCTCTATGGTGATTGTCATTTCTTTAGTAGATAAAGTATATCACCATAATAATAGCAACTGGAGTAGTCTACAACAACATTACTATGTTTTTAGTAGTGATAGATAATTTATCAGTAATTACTCCTTCAAGCCAAGTTTCTAATATTTTTAATATTCTCACCTATTATATGTGAAAGTCTTTGCTGATACCATTTATCTTAAAAGTCTATAAAACAATATGAAATAGCTTGTAGTAGAAATAAGTTTTTAAGAGACAGTTTTCACAATGTTAAGTATCAAATAAAAGTATCTCTATAGAGAAATGTTTCTATAGAGTCAGAAAAAAATCCACTAAAAGCCTATCTATGTACTTTACTTTCCATGGCCATATCATTCGATTAAATTCGATAAAAGTTCTCTGCCACTCTGACTCAAATTTTCTGTTAGATATTAGTTAAGACTTCTCTCTCATATGTTAAAGAGATTTTGATTTTCAAGATGAACTCGTGTAAAACTTCCTACATTATACTTGAATTAATTCAATGTTATAATTCATATTTATAATTATTATAATATTATTATAAAAACATTACAATAACATCAAACAACAAATTCCGTCTTTTCCACAAAAATATCTATATTATATAGCAGATCCGGCTTTCGGCATCCATATAGGTAAGTCTCTACCTCTCCGGCATTGTTGATGGCGCAAGCCGAAAGCCGGCTCTGCTGTAAAAAAATATGGATATTCTTGAAGAAATGAAAGAATATGTTGTTTAATGTTAGAAGTAATCCACGGCGTAGTAACGTATCAACATTATAATAATATTATAACTGATACTTAAAAAATTCAAGTTCTGTACATTTTTGAACAAGATATTATTTATTCATTATTTATAAGACAATATTTACGTAGTTATGTCGTTATATATATAAGGCAAACATATGTGCCAAGTTCCATGCGGAAAGTATATTTAATGGGTTTTTGTGGATGATATGAGGTCAGTGCCTGGATGGATGACCGCTGGGAATAAAATACCTGTATTCACAATCTGAGGACGAGGAAAGCGAGCCCGAAGACGTGATGCAGTATAAATTTAGCGACCTTGAGGGCGAGCAAAGCGAATACAAAGTTGTAAGGATGAGCGCAGTGAATCCAAATTTGTGGTGAGGAAAAGTTCCTAGGTACCCGGTTTTTAGATTAGCCTAAATTGAGATTTTTATAATTGCATATATGTTGTGCAGTATTATAATCAATACTGAACTATGCCCAAGCGTGCGAATGGCTTTGAACAACAACAATCTATGAACAATCTATGAACAATCTATGAACAATCTATGAACAATCTATGGCAAAACATGCGCATTTCCATTAAAAAATCCTTGGAAATTGAGAGACAATTTAAACCTTTATCGTTTAGTTCATGATAATAATATTAGCTCTATATTCTATCAATGTATCACATGATTTAATCATTTTAATTTTATACGGTATAAGGTCATAATTTTGACCAATGTAAACAAACTTGTTCATTAAAAGTTAAGAGTAAATATGTTTCGCAATCCGACGATATGTCGAACATTGAAAAGCAGTAAGAAAGTAAACATTTTCTGGCCGTTAAATTTTATAATGTAAGTCAATATTTTTAAAAAAACTGCCAATATCAAAATGAAATTTCGTGAATCGATTGCTCACCTATAGATGTATATTTTTATCCAATGTAAACTCGAACGGTCAAATTTTCGATTATTAATTTTTGTTTAAACTATTGACGACTCAGCAAAATATAATATAGTAGTCTAAAATATATTATCTTCCGGGAATAAGTATGATTTTTGTGCCAAGTTTTAACTCTCTAGCATAAATACAGCGGGAGTTATGCGAGACACTGACACACTAAGACAGACAGCACATAAAAACCGTCTATTGAACATCCACATATAAAATAAGCACTTAAAAATATAGGAAATAAATTATGAGGTTAAAACTAAACAATTAAAGCGCATAGTTTATTTCCTATTTTTTAAAAATGTATGAGTTCTATACAATTTAAAACTGATACTAAAGAGAAATCACTTGAAATAAACACGAAAAGTACTGTAAAAATACATGTACATTTTGGCTAACAGTGTATGATGATACATAAATATATTCCCAACAATACATTATTTATTATGTTAAATTATGAGATGCAAAATCTATGTATATTAGTTATTATCATCCTTTGCTTTAATTGATTATACTCTAGAGGAATATGTATCATGTTATGTTTCAAGGGTTGATACATAATTAGCAGAAGACACTTCGCACTTATATTATTATTTATATCGGGGAGAAGGGGGTAGAATGATTTAAATGTATATTTGCTCTTTTGTGTATTATAATATTTTCGTTGTATGTATCACAAATTTTACTTTACCTAATTTCAAGCTCTATGTGATACAACTTCTTAAATTTGTATATTTAAACAAAACTTATTTTCAAACTTTTTCATATTTTTTTTTAACTCATATAATTAACTTAATTTTATTATTTGTTTTTCTTAGTTTAAGGACAATATTAAAGAATATGTTTATCTATAATTTCTTTTTATACTAATTTATCCAAATTCTGATCAGTTCAAAAAACTTATTTATATTATACTACAAATACTATAATATTATATACTATAATATACTATATTATTTATATTATACTAACAAATTTAAAGTTCTTAGTCCTAAATTTAACCATTCATATGCAAATAAAAAACAAAAAAGAGGATTTGGGCCTATTGGCCGCGGTCTCAGCGCTTCGCGTCTTGGCCTCTAGGGCCATCAGCGGTCGTATCTAGGCCATATGAGTCGCTTTGCAATTTTCAGCTTCCTAATAGTCCAGCATCTTCTATATGGTAGTTTTGTAACACCAGTGTTTTTGCACACTGGAAATCCGAACTTCTAAATTTATGAGTCAAAGATTGTGATATGTTTACATAACATTTAATGCGTAAGACAATAAAATTCTAAATTGTTAAGAGTTCAAAGTAGAATATGCGTATTAAATTTCGGCTAGATCCCACAACTTTTCGAGGTTACGCGAATATTAAAAAATTCGCAAAGTAATCATTGTAGGCTAATGACGTTATAAACATGTCACAAACAATATCAATAGCAACAATAATAAGGTCAATTTGTTGAACCTAGTTTTATTAAAATTCGAAAAAACCTTCGAAAGTTTCACTGAAACGTTCAAGAACAAAATCTCATACATATACATATATGTATGTATGATATAATATAGGTACGACATACATACATACTTCGCTAACATGGTACAAGCTCAGCTAGGCTAGATTAAAACTAAAGCTCATCATAATAGTTTGTTATTGTACACTATATTTTTTTTGCTAATAAATAAAAAAAAAATTAAAAAAATAAATATAGAGAGAAACCTCAAGTAAATCATTAATTCATGAATGAGAGATTACAATACTTAACAGAGACAATTATTCTAATAATGCTATATATTTCACTGTAAGTAGTATTGTACTTTTGACTTTTAAATCAAGATATAAAATGTCCGGGACAAATCTTATTATTTACAGTTATAAATGTCAACTGCGTTTACTAAAAACATTCATATGTTAATATTCCTGTTGTTCTTTTTCATCCTATAGCGTTCTTCTTTCAATAAGCCGACAAACTTTCATGTCATGTATTTATACAAATATCACAATTTTCTTTTTAAACATATAGTCAACAAAAGAATAATATTCATTGCATGTACATTGTAATTTACATTCGTTAACAGAATATTAAAAATAATAAAAGATATTCCGGTCCAGTTTTCACTTAAAAACTCTTTATTGAATATAATGAAAATGAAAAATGAAAGTGACAGGATAATGAAAACAAAGGTTTCTTTTCTGAAAAAAGGGAAATTTATAAGAATTAAGGGCAGAGGATGTAGCCTTTTTTTCGAAAAAAACGTTCTCTTATTTCATTTTTTATGACAAATCGCTGAGTGAAGAACGTCTTCTTTTATGAAATCGTTAAAAATGATTGATGAGTAATTCTCATGACATTGAAATCATAGTAAAGCTATCTTTCAGGCCTTATTTTCTTTTCAAGTCTATTCTTTATGCTCTCATTTTTATTAATATTATTTTTGTGAGCTTCTCAGATATGACATTATAAATTAGAAGAAACGTTTAAATAAAAAAAACGGGTTTGGAGTACCTCGGAACTTTTTCTCATTACATCTCGTATTTGCTATGTTCATCCTCCCTACTTCGGACTCGCTTAGATCGTCCTCAGAATATGGATATCACCAAATTTAGACTGCAGTACGTCTTCGGACTTGCTTCGCTTTTAAAAAAGGCTTCGTTTCTAGCGGTCATCCATCCAGGCACTGACCTCGTTTGATGCTGTTTAATGGGTCACTAATAATATTATTAGTCAATAATAATAACTTATGTTATATTAATAAAATCTTGTTATTGAGCTTTAAAGCTCGTTGTTGCAATAAATAAATAAATATTAGTGACTAGTGGTATTGAAGTAAATCTTAGTATACTTCTTATCATATACAGAGGGACTCTTTGTACCAACACGCTGCAGCATATACGGCTGATCTAATTTTAATGAAATTTGGCTCAAATATCAAATCCTATGAGAGGAAAACTGATTAAATTTTGGGGTTGATTCAAAATGGAGCCAATTAAAACTTTTTCAAAAATCATAAATAAAAATATGTTTTTACAAAATGTCTTTTTAATGATGTTTTAAAGTTGTTTTAAAGTTATATAGAAGGAGCATAACTAATAACAACAAAGCCGTTTCACTGGTTAAGTAATGCTACCACCCTGATAGTTGGCAATACTTCCGGTTGCTAAATTATGCTAAATTATGTTCTATTATGCATTAATGATAGTTTTTTTATAAAATACTAATATAAATATCGGTGCATTACAACTTTTAAGCATTTTAAATTACATTTTAACATGTTTAATCAAAATTATGTTAAAAATAGTCCTCGTCAACTAAATGTAGATTCCCGTACACCGCTTACCCTTTTACTACCTAGGACCGATTTTATTAAATACTCAGCAAGTATTGTAAGTTATTATATTTGTTTCAAACGATCTTTTTTCATTAGTGGATATTTATGACATATTTATAAAATAGTGTTTTGTTAGGGTGGTACCCTTACTTAAGACCACCAGTCAACCGGCTTTCGTGTTATCAGTGGAATTACATTGTGATTACGGTGCTGTGCTCCTTCTACATTAGTATTATTCTGAGAATACAAAGAAGCATACTACATCTATGGCTTACACTTTTTCGAAATAAATGCATGAATAAATGATCACGCTTTTTGTAAACACGCTAACATTCTGGCCAATGATACGCTTTTATCACTTTTTATTATCTTAAAATTATGGAATCCTTGTCTTTATTGGCTGTAGATAGGGAAGCCTTATTCCATGGTTGGCAGCTTGTTTTTTAATAAATTTATTTCTGTTTAGCATACATTTTAGAAGAATAATAATTATATTTACTAGCGAAATTCAAAGTAAAAATTAAACTTATTATAAAAATCTTTTAAAAAATATATTTAATATCAGTCCTTTATCTTTTATTTATAGAAATACTTATTTTTATCTCATTCTTGAATAGCAATTAAGTATTTAATATTGCTAAGGACTGCAGTATCAAATTATCAAAACAAAATTGTCTTCTGGCTATATCTATAGAAGATAAATTTTAAGAGAATACTAAAGTTAATAAAAAAAATTTAAATGTAAACTTAGCTTCTATTCTATAAGATATTTTTACTTTTCCTCTTTTAGACCGTAGATATGCAGGAAAAGTATAGTATATTAGTGTTTTTAAAGTCTACTAAGTAAGTTATTAGTTTTTACAAAATTGTTTGTCTGTTTGTGTTATCATTATGCTAAAGAGTTGAAACTTTGTAAAAAAATCAGTCTATAAGTGCAGTTGTGCTATCCAAAAAAAATTGTTTATTACTTCATTAACCCGCAAAATTTATTTATTAGATTTATTTACTTAAATGACAGCAAA
The DNA here is from genome assembly GCA_018340805.1 of Microvelia longipes. Classification (NCBI taxonomy): domain Eukaryota; kingdom Metazoa; phylum Arthropoda; class Insecta; order Hemiptera; family Veliidae; genus Microvelia; species Microvelia longipes. Next base: position 47,460,296 of record JACMZG010001908.1, on the reverse strand, counting down.
GATTTCGAAAAATCATTAAACGCGGAAATATGTTATGGTTAATATGAGATTTGGCACGAATGTAGTTATGTATACGACCAAAATGTGTGCAAAGTTTCATCTCATAATAAGCGTTAATAAAAATGTAATTAATTGACTTGTATACGTTTTTAAAAAAATTGTAAAAAAATCAAAAAATAATACAATTTAGTTCAGTGCAAGTGAATACCTTTAAGCAATAAATAAGTTTCGTTTAAATATATAATAATACAACAAGTATATCCATGATTTTTTTGGAACAAAAAAGTGAGCAACATCGAGCATGGTAAGTGTCTCGATAGGTGACCGCTGGGAATGAAACGGACGCATTTACTATATGAAGTGTTGCGGTACACTGGGAGCTACGATGCTAATAGACACACAAACACACGCATATACAGACAGACGAATTTGTGAAAACTACTCAGGAAGTTTTAAAATACTTGAAATGAATGATTCCGGTTACATACCGGTTTCGGATTTAAAACCGAAACCGATTTTAAATCCGGTTTAATCACAAGTTATTGTGTTTTGCAAACACAATACTGTTTCTATTATTTATTACAATTTTGGAAAATGGTAATAAAATGAATGAGGAAAATTAAAAATATTATGACAAATAATCAATTAAATATTCTCTTAAATGTTTTGCAGCTGTTTTTTCAATATTTTTTAACTCAAGAATTTTAGTTATAAAGAATACGTATTAATTTGTTTATTTTGTTTTTTCAGGAGCCTGAAAGCTGCATCTAAATTTTTCGGCCGTGATGCTAGGATAGACTCTTACAGAACTGCGTTTGTCAACGGAACAGCAGGAGCTGAATGTCCAGTTTGTCCAACAAAACTAGTTCTCCAGCAAGGATCCAGATCATTTACATTAGTTTAAACTAATTTCCGAAAATGAAATTATTTATTATCACATCTCTCAACCAAAGAAACCTTATCTAAGACTGCAATGTAAAGCTACTATCTAAAGGCTTTAAAAAAGTATCTATTCCACAAATTCGGAACTGAATGAAATTTATTTTTAATCCTAATAGTTTTTGAGGCATTTCGTTGCATTAACGGTAGTTAAGTCTACTGAAACTAATTTTAAGTTTTGGCAGTAAAGAGTCAGTTTTGAGTTGTTACTAAAATTACTTAGAGATAAGTAATGTTATTATTTCTATAACTTAAATCGAAACTACAATTTTAATTTATTTGTAAAATAAATAAAAGTACATCTTGTTTCAACGTCATAATTATTTAAAAAAATTCAACAAAATTATGGTTTAAAGTGAAATAAGTGGGGTATACAGCCTCGATGTAAGCAAATTTCCAAATTTAGTATTTGAAAACCCTGATTTGCTTACATTAAGTTCTTTATGTCAAATGATAAAATCAGAATTATTGCAAATAATAAAATTTGACTTCGTTTAGGAGTTTAACATAAATAGAAGTATTAGATCACATTATTTTTGAGCTTATGTGAATTTTTAAATTTTAAAGTTATATTATGGTTAATGAAGACGATTTTTTACGATCGATTTTTGGGCCAAGTTTCATTCAGATACAAAACAAGTGTGGCACGGCGTCGACGCTGTTGTGGCACGGTTGTTGTATATTCCTGCCGATATTAAAATTGAACTAATTCTCTGTTAACAAATTATATATAAGTATATAGATATTATTATATATTATACGAATTAGTATATATTATATTATAATATACAGTATACTAAAAGAATTTGACTTCAAAGCTATTAAATTGTTGAAATAAGATGATTTATTTGAAATTTACTGTCGAGGTAGGTTCAATAACTTTCGATTTAGTCAAAGTAATCTATTATGCTGCAAACATTACCGTGATATAATGCAAGTGTAATCAAAATTAATTTATTTAATCTTTATTATTATTTGTTTTTTATTTTAAGATGATTATACACATTTATGCTTATAAAATCTATTCATATATAGCCGAAAAGCCATTTTAATCCAATTTCAAGCATAAAGTGTAATGAAGCTAGCTTTTCAACTTCCAAGGTGAACTGTTTTTATTCTTAACAATTGATACGTGCGTCATAAATGCAATTATATATTTAGAGGAAATTTAATGCTCATTTATACTTTCATACTTATTTATTTAATGTATATATACATCTAATTTATTTATTTATTGAGATAAACATTTTGTAAATAATATTATTAAAAAAATCATAGAAAATATAGAAAATCTTAAATAATACGTTTTATTTTTTAATCGTAAAAATACTAATTGTATTTTATTTTGCTTTACCTCACCTCTGTTTATAGTTTGTAGAAAAAGATTTCTGTGTATCCGAAAAATTGAAAATTTCAAAATAATCCGTTTCATGATTTTTCAAGACGTACTCACAAGTTTTCATTATGCTATTTGTGTGTGTGTGTCTGTTTGTCTGTGGCACGCATTTCTTTCGTTGTATTAAATTTGAAACTAGGAACTAAAAGAATACTTCTAGTTCTGCTACCCGAAATGTTAACACTTTTACTCAAGACAACATATTTTGATAAGCCATCAAACATGTAAAAAAATCTAAAAATTGATTGTCAAGAGTACCTTAACCAAAGTTATAACAAGCTGAACATTATTTTACTCTGTAGCACTGATGTTAAGCATAACAAACCTAAATCAATTCTAACTTAAGGTACTGAGATAACCCATATTTCTGTTTACCCATATTTCTGTTTCCCATATTCTGTTGACTCTAACGTGACTGGGAAAGAAGTAAATACAGCTAACAACAGCAGCAGTATGTTGTGCTGGATTATCCCTTTCCGAATTCACTTGACGATCTATGAGCTGGTTAAACATTTTTCAAATACTTAATTTGAAAAATACAATAATATTACAATTATTCAATCATAAAAATTACAACCCTGCAATGGACATCCAGAGCGTACGGTTCGAGTCAATACATAGCTGGTATCACAAAAAATGTATTGTTTTTAATAATTTGAGTACATAGAGAAAAATCAATAGAGGGAGCATAGCCCATCTGATCTCATTGATAGGCTTGAAACATTTATTTGGGGAGTTAGTTAAGGCTAAATTAAATCACTATTACTCTGGTTTGTAGAATTGTTTGTATTTTAAACGTTCTACTGTGTAAGTTCTACTGCAATTTTATGTCTATTTGGTGATATCATAATGGAAGGTGTTCAGGCTATGTAACACTACTCTACTACATCTATCTATCTATCTATTCAACTACATCTAATCGTTTTAAAAAAATTCTATATTGATTAAAACATTACAATTGATAGAAGTAAACAATAATTAATGTTCGGGCCTCGGAAAACATCACATAGGTTCAGTCTGAACCGACTATCTGGGAGATAAACTGGTTAGATAAAAGAGGACTGTATTAGGGGATAGCAGAAGGAAAGTTAAACTCTTAAGCTAAAAAACTCAATAATAACAACACTTATGAACTTTCAGAGTATATAATAAGATAAATAGACATTATCATTAAATTATTACAAAAGTTATAATTATTCCTCAGATAAAACTTAAATTAAACCTAATGTATGCCCTTACAAAGTGTATGCACCTAATCGAAGCTGGGAACCTAAGCTGTCCCAGAAACAAAATAAGTTAAACATGATAAAGTGTATAGTTCTCAGGTCTGCCCTAACACGTAAAATGTTGAAAACTACCCGATCAGAAGAGATGATGCGATGAAGCAGATAAACGTACCTGCAGGGTACCTGCTAGATGATGGTAAAGATGGGTTGCATGGTTCTGGCAGCCACAATTTGCTCGCAAAAAGCTGAATAAAGGCGCCCTCGATGAATAATTAGCCTAATTGGCTTGATGAAAAGGGATGACAGAAAACCATGTCAGATCCCTGTTACGATGATTCAACACCATGTGATGTTAAGCTTATCGGTGTTCTGGAGAACTCCAGCCAATCCATGAATCTTGAGGCAAGACAGATCGAGACAACATTATTGGGGATGAAAACACATAATTAAATATAAAATGATTAAAAAACTTGAAAAATATAGATTGCAATTACTCACTGTGCAAAACGCTTGCCAGGTAAGATCAACAGGTGATTGAGCAACAGGTTATTTTAAAAATCAGGGTTGCTGATTTCAATAGGAAACTAACAAAATCTAAATAAAGATGTAAAAGAGCAGGGTGACCAACTAGGTGAAGAAATTAAGATGTCAGATGAAGCGCCTGTAAAGCAAAGATGCAAACCTGATAAATGCCGATAGATTTAGAAATAGAAAACTGTATACTTTTGTAAACAATTAAACATAAGAATGAAACCTCCACCTTTATGACATCAAATCTCCTGTGCTGTGATGATGGCTTAGACACATTTAATGTTAAGGAGGTATTTTAACAGGATATAAAGTAATTTTCTCCTTAAATTAACAAGTTTGATAAGTCTTCGTGACGCTATCCTATTAGAATCAAAAGAAAGATTTCAAATATTACCAATTGCATTTTTCATTTGTACGATTCAATCAGGAATTACTTGAGATTCTTTTTAAAAGATTGTTCATATATTACGTTCTTTAGTCTCTTTGGTAGTTGACCATAAATGCTAATCACTCTATAATACCACTTCGCAGACCAGTAGTGGTTTTCATAAATGGAGCCTGAAACAATATTTGCTTGTTATAATTGGTTTCATATTAGCATTCAATTTTTTTCAGGAAATTAATAGATCGGACTGTATTTTTATGTGATATGGACAGTAAGAACACCTTATATAAATCACTTCTGTTTTTATTCATTAACATAATCCCTGTAAATAAATGTATTTTATAGAAATACATTGGGCCTGGCGAGCAATGAACCTATAAATACCCTGATGATGATTCTGTAATGTCCTTTCCTCTTAATATAAATTAATATGGTTAATATGGTTAAATAAGAAAACCTATGCGTTAAGTAGTGACTGAGGGCAGTATATCCTTTGATTTTAGTTGGTCTATACCATCATATTATGTGACCACTGTTTATTTAAGATCATGGTCTAATACCATCATATTATAAGACAACTTTTTATTTAAGATCATGGTCTAATACCATGATATTATATGACCACTTTTTATGTCGATGTGTATGAGTTTTCCAGTACAAACAATGCCTAAGAAATGGCTATGTTAATACTTTTACACAACCATAAATCTACCAAGAATGGCGTCAACAGTGCCAAAATGACTCATTAGGTAATTCAAAATTTACACAGTTTATCACTTGTTGTACCACATTTTATCTGCAAATAAAATTACCACAGAATTTTATGGATCACCAGTTGATCAGCTTGAAACATTCACAGCTTACTTTAAACGTAGATAAGTCGTTGAGTCGACGTTGCCTAATAAATTCTGTCAAGCATTCTGCAAGACAAGGGTGTGTTGAGGGAGTAGCCTAATTTATTACTTCCAGGGGAATCCAAATATAAAGCTAATAAAATTCTAAGTAGGATCTCATGGTATGTATAAAAGGGAGATATATTTAAATTAAATAAACAATAACAAAATACGAACAAGTGTTAAGAAAAATTCTAACACTGTAAAATACTCTGTCAGGCAATGACAACCCTTCCGTACTTACTAGTTTCACATTTAATTTTTTTAGCAACAAATTTTTTTGACGCTTAATATAATTTATTTTGTAGTAGTAGGAAAAAACCCTTCTTTCATTAAACGATTTATAACATTTGATTGAATACTTCTTACGATCTTCCTGTCTAAAAACTGTAATTTTAAAGATCCATCATTTAAAGGTCTGTTTAAAACAGTTTACAATGTTTAAAGTTAACATTGTAAACTTTTATAAACTCTTATCAAGTCTGTTTCGACCAACTTGACTATTCTGTTTCGTGATATCGAATATTGCTATTTTATAAATATCATTTGATACTACCGAGTTTTGCAAAACATGAATAATTGACACAATCTCTCGCACAATTATATTGTGTCTTCCATAGAGATGTATAATAGAGCGGGCATAGCCTATCTAAATACATTAGGAAACCTGAAACATTTTTTGGGGCTCTCAGGGGACCTGTGTAACCTCATTGAAACCTCCTTAAATAGTGAGTTAAGGTTAAAATAAATCAATTCATATCGGCTTCCCGCACATTGTTTGGGTTTTGATTTGCATTTTTAATATTCTACTATATAAGTTATTGTAATTTTGTACTGATTATTTCATTATATTTATAAGGAAAAGTGGTCAGGTTACTTTTTCGATGTTTCAAAATTTAACCCATAGAGCCCCTCTTGTAAAATATCTCTATGGTGTCAACTATTTTATAACTTAGGAGCACCACGTATGGAAGTGGTAAATAAATAAAATATTCTGTCCCGTTGGTTCGCAAGCCGTCAAATACGAAGAGACTCTTTGAAATACGTACATCCTTGTTTAAAAATCCAGCCATAGAGCAGCTGCAGTACTATTTGCTAGTCAATTTTTTCCACAATTATTTCAAAGGAAATAGAAACATAAATTTTAAAATTTGTTGACTCAGCAAATTAGGGTAATACACTAACAGAAAACTGATGTTTATTGGTGAATTGAAACAATTTGATAATAAAGAGTCGTATGAAAACACTGTTAAGATCTTCTATACAGAGTATGGAGGACTTCAGATTATAAATTCTGATGGATTGATGGTTGAGTTTACAGCTGATCATTTACTGCCGACTTGTTCTAGTAATTCTTGTAGATTTATATAATTAAATTTATTTTTATGTACATATAAATTGTACCATGGTCATGTACTGTTTATATGTAAATAAATAAATACATTATTTTACGACAAATTTTATTCTAATAAAATTGGATTTAAAATTAAATATTTTAAGATATATGATTTTAAAATTTTAAAAGTGATTTATATTTTTGTAATAATTGAATTTAAGCAAAAACGAAAACAAAAAACAAAGTATATCTCTAAAGTAGATAAAAGAGAGGCAAGGTTAGGCCATCAAGTTTTCGGGCCAGAAAATACCGTCAGTATAGATTAAAATCAAGCTTTTATTCTTAGCACTTTAGGCTGATACAGGAGCTTTTAGCAACAAAACATTTTTTAACTTAAAAGAACAAAAGAGCGCACAAAAGACTCATAATGTGTTCATTTTAACGTTGGGTGGGGTCAATACAAAGGCTAATTGATATGTTTTTTTTTAATTCATATTATAGTAAAAAAAACTGTATCAAAACTACAAAATTTTGTAGAATAAAATTGACTGACGAAATTCTGAAAATAAATAAAAATATATTCACTCATTCTGCTTTTTGAATAAATAAGTGCATTTTTAGTTATTTTAATGAAATAAAATATACGGAGCATTTGATGAGCACATTTGTCGTGAAAACACCAAGAGGAAGGGAGGAATAAAATAGTATAAGATTATTAAATGCTAATAATTTTAAAATTATTTAAAGGTTATAATTTAAAGACACACAATCAATATCAACAATTTTAGGTTATACACGAATCAACTATAACAATCTGCAAATAATAAATGATATAGTTACACGAAATAGTAAAATTTAATAGAAAACTAGACCTAAAGGCAGATAAATAATATTTATTAATTGAGTCACTTACCCATACATATAAGCTTAAAAGTATAAAGCTGCTTCTCCCAGAATTCTTTGAAAGCAGTATATAATGTTTGTAACATAAAAATACATGAATTTATTTTTATTATTTTAGGACTGCCCCTTATGTGTTAGTTAGAGGAAAACCAGAACACTCAACTTGACGGATGGCACATAAAATCTTGCTCAACACCTCCAACTTTAAAATCACTTGCACTTAAATTCGTTAGCAATAAAGCATACATTGAAAACTTAAGCAAGCAAAGAATTGTTATATAGGCACGAAAGCTTGCATTTTAAAGAAAATTTGTGTAGTAGCAGAACTTTGCGGCAGAATTTTGTAAGAATTAAGTGGGCAAGCGTAATGGATCTCCCCCTACTTCCTCTACACTTCTGTCAATCTGAAAACCCTTATTAGCATTATTTGTTTGATAAAAATTCTCATTTTCCTTACCACGCCAAGGAGAATCACTACTAGGTGATTCCTCCTATGAAATCTGCTAAGTGACTTAACCAGTATCAGCACTATGACAAATAGAGCAAACATTTTTTGTAGACAATAACCAATAAAGTTTAAAAAAAGATAACAATGTTTAAACAATATGCACCCCAGCCTAGAGTTTAACACATCTTAATTCTACTATACGTTTTGTAAAAGTCTCACATTTTGTAAATTTTATTTCCTACCTCATGTTCATTGAATTAAATAATTTTTTGTCACAATTTAAGCAGTTTAAAACCATTTAAACTAATAATTTTATATTCTTTAGTTGTGTTAAACAATATTCGAGTCTAAAATAAATACCAATTTACTTTATAATATTAGTAGAGAGAATTGCAATATAATTTTTATTCCCATGAAATTGTTGGGACGAGAAATGCTAATTAATAAGGTATAAGTAATAATAAGTTAAGCAAAAAGCACTTGAAGAGGTCTTGTTAGGGTTTTCTACATTTATCTGGACTCAGAATTCAATTTATATCCTTAAGAAAAGTCTTTAGGGGAGTTAGAGAAGGGATCAGGAGGAAAGCCCTTGGAACCGAGGGTCTCTTGCACAGGGATGCCAACAAGTAAATATTACACAATAATGAGCTTCCATTTCTTTTCACTCTCTAACTTTTTACCTCTCTTATGCTTTACTTGTCTTGAATTATTAATGAGTATTTTTACCTCTTAAAATAATATTTCAGAGTTTTTTTGGAAATTTCATCCAAATACTAATTAAGTAAATTAGATTAATTAATTCTTACGGAATTTCGAGCGATCAATAGTTCAAATTTATTTTATACCAGCAACACTGGTTTGCCATTTCAAAACCAAATAAACTGTAATTTAGTAATAGTATATGATAAAGATTAATACACAGGTCCAAGGACTAACAGACTCTCGTCATTATGCCACGACCGTCTCGTCTTATAAAGCTGTGGCATGACAGTCTCTTCAAAAGGTTGTGGTATGACTTTGAGGTTTAAAATTTTTTAAATCCTTTCAGCAAGACAGGATAGCCTGTTCCTTTTCGGGGCTTAAATTTTCAGTCCGGGCGGTGTCTGTTTCATGTAAACATGTGTAATAGTGTTTTAAAACTGTATGTGAATTTAAATCAAGACTAAACTGAAGAAGTGGGCTATTAACAAGAGTTGGACCAATATTTTGCTTACTGCAACATAAATACGCCATTCCAAGGCTATCGCTAATCATTATCTATTTAAATTTCAATAAATGTTCTGATGTTGATGTTGTAGTTCTAATTGATTGCATAATGAGAGGCAAAATACTTAAAAAATGAAGATGTCCCCTTCGCCGAAATTACTTTTGTAAAGCTATTGATTGCGAACAAGTTTGTAAAAATTAAACCAAAAAAATAGTTTTAACAGCTCTAGGAACAGTTTATGTCTACAAACATATAACATAGCCTTATGTTTTTATTATAGACATCTAGATTTAGAGGAAATTTCCTATTTAGAGGAAATTTTAGGTTCCCATCTCTATCTCTAAAAACCTTGATTACCCTACGTACACTGTGGACTATATAAAATTATTAAGTGCTTATTCATTCTTGTTTATACTGTTATATAGAATAGCAATGCATTCTCTATCCAGATCATTTTACCTTCTACTTCCATAGTTAAATATCGAAAGCTAAAATGGAGCATGTCTTGTCCGGGGGCACAGCTCTCAAGATCAACTTGTTTATTTATTAAACATAATCTACAACCATGCCCTACTGAATCAAACAGTGGGATGATTTCCATGTATTAAATATCAAGTATCGGGTAGTTCTAACTACAAACTGCTTCACAATGAAGCACTTGTAATAGTCACGTGTAATATATTTCTGAGCTGTGAACTTAGTTTTTTTAAACGCGGCAAGTAAATATTGCCAAATTTACGCAATTTTACAATACAGGGTAGGTGTATTGAAAATACTTGTTAATATTTTTCTCTTTATGGAAAAATGAGTTTTAGCTACGTTTTTAGGCTCAAAAGTTACTATTCCACAATCTACTTCTAAAAAAGAATATATGTTTTCCTCATTGTAACGTCTCAAAGGAGTTTAATAATGGAACTAAAAGTATTATTGAGTTTTGCCATCATAATAAAGAAGACTAATCCAAGCTAACTAAGATATCGGGGATTAAAAGGAAAGAATTATTTGGAGTAATAAGTGAAGTGATACTTAGAGCAGTTGAAAGCGATCATTATCGCATCAACTTCTCCTAAAAGCCTTTTGAATTGCACGTACATCACAAACTGCAATTATTTCACGCGCACTGGAATTACGCCTTTTTTTCTGCCAATTTTTTTTTCTACATCAACTTTTCTCTATTTCTCTTTTAGACATTCTGGAAAAGGATTGAAGCGTGGTGCCAATTATGACTGAGATGCATCACAGACCCTTTTGTAAGGTCGACAACAGAAATTACATTTCTGTACGTTTCGTAAAAAAAATCAAACAAAAACAACTTAACTGGAATCTAAAGGAACAAACATTGCAAGGGCTCAAGTGAGAGTTGGTCCGTGATTTGACTGACACTGCGGGTGGGAGGCAAGTACGTCTAAATGTCGTCCGGCAAAACGTGGCTGCTGTCATACCATAGGTCCCCTTGATTTTTCTTATTTTTTACATTTTTCACTTTCGTTCAATTTCACTTTATTTTGGAAATATAATAAATTACAGAAAATGAAAGTGTGTAATGATAAGTTCGTCACAATATTTTCTAATCATTCAAATCTTATGAAAATGAAAGTTACTCTTCAATTTTATTTTTAAGTTCATCATGCCGAATACTTAAGTTATGCCGTGAATAACATCCGTAATATTCATGGTATTATTACTTTTTTCATTTATGCCGTAGTTATATAGGAAAAGTATTGTGTTTTCATATGAATCCGAGTCCAGGGTTTGACCATAATTATCTTAATTGTTTTTGGTGCTTTAAGACCTCCGAAGTGGTTTTAAGTCGTCTCTCTCTATGTGCAGGCATGAATGTATCTGTTATCATTGTACCTTCCTGTGTGTTTATTTTAAAGTGGTTGAGCTTGGTACAAAAATCTATTATTATAAGGTCCGAAAATTCATTATAATAACACGGTTTGAAATCTATCAATAATGTATGCTTAACATTTCAAGCTTTATCTCAGCCAGAGGACAATGAACTTATAACAAGTCTTCCAAGCCACTATTGCATCAGCTCTAATATTTGTATCAATTATTTCTTGTTTCTAACTCGATAAAAAATCGGGTTCGGGGCACCTCGAACCTTTTCTCTCTACATCAAATTCGCTACGCTAATCCTTACTTCTTTGGACTCGCTTTGCTCGTCCTGAGAATATAAGAAGTACCAAATTTAAACTGCAACGCGTCTTCGGACTTGCTTCGCTCTTTATTATGTAAAAGGAATGTACTTGTACTGAATTTCAACTTAATTGGATTATTTTCCGATTTTTCACAATATTTAAAGAACGAGTACAAGTTATTCGATAAAAATTTAACAAATTTTGATTATGAGATGAAACTAGTATTATATGTTGGTCTGGTATATGACTACATACATGCGCCAAATCTCAAATCTATCAAAACGTTTTTCTCCGTTTCATGAATTTTCACTGAGTAATTATTGCAAGTCATAAAAATATTTTCATGATAACACGAATAGACATAAAGATTGATTTTTGTGCCAAGTTTCAACTCTCAAGTATAAATACACTGAGAGATACGATGATAACAAACATACACACATATTAACAGACAAATTTGTGAAATCTACTTTGGAGGTCCTTGATATACCTGAAACAGACACTTTAGATTAAAACTTGGCTACGGATTTCCAATCCAAACACACTACTTTTACAATAATGTTTAGCTTGCCATGCATAATGGCGGTAAGAGAGCATCGCTCGACTCTGGTAAATACTTCACATTATATTCTTCGGAATTAATTGAAGGTCAGAGTGAGCTCAGGCTCTTTCGGTGCCCTAATGAGTTAGACGTAACGAAACAGAGCGGGACATGACATTATGTCGAGCCATCAATGGTGACGATTGTCGAATGATGGAACAGCTCCCATATGTAGCATTGCATTTTGCTTGTTACATTTCCTAGGTGTCTCTCGCACTATTATATTGTGTCAACTATTCATGTTTTGCACAATACTTTTCCTCTATAACTGCGGTATAAATGAGGAAAAGTAAAATTGTCAAAAAAATTCAAGATATTGGAATAATTAGTATCGCTAAGTCTATTTGGATATAATTTTTAAAACTGAGATTGTTAGAAAGAGAGCTACTCTCTCTCTCTAACAAGTAGCTATAATTGGTAGTTAAAGAGAAAGAGAGAGACAGAGATATGCCACTCCATGATCCCGTCCACGGTATGTACCGCTATAAAAGTAATAATTGTAATCGATATATACAACAATAAATTTCGATATTTTTCAACATAACTTGAGTCTGAGGCAGACTTATGCATGAGAATTTAGTAAAAGTATCGTCTGTCACGAATGCTAGTAATATTTGTTACGAAGTCCTTTTTTCAACAGTTTCAAATTGAAACTAAGCTTACATATTTTTAGAAAAGATTCACAGAATAAAAATTAGAAGAGATATCTAAGATTTCTGAAGTTTTGTTAATAATCAGAGATTTTAAGTTAAAGTTTTACTTTATTTATATTAAGTTCAACCGTAGCACCAAAGACGTACTTTCTTTGCCCAATAATTTCCGCACAAATTATAAACATTTCGGCCCAGTTAACAAAATTCATACATAACATAAACTTGTTCTATAAAATACTTTTATACATAAATGAAGTGTTTATACTTTTATTTTCGGGAGGTTTGCAAGCCGAGCGAATTTTCTCACAAATGCTTTCTTCCTAAGCAATTAATTTCTTTATTAAATTTTCGGCTTATAGTTCATAATATGAAAATCAGCATTTATCAAATTTCCAAGAGCCTTTAAAAAATTCGACAGGTTATTCTATATTTTATACAAACCTATGCTAATTAGACCTAACTATAGCGGTTCCAGACATAAATTATTGCACTCACTCAAAGCCTAACTAACGCTGATATTTAAAATATCTTAGATACTCTTTGGAAATTCCAAAGAAAGTTACTATAAAAATGGAGTGTAACAATTTAGAGTATGAAGCATTTAATATAACTTGAATACACAAACGGTCATTCCAAAGGAAATAAAATATAACAAGCCCCGCTTCAGCACGTCCGTGCAAAAATTATTTTGTAGTTATAAACTTTATATCATTTGATAATACCGAGTTTTGCAAACATGAATAGTTGACACAATATAATTGTGCGAGAGACACCTGTTATATTGTATCAACTATTCATGTTTTGCAAAACTGATGAGTTAGACGTAACGAAACAGAGTGGGACATGACATTATGCCGAGCCATCAATGATGACGAATGATGGAACAGTTCCCAGATGTAGCATTGCATTTTGCTTGTTACATTTCCTAGGTGTCTCTCGCACAATTATATTGTTATAAACTTATATTGAGTGAATATACAACTAATTTTCCACCTTTTTTGCACGATTTTTCAGTATTTCGGTTACTTAATGACCGCATCCGGAATATTATTCTATTTAGCGCCTCAGAAAACAAAAACATATCCTACTTTGAATAATATTACAATCCATTTCTGTTGATGTCGACTCAGCAAAATAGGTTAATGACGACACATCATCATATGTTTTGAGGACAAGAATATGGTTCATTACTAATATGTTCATACTAAGTATTTACCGAATTTGAAAAAAACAAATTAAGGTAAACGAGTTGCCGCCAAAGTAAATTAGCTGAGGGGGAAGGTAACTATATATATATTTATATATATATATATTATAATATATATATTGTATGTGTGTATTGCGAAACCTATAATTTTGAAATTTGCGACTCCTGGCGCACGGAATTTAGTTACACTCCCACTTTGCAAGTCACTTTGTTAGTGAATTTTGTCCAAAGAAAATTCGCCGGAATGTATGGATATACTAAAGATTTAACATGAGCAAGGAAGTGCGTGTTTCGTGTCGAACTCCTTGTGCATGATCAACCATGAAACATGTTATATATTTAAAAACAAAGCTTTCCAAGTTAAAACTTTTACTCCTGTTGCAGAGAATAACAAGGTAAAGCAGACTTCTTCATGTTACAAACTTATAAGAAAATTATTTATAATAAACGTGATGTGTTTTTAAAATTATCCCCGAATATTCTACCACTTGTAATGTTAAACCCCTTACTCGAATGTTAAAATTTGGTTAAATTGATCGATCTCAATTTGCAAATGCAAGACATGTTTTCAAACATATTTATATGCAGGTCTCAGAATCATTCTATTTTTAATAATATTTAACTATTTCTATTTTTCTATTTTTTAAACACAATTATAACTAGCTTGGACGAAACTTCGCCTCAGTAACTATTGTTTTTTACTATTCAATTTGGATTTACCTAAAAAGAAATCATTGAATTTATTTACTTTTAATTTTTTGCATTAATGCACCCACACACACACATATAAATTAAATTCTGGTTATTTGTTTAGTTCAGTTTATACCTAATTATTTCATAAATTTACGTATTTCATTATCAACTTTTAGTATTTATTTATTATTTTTAAAATGAAGCTCTGTATTTTACTGTATTACTTAAGCTATTTAATAAGATTAAATGCTTTAACATCTCGAAACTATTTTCGCTGAATTCTTATTAACTATTTTTCTTCAGACAACATTGAATATATTTTATAAACAAAAGTAATAATTTTTATTATTGATAAAACATTTGAACTAGAATAAAATATCACGTCAATATCACTTATCTAAAAGCAATCATCAAAACTACATAACATAAAAATAGAATAGTATCAAATATACTACCTTGAGATACACCCTATTCTTCAAAACCAATTTCAATAGAGTTTTTATCAGTTTCAAAATGAGAAAATGATGATCTTTTAACTTTCTATATAAAACACATCTTTCTTTAAAACATTTATAATAATATTAAAATAACTTCATACGAAGTAAATGTACTGAAAAAATATAGTATTCGAAATGAACATATTACCTTTAATGGTTTGGAAGGGAAGAGCATGTGGTAGAATATTAAGTAGGTAACTGCTTGAGTTGTAAGTTACTTATATGACTCTAATGGCATTTTAAAGCCTACACTACACAACTTACTATTTGGCTCTTATATGCCTATTTCAAAAACGTTTTATTAAACAGTAATTTTAAATTTTAGAATATGAGTAGGTATTTTGTATTCTTGTATCACGTAATTGATTAAAATGTTAAACAAGAGGTAATATGAAGCTTGACTGTAAAACAGGCTATGATGAATTTTTACAATTTAGGGAAATGCATATTTTCTATTTAAGACATGGGCCCTTTTTCAGTCATTGTCACTTGGCTTCGTACAAATATTAAGACACTGGACCCCTCCATTGATTCATAACAACTGAATATAATCCTTAGTGTTTAAAGTTCTATATAAAGACTTTAAACGATTTTCCTTTGGAAAAATTTCGCTAATGGGATAGACGTTTTTTGGGCCTAGGAGTTAAATAAAAATGGCCCGGAATCAATACGAGCTCACCAAGTACTTAAAGCCACTGTACCGTGATTCAGTTAAGGACGATACTCGTTTTATTTATATTATATAAGTTTATAAGTACAAACAATTATGATATGGTGATCTTCATGCCGGGCGAGTTACCTTTACAATGCGTGTTTCCGTGCTTACCAATCCATATATTGCTTATGGTTCAGGCTTATGCTTTCTAACTTAAGCAATTATTCAGTTATTAAGCACTTATTTTTTCTGTATTTTTCAAAGGAAATGCGCTGAAACCTTTAAATATAAACACTAACTAAGCATTATATTAGTGCAAATAGTCGTGTATACTGCCAATTTTAGAGACTCAGTTTTATATAAAAAACAGCATAATTATGTGCATTTCCTTTGAAAAATACAAAAAAATGAGTTACAAGTAGTGCTTGATAATTGAATAACTGCTCAAGTAATTAAGCATGAACTGAAACCATAATCAAGAAATGGATCATTAATCACGGAAACAAGCATTCCAAAGGAAATTCGCCCGGCATGCAGACCTCTGCGCCAGAATTTTTAATTTTTATATTCCATGGAATTAACGAGACGGTGACGTTAAAGTACAAAGTGTATCAGTGGCGTCGGAAACGAGGTTTCCATCAATGACACTTTTCAAACACCCTATACTTCTTAATGGACCTATTCAAGCGGAATAAATTAAAAT
Organism: Microvelia longipes; assembly: GCA_018340805.1. Lineage (NCBI taxonomy): Eukaryota > Metazoa > Arthropoda > Insecta > Hemiptera > Veliidae > Microvelia > Microvelia longipes. The sequence goes on along the minus strand of JACMZG010001908.1, from coordinate 47,443,876 downwards.
TGGCTATTAAATTGATAAACATTAAATTCAAATAAAATTAAATGCATAACGTTTTACATTAAGTAAACAACGTTAAAAATCTTCTGTATAATGCAGGAGACAAGGAGGTGTCACCTTCATACGACCAGTAAGAACAGCCAAGTTCGTTTTCATATGAAAACGTCTATAAAGTTTCATAAAACGTTAAGGTAACACGTTACGATCCACGTTTCATGCGGAACGCATATTATATTTTTATTTTCCTCGTTCAAAAATAAAAATTTTACGTCCTCTTTGCAAGGACGAAACATTTTAAAGTAATTTTACTTTATTATTTCTCGTCAAATCAAATTAGATATGATTTAACGTTGATACGGGTCTGGGAGTTACTACCCTCGGAGAAAGGGGTGATATAATACAATCCAATGAGACATTGAGATACTCTGATTGAGGGTGTTGGAAGGTGGCTGCGGTTTCCCTCTCCAAGACAAAGTAAATCATAGCGAAGGAAGGGTTACTATTTAACACCTTAAGGAACCTGCAGACCTACCCACCGTCACAAACTGTATCGGGTAGTTCGCGGGTGTCTAGTGTTGTGTTCGCGCTATAATCTATTCAAGGATAGTTCTATTTATTCTTCTGCATTAACAGCTCATTTTTCTAAGATAACAAGGTAAATATAATTTTAATATAGTTGGTTGTATATGTGAGTCAGTTAAATTCTGAGCTTCGTAGTATTGGGAGCTCGACAAATAAATTTTGAAAGTGGAATTTATTAAGTTCTACCATGCTTTGCAGAGAAAATCTCCGGTGAAGATCGCGTCGGCAAGGAAACGGAAGTTTTCTTGTTGGAAAAAAGGAGTTTTTTTTTCAAATCTGGAAGCATTCTTTAGGGCCGTGGACTCCTCCCAGAACTATTATATGTAGACCGCAAAACTCTTTCCATTTAATACATTTTACAAAAATAGACAAGGTACCAAACAACATGTAAAATAGTGTGAAGTACTTGCCTTGCCTTTAAGCAATACAGGTAAGAGGTACTTTCACCCGCTATGCAGCCTCGGCTCCTCCAAGTTGGCTTTGAGTGTAGCCAAAGCCTATTGTAGTTGCCCCTTCGTGGCTGTATTTACTACTTTCCATGTATTTGCTACTGATAACCACATTGAATAAATTGAGCGCTACAGAAGCACGGTTAACAAAAATGAATCTTCAATCAATAAGCAAAACATAGTTTTCTTTTTTTAATAGTTGACGTGAGTTGTATTTATATACATAATTTAATACTACCAAGTTTTGCAAAACATGAATAGTTGGCACAATATAATTGTGCGAGAGACACCTAGGAAATGTAACAAGCAAAATGCAATGCTACATATGGGAACTGTTCCATCATTCGACATTTGTCATCATTAATGGCTCGACATAATGTCATGTGCCACTCTTTTTCGATACGTCTAACTCATCAGGGCGCCGACATAGCCTGAACTCACTCTGGCCTTCAATTAATTTCGAAGAATATAATGTAAAGTATTTACCAGAGACGAGCGGTGCTCTCTTGCCGCCATCATGCATGGCAAGCAAAACATATATCATTTGATACTACGAAGTTTTGCAAAACACGAATAGTTGTAACAATTGCTTGTTACATTTCCTAGGTGCCACTCCCACAAATGTATTTATATACCTCACAATCACAGTTATCTTCAAATGAACTAAAAGTCGTCTCATTCGATTCAGTCATTATAACATTAAAACAGAGCATTATATATATATATATATATATAATATATATATATATATATATATATATATATATATATAAATACATATATATGTAGAATATATATATATATTATATATAATATATATATATATATATATATATATATATATATAATATATAATTATATATATTATATATACATATATATGTATGTATGATGTATGTGTGTGTGTGTGTTTGTTGTGTGTGTATGTATGTATGTTTGTACGTATGTATGTATGTATGTGTGTGTGTGTGTGTGGTCCAAAATGATAGTAATTTATACCGTGGAACATTTAAAATACAAAATCAGAAAAAAACCAAACTACAATTGAATTAACTCTTTGAGGAGGTTTCAATTAGGTTACACAGAGACCCAAAAATGTGTTTCTAGCCTCTTAATTTATTAAGATATGGTATGCCCTCGTCTAGTATTAAAAATTTGCTAGTTGCATTGGAAAGAGCTAATTATTCCCAAAACAATATTTTATTCAAGGCTTCATTTTCGTTATAGAGAGTCCATTTGTGTAATAAATTCTGCATAATTTCACTTTTTAAGAAATGGCACTTTGTAATCAGTTTGTATGTTACGAATTTGAAAAAAAATATAATCTTATTTCTAATTTCTAGAAATGCCAATTTTGAAGTATCGAATCCTTCCCCACCTCACCTTTCATTTGTATAGTTTATTTTCAGTTTTGTTCATTATATTTATTTCTGATTTTGTTGGCGGTGAGCACTCCCAGCACCAACTTTAGACGATCGACAAGTTCCTACCTATCTTACCTAAATATAAACTCTTTACATATAGCATTAACATATAATTATGTGGGTAATCGTGCTTTTAGAGATTTTTGTCTTAAAGCCCCTATGTAGTCTATAGAGATGCATCCAAATATCCATATGCTAGCTGTTACATCCATATATCTATTTATCTATGGATAGTTATAAATTTAATAGCTAACAATTATATAAGCGTAAAAAGTATGAAAGAATTTTCTTCGACAATTGTAGACGAAACACTTCTAAAAAGGTGTATTTACTTTGAACACAAGGCTTTATAAAGATATCCAATTGTGGTTGGTCACGTCGCGTCACTGTGACCAACAGATGTCAATTAGATTTGCCACTTTTGTTAAATTACCTTGTGTACTATTCAATCGGATTTATAAAAATAAGGAAAAGATCAATCTGGGAGTTCAATCACCAAAAAAATACATTAACTTATTAGATTTTATTTGGAAAAGGTATATTGATGATTGGATAATCCCGAAAACACGATTACTTCCGTGTTATAAAAGAAATCAAATAAACCATGTTAATCAAAATAAATGACTCCGAGTTTATAAAGAATGGTACGAATCAGGCACGATAATTCCCCTAAGATGAATCGGGTATCCCAGGAGTGCAATGAGATGGGTAGTGTAGGTTCCGCTTGGAAATTATTATAATAGAGCTCAAGGGATCGCTTGGGGGCTGAGAGGTGAATCCTATAGCAAACCAATCTTCACTGTGTAAATTATCTCCTTCAACTATCTGACTTCTGTTGTGAATTTAGCTATTGATTACTTTTCGTTATGAGATGGTTTAGGTTTTAGGAACCGTATCTATTTACCTTGTTTCCTGAAAGGTAGTTCTTTTTACTCGATACAACCTTTATTCAAACTTGTATTCAAAATTTTATTTGATACTACCTTGCTCTTGCGTATTTTAAGGACCCAATTTTTTGTTTATAACCAAAGCTAAAAAGCTAAATAAAGACAAAGTAGTGATATAAAAAAAATTAGTAAAATCTAGGTGTTACATTGAAGATATTATTTTATTTCCAGTAATTAGGAATCATTATTAAATCATTCTATTTCCTAATAATTAGGAAATAATATCTGAATAATAAATACGTACTGAAATATAAAACACAATCTACACACGGTATGTAGAATTTATGTAAAAAATACTGGTACGGGATACCTCGGAACTATTTCTCTTCTTATTGCCATTGCTATAATTTATTGTCTGAATTCTTCAGACAATAAAAATCGGTTTACACTAGCGATCACCTATCCAGGTACTGACCTTATTCGTTCCTTTTTAACACTTGTGATCATTCAAAAACCATTAATATACAAGCCGTATTGAAATAAAACAATATACAGCTGTTCATTACAAAAGTTTTACTCGTGATAAATGTTTCTCCAATGAATTATTGATTTTCAGGGATTTTATAGAAAAAAGCATGTTATTTGATGTAATTTGAATTAATGGAGTTATAATGAAACAACACATGTAATCTTATATATCGGTGATTACAAAATAAAACAGCACATTTAATCTCATACATCGGCGATAACATAATGAAACAGTGCATGTAATTCCATCAATAGGTGATAATATAAATAAATAAATAAAAAAGGTTTATTTATTTTTTTAAAACAAAACACAGGTTTAAAATATAAAATAATATCTTAAAAAATAAAAAGGAGGAAGTTCAGTTGCTTTACTGTTCTTCCACTTCCCCTAGAGTTTAAATACAATAAAACAGCACCTGTAATCCCATACATCGGTGATAATATAATTAAACATCACCTGTAATCTCATGCATCGGTGATAATATAATAAAACAGCACCTGTAATCTCATACATTGGTGATAATATAATTAAACAGCACATGTTATCTTATATATTGGTGATAACATAATGAAACAGCACCTGTAATCTCATACATCGGTGATTATATAATGTAACAGCGCATGCAATCTTATCTATAAGTAATAATATAACCAAATAGCACATGTAATCTTATACATCGGTGATAATATAATGCATCAGCATATGTAATCTCGCAAAATACATAGCATTTTTAGCGTTTTATGAGTTTTTGCAATTTCGGAGTCAAAATTGCCTCCTGGGAGGTACGATAACGAAAGATAAACACACAAACACACATACATACAGAAACAGACACACAAATACACACACATACAGACCGAAAAGTCTGTAAAAACTCAGGATGTCTTTAATACACCTGAAAAAGTTCATTCAGATATGAACCCTCGGTTTTTGATTTTTGAAAAAATACTATTTGCCTATATAGCTACGGTATAAATGAGGAAATGTAAAATTCGATAAATAGTTAGATATAAATAGCAAAATATTGTAGATTGGGGTAAAGGTTAAAACATAATGTTATAACATTTCACGTATTTTAAGAATTAACTAAAATATGGATACGTCAGATACACATGGTACGTTTTAAAATGAAAAATCTCTCGGGGGAACAGCGTTGAATTTTCATAAACCCTTCGTTTTTATATCGATCGGCTATGAAAAAGAAATATAATGAAGCGAATACTTGAAAAACTTTAAACTTTCCTGGGAATAATGTAAGTGGTTAACCGCGCCATTAAAGCACCAAGTTTATTTTAAATTTAGGTATGGTATTGTGTCGAAGTTTAAAAATGTGAATCATTTATTTTCAAGTAGGGTAGAAAAACTTGGAAACAAAGAGGTTGGGAAAAAGGGCATCTGAAATGAATTAGAGTCTCCCCCGGGTGGCAGACCTAATGATCTCACCGCTTTTATCGTTCTTTATCACAAATGGATATATAATTGAGAGGCTAAACCTCGACTAAAATATTCAACCCTCAAGTGTTTATAATGTCGACATTTTATAACAAGTGTTGAAAAGTAAAAATTTCGCGAATTGAAAGTTTAACAAAAGAATATATTCTAGTGGATTTTCATAATTCTTATAAAATAAAGAATTCAAAGCATAGGGAAACGATCTTCATGGAAACGAAGGTGACGTGTTGAATACGCACTGATTACAGGTGACTGAGTCCACAAATTCACAGTTTGCAGATGTGTTAGACAATTACTACACAGGTCGCCGGAGCTTGTAATAACATTGCCGCTTCGTCGCGTCTTCAACTTGTCAATGTCTTTGTCTCCAACATATTCAAGTCCGCATCTTCAACTTGTAAACCTTTCACTTTCAAAATTACTAAACATAATAATTCGAGTGAAAAATTTCCTGGTGTATGCATCAAATGTAACGGTTGTATAGTGTAGTTTGTAAAAGTCTTTCACTATGCTATAACAGGATCTAATAATAAATACATTACTAAGCTCTGCTTTAAAATTTTATGGGCTGGTCTATTTATATATTAGACAACATTATATTCACTAGGCTCTGATAATCATGAAGTTTGCTATCCAATACTCAAATCGTGATGTGGCGCCTCGGTTTCGGGTTCATGTCTGAAACATATGAAGCTAAGCTACCACTAAGGGTTAGTGGTATTAAGGCACTAAGGATAATGGTATTAGGCACTAAGGTTAGTGGTATTAAGGCACTAAGGGTTAGTGGTATTAAGGCATTAAGGGTTAGTCGTATTAAGGCACTAAGGGTTAGTGGTATTAAGGCACTAAGGGATAGCGGTATTAAGGCATTAAGGGTTAGTGGTATTAAGGCACTAAGGGTTAGTGGTATTAAGGCACTAAGGGTTAGTTGTATTACGTCTAACTCATCAGGCTCTGTCGGCGCCCTGATGAGTTAGACGTAACGAAACAGAGTGGGACATGACATTATGTCGAGCCATCAAGTATGACGAATGTCGAATGATGGAACAGTTCCCAGATGTAGCATTGCATTTTGCTTGTTACATTTCCTTGGTGTCTCTCGCACAATTATATTGTGTTAATAGCAGTTTGTTATTTTAATATAGTTATACGAATATAAAATATAAAGAATAAACAGTACTTTAATGCTTCTTAGGCTTTAAAAATAACGAGTTTCCTTTCGATTTCAGATTTAGATGAATAACTGATTTAGTAAGCAGCCTAAATCTTTGAGACTTAAGCTATCTAACAGATACAGAGCATTATTTATTAGCTTACATTATGACCCAAATGCAAGAATGATATTAAACATCATTCTTGCTGATATTTAAAAATAAAATCTGGCTGGAGAATTCATTGTTTATTAGGAGGACATAAAGCTATGTTGGACCAGTTGGCCATTTTACAAACCAGTTCATTTATAGGTATAATATTTTTTTTTAAATGTCCCAAAAGAAAACTCCTCCGTCTATAACCCCTACCCCATAAGCTTATTTTTCCAATGGAAATTCATTACGAATAAAACCCAACCAGTCATGGTTACTGAAATTTCTATAGACTTACTAAAAAACACTCTAATTTTTTAATATACTTCAGTGTAATACATACAAGTAAAAGATTAATAAACCAGGTAATAAAACAATTGCCACCAAACCCATTAACTTTTATGAGGAGGTAACTCCCGGAACGCAAAATCCTCTAAGCTGGAACCTTTAGAAAAAGCTGGGTATGAAAGAAGTGCGGTATTTTTGGATAAAATCTGTTCACGTAGAGCAAAGCTTATCGGATATTCATGAGGATTTCAAGTCGTAAAAATCTGCATAGAATTTAGGTTTTAGACTGTATTATTTATATTTTTCAAGCTAGATTTAAAGTTGGGCTTGAAGGTGGGAAGTTAACGTATTTTATCCTGGTCTATATCGACTCTGCATCTATTTTTTAAGTTGATAAACCAATAAATGGTTAAAACATTCTTATTAAACTAAAGAATTATAAGAGTTTTAACATATAGAGCTTGATGGTATTGGAAATAATATGAAAAATTAATCTCTTAAAAAAATTAAATAAAGGGCATATCTGTAAGGAGAAAAAACTTTCATTAAAAAATGTGACTCATTTTGTACTACTTCAAATCAAATTTGTATGAAAATATACATTAAATTGTGAAGGAAAAGCATAGTCTCTGCCTATCTAGAGTGGAGCTTTTAAATGAGCTCACTATAAATATTAAAAAATCGCACAAATTCAAGCATGCGTAGTTAGTGTTTCGTGTTGAATTCTCTCTATTTTTTGGTTTTCGATAGGGTCGCTTTTTTGTATGGCAAATCGACTTAGTGCGTCATCCCTTTTATTCTAGATCCGTGGACCGAAGTGATTCCGAAGTGGAAAGGAAGAGTGTAGGGAATATCTGATAGAGTAAAACATAGTTCCGAGGCCCTCCATAACCTATATTCGTTTGGAAGCGATAAGTTATCGTGATTCTAAATTAGACAAAATATTTTTACGATATTTTAATCTTAACCCAAGATTTTTTTTCATATTTTATATCCTGCAATATTTCACTTGGGTAATTTCAAACCATCTCTTACTATTTTAAAATATTATACTCCAGAGTGCATAACGTATTTTACACATATTTTATTTTTTAATCAATAATTTAATAAATTTTTCCCGCCAGAAAACACACTTAGACAAGAAAAATATCAGGAAATTTTCACTTTAATGTCTTTGAATCTTTCGAAGAAATGAATTTTGATAATGGGGTTAAACTATAGAAACAGGGGTTTTCTCATGGTTCCAGTGCAGTCTAGCCAGTACTGTAAGATTCTTGCTTACCTCTTTTTGGAACGGAGGTTATTTCAGGTTACAAAACATTATTTATCTAAACCAAGTGATACGTTTCGGTTGTATTCTTTGCTCGTACGTTAAAAACATTAGTCCTGAAAAATTGTAAAAAAAAACCAGCGTGCAAAAATATAACCTAGTGCTGCGGAATGGATGAAGCATAACGGACATACGCTCAATTTTGCTGCTCATTTAAGTCATTCATCATGCTGCGGGAGCATCGTTTAAGAAAGCGTTGAGATATTTGATTGATCAGATTGCTTTATGAACTGATCAAATAGCCTGTGACGATACTTTTGTATCTTCAGATTGAGAACTTGAGTCGAAATAAGCACTTTACTCTATTTAAATCACATCAATAGAGAAAAATTATTATTGTCTAGACAAAACCCCCCAATATTCTAAATTGTTGAGTTCTATACTAGGTAGCGCTAGCTTTTAAAGTACATTATAACCAGAAGTAACTGAAAATGTTATATTTAATCATTTATGGATTTGTACTATAAAGTTTGTCAATAAACCGAATTTAAATGTGTACGATAGCTGGAAGTGCCTGAGAATTATGATGTGAATCAGTAAGTGAATGAGTGGGTGAGTGAGTGAGAAAATAGGTGAGTGAGTGGTTGAGTGAGTGAGAAAATAGGTGAGTGAGTGGGTGAGTGAATAGGTGAGTGGGTGAGTGAATAGGTGAGTGAGTGGGTGAATAGGTGAGTGGGTGAATAGGCGAGTGAGTGAGTAGGTGAGTGAGTGATTGAGTGGGAGAGTGAGAGAGTGGGTGGGTGTGTGAGTGAGTGCCAAAACGTCTAACTTTAAGGCTTTATAGCTCAATAAACAAAGGATGCGGTAAAGAAATAGAATTTCAAACTATCAGTAAAAGTATCATAAGTTTTAGCTGAAACCAAATATACGCATCTTGTAATGATATAAAACGAAAAGGTCAATAACCCTTGAGGATGGTACGCCAGTGACCCCTAGATTTAACGGGGGCTTTACCGTGCCCCCAGAAATTGTGTTAAAATCTAAAAATAATTCTTGGGAGGTATATTTGTCTGTTAAATGAAAGACGCTCTGATAAGTAATCTAAAAGAAAAATGTGTGTGTATGACTATGTGACAGATTATAAAAGAACTTTTTTAAGATTTAGAAATTAGTGAAATATTATAAAATATGGGAGCTATATATTAAGAAAACGTAATGTGTTTCCAAAAACCTCAGCTAAGGCTGATTTCTTTTCTTTTTTGATTTTTTTCAGGTACAATGGACCTACATACGAGGTCTAAGTACCTAGGAAATTATTTCCTCCGGAATTCAATTTAAAAATAAGGCAGATTTTGAACATTGTTTATTTCATTATAAATATGTTTAAAAAAATATTGTAAATCTATAGATGTGTTAATGTTCAATAAAAAAGGTTCATTCATTCATTCAAATGAAAGACACTGCAAAAATAAAGTATAAATGACGATGCCCGCTGTTGATACATTATATTGTAAGCATGCGCTGTTCCAATGTACTTTGCGTTTTTAGTAAATATTTTGAAAATAAGTTTTCTCTATTTTTCGCAACATCTGGGGATTACGTTTAATTAATTGAATTATGAAGTACTTTATTATAACTTTATTAATCGATATTTCCTGTAGAGAACAAAATTACTCATAAATATAGCTGTTAACTAGTTTTAACCGAACCGATATAAAATAATTTATTAGTCTCGTATGTTTAAAATAAATTATTGCATTTATAACTTTAGAAAACATTTAGTTTACAAGATATACAGAGCAATATGTTACTTCTTCTTCTTGTTTTAAGATAAAATAAATAAGTTTAAAAATAGTAACCTTGTGTGCAGAATACATTTTAAAATGAGTCCCTGTACTCATTTTTATTCAATGAGTTCAATTTAAAAGTGAATTTTAAATTTACTGCATTTTCCTTTTTTCCACTAAAGGAGTCAAAATAAAATATACGGAATTTTTTATGAAATGGATGGATCAGTAAATATTCTATTTCTTCCAAAATAAGAAATAACTGAACTAGGTTTAATTTATATTTCTCGCGCCGTTCGGCTTGTAAGATACTACACACGCTTTATATCTGTCACTAATGGTTTTGATAATTTTAGTTTGCTTTATTTGAGATTATCAGGTTCTAAGAAGGCACATTAAATAAAGGAAATTAAGATTAGTAGCGGTAAAAAAAAAACTTTTATAGCAGTAAAAGATTAATAAGCAAGTACATTGTATTAAACAAACTAAAAAATAATTAAAAAGTTTCTTTTTGTGGACCTAAAAAAAAACAAAAAAAAAAAAACAGATTAATTACATATAAGTCCTATATTTTGTAATATATAATAATAACTAAGCTTTCGACTAAAAATTAGTCATCAACAGAGTTTAACAAATATAAAATAAAAATAAAATTTTACAAACTACTTCATATTGCACCTTGGTATGGTTTGGTAAGCTATGTTTAAAAAAACCGTTATAAACTGTTACATTGAAGAATTTAAAAAAACCAGTGTAAAAAATAATAATAATAAAACCTTAATTTATTTATAACTAATCAAATACATTTTATTAAACACTAAAATATTATTAATAAAACCTTAATTTATTTATTATTAATCAAATACATTCTATTAAGTAACCTAGAATATTATTAATAAAACATTAATTTATTTATTAATATCCAAATACATTTTATGAAACAATCTAATATATTAGTAATAAAACTTTAATTTTTTAATTAATAATCAAATACATTCTCTTAAGCAACCTAAAATATCATTAATAAAACGTTAACTTATTTACTAGTACTCAAATACATTCTATTAAACAACCTAAAATATTATTAATAAGTCCTTAATTTATTTTTTAATCAAATACACTCTATTCAACAACCTTAAATATTATAATTAAAATATTAATTTATTTATTAATATAATCAAATACGTTCTATTAAAAACCTAAAATATGATTAATAAGACCTAAATTTATTTCAGTTAAAGGGTTGCCAAGTTGTTTTTACTGAGGCCTATGTGAGTTTGGCAAAATTAAAGGATCGATAAGTTGGTGGAGCGCGGTAGATGATTTATAGTTAGTTCCGCCCGACCGGGCCCCAACCCCCGAAAAATTAAGATGTATCCGATCCCTTTACTATATCCTGCACATGTTATACCACATGATGGAGAGTCAGAAATTATTTTAACCGCACTTGAAAATAATTTCTGATTTATGATGATTGCATTGCTTTTGAGACAAATTTGAAAAGAATGAATGATATGTGTTTTCCTCCAGTGGCTAGTTGTTATTAAATCTGATGGAAATTCGCTAGAAATTAAAATTCCCATTGGTGAAATAATTCTAGGAGATTAAAGTTTTTGTTGCACTGTTTCTGTTTAAATAGTCTAGTTCTGTCGTAAAGTTTCGTGCAAAAGATTATAAAAATCAAGAAGGTTATATACGAATCCTTAAGGTGCATTCAGAATACTGCGGTAGTGATGCGTCCGTGCGTAGCGGTCATTGCGATGCGGAAAATGGTGGCTCCACAATATAACAACGCTACGGCCGCAAAAGCCGCTAACGCAGCCCACTCTAGTTCCGAATTTCGGAAACAACAATATATTTTTCTTAACAGAAAATAAAAAAGAGGAAGAAGAAAAGGTTTTAGACGAGCCGTGTCTTTTAAGGTTTTATTGATTTTTTTTTCATTATTTCAAATTTTAATTTTTTTAAATTTCATATGGTTTCAGTATAAATCTAAATTTTTGGTCTAAATATTTTTTTACTGACTAACCCGATCAAAACGGCAATGTATTATCTTGTTCAATTTATTATATTGTAATGTAATTGTTATAAAATGTAATTAATAGTCTTGTTTTTTTAAAAACCATTTCAACTGCGGGATCAACTTGTTAAATACTATTTAGGCAGTAAAACCAAGAGAACAGAAATACGAGTAATGTATAAAATTTCAGAACAATTACTTAAAGATAAAATAAACTGATCAAGATAATACACAACTATAACATTCAAACTGACGAACACCAAGAATATTAAGAAATAAATTTGATTTAAGAATAGAAATTAAAAAAAACAACACTCTGAGGACAAGCGAAGTAAGTCCAAAGTAGTAAGGAATAATTAGAGGTACCCTGTACCCGATGTTTTTGTTTCTGAGATAATGTAAGATTTGAAAGCTTAGTAGCAACCTCAATTTAAGATATCAAACCTAATAACAAGCTATAAGGAAGGTCCCAAGGTGTCTCTTTATTTAAACCCTAATAAAAACAAAGAGAAACCACAGAGCTGGGGGATAATGCAGTACCTCACACGTGTTTGTGTAATAATAATGAGGTACCAACCTACGAAAAGAAAAGAAAACATATTAGGTAGACTGGGCCTATAGGCGACTAGAATAATATAACACGTAGCTTCCTGTTTAACTTACTGCGGTCTAAGCATGCGGTAAGTGAAAACTATAAGTCGAAAACCAGGAATGCGTGGTACTGCACTGTGTTCTACAGTACAGATATTTTCTTTTATACTGTTTTTTTCTAATAGAGAAACATTTCTTAAATTTCAAGCCTTGTTTCAACTCCTACATGGGACATAAAATTGTTTAAAAATAAATGTTACATGTTTTAGCATCAGAAATGTAAAATAAGGATACAGTAATGTTGAAAATTTGAAATAAAAAGTATTTATGTAGATTATAAATGTCATAAAAACGAGTATATAAATACCATGAAGGCTATAAGCTTAGGCATTAGTAAACATATTAATCTATATTTCACCGGAGTCAATATTACCTCATACCTATGAGTGCCCTCCTTTCCCAGTTTTCGAAAAAATATATGTTTAAAAATACTCAGCCAATATTTATGAGTCTCTCAGCGCTGACTCTCTCCACATTTAACTCCTCTGCTTATAAAATTATTTATTTATTTCTATATTTTATTACTTTCCATACTCTGTGATGTATACCTGACCTTAGACTATTTCAATTACCGAATGTCAAAGGTAGTCTATATTTGAGTTCACTTCGTTCGTTCCTAGAAGGTCGATTTTACCTAATGCTTAGAGTGGTAAATATTTTGCTAGACTCAATTAGCTAGAATTTTAAATGTTAGGGTTACGGATCCTTACAGGATGGGTTTTATGGAAAGTTGCCAAAAAACATAACTTTCTTTTACCAAGAATAAAATTCTGAACCAGAATGACGATCAAAACTTGGTAATTTTACAGTAATAATTGTTTATGCGAAAACAATTGGTTTTCTTTGTTTTTCACAAAATATGTGACATCTTTAATTTGAAGGGCAACCCCGACTTGTATATTTTGCCAATATACAAGTATAGTGAAATATGAGGTTTTTTAACAAAATAGTTATTGGACTGTTAAGAATTAAATTCTAGGTTAATTAATGAAGACTTCAGTCCTTTAGAGTTTTTATTTAAATAAACATTAATTACAGACGTTTCGCATGGCGAAGCCAAGCATCTTCAGTGTAAACAAAAACCAAAAACAAACAACCAACACCAAAAATATTTAGTAAAGCATACCAAAACCAAAAGAACATCACAAAAACTTTACCACAGTTAAACAAATAATTTGAAATGTAAGGAAAAAACAACATAAAGATTAAAAAACAATAAAACTCAGTTAAATGAACAAAATCAAACAATAAACAGATAAGGTATTATTGAAATAAGGTTAGGAAAGAAAGGAAGTCTGGTGGAAATTTAAAAACTAATAAGATTTGCAAATTACGGGGGGCTAATTTTGAACGGTTTTTAAGAATGTTTGCATATATACTATTAATATTGTTAGTATCAGTTTTTTTATTTATGCTATTGGGGTCAGTTTTAATATATAGGCTTTCTAAAATCCGTCGTTTATTGAAATGTTTTTCAGTATGTAGTATTTGAACATGGTAGTTGTCAATTTTATGATTTTTCTTTGTCATATGTTCCGAAATAGCAGTATTAGTTTTTAAGTTGTCCATATCTTTGTTGTGTTGTCTAAGTCTGTTTAAAAAAAGTTGAGAAGTCTCTCCGGTATAGGTTTTTTGACAGTTTTTGCACGGTACTCTATAAATAACAGTGGAACGTTGCAAGGTGGAAATAGGATCTTTGGTTTTTGAAAAAAACCGTGATTTGAAATTTGACGGATTCTTTTGTGCTATTTTTATGTTATATGGTTTAAATATTTTCATTACTTTTTGAGTGGAATCACCAAAATACGGCATAGAGGCATATTTAGAATTATTTGGATTAGAAATGCTGAAATTAAATATAGTTGATTATTATTATTTAAATTATTGTTAACTCTGGTTAAATTTATGCGAGGAGAGGCAAAGGGAACATTACGAGAAGTTGATGTAGTAAAAGATGGGTTGGTAGTTACAGGAGTGATGGGAGTGGATAAATTAAAGGAATTAGATACAAGTCTATTAGGAGTGGAGGTTAATGGCAAATTATTATTGTTATTATTAGGACTATTATAAAAAGGTGGTTAGTTAGGGTCATTCAAGATATTATTTTTTTCTTTATATTCTTTTATGAGTCTATTAATTAAGGACATAGGGTAGTTATTTTCTTTTAAAATGGATTTTATTTTTATGACAGCTTCATCATGGTAAGGAAGATCAGTTAGGGTTTAATTTCGATAAATTAAATTTTTTGCACAGTTTAGTTTATAGTTATATGGTTGGTGGGAAAAATAATTAAGTAATCTACCTGAATATGTGGGTTTGGTATAATGATTTATTTCTAGATTGCCTAAAGGAGTTTTTTTTTTATAAGAATGTCAAGAAATGGTAAGGAATTATCACTTTCATATTCTAATTATCATATTGTTTTACTTCTCCTCGTGTTCTAAGCCTTATAACTCCGATCCTCTCTAAATCCAGCTATCTAAAATATTTCATACCATCACAGATTCTCTTTTCTATCGGCTTGTCTTTTAATTCACCTCAAGCTCACCGGTGGATGGAATAACGTCACGCGTGGATTATCGATCATCTATATCATTATGACTCTTTAACCGATCATCTATATCATTATGACTCCTTAATCGATCATCTATATCATTATGACTCTTTAACCGATCATCTATATCAATGACTCCTTAATCGATCATCTATATCATTATGACTCCTTAATCGATCATCTATATCATTATGACCCCTTAATCGGTCTAAGCATGCGAAAACTATAAGTCGAAAACCAGGAATGCGTGGTACTGCACTGTGTTTTACAGTACAGATATTTTCTTTTATACTGTTTTTTTCTAATAGAGAAACATTTCTTAAATTTCAAGCCTTGTTTCAACTCCTACCAGAAATAGAGGCATTGCCATGATCATACGTCTTTATTAAGACGCAATGATGTCTTACACAGACAACTTCCTCGGCCCTCCTTACTTAACATGACGCAACCTTAAATAAATTTAAATAATAGTCAGATATTAACGCGAATACTCGAATAAGGCACTGGTTCGCAGCCCGTACTATGTTCTCAGTTTGTATAAATAGTAGTTGTAATAAAATTGAGTTCGCTAAGCAGAAAAATATAATTAGGATGGGATGTCGAATGGCACCCGAGAGCGTCAGACAGAAGGGGGGGGGGGGGGTAAACTCGTAGCAGGTCTCTAGTGGCATTTATTGGTTAAAATTTAGTGGTATTTATTGGTAGGCATTTAGTGGTATTTAGTAGTTAAAAATCTCCAAAACGGATTCTAACTGTTCCCGAAGTTTAACTCCCGTCATTAAGCCTTTCCCATTTGCGAATTCTTTCCAAAGGGAATTCGCTAAAAAGCCTAGTTTGATTGCTCAACCTAAACGAAAATATTTTTACAGAAATCGTTTCGTTTCTATTCAATAAGGTTTCCATGCGATATTGTATTATATCTCGTTCCAATATAAATGTTACAATTGAAGTTGACCATGGTAGAGGGAAACCACTATAAAAGATTGATGTCCAATCTGCTTTCAGGTTTTCATTGTCAGTTGTTTTTTACAAGGGAATTTCTGTACAGCCTGTATATTCTGTAAAGCTTTTATTAGACGTCGTTTTTTTACTGTTTCCCCGTACCTGTGATATAAAAAGTATTACTTGTTAAATAAACCTGTTTCTTTAAATCCTTTTTTATATATTTTTTTTATTTCAATCATCTCTACAGATGTTTTATAAGTTATAAAATTGAGAAAATTGACTTGTAAGTAAGCTTACTTGTGTTTTATATGAAATATACCATCGAAAAATATAGATTTTATTTTGTTTAGAGTAGTTTATATTTATTATAGTTTTTAATAAAAACGCAAAGAACTAAAAATTTCTTTATTTTTGCCGGAATGTACAATCGCTGGTATAATTGTATCACTTGACACGATATCCATCTCGAGTTAGTGATAAACAATTTAATTATATTATTAATTATTTTAATTATTATTAATTACATTTAAGGATCAAAATGAAACGCTCATCTACAGTTGAGGGTTTAATTTGTACAACTTTGTATAGCAATTGATAATAATATTTCCTTATGTTGGGATAATACAATCCCATCATTTTGGGATCACATATGGACAATAATATATTATGCGATATCTACATCGTTATTATTAATTTTATCTATCATATAAACAAATAATGTTGGAAAGTAATTGTTAAACTAACAAACTAAATAATGAATAAATATTCACCAAAATAATAGTTGTATATTTACTCTAAAAAAATGTAAATTTAAGAATAAAAAAACATGTGTTCATAACAATGTGGTAAAGCTTAATTTTTGTTAAAATTCAGTCAATTCTGGTTTTATATAAAGACAAACGGCATCAAACATGGGGGATTTGAAAATCTTTTGTGTTTAAGGTTATTTATTTTAGTATTAAATAACCGTATTATTTCAATATTAAGCTGCAAAAACGTTTAATTAATTAAAAAAAAAAGCAATTAATTTAGACAAAAAATATTTTGATTGATAAAAACAACAGTTAATTAATTGCAATTTATAAATTGATAAAACCAACCGCGCCTTTGGTTGGAGATGAACCGGCATAGAGAAACATGAACTTTCATCTTCTTTACTTTTTTGAATAGGATTTAATGATATAGTTATCTCCCTTCTAGAGAAAAAGTATTTAAAAACGATTTAAGCTGCGGTTTGTTAAGTTTCGAGAAGGGTTTTCAGAATGCTGGGGTATATAGTAAAAGTTTCCTCATTTACATATAAAAGCTGATTACTAAAATTTACAACAAATCTTAACATTACGCAATTATTTTAAGTGTAACATAAGAAATACTGGATTGAAAACTACTGAGTGGCGCTGAGAGAAAGTTCTAGGTAGGGGTGGATATGAGTCATTAGTAAGTCTTATAAATTTAAAAGTCTGTAATAAAAAAGTTGTTCATTGCCCTGTAGCGAGTCCATGGTTTTTACAGTAGACACATAATGTCTATTATAATGTACACATAATGTCTATTATAATGTACACATAATGTCTAGGTTTCCAATTAAGAGCGTTGAATAATCAGAAATTTTAAATGCTAAATCATTACAGAAATACTTTCTCATAACAAGACTTCCTACAACAAAACAATATTTTTTTTTACATTTTTAATTTAATATTTTTACATTTTTAATTTAATATTTTTACCATTAAGTAGTTTAAAAAAATATCATCGTGGAATGTTGAAATCTTTGCCCGCATCTCCCTTCCCCTCATCTCCCCCGCATCTCCTTGCCCTTTACTGTTAAAGGGTTTTTGGCAAAATAGTATGAAATAAAAATTTATTTCTAAAATAAACAAGTACAAAAAAAGTTATTAGTATAAAGTAAATTTTAATTTTCGAAGAAAGTGAGTTTTAAAATTATTTTAAAGTAGACTAAACCATACTGGACTATACTTGGCTACATACTGAAAGCAATGAAAACTACATAAAGCCTGGTACTGTACTGCCTAGTATATTACTATGTTACTATATAAGTAAACTGTACTGTTTAGTAACATATTATGTTACTACATAATAATACTGTACTGCCTAGTACAAATATTATGTTACTACATAATATGTAATGCCTAGTAAAATATTATGTTACTACACAATAATACTGCATTGCCTAGTAAAAATATTATGTTACTACAAAATAATACTGTTATGACTAGTAAAAATATTATGTTACTGCATAATAATACTGTACTGCCTAATAAACATATTATGTTACTGCACAATAATACTGTAGTGCCTAGTATTCGTATTACATAGTATCGTATAGTACTAGATAGTGCAATCAGTTTTACCGCAACAAGAGTTGAGCGAAGCAAGATATGTATGGTGTAAAATAACTTCCTAAAGAAATAGTTTATTCCTAAATAATTTATACAAGAATTTAAGTAGGACATCAGATCCGACTTTGATGAGGAAAATCATGTAAGGGTTGAAAGACGTGTTTTTCTATTTTACATTTTTACCAGAATTATATAAACATAACACGACCTGTTATTAAAAGAGAAGATAAATGAGTAAACATTCGTTTATTTAAAATAATTTCCCTACGAATATACTTAATGAATCTTTGACACGCGAAGAGTTTAAAATTTAATATCAGAAAATGTGTATTAAAAACAAGACCTTATGTAATGTTTTATACTTAGTAGAGACTATAAAAATAACGTTATCTTAAGTTTTATGTAGTAAATTGACGTTCCTATTTTTTCCTCATTTATACTGTAGGTATAGAGGAAAAGTATGGTATTTGAAGCTGAAACCAGGGTTTATACTGAATTATTCTTTTAATACATTTTAAGACCTCCTAAGTGGTTTTAACAAAGTTACTTGTCTTCTAATGATCTTTCATATTTCTGTTCGTGTTATCGTTCTACTCTTCAACGACTGCGTCCAATATGTCTTACTTAAATTCTGTGTTTTAATCTAGACTTCATTCTAGCGAATTTTATAACAAAATAAGCTTACGTGGTTAGGGTCATGGAGGAGGGAGAGTGGGATGTACGAAACTATTCTATAAACTGATAATATGACAAACTGATAAAGGACAACAGCCATAGCGGTGACGCCGCGGAGCCAGGCAAGAAGCCTGGTTAATTTCAATAGTAGCTTTACAAGTTTACTAAAACAGCAGAAGGGACCGTTTCACAAAATTACTAGTCTAATAGTTACAAAAATTGTAAAAAACAGCTTGTAATGACAAATTTACCTGTTTTACCAAAGATACACTTGTAGATTTGTAGCATTTTTCTATTTAATGAATAACATTTTCTTGTCTTTTACTATCACTTGTAAAAATTTCACCCAAGTTTGAACCTAGGTAGACTAAGTTACATGTTCATTACATTAATATAAAACTTAGTTTTCATCACCAACTTTTAGTTTATTAGTAATCTTGTGCTCAATGTGAGTTTGTAAAACTTTTTTTAAACATTTTTTCTCGTATTTCAGAAAAAATGAAGAATTTACTCGTGTGAATAAAACTGGGGTTTAATAATATTTTGACACATTGTTTACCAAAACTCTTGTAGGTTACAATAAATCGTAATGATATTTGTGAAACACTTAACTTTGACACTTGTAGTTACAAATTGTTTTTGACAATAGTTTGTAAGATTTGTAGGGGAGATAATTAGATTTAATTAGAGTTTGACTCAAATATGCTTGTTTCCTAGGAGATCAAGTTTTCCTAGTAGGTTACAAGATAAAACTTGTAATCTACTAGTATTTTTTTAATAAAATTGTATGAAAACCGCTAGTAATTACCAGTCTACATTTGTACATTAGTGAAACAAATTTCTTACAATTATTTGTAAATTTGTAGCTTTTTACTTCGACTAAACAATGATTGTACTTTCATGAAACGGGACCCACAGACCTTTAATCTTAAGGTATATAGTTAGGTATAAATGATTTTATATTACGAGATATATTTGTGTGAAATTAGCTGTTAAATGATAAAATGAAGCTACTAATAATGAGCAGTATAATGAAAAAATCCTCTTATAATTTTTGACACTAATCTAGACTTAACTTACGCTCTTGTGATTGTGAACATGGCTTAAAACTAATTTTTTAAATAGCATGTAATATAATTTTGTTGCTGTTCCTCCATTATAATGTCACACACGACTATCATGCGATAAGACGTGCGAAAAAAAAAATATAAAAAAGTAACACCTTCATATAAAAATCACACCTGTACGTGGTCCTTTTATTTTAGAGGTAGTTTTCAGTAAAACCTTTTTACTGAAAAAAAAAACGACCAAGGTCTTACGTTATTGGGTGCTTGGTAGCTTCAAACGTCAAATTAAAGGGCTACAGGGCTAAACCTCATAGGGAATATATGTCTTGTGTCAGGTCACCAACTTTTAGAACCTTTTTCTATCAAATAGACCAAAGTGGATACAAAATAAGTTTTAGAAAAGAAAAATGTGGAAATAATTTTTCATTATTTTATAGCTAAAAGTAAGCTTTTTAAAAAAGAGAGAAATCTTATTTCCTTATAAGCTTCTTAAACTAAAAGGTCAAAAGCTTCCGGCTGTCTTCAATATTTTTAAGCTTAGTTCTAAATGAAGGAAAACTTTAACGTTAAAACGCTAATTTAATTAAAAGTAAAAAGGATTTTCTTTACAGTATGTCATAATATCCTCTTCTTATAATATACTCGTCATAATATACTCGTCATGATATATTCTTATCATAATATCCTCTCCTCGTAACATACTCGTCATGATATACTCTTCTCATAATATACTCTTCTTCCAAGGTTTTTGTTACAAACCTTGAGAAAATATCGGGTACATGGTACCTCGGTAGCCGTAAAATATCTTCCGGGCATCAGAACTAGACTTAAAGATGGTTTTTTGAGCCAAGTTTCAACTCTCTAGCCGGAATAAACACAGCCGGAATTTTTAGTAACACAGAAACACATACAAACAGACAGAAAGCATGGTGAAAAAATTCAGAACGTCACAAAAACTCCTGAAACGGATAATTATGATAAAAATCGGTTTCAGATTAGTTGGGTGAATATAATACTTTTCTAATACCTACGGTGGTGGGTGAGAAAGAGTAAAAATAGTATTTAAAAATGTATGATATATGATAAACTTTATGAAATACTTACAGATTAGATTAATCTATATTATAAGGAGGTTAGGAAATCGTCAAATGCAAAATCCGCTGGATGAATTTGCTTAAAAAACATTTGTGGTCATTAATAGATTTGTCGTGATAAGTTGAGGAGCAAGTTGAGGTGACATATAAATGACTTAATTTGTCATTATTTCTTTTTGACGAAAAATATTTTTTGAATAAAAGAAAATTGAATTGGATAAGAAGGTCATTATAATAAGATTGGAAAGTCAAGATAACGAAGTAATTTGGGGAGAAAAACCAAATGAAATGTGGCCAATTTTTATACCAAATGAAGGGTATAAAAAGAAGGAAATTGATTTTGTTTTAAAAAAAGAAGCCCTTATTAATAATAAAAAGTGATCACAGTACAAAAGAAGACACAAGACTGTGTAAATTTCAATAAATAAATGCGTTATTCAATCCAAAAACTTTTTAGAACTACTCCTCACAAAAGAACCACCCATGAAAGCAACGACCAATATGAAAGGATTAGAAAAGTCAAAATAGGAAAACATGTTTTTCAAAAAAGGCTTTTTAAAATTGTTTATTTTTATTATTTTTCCAATATTATATACATTTTTACTACATTATTTTCTAAAAATGTATTATTATTTTCTTAAATTAGTATTATTATTTTCTTAAAATTTTTTCTCTTTTATATTTTTTTATTCTTTCTTTTATAGTTTTTAGGCTTTCTTAATCCTTTTATTTTACCCTGAGATTTTTTTAATCTTCCGTTGATTAATACTAAATTTTAATTTGCATTGCAAGAAATTCTTTTATTTTTTAGGTTTATCATTTTATTCGATTATAAAGGTATGCTAAGCTTAAATATTTTCCCTTCGTTAAAGATTTTTTATCTTTTTGCATTTTTTTAAAAAAAGGGGTGGAAAAAGTGAAAATAAAATTCCCAGCAAAAAAGGTATGCATATTTAATTTTTGTTGGGGAGAAATTCTTAAAACATATTTTGGGGATATTTTTTCTCTATTTATTTGATTATTTATCAGAACATTTTATTTCGATTAAAGAATTTAGATAATTCCTTTTATAATACATAGTATTTAAATTAACGTAGTCATTAGAGTAAATAAAATTACAGCCAAAACCTTGTATCATTTATTATATAGAAGCGTCTAAAGCCAGGTGTGATTCTCTTCGTCAGAAGTTTATGAACAATTCAGTCATAAGATTAACAGGACCATAATGTTGAGTAAGAAAACTATCTGTTTGCTTACTAACTACGGTGTTTTACTCCCAGGCTGGAATATATGCTGACTTAGCAACAATTAAATTTATTATAACATTTTTTTTAATTTAAAAAAATCGTGTGCGGGGTCATTTCCTAATTACATCGGATTCGCTATGCTCACCCTCCCTACTTCGGACTCGCTTCGTTCGTCCTCAGATAGTTAATACATCCGTTTCATTTTAGCGGTCAGATACCCAGGCACTGACCACGCTGGATGCAGCTTAACTTTTACGATCTAACAAAAATCATGAATATACTTGTCGTATTGAAATGAAACTTGGTGTACCTATTTATTACTTAAAGTGATACACTTGTACCGAATTTCAACTCAATTGGATTATTTTCCGATTTTTTACAACTTTTTTTTAATAAAAACGTACATAAGTCATTCGATAAACATTGAACTGATGCTGATAATGAGATGATACTTGGCACATGTGTTAGACTTATACATGGCTGCGTGCGTACAAATCTCAATCCGATCGCATCATTTTCCGCGTTTTATGATTTTTCGGGATAATGACGTCAAAAAATATTTTTAGAATAGCACAACAACACCTATAGTCTGATTTTTGTTCAAAGTTCCAATTCTCTAGCATAAATACACTGGGAGCTACGACAACAACGATACACACAGAGACTGACAGACAACTTTGAGAAAACTGCTCCGAATGTCTAAAAAAAGACCAGAAATGAATTATTCCGGTGTCGTCCTATTTCTGGATTTTTTTGCTAACAAAACACTTTTTTTATATACTACGGTATAAATGAGAAAAAGTAAAAAGTTAAAATATTTTTTCATAAAAGTTTGTTCAACGATTTTGCACCTCACACGGGTTTCGTTATCCGTACTTTTTCGAATTTTCTCAAATTGCTATTACAATAAAGATCGTAAAGAATTTAAATTTTGTAGACATTATAAACAAATTATGCTGATAGCGTTTTCCGATTTTTGATATCATGCTAAGCCAACATAATAAAAAATTAATGATTGGAACCTTAAGCAAGTTAATTAGACCAATACTAAATTCCGAGCGATTCTAATTAAAATTGAAGTCGTAACTTTTGATTGATAAAATCAAAAGTTTTTATTTATTTTATTTATTTTTTATAGACTTTATTTTTAGTTTTATTTATTAACTCTTTTGGCAAAATTATACAAGAATTCTTAATTTTTTTTACTTAAGTATAACGGTGATTTATTCACTAAATCAATAATTTAGTAGTAATTTTTTTATTATATTATTTAGTTAGTATTAATTATTGTCTTGTATATGATCGATCAGTATGCTGTGTTTGTAGCAACTTATGGTAAATAACCAGCCTTATATTGTATTTTTTATAAATATAGTATGTTTCTCTCGAGCAGTGTAAGATCTCAAGGTCGATATTTAAACATTATAAAGTAAAAACAAGATAAGATGACAAACATGATGATAAAAAATACCAATTTTGATAAAGACACTTGATGGCACGTTTATAAATTGATTTAAAATAATTTGAATGACTTTATTACATATTCATGTCTATAAAACCTTCGACGACAGTGGCCGCGTGACCTTCTTTTATAACCAATATTAATTTAAATTCAAAAACGCAAAACATTTCAGAAAATTCAACTATTCAAAAGTCAACTAATTTAGTTCAAGCCAAATTTTTATATTATAAGTAAAATTTCAGCATTTAAAACCTAACCACGCCAAGGAGTATCACCACTGGGTGATTCCTCCTATCAAGACCGCCAAGTCACTTTTCCTAACATTAGCACTATGTCAAATACATTTATTGTAGACAATAATCAATAAAGTAAAAAAAAAAAAAAAAAAAAAAATATAAAACCTAAAAAGAAAATAATTCAATAAGAAAATAAGCAATAACAACAACTGAGTACGGGGTACCCGTAGAACTTTTCCTCACTACACCGGATTCGCTACGCACGTGCTTACCATATTGCTTCGTTCGTCCTCAGAAAATTTTAATCAATAATATCGATCGGTTAATGAGCCATCAGAAAAAATAATTAGAAAAATATTTTGTTGAAAATATTATTATAATAGAATTACTACTAAAGAAAAAATATTAAGTAGAGAATTTAATGGACTGTGGATAATAATTTTAAATAATTATTTAAACAAAATAATTTAAAAAAAAAAAATATATAAATATAATAATAATAATGCCCGTTCAGAGGCTTGCGGCTCATCAGGGATAAACCCTGCGGGAACAACCTCGGGTGGTAGTAGCAACCCTTACGCTTATAGTGTATTCTAAAGTTCATCATCATTATTTAAACAATAATATATAAAACTAAAAGCCTATCCATGAGGTCTGGGGTTCGCACCTGACCTCCATGGTGTCAAAGGTCAGTGTAAAGACTAACGTTCTAACGACCTCGGCCACAGAGGTGGTTTATTATAAATAATATTCTAAAATATTTAGAATTTATTTTCTAGACAGCACTAACGATTTATTTTTTTACCAAGTTTCATTTTTTTAGTGTATAATATACACTCAAAGCGTTGATAACAGACTCACATACAGAGAGTCATACACACACAGTGAGAGACAACTTTGTAGAATTTGAACTTTGTAGAACTCTGTATTAGAAACTTTAGAAAACTCTGAATTAGAACTTTGTAGAACTCAGGAGGACTTAAAATCAACTAAACGTTTCGGATATTTCGGATTTTTATAGCAAACACAATACTTTCCCTATATACCTACAGTATAAATGAGGAAAAAGAAAAATGTAAATTAAGGTCAGAAGATTTATTTTTCATTAAGCCTGAAGTCATTTATCTAAAGCTGACATAACTTATAACTTCCTCTTTTCACATTTTTAAGCTAAGTCTTTATCAGACATTTTTTTAAATTTCCTTTTCTCTAAAACAAAACCTGACTAGGTCTTTATACTAGAAGGCTATTTATTTAGTTAAATTAAGAGAGTTAACTTTGAATAAAAAGAAAAATGGCTAAAAAGGGATGAGATATTAAGCCTACAGATAACAACTATCAAAGGAAACGAGCTACTATTAACCAACTCCAGAAAGGGAAATTGCAGTGAAGAAAGACCCTATATAACCTTAAGCCTACAGAAAAGAAAAATCTATTTTAAAGGCCAAAATAAATAATGCTTATGCCAGACATTTAATTTTATGGTAATAGAAATTAAAAGTGTCTCAATGCAAAAATGTATCATACTTATTATTTATCAATTTTTATTTGATTTTTAAGTTTTAAAGAAAATTGAAGAATGTGTTTATTAAGACGACATTCCCCATTGCATTCACTGTTATTTATTTTTGATAAATTACGGTTATAAAGGAAGTAGAATGATTGATATTAAGAATTGAATCCTCCTGATCGACCCTCACTATGCTCAGTAATAAAATAGGAGCACTTATTTAGGAAAAAATAGGGGAAACTATCCAACATTTAAGTTATATTTAAACTATTTTCGTTTTTTCTCCAAATGTATAATTATAATCATGTCGTAAGTATAAAAATAATACGACACACGGCTAAAATCAATTGACAGCGCGCCAAAAAATCTGTGAGGGAAAGAATTCTATTGGTTCAGACCGACCCCGCTCTTTCCCCCTCCACCTTATGCCAACCTCGGTATAAAAAAATACCTTTTTCGTAAATAAAATCATAAAAAAGCAACACTGGTTGTAAATATTTGTAACCTCGCGTCGCTTTTATTTCCCTCATTGTGCATATTGATCTGTTTGATTTCGTTTTGTTTCATTCCAATCTGTTCAATTCATCCAATTATTGCGAAGTTGTAATATGATCTGAGTGCCTATATTTGACGCTTGGACATTGACGTATTCTTCAAGCATTTCTTGCTATTTGAGTGCAGCGCAGGTTCTGTGCTCTGTCAACCAAAAGACAGCATTTTTTTTTGAAAATGCCATGTCTTTCAATAGATGAAGTCTTGACTTTTTTAAGTCTTGAATGCATATTGTGCCATATTACTTTTATAATATGAAACAATACGTATTCAATTATACAAACTCTACACAAAAAAGCAGTTTGTTTTGGAAAAAAGTAATTATAGCTGACAATTTATTTAAATCGTCAAACGTTTATCAAAGAACTAATTATTATGATCCATTTCATTACGTAATTAACAACTTTAACTCCACTTAATTCATACTTCCCGAACAAATTTAAAACAACACTTAGTGGGTAAATTTATAAGATACAACAATATTCCTTCTTAAAAAGTAAATAAATAATTTTTAAAAATAAAAAATACGATATCAAATAAAAACAAATAATAAAATTCAAAACATAACCTGACTTTCAGTGTTGCCAGAGTAGGGAATTTTTTTTGTTACATAAAAGAAGGGATTTTTTTATTAAAAAAAGGGTTGAAAGCATTGAGATTTTGGCGGGCTGTCAATTGATTTTAGCCGTGTGTCGTATTATAGGAACTAATAAGTAATAAATAAGAATTAAACCGAGCTGAATCAATTTAAGATAAGTTAAAAAATTAAGTATAAGAATTAAAGAGAAAACAAAGATCTATAAATAATAATACATTTACATAGATTGAATTAAATCCACTGAAAGTCAATGCATATGGATGACTTAACTTAAGTTTTGATAGTTTTACCTAGAAACGACGCTATTTCCAAAGATCTGTGAGTTTTAACTTGTTCTTGAAAGAATAAGTCGAAATATTTATTTATTAAGACTACATATAGGGGTTATGCTACTTAGGGTAGGGATCTTTAACAAGTACCTGACATCATATAGGTATGAAACCATTGGCATTTTGAGAGGCAGCTCATCTAAAGAAAAAAACCTTCCTCAAGAAAAATAAATTCCTGATTGGGATCGGATGCAGACATTCTAGTAGATAGGTCAACACGCTCGTTTTATCACGGACCCCTCTAGATATTTCTTAAACCTTCATGTTAATGATATTTCTTCCCCTAAATGTATCTCGTCTCGTTAATGTTTTAAGTTTAATTCAATATCAAATATAGCAATCTATAGTCAACATATCTAACATAATATTATGCATATTATTGATATTACATTCATCAGTATTGGTATGAATCATAGCAATCAATACGGTACTATCTGAGTATTAAATCCATCCAGATAACACGTAAAATAATGACTTTGAAAAGCGGCTACAGCCATGCGATAAACCTTGCGTGCTGCTATGCTCCTCATGCTAAACTACTCGGCAACAATGACATTGACTGAGCATTGGAGATAGCTCGTGATATAGGCGATGGTATGATGAGAGAAATTAATTTAGATTTGAATAAATCATCAAGGAAACACGGTAAGAAATAGATGGTACCATACAGGATAAAGATAGATAAAAGATTAAGAGAAGAAATGAAGAGAAGTTTAGAGCCCATTTGCATACAAATAACTAAATGAATTTAAATGAGAATTGGAATAGAAGGTATTTATAACAGTGAAGCTACATAGAGATGCGTTGATTTATGTATCTGCGTTATTTTGGTCACCTTAATATATTTTTTGCAGTACTAAGCATTTATCCTTTGTTATCTAATTTTGTTCATTTGTTTTAAGATAGATATTATCAAAAGAAGTATACATTTTTCTGAGTTTTATTTGTTTAATTTACATCGTTTTATTTGTTTAATTTATATCTTTTCCAGTTATAAGGTTTAATTTTGACGTACGATGAAATTATTCCGAACTATTACATATCTATACTATTTCATATTTGGCCAATATATTTTAGCTTCATAAGCTAAGAACCCTCATATATTGATATGTCATAAAAAAAAATAGTAAAAATAGGTCATTTCTAAGATCAAACACTTTCCTGATAATTTATTATTTTGTTTCTGATGACATTTGTTAGTTTTTTTGAATTATAAATTATTTTTTGCTTTTTCACTAATATAAGGATAACCTGATAGGATAAAACTTGTAAAATATTTTTAAAATAAAGTATTATTATTATTATTACATTATCAGTTAAATATTGTTATTTATATTTTAACAAGGACGCTATTAGCATACCCACTTTGCTACGTTAGTAAGTTCAAAACGGTCCCATTTACATTAGTGGAATTTTCCAGTTAATATACTTCCACAATCTTTTTAACTTTTCTAGTCTATTAAAGTTGACATTAGAGATAATATTACACAGAAGTATTAAAGAAATAAAATTGCGGTAGAATATCAAGTCGCGAGCATTCAAGGAAACGCATTTGACAATAAGAGTAAATTAGTAGAATTTCACAGTAGTAAATTAGTAGAATTTCACAGTAGTAAATTAGTAGAATTTCACAGTAGTAAATTAGTAGAATTTCACAGTAGTAAATTGAATTTCACAGTAGTAAATTAGTAGAATTTCACAGTTAAAGAAGTAGTGAAGGCGTATCACTCAAAGCATTAATTTCTTTGTTTGCATATGTCGATTACTCCAACTATTTATAATTCACTTTATGAGATCAGCAATATTAATATTAGTTATTGTTCTATGTTACAGAATACAATAATAATGCTCAAATTAATCTGGCTGGTAACCCTGATTGGTCTTGGAGGTGCTTGGTCGTCAGATATGGATAATAATTTAGAAAATCATCGAACTGATTATGAGGTAAGAACATTTTAACGGTGTTAGTTATTCAAGTAATTGAAATTACGCGGAGACTTAAGTCCAATGAGTAGATTGCCCTTTAAGATGACTTTCCCCCTACTTTGAACTATTGACAATAGTTCAAAGTAATATTGACAACTATTTACAAAGTAATATTACAACTGATTAACTATTGTCAATTTAATGCTCACGACAAACCCATTCTACATTAGTCACTTATATTTTTTTTATCGCACTCATTGTTAAATTTATTTTTTATCAATAAGTCTTTTCGGTCAAAACATTAAATGTTATCACAGCTAACATTAACATTTATCATAGCTAACATTAGCATTTATCATAGCCAACATTAGAATTTATCATAGCTAACATTAGAATTTATCATTGCTAACATTGGCATTTATCATAGCTCACATTAGCATTTATTACAGCTAACATTAGATTATCACAGCTAACATTAGAATTTATCATAGCTAACATTAGAATTTATCATTGCTAACATGGCATTATCATAGCTCACATTAGCATTATACAGCTAACATCACAGCTAGAATTTATCGTAGCTAACATTAGAATTTATCGTAGTTAACATTAGACTTTATCATTGCGAACATTAGCATTTATCATAGCTAACATTAGAACTTATCGTAGCTAACATTAGAATTATCACAGCTAACATTAGAATTTATCGTATCTAACATTAGAATTTATCGTAGCTAACATTAGACTTTATCATTGCGAACATTAGCATTTATCATAGCTAACATTAGAACTTATCGTAGCTAACATTAGAATTTATCATAACTAACATTAGAACTTATCGTAGCTAACATTAGACTTTATCATAGCTAACATTAGAATCTATCAAAGCTAACATTAGAATTTATCATAGCAATCTACTCGTTTTTTAAATTTTAAAATCTTTAAGAAAATCAGAGAAATTGTAAAATTTGTAAAATTGGAAAAAGGTGAAATAAAACACCATCTAAAAATAACTAGTTTTAGCGCCACTTTGACGTAAGGATCAGTTTCGAACTCGTTTAGACACAACGTACAAGGGGTCAGTAGTCGTTATGCCATATTTGCAAAACTTGGTAGTATAAAATGATAAAGATGATTCCGCAACAACTCCTGCTGCGATAGACTGTTAAAATCATTTTACTTTTTAAAATTTACTATTTTTCAGCTGGTAGGACCGCACGGAGGAGGCAGTGGTCCCCCAGACGCAGGTTTCTATCAAGGGTATCAAAGTCGTCCTGAATCATATCACTACGTCGACATGTCGTACAACGAAGAACCACCATTCTATCACCACAGAAAGCCACACACATACCATCACAGTCCTTATCACCACGAATCATTCCCTTGGCACTGGTTATTATTAGCCAAAGCGATATTCTGGAAACTTAAATTTTTCGGTTTATTGAAATTAGCAGTATTAGCCTTCTTTAAAGTGCCATTCTTTTTAATTTTATTAGCTCTCAAAATTGTATTTTTTGTTAAGCTGCTTAAATTAGCAAAATTAGCACTCTTCCTACCACTTCTAATACCATTAGGTCTTCTTCTCTTATTACCACTTATTCCATTACTTTTAGCACCACTCCTTCTACTACCTCTTCTTATTCCTCTTCTCCTTCTTCTTCCAATCCCTGCTCTTCAACCACCAGCTGCTGCGGCTGCAGCAAATGGCGTTCAAGTTGCTAGAGATGACCAGTCTTATTACTCCTCCATAACGAATCTCAGAAGTGTATTAGAGTCAGATCAATGTATAGAGCGGATCGCTTGCAGGATATCGCCTAACAGATCCACACCCTACACTACCTTCATAACATGGTAATATATTCTTTTATTTGTTACTTATTTCATGATATATTAGAATAATTTTACATGCGTGTACTGTACATATCTAGCATATACAAATTTGAAAACAGTTTTTCAATTAACAGTTTGTTTTAATCTATCTCAAGGATCTTGAAAAAAAGGGGATGACGCATTAAGTAACATTTCTGACCCCATGGAAGTCGTATAAGATAAAGAAATAATAGCAAACTTACCTTCCTATGGTTATAATAAAAAAAAGGCGCCAAACGCTGATTATGTAGAAAGGATGTCGAGTTTGCTTCTAAACTTTCTTCTGTGCTTCTCGTGATTGTTACATTTGTGGTGCTTGTTAAGTCATTTGTGCTTACTTATGGGCAGTTTGTACCAAGCATGTGCAGTTGGTTTTTGACGTGTGTTTCGCGTTGAATTCTCTCTATTTTTTGGTATTCGATGGGGTCACCTTTTTGAATGACACGACTTAGTGCGTCATCCCCTTTTTTCAAGATGCTTGATCTATCTCTACTTATTAGTACTTTTACGTGACAATCAATTCGCCATAGTAGTGAAAAGTGACCCGCACAATGTTTTTGTTAAGTACATAAGGTCACTCTAGGGTACACTGTGAGTAATCTAGGATAAAAACTATATTCGGGCACGTTCTGGATTTTTCTCTTAACTGCACTACACTATGTTTCGTAACGAATCTCGAGCTAGAAGAATCTAAGAAGAATCTTACTCTAATCTGCACTTTTTTTCTCCTTCTAAAATACTTAGTAAAGTAGAATAAAATAGTGTTC
This sequence comes from Microvelia longipes, assembly GCA_018340805.1. Taxonomy (NCBI): domain Eukaryota; kingdom Metazoa; phylum Arthropoda; class Insecta; order Hemiptera; family Veliidae; genus Microvelia; species Microvelia longipes. The sequence continues at coordinate 47,412,045 of JACMZG010001908.1, read as the reverse complement.
TGGCGGGAAATCACTGTTATCGGTGATAGCAATAAATTATGTCTTATCGGTGTATATTAACAAAATTAAATTATTTTATATGCTATTTTAAGTATATAAAAACGAAGTATTAGAGGAAATTTTTTGTGTATTAAAATGTTTTTTGCTTGTAATAAACTATCAGTAATACTATTAAGTACTATTAAGTACTTTTCGTTCAGATTATGAAATTATTAAGTATATAATGTGTACTATGTTTAATAAATGAAAGAATCATATATCTCTTTATATGATTAACTACATCTGAATTGACTTGATCTAGAATCAACAATCATCAACAAATATTAATAAACTTAATTAATAAATACAAGTTATACGCCAGAGTTGTCTCTATATTATTTTTTCCATATATTCGATTTCAAATAATACAAACTAAGGTAATAAGACGTAAAAATAAATGTCTTTTTTTGAGGTAGTACGCAATTGAGCACTTTATTGGACCGTTTTTAGGATGAGAAGCCAATCATTATTGTTATAGGAGGTTATTTAGTACTTTTCACCTCCGAGGACAATAATGAATGTAAAAAAAACTTCTAGGACGTAAAAGTTATTCATATATTGCCGCCATTACTGTAATGTAGCGTGTTCAAAAAACAATCTGTGTAAAAGCTTTATGAGGTTTCTTTAAAAACGTTCATTTTGTTTCTGTTTTTGTTCGTAGACTAATTTTTTTTTCGTTTTTAAAAGTTCTTCTAATTGTAAATTTTTGTGTGTTTATTTGTAAAGCTTTTTCATTTTTGAGTAAAAGTGTGGAGCTATGGATGAATTCAATGACGACGATAATATGGAGTTAATTGGACGTTTGTTTTTTTTCAATTAAGTATATAGCGCAGTTTATTTAATGAGTGCTACCTCAAAAAAAATAGTGTATGCCATCCGGCTGAGAATGTCTTTATGTCTTGGCAATTTTTCCCGACTCGCTTCGCTCGTCGGTAAATCTAATTGCCGTGACATAAAAACACACTTCTCAGCCTTATGACATAAATAACTATTATATAATAGAATCATAACATTTAACTAGAGAATGAAGATAAGGAGAAAAAATTTAAAACTTGTCATAAGAAATGAGATGTGAGACTATTTAGACTGTGAGCCCTAGAGAATTTCTAAGTCCTTTAAAAGAAAAATAAAATAAAAGGTTGAAGGAAAAATAAGAACAAAACAAATAGTTGATAGTTTGTTGACTAAGCCCTAGACATTGTTTTTGCTAAAGGCATATAGACTTAAAGAAAAATGAAATATGAAGTATACAATAGTAAAGTATATAAAATATATGAACCTCCAGGCACTATCTATATTCATAGAGACTTGGGAATAGTTGGTAATATGCATCGACTTAAAACCTTATTACTAAAAACGTAAAGCTGGGGAAAATTTCCCTAGGGTCATGATAAGACTTCTTCCCTCAACGAGCATAAAGTTTAATTTTAACTACGATTTTCCTTTTGTATTATATTTTTTAAGAGGATTTCAGAAACAAGATACTCCTGCTTAGCTACAGGGAGATGGTTTAATAAGAAATAACTCTTACTTAGCCATAAAAACTTCCAAAACTAAGAAATAGTTTGTACTAATTTTAACTATAAGAAAGGTTTAAGTAACTTTTCTTGAACTCCTGATAATTACGTTCACACAGAGTACTAAATTCGAGGATTGTATTAAGTATTAAGTTAATTTCGCCGTATAAACCATGCGGAGGGAATCCAGTCAGGTACGCTCGAAGACTGTTAGAATGCGGTCAACTCTTCTGATGCGATGTCCGCTAAATAAGCATGAGAGGCGATCGCATTTAACGCACAACATTTTTGAGAGCTAATATTTCACTTAATATTCTACTGGTGGTTAACTGTTTATAATTCTGTTTTCACCAAATAACTTCTCAAATATTATTTTTACTTGAAAATTTATTAGTATTAAGGAAAAGCGTAAGAACTAAGGTGCCTTTTAGTCCAACCTTCTGTATATAAAACAGTTATTTATTATGCAATGAAATCTCAATTTTATTAAATATTTTATTTGTTTTATGTTTCTGTTAACCCGATTCAACCTTCACGCTAAAGAACGCTATGTTTGAGCGGGAACCGTTATAACTCGCTTTCTTTGTCAATAAACAATTTTCCGTACCAATTAAACAAAATTTTCCAGCCCACTAGCATAATTGATTACTTATTACTTTGTTTAATATTATAAATCCATGAAATGTTTGTATGTATGTAGCTTCCAGCTGACTGTCACATTTTCTTAATCTATTTCAGGGCTCTTGACAGGATGACATACGTCATAAGACATCCAAAATTCAAAGCATACGTAGACGCCTACAAGAATTCACAGATCAAGCGATCAGCAGGACAATCGTGCAATCAACTCTACAGATGTAAATCTCTCTACTGACCTCCCACTTGAAGGACAATCGAAAATTCTAATCCCAAAGAAAAACTTAGTCAACTTTCTTAATATACATTTGAGCAAAGGTAAAAAACGGAGCAAGGAGTGGAAGAAGAAGAAAAATATATAAATTTACACGCTAACTTTACAAAAAAAAAATTCGTTTTTCTAATAAGCTAGTAAGCGACACAAAGGGCAATCAATACCTAAGTAGCTGTTAAGGTGTAACTGAAAAAATGATTTTTTTTTTAATTTTTTAGGCGTAGCCGAGAAAACCAAATCTTTTCATTTTTGAGGCGTAGCCGAAAAAGCGAAACCTTTTCAATATAAGGTGTAGCCAAAAATTTAAATATTTCCTTTTTGAAGCATGCAGATATGTTAATACAATTAGTTTTTAATGTGTAACCAACAGAACAATAAGTGTAAATAAATACTTAAGTCATAAAGTAAAACATTAAATTAAACGCGTAATTATTGATAAAAATGAAAACAATTACACATAAAATTAATGATTGCAAAAAAAGTAATCAAAATAAAATTTCTACTACAGATTTTATTTGACAACTGCAGATTGTCGAAAATCTGAAATGGCATTTTTTAATTTAATTTATTTTAAAAATCCGTAAATTAATTGATAAAATAAAACAATTAATATAAAATGTAGAAAACGCTCATTACGTATTCAATTAATAAGAAAATAGAATTATTAAAGAACATCATTGAATGTATTTTAAAATTACCTCCGATTTCAAAATATTGTATTATTAATTTATTTGTAAATGTAAGCATTTATTTATTAACATAAATTTATTTTTGTTTATTATAATATTTAGTTTATAAAGTTATTGATTTGATTAATGGCTGGATAGTTAAAGTGTATCAGGTTTTAGGGTTTGGAAATAATGACCCTACCCAGGGTTTAAGGTTCACGAAAAGGAGAACTTGGTTAAGCCAAAAACCCTTTTACCTACAAAGAAATCTATTATAAAGGGCATTAAATGACTGGGAAATCTTGAAGCTCATATTTTATTTTAAATTAATTAACTATATAAATTTTAAAAGTTATTACAGTCATTGTAGAAATTTTGAATTAATAACAATAGTATAAATGTTTAAATATAGTTTGTCGCAGAGGCGAAGGATTTTGACGTTTTTGTAATTGTAAGGAAAAATATAATCTTAGAGGAAGGACTTTGGAAATTTCTTCTGATAACAGTACAGGACATACTTAGCACAGGATATGGATATATCCTATAATATGGAAGGTCGAGCACTCCAAATATGAATGCGATAGGAAATATTATGATGTGGTAACATGGATCCATCATGGATCCTATGTTTAATAAGAACGGAGAAAACTCGTCCATTAATGACAGTTAATGAAAGTTAGTAGTTAAAGATTAATTATCTCCACTAAATTTTAACTATTTAGCATAAGCATACACAGGCGGAAACATTGACTTCGATTGAAAAAAAACTACACAAGAATCTATTCCTCAATTATTTTTCAGCTAACACAATGGTTCCGGATTGTGCTGACACACATATCCTAATTATCTGGTCAATAGACTCTAGTGGTATTCGGCTTCTTCGATGTTCTGTGACCTTCGCACTTTGCACGGAAGCCACAATCATTAAAGTCTATAGCCGCGAAGCGCCAACGACCAATGGTAAAGAGGCTAAAAACCATTTGGCCACGAAGCGGCCACATGGTATTTTTGTTGTTCTTAATAATTTGTTGGTATTAGTAGTCTTGTCTGTGCCATGATGTTAGAAAATTTCTAAATGTAGCAAAAACCCGTGATTTGTTTACATTAAGTTTAATATGTCAACCGTTAAATTTAGAAATAAAAATTTGACTTAGCGCGTGTGATTAACATTCATAGAAGTATATGTTTTTCAAATTTCTACTCCGCCAAATAACGTTTCTATGTTTTGTAAATTTTTAAAATTTCCGGGTTATTATTGTTGATTATTGCATGTACGTCATACACATTTAATAAATATTAGGGTCCAGGGCATTTATAAGGATGAGTTTTGTGTCATGTTTAATTCTGAACCGAATATAAGCGTTCGAAAGTTATGTTGTCCCGCAGAAACGTTTGGGAACAAAATATCGTTTTCAAATAATTTTTTCTTTGGTAGTTAGTTTCAAATAAAAAATTAATGACCCTAACAGAGAGAAGGATGTTTTATATGAAACACTTTGTGACACTGCTTTTAGGAATAACGCAAAAACAAATTTAAATAATTAAATAAACTTTTAATTCAATTTGTAGCATAAATTTACTGATGTATAAATAGAGCTTGAAATTTATTGTTAAATCAACCAAACCAAGAGAATTAGTTTTGACTCATTGAATAATAAAATAGATAACATTTTCAACAAAATGTAAGGTATTAAGTCAATAGTAAAAGTTTTCTGCTTCATTATCCTTATCGGAGCATGAATAGGAGCATAAAGAGCATGACTATAACAACATGTTTATATCTACATGTATTCAAGCAATGTTTATACAAAAAGGGTCAAGAGAGACAAAACACAACTGGCTTTTTAGTCAAGATAAATGTTTGATGTTTGGCCTGAAATTTTAACATTTTCCTGCTCTAACATGAAAGGAGTTGGGGCGGTCGAAGAGAAACCTACAAACTTTTTTTTTGTCTCAGAGTGATTATACGCAGTAAACTTTTTTTACTTCTACCTATTAATCTAACTCTACAAACAAAAAGTACAAAAAAACCTGGATGTTTTTTTAACTTTGTAAAGAAGAACTAAACATTTGTAACTTCGAAATAAAGTTTTATCTTTTAAAATAAAACTGAAACATTGAGTACGCGGTACCTGCAAAGTAAAAATTGTTTTAATGTCTGTATACTGTTATTAGAACTAGGCCTAAGTATTCCAAACCTGAGGTCCTTGGACACTGTGGTGGTCTAAAATGCATTTTTAGGTGGCACAGCAATCTTCTCTGGAGCGCTATATAATCTGCTCCTTTGGGGCCACTTTGTTAATGGTCCATGTTTATAGTCTGGCTTGAAGCAAAAATGTATACAAATTTGATATATTTTTGGCCTCATTTTGAAAATTATGCTCGCAATGAAGTCAGTCATATTACTTTAAAACAGATTTAATTTTATATAAAACATATTTGATTGTTTTACAGCTTTTCAGACAGATTGGGTCGGACCAATCTTAATTCGTTGGTTTCAACTCGACAGTCTTAGGACCAGTTAAACTGCAAGAGAACACCTTACCACGTTATATCACCCTTTACCGCATGATTTATGCATGTACCGTGTTTCAATCAGATAAAGGAAGCGCCTATAGAAAATAGATTAACAAGAAGGGGTTTGATAAGTAGGAAAATATAGTATTGTAAGGGACACCTAGGAAATGTGACAAGCAAAAAGCTATTTTACATCTGAGAACTGTTTCATCATTCGATATTCGTCATTACTAATGCTTCGACATAATACTATGTCCCACTTTGTTTCATTACGTCACACATAATCACTCTCTTATTCATACTCTACTATTAATATTTTGCAAAACCCTGTAGTATCGAATGATATAAATTTTGCTTGCCTAGCATGGTGGCGGTGAGAGAGTACAGCTCGCCTTTGGAAAATACGTCACTATACATTCTTCTTAGTTTCAAGTAAAGAGCAGAGTTCAGGCTCTGTCGGCGCCCAGATGAGTTAGACGTAACGAAACAGAGTGGGACATCACATTTGTCGAGCCATCAATAATGACGATTTTCGAATGATGAAACAGTTCCTAGATGTAGCATAGCTTTTTTATAGCTGCATTTTTACAGGCGTCAACTATTCACATTTTACAAAACTTTAAATAGTATTAATAAGTATATTAATAAGTAGTATTATTAAGTGCTATAGATAAAAATATGTCCATTGTCCATGTTAAAGGTTCTATGGGTACAAATTTTGAAAACACTTTCTTCCCGTACGGGTCAGGTAACATATGGTAACAAAGGTAACAGTAGGTAACATTTGGCAGTATATCCCATTAATATATATGATCGGGAATTTAGTTTTTTTTGGTTTATCGTAGCTGGAATTATAAGTCTTTCCATACCCGCCCGAATTTGAAATTAAAGAGACAGTCACAAAGCGTCAACCAATTATAATGTCAAAAAGCCCATTCCATGAAAAAATATACGACAAAAAAAAGCCTTTCATTACAATAACTAATCGAAACAGCTACAAAAAGATATAAAATAATATCTGTTTTAATTAATATAACGAAAAATACCAATTAAAAAGAACAAATATAAAATTGGAAAAAGATTTTTCCGACGATTTTAATTACAGAGCAAATTAAAAAAATAAAAGGGGGCATAAAGCAAATAAAAATTCATGTGACCTTTTATTTAAAATTTGAAGCAATATTCAATAAAAACGTGTATTATAAATCTGAGGGCTTCATTATTTATTTTCTCAAGCTCTTTTAATCTAAATGAAAAAGTAATTAACTATGTTTATTTAAGGAAACTAATAGACATGTACTTAGATAGAATTGAAATTATTCAAAATTTACAAATACGTTTCAAAATCAGATGAAAAATCTCAAATAAAGATCTGTTATGATTTTGATAAACAGGTTTTATGATATTTTATGATAGTAAAATCCTGTAGAGTTCCAAAGTAGGGAGAAAAGAAAGATGTCTCCACTTAATATATATTTATTGACAAAACCGACTTTCAAACTAAATAGTCATCCTCATCTGTCTTTAGTCTGTCCTATTGTCCAATCTATAGCTGTTGTAAATTCCTTGCGTCCTGTTGGTCAAATGTTCTTGTTTCTCTATCTCCTTTAAAATTTATTCTTTCTTAAAATGCATAGTTTTCCTGAATTCACCCTGTGAGTGACCCTAGTCGTGGATTTTCTTGGTTTGGGGGTTGCGGCCCAATTTAGGTTCAATCTTACCATGACTGTTACAGGTCGAGCCTGTTATCACTTGCCTATACCATACACTTTGTCATCATATTGACGACAAAAATTGTCGTCAGTTAACAAGATCGATCGATAAAGTTGTATAGTGATTTAATAATGATTTAATTTAATGATCGCGCTAGTAAATATATATTATTGCCAAACAACTTTTAAACCTAAAGTTAAGCATTTATCAATTATTTTCCACTTGTTCATATACATATACCAAACAGCCGTTACAATAGAATGCAAAAGATTAAAAATCTAAAAGTCAATATTTTCAAGATGGCGGTCAATAATAAAATGAAATTTAGTGGATACTTTAGTCACTAAAAGAATGTATTACCTTTAAATTTCAACTCGATGATTAAATTTTCGATTGATTATATTTCTATTAAATTTTTGGTGACTCAAAAAATAGGATAAAATGGCCTAAAAACATTTTCCTGGGAGTACAACAAGACTTTAAAGTATCAATTTTCTTTCAAGTCTCAATTTTTTTATACTTAACTCAGTTTTGCAAGGCACACCCACACACATCATGTAATGAAAACACTGATAACTTCAAAATCTTGTCACAACAGATGTTTATGTTGTGTTGACATCTCGGTTTCGGATTTTTGGTTGAACACAATACTTTTCTATAGACCTACGGTAGTAGGTGAGAAATATTAAAACCCAAAGTGGATTTGATATCTCAAGTACTAACAATACTACTGTTTTAAGAGCATTCGAGAAACATATTTTTAGACCCATCTAATCATTTCCACTTACCATACACGCACACGCACTTGAAGATTTTTGAAGATTAGAGGATATTATAATTTATTAATTCGATAATGTACCGGGTTTGATGATATAGAACAGTATGTTAAGTAGATGTGACAATTGTAAAGGCAGAGCCGTAGAGGGGGAACATACTGACCTTGAGTAACGCTACTCAGATAACACTGTCTATCGTTCAGTGATAATTTCAATTTTAATACTAAGGCACATCATATTTGCTTTCAAATCCCTGACGATAGACGCGTTGTTGATATAAAAACAAGATCATGGAAATCACATTTGAAGGAAAAAGGATTTTAGTGACCGGCGCCGGACAGGGTAAGTCTGTTCTGTATTTCATGCTGATATATAAAGCTCGCATAACCACCAAACTCTCGGTCATTTCAAATAATTTTTGATGAAAATTCGCTAAAGCATTTAGACAAGCTAATTAAACTCGTTTCGGGCCTTGTTTCTAAAACGTTCAAACACATGATTTATCTTCATTATTTATCTACATGATCTATCTACATGACCTATCTGAATGATATAATATTCGTAGGGACTAAAACACTCTGAAGATCTTATCTTATTACTTTGAAACTTATTGTAACAGATCAATTTGTAATGATAATAATTAATATAATTAAAAGAAAATAATATAAAAAAATGTTTTTTAAAAATATATTGGAAATCCGTAAAATGACTTTACTATTTTTAATTCTTATCGATTTGTCGTTCATTTTTGTAGTCTATTACTTTTTTACTAAAGTAATAGATTTTCCGCACGGTACGTGCGGAAAATCTAAAAGTAAAGTAAAAGTATCTTTTTCCTGCCTACGCGGAAAAACCTTGGACCTCTACGTACCAGGATTGGTACGCGTACCATACTTTAAAAAACCCCTGTAATTGACAGCTGCACTATATTCCTACAGAGTTACGCCCCTTCGCTTTAATAGTAAACCCGTCAAAATATATTAAAGTAGTACTTTCAACAAAAAGTCATTTTTTTTTAATTTGTTCGCGTAACTAAGCATACAAAAATCTATCTTGTTAATGTCCCAAACCCTATTGTTTATTTCATAAACAATAGGGAAAATTTACAAAAAGATGTCTGATCGTGCGAAAATTGTATATGCATGTATAATATGTATGATTAACATATAAATGAAGTTTAAACTTTACAAATATGTAAAGGAAAAAAGAAAAATAATAAAAGTATAACATAACAATATTTCATTTAATAATAACTTACAAGAGGTGAAACGATAAGATTTGAGGGGATTTTGAGAACATTGAACTGCTGTCTTCTTCGCGGTTAGGTTAAGTTGAGAAGTCCCAAGTGACTTAGAACATGACTCTGGACTTCCCAACCCATCTTTTATCCTTTCACCTCCTGTATGTTATTATTATTATAATATATATATATATATATATATATATATATATATATATATATATATATATATATATATATATATATATATATATCCTTTCCATGACCCCAATTTCATAAGCTTAAAAATCGATAAAATGGCCCGCAAGAGGCCATCTTGCGGAATAGCTAGGAGCCCTGCTATTATTTAAGCAAATTTTCAGTGAAAAACATTTACTTGTGGGGGGGATTACGGGAGTTTGATAATAAAGTAAAAAGTATGTGTCAAACCATTAAGAGTCCGGTGAATAATTTTCTTCCGTCTATTAGATTTCCAGGTTAAAGAACCGGTTCGTTTTCGCCATTAAGTAAAATTCCTCTAAGGCCATATACCGTACACATTAAATTAATTATTTGTAACAACTATATGAGTAACCTGTATTGAATTTATCAATAAAGACAAAATTAGTTGGTCGCAACTGAAATATATTTCTTGCGTTATTTTGTCTTAACCAGAACCATTGCGGTTATTTCCAAAAAAATATTTAAAAAACTGTTGAACTTTAAGAAAACATTTTTAAAGACTAAAAAAATGCAAAACGTATTGAAATGAATCATTGTTTACTTGTATACTAAAAAAAAATAAATACACTGGTACCAAATTTTAACTCAATTAATAATTTTTCTGGTTTTTATTGATGTTTTAAAAACGTATACCTCTCATTCTATAAAAAAAGAACGAATGCTGATAATAAGAATTTTGACACATTTGCTGATCATGTAACAGTACTATTTGTGTATTTGTGCTAAATTTCACAATGGTCGAACCCACGATGTTAAAAATTTATAAGGTGATTAAATTAGAGGTAAACAAACCAAACGCATTCAGAGTTTATAGCCTGATTTTTTAATGAATGGCGTGTGACGTCATTGCAGGGATCGGTATAGGCAGTCAAAGTTGAAAATTTACTATATAATCCAGCATTGACTTCAATTCTGGTCTATAACCTAACATGTCAAAAAAATTATTTCGTTTATAGAAATACTCCCATTAAATCATTTTATACATTCTATCATCATGGTTCGGACCATTATTCTGTTTGACGGATTTTTAAAATGTTTGCTGAGATATGACCCCAAAAAAAGTATTATCCGGATTTTTGTTCCATGTTTTATCTCTCCAGCATAAACACAATGGAAGCTGTCATGATAACAGACACACACGCACACATACTTACACCCCTACTGACTACTACAAAGGAAACTTAGTAAAAACCACTCAGGAGGTTTTAAGAGCATCTTAATCATGTTATGATTTAGATAAAACAAAATATTTCTCCTGTATACAAAAAATTAAAAATATGTAACATGTAAAAAAAGTGAGTACGGTATTTATTATTCCGTATAGAAATTATACCTTAACTGAAAAAAATAAATAGCGTGTAATGTCTTTAACGAATTATTTTTCTTTCAAGACCTGTAAGCTTATCTACTCGTATTATAGTCCTGTCTTCCTTTAAATTTAATTTATTGTTATTCATGTATCATGAATATAATCAGTTTTAATATAAATAAATGACAAACATTAAAGTCAATCCTTTCATTATTTCATTAGATTAAAGACTAAATACTAGATTAGGAATAAATACGAACCCTATTTAATTATTTAAGCTAATAAAAGACATACATAATCTATATGAAATCACTTGACGAGACTTTTAAACTCGGGAAATAAACCATCAACTAACTCTATTGCATTTCTCTTCTTTAATTTTATTCCTTCTGTATTTTCTGATATCTCAGTGTAAAAATTCCATTAAAGGGAGGAAGGAAATGAAGCAAATTAAGTTAAGAGTCCTTTTGGAGCAATATTTATTTTTTAATATAAATATTCAAAAGTATAAGATTAAAATTGGTTGTGTGTGGTATTCGATAAAATTTTCTTGAGTTTTACTCTATCTCAAGTAATTTTCTTGAATACCACATCGCACTCAACCAATTTTAATGTTATACATTTGAATATTTACGTATACGCATTGCGTATATGTAAATGCGTTGACTTATGCGTATATGTGAATACACTTCTAGCGCGGAGATCCACATGTCGGGTGAATTTTATTTAAAAATGTCGCTTCCGCGAGTATCAAAAATACATAAAACCTTAAGCAGTTGTTTGATCGCGCTGAAATTTAATACAAATTTACAACCGTATACGATAAATATTTATACGAAGTTAAATTAATTTGTCTGCGTTAGTATTGATTTTATCCTTTGACATATATCACTTTATGTTCAAAAATCGATACCTCCGAACTTTTCCTCATCACATCGGATTTGCTACGCTCATCCTCCCTACTTCGAACTCTCTTCGCTCGTCCTCACAGTATACAAATCGTCAAATGTAAGCTGCAACACCTCTTCGGACTCGCTTTGCTCGTCCTCACATGTTAAATAGATTCGTTTCATCCTCAGCGGTCACCCATACAGAGCCATGACCACGCTCAATGCTGCTTAACTTTTATGATCTAACAAAAATCATAGATATACTTGTCATACCGAAACTAGGTATTTATTACTTAATGGTATAAAGTTGTATCGAATTTCAACTTAATTGGATTATTTTCCGATTAATTAAAAAATGTATCCAAGTCATTTGATAAAATTTGAACTAATGCTGATAATAAGATAAAACTTATCACATATGATAATTTTACATATCGCTACATGCGTCCTAAATGTCAATCAGATCGCATTATTTTTCCACGTTTTATGATTTTTCGAAATCTTTTGCTGACTCATTATTGCGGGTAATGACGTCATAAAAAATTCTGAATAGCATAATTAACGCGGTAGGCTTATTTTTGTACAAAGTTTCAACTCTCTAGCATAAATACACTGAGGCTACGATGATAACAGACATGCACACACATACAGACAGACAACTTTGCAACAACCACTCAAGAGGACTTAAAAACACCTGAAACGGATAATTCCGGTGACACTCCGGCTTCGGATTTTTTTCAAACCCAATACTTTTCCTATATACTCGCGGTATAAATGAGGAAAAGTAAAAATGAAGTTTTACGGGTAATACATTGGGAAATTCGCTAATATCGAGGCTGCATGCCACTTAAAAAACTCCTAATACGACAAACAGTAAAAGCGGGCCCCGAGACGATGCTGCGTGTCCAAAAGGCCGAAGGCCTTTTATTTTGACCTGTAGAAGCGAATTACAGAAGATATTCGAATGGAAAAATTAGTGTTGGCCTCTAATTTACAACCTATTGAAAATATTTGACAGGACAATCAATTAGAGACGTCAAAATTTTATCTTCATAGTATTACAAAAAACTAATTTGAATGTCTGTTATCACGATACTTTAAATAAAAATCAAATACAACAACGTTGAGTTTAATTAAATAATAATAATTATTAAAATTTGTTTAAAGAGGATGTAGTCATTCAAACATTAAGGTAATTAAAAATTATTTTTAATGTAATTTATTATTATTACATTAGTGATCAGTTTTTAAAGCTAAATTTTTGCTCATCTTATAAAATTAAGGATCTTGAATATACGGGATGCCTCACATAGTCGATTTGCTGTATAACAAAGTGACCCCATCAAGAAAAAAAGGGACTGCGCCGGTCCTAAATTTAGAGGCAAGCTTACCTCCCAATGGTATCCTGTTGCTTTGCATTTTGAGAAGGTTACAAACAAATAGTAAAAAGTAATATATTTTCCTTTATTAATTGTGATTAATTGACTTAACAAATAACAAAGGTAACTAAAATCACGTAAAATGCCGAAAGACAAGCACGAAAGAAGTTGAGGAGCAACCTCGGCTTATCCTCGTTACATAACGGAAGGTAAATTTGCTTCAATTTTACCAATCTCATACAATGTTCTTGGGGTCAGAAAAGTTCCTTAATGAGTCATCCCCTTTATTCAAGATCCTTGGACAGACGAGAAGTTGGTCAGTAACCATGCGAAAGGAGTCAAAAACCCTAAAACAGATTATTCAAGTCAATTCCCAGTTTCGGATGTTTCTTGGGAACACAATATCTTTCTATACATATACCTAAGGTTTAAATGAAAAAAAAAAGTTGAAAATATTTACAAATATTTGACTATCACTCAAGTCATTGTAAGTTAATTATCTTTCACTTCCTTTATTTTATTTTAACTACTATCGTAAAAATAGATAAATTTTGTCTGGCTTTTGCTAACGTGAAGAAGCTAATAAGGCTAATAGCTTAATTTATCCATGAAAAAGAAAGGGTCTAGGTCAGTATTGGCATGAAAGAAAAGCAAAATGGACCTTTCATTTTCAGGTGCATCCGTTTAACAGTTGCCTACAGACTGAGAGGAAAAGTCATAATAAAGGATTAGTTCCTGTAACAAAGAGGACCGGCAATTTCACACGTACTTTTCAATAGAACAGCCTCTAACATCAGTATTTTCCGATTTTTACGGATTATCATAATTTCCTATAGATAATATATGTTTTTATACAACAGTATTCTCATTTTTAAAACCGTTCTGACCCATTTATTTTCGACGAAATAATTTACGATTTAATTATTTATGATATTATTACTTTTATCACCTCCTGAAAAAAATGTATAATAAATAAATTTATATAAACTGGGAGCATAGTCCCGACAGCGAACCTCATACGTTCATAGTCAAAACCGAGTGCTTATAAGATTACGACCACAGATGCAGCTTCAGCAGTACCAAAAGTATTAGGTACTCACTGAGAAAAATAAAGACTTTTTTTGTTTAACTAAATGTAGTTAGGAGGCACTTCATTGGGTTTAATTGGAAATTCATTGCAGTTATCTATTGGCTAGGCAATCCAGCAACAGGCTCGTAGATGTTGCAACTAAGTGATTTTAGTTCAGTGCGATTTAGCTGTAATAAATATGATTTATTTAAGTACAAAGACTAAATAGTGAGTTTCCATAAATGACGGTAGCTGCCGTTACTATACACGTTTAGTTATTATTATTATTTTTTTCTTTAACTACATTTTAGTAAAGGCAAAGAACCAATTAGTGAAGTCCTATATATTATTTAAGGGTATTAACTGAACAATGTAGTTAAGTCCGAATACTTCATTTTAATCAAGTATCTGGTTAAGTTAAATGGCAAAATTTATTATAGATGTTAATACGGCTCATACCGTTATTTTAACTATAGAAAAATAAGTACTAGATTCCTCAACTAAATTAAAAATTAATTTATTAATTACTGAAAGGAATATAATCAACATTAATTTTGCCGGTTTCAATTGCTATTGAAAACTAAAATTAGCGTAATTTTTTAAATAAAAAATTCGCTAAAACATTATATACAGTGTTTGGATATTGAATAGAAGACGCAAAATGTATTCTATTCATCTCTAGAATCCAAAAAGTCTATTTAAAGTATACCTTCCAATTTACTTTTTCACATTTTCCTCAAAACCGGTGTTGATTGAGACACCCAAAGTTAACTACACCATCAAAACGAAGTTCCTTTTACACAAGAAATGTACCCCAGGTTTCATTAAATCATGTCAAACAGTTCAAATTTTAAGAGGGGAGAGACTTTTAGACCACCCTGTATACGCTCGCTCCCCCCCCTCCGGCCGTCAATTTTTTTAATGTGCCTCCTCCAGATCTCTTGGTTGGATACGCCACTGATTAAAGGTGGTTCACTAGCTGCGTGGTCAAGTAGTTGTTTTTAAATTTCATAGGTATACGATTTTTTAAAACCAACTTATATAATAGTCATGTGGAAAAACTGTTGAGAATGGGGCGAAAGTTAATTTAAAATATGCATTGGAAAATAAATTAAATACAAATTGATTATTTAAACTGGCTTTTGGCAATATAGAGACATACATGTTACACAAAACTTGTGTAACATACAAATTTGTTGGAAATTTGAGCCTGCGAGGCCATGGTACGACACATTACTTGCAGGAAATGCGCCTTTATGTTGGAATCGACAAGAACTTTGTCGTTTTAAATGTATTATTTTGTTTCTTAACTAAATTCCAGTTAAAGTCAAGAAAAATTGTAAAGGCAGGTAGTGTCTACTAGAAATTCTAGAATCGTACGTAGTTCTGGTAGACTTAAAACAATTTAGAAGGATGTAACAGAACATTTCATTGAAAAGACAAGTGTTTAGTGGAATCCAATGGTAGGCTTGGTTAGAGGTAATATCTGACTCCCCACCCCAGCATTGGAATAGACGAGACGCGTACCCCAGAACCATTCCGGTTTCTAGCTGCGTCGTGTGCATATCGTCTTCATGAACTTCTATATTCAATATTGCAATTTAAGTGTTAATTTTAATTGTAACATTTTTTGTGCGTTTTCGTTGATTGAGCTGTGAAGTGCTTTTTTATGTGAACAAAGATAATAATTGTAATAGTAAACATAATAATTGTAAATATGGCATATTATTAAAATGATTGTTATAAAATATCATATTTATTAACTTAATTAATTTAATTAAGTCAATAAATATGAATGTTATGATATATAGGGTGGTCCAAAGTCTCCCCCTCCCTCCTTAAATTTTGAACCGTTTGACATAATTTAATGAAACCTGGGGTACTTTTCTTTAGGAAAGGGAACTTCGTTTTGTACAGGTTTTGGGGAAAATGTAAAAAAGTAAATTGGAAGTGTTTTATTGCACATTTTGGATTCTAGAGATGAATACAAGACATTTAGCCTACACCTGAAGTTAACTACACCATCAAAACGAAGTTCCCTTTACACATATTCGATTATGTCAAACGATTCATTCGCTGCATTCATTAAAGTTAATTGTACTTGTTTATATATTTTGTATTTTTTTAATGATGATCTTTTGATAATTGCATAATTTTCCGTATGATATATTTGTGTAATGTTCTTTTTCAATTTTTAATAAAATTTGATGTAATAACAGTTCTGTTTTTTATATAAGTTACAAAACACCTCCATGGACTTGGAATATTGTATGTTTTATTTACTATTTTCACTACACCTGCACTATTTCATTTTACTAGTGTCAGATGTGCACTTAGTTTGTGGCTAAGTGTTTATGATTATTAATTAATGTTTATATTTAACAAAGAATATGCGTACATTTCCATGTATAGATATTTGTGATATTTGTTTCAGTTATCTAAATGTAGCAAATGTACATATTCTTTGTTAAATATAAACATTAATCAATAGTCAACGATAAGCCACTAAACTAAAAAAACTAAGTGCACATCTGACACTACTAAAATAAAGGGTCTACTGGCAAATTAGTAAAGGCAACTACAATGTATAGTAGATACTCTAGGAGGTCTCTACTATAGTGTAGTATAATCTACCAAAAAGTGTACCAGATCCTACTGCAATAGAAGTAGTAGTAACCAGAAAGTATAGTAAAACATACCAGAAAGTATAGTAGGACTTACCAGAAAGTAATGGTAGTAGCAAAAATTTACAGTATAAACTACCAGAAGGTTAATGGGGCAACTAGAATTTATAGTAGTTTAGTTACTATTACGTTGGGACCAACTAAATATATAATTTGCACTTAACCAGAAAAGTCCATATTGGAGTAAAATTTCACTGGGTCTAACTAAACAGAGAGTTGGGGGTAACTGAAAAATCAGTTATATCAGTAATAATCACCAACTATTTATAGTTAAGATCACTAGAATTTCCAATAAATGCATAGTCATAACTACTAAACCCCTCAACTAAACAGTTTAGACAAATCCTATAAACTCTCCTAACTATTTTCATTTAGCAGACCCAGCAAACATTTAGTCGTCCTTGGTTTTTCTAGAAATTTAGGTTAAACCCAATGTTTTTTCATTGTGAGATGCCAGAAATTTTTCTCAGTGTGTGTTTTGTTTATATACTAAGCAACCGAAACCTGAATTGCATTATAGTCATCCGTTCTGAGTGGTCTTCAAAAAGCATACCACCTGTCTATCTGGGTTTCTAGGTCTCTGTTACGCCTATCTCCCGCTGTCATTACGCTAAAGAATTAAATCTTGGCACAAAATTAGACTAAAGGTCTATTAATTTTATAATTTTTAGTTGATTTCTTTCGAAAAATCTGGAGAACATTGTGAGAACAAGTAATTATGCTCAGTTTTTAAAGCATATAACGTATACTTAAGCAAGAAACCACATATTGTAAAGCAAATTTGCCAGCTTGTAAAGACCACAGAGCCAGAATTATTTTGCAGTTATAAAATATAAAATAATATTATTCAAATATGACGATAAAAATATATCGCCGGCACCAGAATACGAAACTGGCAACCTTGGCTTTGAGTAATTTAAGGGAAACTATATTATTCAATTCAGCGCTCCAAAAACATCTAAAACGACTCCCTATTCGGTATTTGTTGATTGCCGATCTTATTTTATGTTTTCTGATTATTTACCACGATTAATACAACGTTTTGGTCAAGAGTGGTCTTATCGATCCCGGACCGGGTTTACATGATTAAGCACATTAAAATATATAACTAAGCACTTTTTTCGTAGCAAATGAGATATCCTTTAATTTTACCGATTTTTGAAATGTTTACTAATCCGGGTTAATAACTTCATTGACACTCGGTTTTCTATAGGATTCATGTTCTTCTCCTCAAGATTGATTTTTTTAAAAATATTGATTAAAAATATTAATCCGTTTGAAAGATAGTGTGTTCACAATAAACCACTAGAAATACATACACACATACACCTATACGTATATAACTTATATTTTAGAGAATTGTTCTTATAAAGTGTGTATGAGACGACTTTATTGTTTCATCATGATGTGTAGCTTTGTATCGCCACACATTACTCCCACTGAGATCTCTGTAGCATCTTGTATGAATATATTTATTCCAACACTCAAATTTGCGTACAACGATGTTTACTATATATTTTATATAATTTAATACAATCCATTTTAATTAATTGTAAAAAAATCATATTTTTCAATTTTAAATTTATGGGGTTTACACTGTACTATTTAAGACATATTATTTAAGGCTAACTTTTATTAAATTGTCAAATCTTTTCTCTTCAAGTCCTCTTATATTTTCAGGTAGTAAGTTGTACAGCTTTAGCCTACCTTGAATTTAATTATATTTAGCTATTCTTGTCAGTCTTAACTTGTTAACTACTAAAAGACTTGTCTGCCTTGCATTGTGAGATGCTTGTCTAAAGGAGTAAATAAATAGATTAAGCATATTTTGTTTATTTATTAATTACATTATTTCTAAAAGTATGTAAATATTAATGTATCAATTTTAATTAAAAGCTAAAATTTGATTGCCAAGTATACGATAGAAGTAAATTATCAAATCAAATCAAATCATACTTTATTTAAACTAAAAAGTTACATAGATATGAGGGCAACTTTTGACAATCAATTAAAACTTAGTTATAATAGTTTCTAACAGAGGTTTAACAGAAAATAAAATTAAGTGCCAGAGAAAAGATAAGTTTTGCTTTTTGAACATAAAAATAAACAGCATAACTCATGGAAAAAAAATAAACAGAAAAGAGTACTAAATTCGTAAATAAAAAAAGAAAAGAATTGTATAACTGATGAGTCATTTGACAATAGGAGGCCTACATGCAACAAAACCTATCCCACCCTAACCATCCAGCCAACACTGCACATATACATACACACCTGCACACACATTGCATTTAATGTAAATTTGATAATATATAATTTATTATATATTATACTACTACCATGCCGGACCCGGCACCACACACATGCACGACACACACCACACCAATGGCTGCATCGCGCGTATGTGAGATGCAAAGTTTCGAAGTAAATTATCCTGTGAAGATAAAGGAAATACAGTTAAAAAGGACGAAGGAGATCCCAAGCACGAATTTCCACCAATATCTCTCAAACTTAACAATCGATATCTTTGAACCTTAAACTCAAACTTAATTATAAAATTGTCTGAAGTTATGAAGCATAACTTAAAACAAGACAAACACAATAACAACAACAAACACTATGAAACCATATAAAGGAGATAAAGGAAGCCATGGATATCATTATTACGTTCCTTATAGAGTTACGCTTTCCTTTGCCTCTAAATACCAAATGACAACTTATATATGTGATACTAGAAAATAATAATGGGAAATACTTAACAAATTAAAGTAAAGCTTAAATAGATATTGAAATATTATGAGTAAAATATCAAATAGTAATTATTTATTGTTGTATCCTTTGTTATAAATAGCTTCTACAGAGGTATAAGGAACAAAGCTGAGGTTTTCTTGAATGTAATGATACGAGTTGCTAAGCAACTAAAACTTGAAATCCCATCTCTTTTTAACCTTCTTTTCCTATGCTCTAATTGGAATAGGAATGCTTGGTGAGTGTAGAGTTGAGAATCTAATAGAATGCTTCTTGGAGGCAAATGTTCTAAAGGAGGCAAATGCTCCGTAAAGGCAAATGCTCAAGGATATACTTGATTGAGTTATAAAACTAAACTATTGAAAACTTTAAACTCGTAAAGACGAAATCTTAAGCCTCAAAACCTATGTAAGTCCACCGATATATTTTACCATATCATATTTTTAAGTTTTATTCAATTACTACAAACACTCCAATGGCATTCAATTTTTAAAACGTCTTTACATATAAATATGTGACATATTTTGCAATCGAATTTCTATAATAGAGTTTGATACTCAAGGAAATATTTAGATTTCATCACGGCAAGATTTAAATAACTTTACATTATAATACACAATTTTAATTGTTTTAATTTCTTTCCAAGAACTGAACCTTTATTCGAAATTTCCACATACTTGATCTCTGTGTGATGAAACTCCAAGATTGAAATGATTCAATTTTCTTTTATCCGAATATTTAATTAAACGTTTTATATGCATAAATGATTAAAAGGGGAATTCTAGAACATTAACTGAGTTGGAGCGAGACAAATCGGTATGTTTTAAACATTTCCGGAGGGGAAAATCAGAGCATTAACTACTCAGTTGCTGAGATCTTACAGTAACCTTCAAAAATATTAGCATCCTTTTTTACTATAACAAGTCCTTGTGATGTTTTGGTTTGGACGTACCAGGTAGGTTATTGGCCCCTTGCTGGTAGCACGTACCAGCAAGGGTCCAATAGTGTCGCCAACCCCCTCCGCTACTCCTTCGGCCACTCGCAGCACTACTACATCCTTCTTACCGACAGGTTATAAACATGTAAACTTTATTATTGTGCAGTAGTTAATTGTAAATATTTAACGTGATTCTTACCTTTGTTTAAGATTGTAAAGTAATGAATCCTAAAAAACAAACTTTAAAAAGAAAATTACAAGAATGAAAGTCTGTTGACATTAAGCATGTTAGACCTTAAATGTGGAAAGCAAAAACTTTATACGTTACTCCAATACTTTTAAACTCTAGGGACAATAGGACAAGTTGTCCCATGCCTGTTTATTTCCTTAAAACGGCAGCGACACTTTTTTGGATCTATGCTCCCCCTGCGTGCTAAACATCACACCTTCTGGGATTGGTTTCGCGCGTCTTCCCCCCTCCTTCATGTTTTGGCTGGCTACGAGCCTAACAAATGCTCCGTTCAATCCCGGTCGAGACCATTTGAATTTGTATGCTAGGAATAGTCATTAAGTTGTTAATTGCTGCTGTGCAACAACAAAATAAAATCCCAAATAACTTTCACTGGTCCTTGGAAAGGGACGTTCAGCCGGTAGTTTTGAGTCTACACGATAGAAAGTACTGAAATAAATATTCCTAATGCTAAATACACATGGGTTTTGGTACCCTTATTAATATAGCTTATATAAAATGTATATATGTTTTTGCCTTAAGAGTAGAAATACCTATTCTTACTGTAGTAAAAGAATAATTCGTGATTAAAGCTTTAGCAACTTAGCAAAGACATAAGAAGCCTGCATTTACATACTGCTCTCTGCGATGTAATACAGTACAGAGAGAGCACTATCTTCAAGCTAAAGAAGTCATATCTTCTTACAGGTGTTTTTTCAGATGAAGAAACAGCTGAGACAGTGTTCACCCCTCTTAGAAAAATAATAACATATTTACAATGTTAATATTATTTATATATGTTCGGATCAGTAAAGCTTACTTATCCTATGACCATGACGAAAAACTATCAAATCTTTCCACCGGTTACTATCACTCAGGGGATCATTATTGGTTAGTTATTTTTAAAAATGTTTGCAAAATGTCCTCTTCGTATTGGTGGATCTTCTGCCAATAATTGTGAAAAACTTTTTACTAATAAAAAAAATAATAAAATCGATTTTCACAGTAAAACTATTTGGGGGAAATGTCCATTCTATATAAAAGCTGTACTTGTCGAGTCCATAACACTTTATATTAATAACTTGGTACAACAAAGTTTGATATTTTTAATTCAAGTTTACTTCGTTTCCTGAAACTGTTATAGAGAAAGAAAAAGTTTTCCTAACTCATATTTCTCCAGTTTTCAAAATAAAACTCCCAAAGCAAGTAAGATAACAAGGTAAGAAAAAAACCGAATATACTGATATCCAGTAATTTTACTGGAGCCGAAACGAAGCAGCGTTTCGGCCCCAAGTAAAAAAAAATGTAAAAAACTCAAAAGCTGCTACCACTGTATATATTTTAGTACACATTGTATATATAGTTATTGTATATACTATTGTATATACTGTAAACTTTGTGTTTCGAGGGTCTGTTATGTGAAAACTGCTATAGGTACTGAGAAATTATTAAAATAACTTTAAAGAACGTGTATTGTTTATTTTAATCTACAAGACACGTTCTTTAAAGTACGTTCAAAAACTTCTTATTTTTATTTTTCTTCACTGATACGTTGACGCACCTACAGCCTAAACTACTGAGCGGATTTTGATATGTGAAGATTATTTGAATTCGTTTTGAGCCCGTGCAATCTAACCTAATTAAATAAATTTTAATATTCTTACGCATAACGCTAAGCAATAAACGAAGTTATCCAAAGGTATTTTTATACATTTACAAACATACAGCCTAAAGTATAGAACCTATTTAACCGAAAGAGAGCTCTTTTTATTCGTCCTAAGCCCTTGTGTATTCCTACATAAATAAACTCGTATCCTCCTGAGCCCCGTTATACGGAAGTACAAGTCTTGTATACTAGAAGTAAAAAAGCGACAAGTTTTCAAATAATTAATTATCATTACAATTTTATAATAATATGGTTCATTTTTAACTTAAAAACATTTGTCAACGGTTTGAAATAGAGAGTAAACCAATTGAAACACATTTTTAGACAATTTACGTAGTTTCGAACTTTATAATGATTGTCAGGCCCTGATCATTGTATGGGGATATTAACAAGAGAATCCCTCTGTCTCATTTGCCCATTTTTAATTGAAATTTCACTAAATAGCCTTCATACTAAGTTTAATATTACATTTTTCAAACATACTTGAAAATTCTTTTCAAAAATGTCCTTGTATTCATCTAATGTTTTTCTTTGGAAATAAATAGTTTATTAATTACAAAAAAATCTGTTTTATTCACTAAATAGGGCTTAATTTTCATAAAAAAAAAATAAAATAAAGCAGCGGAGGTAAAGTGACAGGTAGTTGATTTCGGGGTGGGTGAAAAGGACCCAAAGGTGCCGTCTACTCACCAGGCTTGACTACTGTCCAATATTACTACTACTACTACTTCATTAAAAAAGTGTTACATTTGGTGAGGGCAATATGTAAGCCTGAAGAATGCATCGAGTGTAGATTTGTTTGAATGAAGAGTATAAAGCATGTTTTCATGCATAATTTCGGAAATCTAAAATCACTGTACTCAGCAGCATTTGAATGTCTTTACTCTACGTAATTTTAAGTCTTTAAGGCAAATGGGGACAAAGAAATTTAGGGAATTCAAAAAGCATTGCCTTAAGTTCAAAATAAATCGATATTAAGTAATTATTTGTATTATTTATTGATAATATATTTATTATCATTAAAGTAATTATTATGAAAAAGGAAGCAACAGGTGAGTATTTACTGTGTAGGGTTCCGTGATTATTAACAAATAACAAAAAAAGGCCCTGCGTATAATTTTTAACTTACAATATTCTGAAACGTGTAAGCCCTATTTTAAGAAATTCTCTTTAATGACACTACTATCTTTTGTTATTTATAACTTGCTTTTATCTATTCACTCGGAAAGTAACCACCATAGAAATATTGATAATCATAACTATAATACTAGATATAACAATATGCTAATAATAGTACCTCACTGTAGACTTCATAAAACTTTTAATTCGCCTAAAATAGTTGCCATTAAAATGTATAATTGCCTGAAGCCTAAAACTCAAAACTTAGAGTTAACAGCATTCGCTAAGCAAATAAAAACATATTTGATTACGGAAGCCTTTTATTTCTATAAACGATTTTATAAATAATTGTTCTTTGTAATTAAGTTAAGATTTTGACTCAGAGACACAATTGTAATTTTATGTATTTGTATCAACTCTTAGTAAATAAATAAATAAATAAATTATTGTCATAAAGATTTAGATCTTCCGGTGGTGACTGCATCAATGTAGATAAAGAATCCGACGTTTCGCTTCCACTGTGGAAGGCATCTTCAGAGACGTAGGACATCAGGGATGAAAACACAATGCTCTACAAAAATAAACTGACAGACGATTCATTGCAACGATAAAATTAATTAAATCGCGGTAAATTAATTAAATAAAAAATAACCACGGAGAGAGTAAAATAAAATTGATAAGAAATTGAATTTTTATACTAATGAAAAATATTGGTTATTTATTTATAATAATTCTACTCAACCTTTAGAAACAATTATAGATAGCACATAAATAAAATAGCCGTTTTTTTTGGTTTCATCAAATTGTTTTCTCTCCCGTTTACCAATTATGTTGGCATTCATGTTTTTATTGCAATTTCAATTAAACTAATGAAAAGTATTCGGCAACTTAAGCAATTAAAAATAATTAAAAACACTGATTAACACAACGAAACTAAAAGTAATTCAAACTTCCTACTTTATCTGCCTTCAGCGCTTTGTTTACAAAGCGCCCTAACAAAACTTATTACAAGTTTGTTGTTTAAAGGTTAGGCTTGATTTACTAGAAAACAAAAAGTTTCAAAAAGATGTTTTGAATGGAAATGTTTTAGAAAATTGAAATCAGATACAAAATAAGTTTAAATGAGCTCTGGATTCGATTTATATTTTACATTTACCAACATTATTTATTTTAAACCAAATCATTATATACATTTGGATTGGAGTGAATTGATTATTTATAGGCATCCATGTTGTGATATAGAACATAATGCTGGTCTGTGTTTAATTAGCTTATCATGTGTTTAATAAAAGTGGCGTATCAAAAAGAGAGAAAAAAAATAATGCTATAAATAAAATAATTCACCAAGAAAACATAAGTACTAATTCAAGAAAAAATGATACGTTTACTATTAATATTAGGGTTTCTTTCAAGGTGGGTGCGGGGGTATTAACCCCTCTCCCCCTTGGAGCAACCAGGATCCCCACCAAAATAGCCTCCTTATAGTAATAATGTGTAACTTACCAAAAAAATCTTTTCGAGATCAAAATTGTAGGTTATCATTATTATTTAGGTCACTATAACCCAAATATGTTAATTTTATTACAACTTTTGGTAATTTAAGTATAGTATAAAGTAAGTACTTTAATTTAAGTATAGTATAAAGTAAGTACTTTGATTTAAGTATAGTATAAAGTAAGTACTTTGATTTAAGGATAGTATAGAGTAAGTACTTTAAGTATAGAGACATACCAAGGTTATGTTATTGTGCATATCATATATTATTTGCTGGTTTTGTAACCTAAAAATTTATGCCCAACTCAGATCGGCCGCACGGGCGGGGTGTTATCATCCAGTCCAGGTTCCTGAAAACCAAACCTGTGATACCTGAAAAGCCAGTAGGCTTTGCCTTTTTCTTTCCTGTCAAAATTACTATTATTAGGCGCCAGATTCTTTTGTCCCTGAAGGGAGAGGGTAAGAATCAACCTCGGTTCTATGGTGCTGATACGGTAAGTACTCAAGGATAGGATACTTAAACCTACAGAAGTCAGTAAAATACAGACTGTGCTGGTTAATATTTTACTCCAGGTAAATTTATATTACAATCAAGTAAACTTTATCTGGTCTTGCCCAGTACGTGTAAAAAAGGTAAGTAATGACTCTAATGCCTAGAAAACCAACTACTCTAACTGAGACCTCCAGTCTACCAAAGTAAGTATCTTGAGATTAAAACTAAATTAGTACCTATCCTGAACATAGTTTTAAATAATAAACTGATACTTAAATCTTTAATTTTAAATAAGTAGGATCCTTGGGGCCCTTACATATGTCCTACACTGGCAGTCTTCTGCCAGGCCTAACTTGACTACTGGGCTTACAAGGATTAAAAATAAAGAAAATAAAAAGAGAGATGATGATTTATGATCTGCTCCGATCATAAATCATTGGTGACGTGATGAGTGATGGAGAAGAGAGGTAGGGGTAAGGTAGAGTTTGAACCAATCTGGAGCCAACTTCGACCCAGGTTTGGCCATAAACAGACACCACAAAACTGACTACAATTTTCCAACCTGTATTTTGGTTTAAATTTAAGTCTGACAGATTGACAGACGCGACGACAGACAGTACTGATCACTAACAGCACCGACGTCCTTCCAAATTCAAGACAGTGTAGTTTTTAGGTGAAGACCTCAGGTAGCTCACAGTTTCGGCTTTTAGGGACGACCGGAAATCCGCTACAGCGTTAGCTGCCCAAAAGATCCTTAGTTGAAAAGACCACTTCACTAAAAAACTGACTAACAACAACGTGCTCTCAGCGACGCTCTCACTTAACCTTCTCGACAGCCTCTCAACCTGACTCTCTGAAACCTCTCCTTCAGCATTCAAGCCAACACGCATTCATACAAAAAGAAAAATGAAACACTAACAAAACCTAAAGAACAAACCTAAAATATAGAACTAGATAAAAATAAAAGGAAATGGATATAAATAAATATTAAATAAAATAATTGATAAGGAAAATAAAAAGGCGGGAAACCTATTCGAGCTCACCTGGAGCCCCCCTAAATTTAAATGACAGCCAAAATCAAATTCGCGCCAAATTTCAAATTAAATAAACCAATTCAAACATAAATTAATTAAACTAAATTTATAAAGGTTGAATTCCCCAAATTAATTGTTACAAATGAAATCCCTCCTTGGGAAGAAAAGAAAAAACTTAATCTAACTAAATTAAAAAAAAAAAAAATATATAACTTCTAAGTCACAAATCGGTGAGTTGAAGATGCTCGTTGAGATAAGTAGAGAAGTGATGCCTCTATTCTGGCTCACGCTTTAACTCACTCACGTGCCATCTACCAACGTTCTTTCCTTTCTCATCTTCAAGTTCATAGATGAGAGGGGTAATTTTAGAGATAATCTTACAACGGACGAACTTTGGTGCAAGTTTGGCGGAGAAATCCTTGGCAGCGTCAGACAAAAATGTGTCTTCTTCCAGACGTAATCACCAATCTTGAACTCTTCGTGTCGACGTCTTAAGTTGTAAGTATTAGTATTTTTCTCATGCACTAATCTAAGTTGGTTTTTCACGTTTTCCACAACTTTTCTAAGCTTAGCCAGTTGCTCATTTGTATGTTTTGTTTCAGGATCTAGTGGTGCAAGAAGTGGATCATTATTCGACGGCAGTCGTTCTCCGGTAGGATGAATCGGACGACCAAAGGTAAGGTATGATGGTGAGTAACCTGTTGATTCGTTGATCGCCGAGCGCAGAGCAAAACCTAACTGAGGAAGAAACTTGTCCCACTGCTTGTGGTTTTCCTTAATGTAGGCTGAGATCATCGCCTTGATGGTACGGTTATATCTCTCAGTCGGATTGCTCTGGGCATGGTAGAGTGGATTAAAGAGGATACGGACTTTGTAACTCTCCATGAGTGACTGGAACTCTTTACTTTTAAACTGTGGGCCGTTATCTGCGATTAGATATTGAGGAACCCCAAATATCATGAAGACGTTTTCTTCAATGTAGCGTGCGACGGTTTTAGAATCTGCTTTACGCAAAGGGTGGAGAAGTGCGAATTTCGTAAAACAATCGACGACTACTAACAGATAAGAATTATTCTTAGATGAGCGCGGAAACGGACCCATTAAGTCAGCGCTGATCATTCTCCAGGGAGATCCAGCTTCTCGTTGAGAACCCATAAGTCCTGCGGGTTTCTTGGATTCGCTTTAGTGGCAAGGCAATAGCACATCTCTTAACATAATTAGAAATATCTGAAGCCATGCCAGGCCAATAATAACGATCCATGATACGCCGTTCGTCTTGAAAGTTCCTAAGTGACCAGCCATCGGAACATCGTGATGGTCGTAAATCAACTTCTTCCGCTGACTTTTAGGAACGACTAACTTCCATTCAGATTCTTCATGAGACATCCTCTTCCTTCTTCTATTAGCATAAAGTTTATCTCCTTCCACGCACCACATCGGATAACTTGCCGGATGAGCTTGCACTTTCTCCAACATACCATGATACCATTTATCTTTCTCTTCTGCAGGCTGAATATCTACAGCATTAACCGGAGCACGTGAAAGTGCATCAGCAGCTGCGTGAAGTTTTCCAGGTCGATGGTGGATTTCAAAATCGTATTGTTGGAGACGAAGTACCCAACGGGCTAACCTTCCTTTTGGCTCCTTAAGGGTCATGATCCATTTAAGGGCCATGTGGTCTGTGACCACACTAAACTTTTGCCCTTCCAGGTAGGAACGAAACTTTTCTATCGCCCATAACACCGCTAAAGCTTCGAGCTCAGTAGCACAATACTTTCGCTCAAGTTTTGTTAATGAGCGACTGGCGAAAGCAATTACTTTCTCTCCATCAGGAACTCTTGAGAAAGTATGGCTCCCAGTCCTACTTCACTCGCGTCCGTCTGAAGAATGAATGGCTTCTCAAAATCAGGACAGGTCAATACCGGCGCTGAAATGAGTTGTTCTTTAAGTGTCTTAAACGCTTGGAACACTCTTCTGACCAAGTCCATTGACGACCTTTTTTGAGTAAGGAGGTTAAAGGTGCTGTAATGGTAGAAAAATCAGACACAAAACGTCGATACCAAGACGCCATACCCAGGAAACGTCTTAGCTGTTTAGGAGTTTTCGGTGCAGGGTAGTCGACGATCGCGCTAATTTTCTCCGGATCTACTCGAAGTCCGTAGTAATCCACGACATACCGAGATATTTAAGTTGAGGACAACAGAACTTACATTTTTCACGGTTGAGTGTCAATCCCGCTTTCTGCAAACGAGATAACACTAGCTCCATAACTCTCAAATGTGTGGCGAAATCAGGAGTGCAAATTATAATGTCGTCAAGGTAGACGAATACGTATACCTCAACGTCAGCTCCTAGGACTTTATCAATTAAGCGCTGCCACGTAGCTGGGCTGTTATGTAAGCCAAATGGCATACGCTTAAAGTGAAAAAGACCCCGAGTTGGTACCGTAAAAGCAGTCTTTTCGCGGGACTTCTCTTCCACCGGGACTTGCCAATATGCCGACTTAATATCAAGGGTGGATATGTATTTGGCATTTCTAAGTCGGTCAAGGATGTGTGAGACGTACGGAAGAGGATAAGCGTCCTTTTTAGTAACGGCATTAACCTTTCTGTAGTCCACACAAAACCTATACGTTCCATCGGGTTTGGATACCCTGACGACAGGCGAGGACCACGGCGAATTTGAAGGCTCAACGATTCCTTTATGTAGCATAATTTCTAGCTCTGCGTTGATTTTCTCCTGCACAGCCGGTGATACAGGATAGTACCGTTGCTTGATAGGGGCAGCATCACCGGTATCGATGATGTGCTCCACCAAGTCGGTACATCCTATATCCGTCTTCATCTGGCTAAAGAAATTATCGACCACTCTCTGTAATTCATCTCTTTCCTCAGGCTTTAAACTATCTTCAGAAACCAGTACTTCTGATAGATGAACCTTGTTAGTAAACGTGAACTGATGATGAGCTAAGTCTGGTACGATGCCCATCGTCTTCCAGAAGTCAAAGACCGAGTATTAAAGGAGTTGATATCTCTGGTACCACAAGTGTCGACATGACTTTCAATTTTCCGTCAAGGACCATTGGAACATCAACTTTTCCTAATATCTCGCAACTTCTTCCATCTGCCACGGTGCACTTAAAATCAACAGTATCGTCCAACTTAAAACCGAGTGTCTGGAGAACATTCCATCCTTTTTGACCAACAAGAGTCTTGGAGGCACCAGAATCTAGCAAGCCTAGAATTGGGTAACCTAAAATTGACACTTCAAGATAGGGTCTAGGATCGCCGTCAGCTGAAGTAATCAATCCGCTCACGCGTTCATCATTAAAGAAATTCTTAACTACTTCAAGCCACTTTGATCTTTCTTTCTTTTGGGACTTTACTGAAACTTTTGGAAGACAAGATAGTCCCTTTACTCTTGACTTCCATTTTCGTTTCCCTTAGATTTAACAGAAGGGCCTGGAGGACACCTGGAACACTTTGGCTTGGAGAAATCTTTATTGCCACAGGTACCACAAAAACCTAGTTTAGGGCACTGTGAGTAAAAGTGACCTTCGACCCCACAATTAAAACATTTAACGTGGCGTGGAGGTCTTCTCTCATAGTTGAAGTTCCTGTAACTCCTATAGTTCGACTTAGAGTTAGTTGTCGAAGAAAATGTGGAGTGTTATTATCTCTCTTCGGAGGCTTATATTTTCGAGGATTTTGCTCTACTCGTACTTCACTCACACCAGGATTACTATCGCGTGGTTTTGATGATCCTTTGTACGCTAGACTAGGCTCCAAATGAGTTTTCTTTGCCGATGGAGGAGGTGGTATTTTTCCATATGAGATCGGTCAGCTTGGATTTCTTCCCACTCGTATGAAAATCCTGAACGTTTTCTACAGCGTATTGCCTTAAACGGTCATAGTAATAGGGAGTCGCATTCTTAAATAAAATTCGCAACTGTTCCGCATCATCTAACTCTAATCTCGAAAAATAAGTTCGCATCACTGCTACATATTCACTAAACTTTTCGTCCAATCCTTGTGTCCGGTTTAACATCTCAGCTGTAAGTTCGACCTTATAATCTTCGTCCTCGTACTCTTCTCGTAATCTGGAGACAAGTTCAGGCCAAGAAGAAATTTCTTTGTAGACTGACTTAAACCACTGCAGTGCAGGTCCAGTGAACAAGTCCAAAGCACCGCTCCACAAGTCCTGTTCAGTGGCGTGTCTAGCTCTACTGTAAACTTCTATCTCTTCCAAAAAGGTCCGCAAAGACTTTCCTTGTCCGTCTCCGGAAAATGTAATCTTCCATTGGCTCGTCGGGATAACCTTACGTTGTTCAGAAGGTGGCTTAGGAATAGCTTTCAAACCTTTCGAAGAGCATAGACCATATTTGCTGAGGAAGACTTCTTCTTTTTCTTATGCCTATTCTTCTTTTTGTTCTTATGTGTTACAGTCTCATCACTGAAGGAACTTTCGCTGCTACTCGACTGAGTACTTTCTGTACTACTGCTGCTACTACTTTCTAAACTGCTACTACTGTCTATACTGCTCTCACTACTACTAGTACTACTACTCTCAACTTTTTCCTTATCTTTTAACTTACTTTTTCCAATAGTTATCTTTCTTATCTTTCCCCTTGTTATCCTTACTATCTTTTACCTTTCCTCTTTCTTTTTATCATCTACAATCTTTTCTTTGCTCGTTTTCTATCTATCTTCTTCTCACTTTCTTTCTTCTTCTTACTTTCTTTGCTATCTTTCTTCTTTTTAATTCCCTCGCTATCTTTCTTCATATCATTACTAACTTTCGTTTCATCCTTCTTCTGATCATTTTTATCTGCATCTTTATCTTTACTACACCCTGCTCTACTATTATCATTAGCTTCCTTTTTGTTCTCTTCAGTGTTATTTTGATCTTCTTCCTCTCTTTTGTCTTCTTCTATTTCTGTTTCTCATCGTCTGACTTTTCCTTCTTCATTGGTTCCATTCTCTTCATTTACTTGTTTCATTCTATCTTCTAATGTCTCTTCAAAACGTGTTCTTAGATCAGCTAACTGCAAAGTTAACTCAGATCGTTCTAGCTGTTGAGGTTCTGCCTCATCTGGAATGTAAACACGAGCTGTTCTAGAAATCAGGTGTATGAACCCTGTGTTTATCTTTTTCCAGTCATTGTCTCCTTTGATACCATAAATGTTAGTATCTTACTCAAGTTTGGGTTTTTGCCCTTATAAGGTCTAATTGAGTTTGAGGATCTCTCTTTTTGAGTGGAGAGTCACACAACGTTGACGTCCCAGTATCTCTTTCCATAGCGAGAAGACTCCTTAAACTCTTTCTCATAGTATGCACATCAGTGCCTTTGACAAGCTTAACGCCTCTAACTTCTAACTCATCTTCCAACTCGTCTTTATCCAATCGATCCACGTCCATGATGGCTCAAGAAAAAGTAAAATATAAATAAAACTAAAATATAAACAATATAGGCACTCTTAAAACTAATGGTTCATTATCAGCAAAATCATAAGTCTAAGTTGCTTAAATTTCTCAAGAAAATAAATTATTTTTCACAAAAAGAAGTAAAACCATAAAGTAAAATGTCAAAAATAAAATTTTTAAGTGACCCAGACCACAAATCTTAAAAATAAATTTTAAATCTAAGTTATCTAACCCCTTGGCTAAGTGTTTATTTAAAAATGAATAAAAGAAATATGGTGCATAGAAATCTCACTTTAATTATACAAGAATCATATATTGTGCCAGTATTCCAAATAATTTACTATATCAGTTAACATAGAAGTATTTTAGAGTTTTTAATCATAAAACTTATCATAAAATCTGAAGTCAAGAAGTAAATCTCCAAAAACAAATAGATATTGGCAAAAATATTATATTAAAGTAGAATATGGGTATAGTTAAATTTAAAATCATTCAAGTAAAAATAGGGAAAAATATTCCAAAGTAAAAAAATTATGTATCCAAAAATTATTCTTAAAGTATAAAATCAACAGTGGACTTTTATTAGTGAGAAATCTAGCTGACAAATATAACCATAATATCCTTATAATATAAAAGGTATATGAAAATTTTAAATGACTTAATAAAATTAGGTCTAAACGTTTCAAATAAAATAATCTCTGCATACAAAAGTTCAAATTTAATTACAATCAGACCTTTTAATCTAAATAGGAAAGTTTCATAGATCTGAATTTGTACATCCAGGTAGGTACTTGACATCTATCTGGCTCATAGGTTGTAGGAAAAAAAGGTAAAAACAAAATAAAATACAAAGCATAAATATATTTTATTAAAATAAAATAAAAATTCATTAAATCATAAATAAAGTATGAGTAATCAGATTTTGAAATAAATAACACCGCCCCCCAGAACCTAAACATAAACTAAAAGAAGACTTAAAAATAATCGACAACATTCACTCATTCATACAATAAAACTAAAATTAAGAAACCCCAATTAACTCTAAATATATCTAAATTATAATCTATTTCCCTAAATATAAAGTGATTTGGGACAAGAAAACAAAAATAAGTGCCCTCGGATAAATTTAAAATCATAAAATACAACATCTATCCCAGTCATGAAAGTTTAAAATCCTTAAAAAAAGTTAGGATAAAAAAAATCGAGTGAAAATTTAACGGATGAAAGTAAATCTGTGTGCAGATTTACTAATATTTCTACTAACGACAACACTGGCTGGCAACACTGATTGAACAGCAAATTTTTCTCTCCCACCCCAGCTCTGATAAAAACATGTGAATTTTCTCCAAAAACAACGTCTCTCCAAAGTTTTATTTTAATTTTAAAATAATAAAAGTGAAAATAGGTACCAAAATGCATCAAACACCAAGGATAAATAATAAAGAAACTGAATATCGCATTGCAGAAGCCGTATGTGATCCGGAAAGTTCATAAAATAAGTGATAAAAAGTGATAAGATAATCCTGTAAATATTCAGATAGGTAAAATAATTAGTTTTAATTCATATTTTGAAATAATGTTTTTATATTTAAATAGATAAAATAGTGATTTATTATTTGTGTTAATACAAATAGTGTCAAATAAATATATTTTAATAAATTATTGCATTTACGAACGCCTTGGTCACAACGGTCGTGCATACGATGTTCTTCTAACCTTTTCCTAGTTCCTTCTCTAGAAATTTTGAAACCAAAGAAACTTAAGAAAATACAATATGTAGACAACCAAAAATGTCGACCCCACGTCTTGGGCGCTATTCTGTAACCTAAAAATTTATGCCCAACTCAGATCGGCCGCACGGGCGGGGTGTTATCATCCAGTCCAGGTTCCTGAAAACCAAACCTGTGATACCTGAAAAGCCAGTAGGCTTTGCCTTTTTCTTTCCTGTCAAAATTACTATTATTAGGCGCCAGATTCTTTTGTCCCTGAAGGGAGAGGGTAAGAATCAACCTCGGTTCTTGGTGCTGATACGGTAAGTACTCAAGGATAGGATACTTAAACCTACAGAAGTCAGTAAAATACAGACTGTGCTGGTTAATATTTTTACTCCAGGTAAATTTAATATTACAATCAAGTAAACTTTATCTGGTCTTGCCCAGTACGTGTAAAAAAGGTAAGTAATGACTCTAATGCCTAGAAAACCAACTACTCTAACTGAGACCTCCAGTCTACCAAAGTAAGTATCTTGAGATTAAAACTAAATTAGTACCTATCCTGAACCTAGTTTTAACTAATGAACTGATACATAAAATCTTTAATTTTAAATAAGTAGGATCCTTGGGGCCCCTTACATATGTCCTACACTGGCAGTCTTCTGCCAGGCCTAACTTGACTACTGGGCTTACAAGGATTAAAAATAAAGAAAATAAAAAGAGAGATGATGATTTATGATCTACTCCGATCATAAATCATTGGTGACGTGATGAGTGATGGAGAAGAGAGGTAGGGGTAAGGTAGAGTTTGAACCAATCTGGAGCCAACTTCGACCCAGGTTTGGCCATAAACAGACACCACAAAACTGACTACAATTTTCCAACCTGTATTTTGGTTTAAACTTAAGTCTGACAGATTGACAGACGCGACGACAGACAGTACTGATCACTAACAGCACCGACGTCCTTCCAAATTCAAGACAGTGTAGTTTTAGGTGAAGACCTCAGGTAGCTCACAGTTTCGGCTTTTAGGGACGACCGGAAATCCGCTACAGCGTTAGCTGCCCAAAAGATCCTTAGTTGAAAAGACTACTTCACTAAAAACTGACTAACAAAAACGTGCTCTCAGCGACGCTCTCACTTAACCTTCTCGACAGCCTCTCAACCTGACACTCTGAAACCTCTCCTTCAGCATTCAAGCCAACACGCATTCATACAAAAAGAAAAATGAAACACTAACAAAACCTAAAGAACAAACCTAAAATATAGAACTAGATAAAAATAAAAGGAAATGGATATAAATAAATATTAAATAAAAATATAAATGATAAGGAAAATAAAAAGGCGGGAAACCTATTCGAGCTCACCTGGAGCCCCCCATAAATTTAAAATGACAGCCAAAATCAAATTCGCGCCAAATTTCAAATTAAATATAACCAATTCAAACATAAATTAATTAAACTAATTTATAAAGGTTGAATTCCCCAAATTAATTGTTACAGTTTAATCTATGTTACATTATGCACAACCAAAACAATTCTCATGATAACACTACTTATTTTTCATAAAATATAATAATATATTTGGAATCAGGAGGCCGACTAGAATCAATCCCCCGATTCACTCGCCAATTCCGTCATCTAAATAATCTCACTAGCGTCAATTATGTAACATATATTACGTTTCCCCACCTGTTGAAACCGAGATTCCACAAAATAATACGTTTCAGGCGTCGTGTCAGATACGTTTTATGTCGTTCTGAGTGGGTTTCATCATGCTGCTTGTCTATGTGTGTGTCTGTGTCACGCATAACTCTGTTTATGCTAGAAAGTTGAAGTTTCGCACAAAAATCTGACTTTAGGTCCAGTTGTACTGCCCGCGGAATATAATATTTTTGACTGCGATAACCTATTCTACTGTCTTCAAAAATTTTACAAAATCGTTAAAAATCGTAAATTCAACCGTTCAAGTTGACATCACACACAAATGTACATCTATAAGGGGTCGCATCGTTCCCGCAAATCATCATTCCCGCGAATCCTCACTCACGCGAAAATGTATGATTAATTTTTCGCGCGAGTGAGTGACATTGAAAGATAATTAATATGTTTAATAACCAGAGGTTGTGTTAAGTCGTCAAATCACGTGACATTCTAAAATCCCTCCCCCAAAAACAAAAAAATCCATACTAAGTTTTTTTCTTACAAAACAGCGGGATTTTCAAAACTATAATAAACCGAAGGTATCTAATATTATGTTAATGTGGGATTTTTAATGTACATTTTAGCCAATTTATAATATTTGTATTTTATTTTTTATGACGAGTATATCAAAGCGTAAACAAAGGCAATCACATTGTTGTTATAAGGTTATACCGGAAACCTTAAGGTTACCTAACACTGACCTTAAGAAGAGATCAAAAAGAGTTCGCCAACTTAACTCTGGTCACTTAGGTGGTAGGTGTAAAATACCCGCCATGCAACTAAATGAAGTATAATATCTTCATCAGAATCTACTGACCGATAAAGCCGTAGGAGGTTCCCCTGTAAAGCCAAAAGTGAGTCAAGGCGCAAAAATACAAAAAATGAATATCGAGCATAACCCGTATTCAATTTTTTTATGGTTTAACCTTTTTATACCACAATCGTTTTAGGTTGTCATCCCCTTTATTCAAGATCTTAACGTCTGCCTCATCAGAGTGACAACAGAGCCTGAACTCACTCTGCCCTTTGATCCGAATTCCAAATAATATAAAGTGTAATATAAAATTATTTTCATTTTAATTTTATGCATGAGTTGGTCTCTTACCACTATTGCATGCAAAAGTGATTTATAATCACTTGATACTACCGAGTTTAGCAACATGAATGGTTAATACAATAATATGAACAGAACGAACCAGAGAGGACCATGACACCATAAAAAGCCATCAATAATGGCGAATTTCGAATGATAAAACAGTTCCTAGATGTAGAAAGCATTTTGCATCTTACATTTCCTAGGCGTTTCTCGCACAATTGTATTGAGCCAACTATTTATATTCCAAAAAACTCGGTATCAAATAATATAATTATTTTTTATTACTAGCAACATTTTTGATGAAAATATAGCCAATGACGGCATCGTATGGATGGACATAGATCCCTAAAAGGGACGCTCATCCTGATCTCGAACACTAGAAAGTACACGGGGTTTTTAAGAGTATCTTCAAACCAACTAAACATACCTTAAAAATGCAACATTAAAGTTTTAAGGTCAATTAAAATTGTAGTCAAATTAAACATTTGAGGTCAAAGTTTAAAAAAAGAAATTTGTTTCCAAGAGAATTGAGAAAATGCTATGAAGAGAGAACGTGGTTAAAGAGTGATTTAATTTGTCTCTTTTTCAGAAGCTAGGGTACACCTGATGCCCACCTTACTTTGCCCCCTCGCTATCCCCTTAGACTCAACTTCTTTACTAAAGTTAATTAACTTTGCAAGAAGTCGTAAATTGTTTGGAACATTTTGGACTTAGTCTAAGGCTGCGTGCTTGTCCTACCAATGCAATGACTTGGTTATTGGAAAACCTTCCCGAGGAAAAATAATTATTATTCATTAATTTTCTTGCTGAAAGTTATATAAACAGATCTTTGTAGAGATAGAAACTTTGGGTAATAATTTATAATTGACGTTTTTTAAGTAATGAAAATAAGAGCCCTTAGCAATTTGTCTATTATGCCATTCTGCGGATTCAACGATCTAAATTTTTCAGGCATAATATTTCATAAACAATTCAGAGTTAAAAAATTGGGTAAAAGGCACCTCGGAACTATTCCTCATCTCATCGGATTCGCAACGCTTATCCTCAAAATATACAATTTTCAAAATGTATACTGCAGCATGTTTTTAAACTCGCTGCACTCGTCCTCAGATAGTAAATGCATCCGTTTCATTCTTAGCGTTCACTCATTCAGCACTGACCACGCTAAACGCTGCTTAACTTTTATGATCCCACAAAAATCATGTATATAATCCACAGCTGGACAAGGGTAACCTAGAGATAACCACAGTACGGTTTGGTGTAACCTACTGATAAGAACCATTTTCTAAACAAAAGATTTTCCCCATGTATTAGCATAGGACAAAATTTTTAGGAGGTGTTTTTTAATATAATTTATTGTACTTAACTCTTGAAATGTTATGAAATCGAAAGTTGGACATCTATATTTACGTTAGAAAAGAAAACAAGTGTGGTTTGTTCGATTTTTCCGAATAAAATACGGTAGTGAAATGTGACCTTTTTTTGTGCATTTTGGACTCTCCGTTTTTTGACTTTTTTTAATATAATTCATATTATTTAACTCTTGGAATGTTATGAAATCGAAAGTTAGACATCTATATTATCGAAAAAAAACAAAATGAGTGAGGTTTAGTAGATTTTTCTGAAATAAATACGGTAGTAATATCTAATGTTTTGTTTACATTTTGCACTCTGGTTTGTTTCTGGTGTTTTTGTACTATTTTTGACTTGTTATTAAGATAATATCGATATTATTGGTTTCAACGACAAAGGTAATCGTTTGTACTGAAAGAAGTATGTATGTCAGCATTTGTGGTATGGAATATTAGTAACTTTGTTGATAAGTTGCTCAAGTCACTTCTGTGCATTGATGCCGTGCATAATTTAAGTGAAATGTCAACATCTTCTATTCATTTGTATAATCTAGAAGACGTGCATGCTAGATTTTTGTTAATTAATAAAGGATGCATGGAACATTGGCAGTTGAATCATAAATAATTACTGTTGTAAGATGTCAATGTCATTTACTCAATTTATGTTAAAACCAAATAATCTGTCAATATATAACTGTGCGAGAGACACCTAGAAAGTATAACAAGCAAAATGCAATACTAACCTGGGATTTGTTCCATCATTCGACATTTGTCTTCATTGATGGCTCTACATAACGTCATGCCTCAAGTTTTCGTCACGTTTAACTTATCAGGGTGCCGACGGAGCCTGAACTCACTGTAACCTTTGATTAAAATTCCAAAGAATATGTGAAGTATTTACTAGAGATGAGCGGTGCTCTCTTACCACCATCATGCTTGGTAAGCAAAAATGTATCATTTGATACTACCGAGTTTTGAAAACATGAATACTCCCCAATATAACTGATCGAGAGACACCTAGGAAATTTAACTTGCAAAATGCAATGCTACAATTATTTATGTTCATAAATGATTGTAATGTCAAACTTTATGACTCATAACAACTGCGAAGCTATGCCCCTCAAGAAAGTCAAGTTTCATCACGGTGAAGCCTTCACGAGCATTTGTTGCAACCTTCGTGCGACTGTAGTCAAACTATTTTATTCTTAATTAGGATTTAAACTTGTATTATTTTTTCATGTTAAATTTTATATTATAATAATTTTGAAATTGATTCTTTTTTTTCTAATTTCTCTACGACCTACACCAATTTGGAGGTTTGTCATATAGGTGCCTGGGCCACTAAATCTATAAGATCTGATATACCTTAGCTTGAGCTTTGTTCAGTCAAACGCATACCTGACTGAGGTGTCCATCAGTGTCAAGGCAGACAGCATACAAATTTGTGATAATTATTTGTTGTTAAAATAGTTTTCTTGTTTTTTGAATCGAGAGAGGCATCACATGTGTGGTTCCCAGACTTCTCAGGATATATGAATGAATTTTTTGTAAACCTCATTACCTCAAATAGCTGATGCAATTTTAAACTTAACCAGCAAAAAGACTACAGCATTTGAATATTGTGTAATAGAATACTGCCTCCGTGGCCGAGGTCGTTAAGGCGTTAGTCTTTACACTGACCTTTGACACCATCCCAGGTTACGCTCTCAGTTGATAGAAGATTATTGTTTAATATATTATCGCCAATT
Organism: Microvelia longipes; assembly: GCA_018340805.1. Classification (NCBI taxonomy): domain Eukaryota; kingdom Metazoa; phylum Arthropoda; class Insecta; order Hemiptera; family Veliidae; genus Microvelia; species Microvelia longipes. The sequence goes on along the minus strand of JACMZG010001908.1, from coordinate 47,372,358 downwards.
TTTTACAATTTGAGCGTAACGGTTGCTACTACCACCCGTAGTGGTTCCCGCAGGGGTTATCACTGATGAGCTACAAGGCTCTAAACGGGCATTATTATTATTATTAGGGTAATAGAATACCGTGTTTCTATTTGCGGGTATAGGAAATTTAATGAAACTTGAGATATGACTTCTAATGTAATTCACATTTATAGTTCATGGCCCTTCCTCTTCGCCAGGTTTTATTATAAAGACTTCAATTATTGAGAGGGTTATAATATCACAAACTACAAATGACAATTACTGTATCCACAGAAGCTATCTGCATTTGATGCACTCGGTGCTATTATGTAGTACTATATTCCTCTATGGATTACAGTAGTATGACTGATCCTTTTTCAGTAAATCTTTTTGTGGTATTATGAATTCTAGTAGCATCTAAAATTTCAATTTGATAATTTTATATTGTTAGAAATGTGCAATACTATACTAATAATACTTACCTGAACATAAAAAAAAGTCTCAGAAGAAATTGAGACGATTCCTCCATTTTTATGTATGCATGATAAGCGAAAAATAGGGTAGATATCAATCATGAGTCTGTTTAAATTGTAGAAAAAAATTGAGTAGTCATGAGTCTGTGTTTTTGAACAATTCCTTTATTTACAAGTATACATACAAAAAGAAAAAGGAATACAAAAAAGTTAACACAAAAGTATACAAGTAACCCACAAAGCAAAGCCTGAGGGGGGGGGGGGGGGTAGAAATTGCAGATAAACAGATCTTTCAATGAGAATACAATAGTGATGTGCCAAATTGACTTTTAAACTGATTTTATATAGTCGACTCAACAGATAATCGAGTGGATAGTTGATTCAAATCGCTTGATCTGATTAAAGTCGATTCGGTTCAATTCAACTTGATTCAACTCAAATAAATAAAGCTGAAGCAATAAGTAGATTTATTTAACATGAGTGGGTACAAGCTGAAATAGGATATTTAAATCAAAAACTAGTCAAATGATTAACTTGGCCAACTAAAATTATTTATTCAAGTTAACTTAATTAGTCTTGTACCGACAGGAATATACATTCTATAAATGTAAAAATAAAAAAAGCATACTTGAGTTTATTTAATCAGACTTAAGCCCATATGAATCAACTAATGTCTACTTCAATCGAGTCGATAGGGTCACCCTGGCTCCTATATGACAAACCTCCTAAATTGGTGTAGGTCGTAGAGAAATAGAATAAAATAAAGAATCAATTTCACTAAATTTTATTATAATAAAAATTTTAACAATGAAAGAAAGGTTTAATACAAGTTTAAATCCTAATTAAGAATAAATAGTTTGACTACAGTCGCACGAAGGTTGCAACAAATGCTCGTGAAGGCTTCACCGTGATGAAACTTGACTTTCTTGAGGTGGGCATAGCTTCGCAGTTGTTATGAGTCATAAAGTTTGACATTACAATATCATTTTATGAACATAAATAATTTGTAGCATTGCATTTTGCAAGTTAAATTTCCTAGGTGTCTCTCGATCAGTTATATTGTGGGAGTATTCATGTTTTTCAAAACTCGGTAGTATCAAATGATACATGTTTTGCTTACCAAGCATGATGGTGGTAAGAGAGCACCGCTCATCTCTAGTAAATACTTCACATTATATTCTTTGGAATTTTAATCAAAGGTTACAGTGAGTTCAGGCTCCGTCGGCACCCTGATAAGTTAAACGTGACGAAACTTGAGGCATGACGTTATGTAGAGCCATCAATGAAGACAAATGTCGAATGATGGAACAAATCCCAGGTGTAGTATTGCATTTTGCTTGTTATACTTCTAGGTGTCTCTCGCACAGTTATATATTGACAGATTATTGGTTTTAACATAAATTGAGTAAATGACATTGACATCTTACAACAGTAATTATTTATTGCATGAAGTTGATTCAACTTTGCCAATGTCTCCATGCATCCTTTATTAATTAACAAAAATCTAGCATGCACGTCTTCTAGATTATACAAAATGAATAGAAGATGTTGACATTCACTTAAATTATGCACGGCATCAATGCACAGAAGTGACTTGAGCAACTTCAACAAAGTTACTAATATTCCATACCACAAATGCTGATACATACTTCTTTCAGTACAAAACGAATTACCTTTGTCGTTGAAACCAAATATACGATATTATCTTAATAACAAGTCAAAAATAGTACAAAAAACACAGAAACAAACGAGTGCAAAATGTAAACAAAAACATTTTTTTACTACCGTATTTATTCAGAAAATCTACTAAACCTCACTCATTTGTTTCTTTTCGATAATATAGATGTCTAACTTTCGATTTCATAACATTCAAGAGTTAAATATGAATTATATTAAAAAAAGTCAAAAATCGGAGAGTCCAAAATGCACAAAAAAAAGGTCACATTTCACTACCGTATTTTATTAGGAAAAATCGAACAAACCACACTTGTTTTCTTTTCTAACGTAAATATAGATGTCCAACTTTCGATTTCATAACATTTCAAGAGTTAAATACAATAAATTATATGAAAAAACAACCTCCTAAAATTTGTCCTATGCTAATACATGGGGAAAATCTTTTGTTTAGAAAATGGTTCTTATCACAACTGTTCTTCTCGTTCTTCTTTAGGTTTCTTCGTGTTTTTTATGATCTTCTTGGATAGAATTGCTAACTATGAAGCTGAAGTCCAACTGTCTATTGTCGTATTGAGACGAACTTAGTGTACTTATTATTTCGTAAAGGTATATACTTGTACCGAATTTCAACTCAATTAAATTGTTTAACGATTTTTTACATTTTTTAAAATTCGTACATGATAAATTTGATAAAAATTTAACTAAAGCTGTAACTAAGATGAGACTTAGCACATATGTCAGTTATACATAGCTACATGCGTACAAATATCAATCCGATCGCATGATTTTTTTCCGGTTTTATGATTTCCAAAATTGTTCTCAATTGCGGGTTAAAGACGTCATGAAGAAAAAAATAGGACAACTACAGCAGTAAACTGATTTTTGTACAACGTTCAACTCTCTTCGTAATACACTAGGAGCTACGATGATAACAGCACACGCATACACAGAACAGACAACTTTGTGAAAACCACTTAGGAGGTCTTAAAAACGACTAAAACTGATAATCCGGTGAATCCCAGTTTCGGATTTTTCGCAAAATACTTTTCCTATATACCAACGGTATAATTGAGGAAAAGTAAAAAAGATAGACTAAAAAGGTAAAAATATTGATAAAAGAGATGAAATTAAAATTAATTATTTTTTCAAAAATTAAAAGCACTTTCTGGAATCAAATTCTGATTGTTTGTGTTATATTCATGTATTACTCACTAGCTAGGCTCAAAAGAATGAAAAGACGATTTATAGACATCAATTCAACTCTCGTTAAGTGATGAAATTAAGTAAAATAAAGCATTATCATTGTAATATTAAATACAACCAAATACACTCAGACACACACACATCATGATTATATATATTATATAATATAATATATAATATATATATATATATATATATATATATATATTATATATATGTATAGATATAATTATATAGATATATTCAGTAAATTAAATTACTTTACTAGTTTTATTGATTTTATTTTTACAGGTATTGGTAGAGGATTAGCAAAGAAGCTGGTAGTTTTAGGAGGAGATGTTGTTGCTGTGTCCAGAACAGCAAAGCATTTAGACTCACTGAAGTCAGAATGTCCGTCAATAACCACAGTACCGCTAGATATAACAAACTGGGAACAGACGCGTAGGACAATATCGACTTTAGGGCCATTTGATTACTTAGTCAACAATGCAGGATTAGCTATTCTGGAAAAGTTTCTACTAGCCAAACCGGAAAGCTTTGATCAGTAAGTTATCCTAAAAAAATCGTAAAGAGTCTAAGAGACTTCCATTGCCTTTGGTTGTTATACTTCTTGCCTTCTAAAGTTCGACACACGGCTAAAATCAGTTGACAGCGTGAGAAAATACTGTTGGGGATCCAATATGGTTGGCCTAATTTGAAATAGAGTGCGTGGTTTAACATCCAGGACTAACTTTATTGGTACCCTCAGATTATGTTTCCACGCTGTCAATTTATTTTAACCGTGTGTCGTATTATAGTATAATAAAACTATGCCGATATTAATTATTTATAATGGTAACATTAAAATGTTTATTTTAACAGGTTATTCAATGTCAATGTGAAATCTGTTCTGAACATAAGTCAGGTCGTAGCTCAGCAAATGATTGATAACAAAATTCAAGGGAGCATCGTCAATATTTCTTCCCAGGCATCCAAGGTAAACAATTACCTCTAACTATTTAATTTATTTAAATAATGCAATTTAAAGAATATTATTATTTTTAGTCTAATATAATATAATATTGCTAATATAATATTATTATATTAGTACTAGCCGCGCACAAACCAAAGAGCCGTGAATTTCTAGGGTTCCTCTTATGCTTTTTCAAGCAATCATACATATTTTCACTGACTCTTAAAAATTAAAATTTAGGGAACACAAATTATTTATGCATCTAGAGAATAAACGTAAATTTTATGGCTAGGTCCAAGGAGGAAAATTATTTTTATAGGCAAAAATGAGTTTTCTTACCGTATTAATACCATATATTATATCGTTTATAAATTACCTATAATTACGTCCGAAATATAAGTGTATATAATTTATGAACGAAGTATAATATTATTGAGTTATATACAATAAGTACATAGATGCGCTGCGACAGGGAACAATCATTTCTATGGGTAAAAAGAGATATATCATTTTATACTACCGTGTTTTGCAAAAACATGAACAGTTGACACAATATAATTGTAACTAGGAAATGTAACAAGCATGCTACATCTGGGAATGCTTCCATCATTCGACATTCGTCATCATATGGCTCGACTAATGTCTTCTGTCCCACTCTGTTTCGTTACGTCAATCATCGCCGATCAGAGCTGGAACTCACTCTGACGTTCAATAATTCCGAAGATGTACTGTGAAGGTTCTACCAGAGACGGCGGTGCTCTCTTACCGCCATCATGCATGCCAAGCAAAAACATATATAATTTATACTACTGTGTTTGTGGTAAAACATGAACAGTTGACACAATATAACTGTGCAGAGACACTAGGAAATGTAACAAGCAAATGCAATGCCGCATTATTAAAACGTTTAAGTAGTTTAACCATAAATTCACAGTGAAATAGTGCAATGACATAATTTTTAATCAATTTTAGACAGATTATTTTTATAGAATGGGCTTGATTATAAATGGTTTAGGCTATGAGGTATTTGCATTCTGTTTCAGGCTGCTGTGGACGAGCACGCACTGTACTGCAGCACTAAAGCAGCATTAGATATGTTAAGTCAAGTAATGGCCTTGGAACTAGGCCAGCATGGTATAAGAGTTAACTGTGTCAACCCCACCGTCGTTATGACTGCCATGGGAAAGATAGGCTGGAGTGATCCTGTTAAAGCTAATAAAATGCTAAGTAAAATACCCTTAGCTAAGTTTGCAGGTAAAAATGTTACTTCTTTAGAGCAGCTCTAAAGTACACTTTCCTCTCTTGAAACATAAAGCTACAAAATATACTAAACAAGTTGCAATTCATGGAACGAAGCTTCCCTACCAACAGCCTTACAAATATAGATGTGTATAATATTACCGATTAAGCTTGCGTGTTTACAAGCAAAGGTGCGCATCCTCTAATTATTATATAAATATTTAGTAAACTGAGCCACACTGTGGTTGAGACCTCATTATATTCAAAAAATTGCAAAACATCATTCCAAACACTATTTATCACACACATATTATTGTTATTTTACTTTTTTATCAGCGTTAGACTGTCTGCCTCCGTAGACGCGGTCGTATAGTACTGGACTTCGGCCACTGGAGGTCCAGGGTGCACAGGCTGGGCCGTACTCTCATTTTTTATGAATAGAATTTGATGTAAAAAGATTTCGCACACTTTAGCTTTACTTTGAGCATAGTAGATGTGGCCCACCCGAGACGTTTCCCGCCGGGTGAATACCCTGAAGGGCTGAAAGGTCCTAAAAAGGGCATTATTATTATTATATCAGCGTTCGACAAAAATATGAACGGGGTAAAATGTCTTGTAGTTATCCGTAAAAGCCCAATATAAGTTTACCTTCAAAATTAATCATAAAATCCGGTGTTGTAGGACCACCCGAAGTATATTACACCCTTAAAAAGAAGTTCCCTTTACACACAGAAGTGCACCAATGTAACCCCAAATTGTACCTAATGAGATCAGGTACAGCTAGCAAGTTATGGGGGTGGGGGTTTTACCAGACCTGTATTGATCACAAATACTGATGTACTAATTAAAGTGTCGATAAAAGTGAAGGAAAAATTATACCTTTTTTTAATTAGCTATTGAATAAAACTTAAATATATTTAAGTCAGTTAAGACTCTCCTCTTTGCCAAATCTGTAACGTGGACGAAACTCTACAACACATCCTTCATTGTTCAAAGTATTCGATTCAGAGAACATCATTGTTATAAATAGTTTGTACCGTTGTAAAATATTACAGCCTTTCAATTATAAAACAGTTCTTGCGTCTAACTCATTTTCAGTTTATAAACACATAATATTCTTTTTAAGAGAAGCAAATTTAAAGATTTGAAAAAAGAACACACAATCAAAACCCAAAAAAATCAAAACAAAACAAGAAAATTTAAAATCTTATTTTTTGCATTCAGATTTTAATGCTGATAAACATAAAGGGGAAAATAATTTAACTAAAAATTTATTTTTCTTTCTTGTAAATTTACCAATTTTACAAGTTATTACAATTTTATTACGTTATAAATGATAATTTAAAATATAAACGTGATGCTCTTATGACTGTATGATCATCAGGTCTGCCAATAATAATAATTAAAAAAAAGTTAAGAATACAAAGACAAGCATTTACTTGAGTGTGCTTCCCTGAACTTGCAGCATTTTTAGGATTTAGATGGGCAAGATAAAAATAACAAGATATTTGGAAGATATCCCTCACAACAATATTATATAATGACCTCTAAATTAATTATAAACGCACTGAAATGTAAAAATAAATTAAAGGACTTCTCTGAATCCGTAATTCAATACGAGGTATTTGGACCCCTTCTTCAAACTTATGATACAGAACTAGTCACTTAAACACAAAACTGGTCACTCAAATTGATCAGGTAGGCTTAATTACCGCACAACATTTCACCATAATCTGATTTTGACTGAATACCACAACCGATTTAACCGGGTTCACACACGTAATCCGCAACGCGAGAAAATAGTTTAGGTATTTCACAATACCCAGCTCATGTAATTCCCTGGTCTTAACTGACTCTCCTACCAATCATTTTCTATCAGTTCCTATATTAGATGGAGGATAGACAAAGGAGGGTTTGTTATATTAAAATAAATTCTTAAATTTAATTAATTGAGTTAAAAATAATGTTTATAGATTTCTTTAATAATACTTTGACCAATTGTGCCCGGCCAGGAAGACACTCATCAAGATATGAACCAAACTAAAGAACTTATATCAATTAAGAAATTAAGTAGATAAAACAATATTCCTTCACTTTGAAACCATACCAAAGCAAAAAAAAAAAAAAATATCTGAAAATAGTCACCCCAAGTTTTATTTATTAATATCTAACTGTTCAAAATTTAAGAGGGGAGACTTTTGGTTCACCCTTAAGATAGTTGTGATTAAAAAAAATAATTAGTTTCAAAGCTAAAATAAAAAGTAAAACTAACCGGAGAGAATAATTATTAAGAGGTCAGTCATCTAGTTTAGTAGTTGTTAAATATATTGCATATTATTGGCTACTACCGAGTTTTGCAAAACTTGAATCGTACAATTATATTAAGTTATATTATATTGTAGTTGGTAAAACATAGACATAAAGAAGGAGTATACCTTGCATATTCCTATATAAATTAGATTGTTTTTAGTTCAAATTTACTAAATCTGTTTTTATAGAGAATAGTTTGAGACAGTTTCGTTAGCAGCTTTCATATATTTAAGACAGGCAGACGTTTCAATAATAATTTGTCTTAAAAAAATGTTTTCTTGATAAATGAAAACTATGATTTCGATTCTAGTCTGTGCAAAAGACACCTTTATTTAATGTAAATGATAGTCTATTATTATTGTAACTACATATATTTTATCTATTGTTACAGAGGTGGATGATGTAGTAGACTCAGTGATATTTCTACTGAGCGATAGAGCAGCAATGATAAATGGAGCTACTCTACCAATAGACGGAGGATTTTTAGGAACACGTATGTAATGCCATTAAACGACTCCGAGACACAATGAAAATTACTTCCATTCAATTCCATATTTCTCAAGAAAAAAGACTTCATATGGAACTTTATACGTTTCCTTCCATTTCTATACAGAATATTTTTTTTGTTCAATATTTTCTTTTATTCTTTTTTGTAATAATAATAATTTACTCGGATTACTTAAAAATTTCGTCTAAACTAAAAATTTACTTGAAGATATTTTTTTCGTTTCATTTATATATTTTTATTGTAATTTCCAAATATTACGTGAAAAGAACGGTTTCTTATGCATACTATTCTGCTAATAATCCAACATGAGCAAACTTCTAATTTATACCTCCTTCTATTTGTACAATAATATTTAACGTAGAGAAATTATTACAAGAGAGGCTTATGCCAAATAAATTTAATTTATTTGGAGCAAAAAAACTCTCATAGTTGGATTTTAAAACATCAAAAAGTAACCCGGACACCTTCAATGTATTCAAATCAACAGTACAAAATCACAGCAACTTGTGTAATAAAGCGTTTACAGTAAAAAACAAAAACAAGGAGCGATTATTTGTCAATAATTTGTTTATTATAACCTTGACGCGCAGTTGAAGAAGGTTACAATGTGGTTACACAAAGCCCCAAAAAGATTTTTTAAATCTCTTATCGTATTAAGATTAAGTATGCTCTCTCTAGTAATATTATCTCTATGACTATTTTAGTATAATACGTCGCGCAATTCAACTAAGTTACACTATTTTCAACAAATTATGAAATTAAAATTAAATAATTCTATCATTGAATGTTATTAACAATCAAATAAAGTACCTGATAGGTTAATGCTGTTAATATTGTGACGTCACATACTCCTAATGCTAAAAACACGATTTTTAATCAACTCAATTTAAGTTTAATCGATAAATTACCATAAGACTTAAATTTAATTTACGATTAATTTTTTTATGTACTGGTTTCGTCGTTAAGAATATAATAATTTTCGATGCATTAAATTTCAATCATTATATAGCACTCTTGTACAGTGTCACATACTTATATGTATAGTAAAATATAATATTAAATATAATATAGAATTAACAAAAAAAACTGCCTATCATGGAACGAGACTTTACAACAGGCTTAAATATTTTAGGAGCGTATTATCAGTTCTTCCTCTAGAAGGACTTAATTGTTGAGCTAGGTTTTTTTGAAATTGGATTAGCCAATGTATTAGGGATGGATTAGCGACTAGATTAGCGATGTACTTTGTACATCGAAAAATCTATGTACAAAGTAAACAGTGGGGCAATGTGATATAATATTTGTAAGTATTAAAGTCTTTATAAAATTGCAATATTACTATTTGTTGTTTTATTTACTTGAAAATCCCATCCATTAGTTGTATCAATAAGGTTATTTAAAAATTTGAATAAGGTATTATAAAGAAGCGCTTCTGTAAAAAAGAAAATAAATAAGGTATTATAAAGAAATACTCCTGTAAAAAAGAAATTAAATAAAGTATTATAAAGAAATACTTCTGTAAAAAAGAAATTAAATAAGGTATTATAAAGAAATACTTTTGTAAAAAAAATAAATTAAATATGGTATTATAAAGAAGTGCCACAGTAAAAAAAATCCATAAGTTATTACAAAGAATGACTTTTGTAAAAAAAAGAAGAAATTAAATAAGGTATTATAAACAAAACGCTTGTGTAAAAAGATGTGTGATAATTCCTTTGATTAGAAGAAAACAAATTCTAGTAATAGAAAAAAAGTTGAACCACTGAATCAGACTTCGATAAATCTGCATGGTTGCTTTTAATTATTACCTCAGAAAGAGTAAAATAACCACTGGTTTTTGTATAAAAACCTCACGTTTGCAACCATTAACGTTGAAACTAACTCTAGAACCATTAACTCTAATCTTATTGTTGCACAAATAAATTGCAAAGCTTAGACAATGGACGAGTGTATTGGTACCACAAAATGTTTACTACAAGGGAGCACGAATTGCTAAAAATCCACAACTTAAGATTTCATCTCCTTGATACTTTTTGCTCTACCTTGAGATGATTCTCTTTTAATTTTATTTTCTAAAGGCTTGGTATTGGAAGAATGTCGCTTGCCTGGATCGATAAGTCTTTGTTTTATTTGTCCTTTTTCCTTTTTCAGAATTTCGGAATCCTTCAGTTTTTCTTTTATAGCTCGCTCTGTTGAATAAAATTAAAAATAATTAATTTGATTATGGTTGGAGCGTATCGACTGATACCCTTCCCAAATACAATTTTAAAAATACCTAATATAATATTTATTTTAAACTGTCATTTAAATATAATAAAAAATAAAAGTTTTTGTTTCGACCGAGATTTGTGATAATAGCACATTTTATATTATAAATAATAGAGTATAATATAGGGTAACCAGTGCCTTTAATAGCCAGATTGAAGGCACGTATGCAGGAAAGCAATGCAACTTGCAAACCTATATTACTTTTTACATATTTGTTAATAAATAATTTCAAAATACTTAAGAAATAAAATGCAGTTGTACTTTATTTACTATTATTTAAGAATATCTATAATTAATTCCTAAGGTCCTGACGGCCTGTGATCCAGGCCATGGAGTCCGGCTAAAGGTGTTTTAACACACCAGGGAAAAAAATAGCAGTTACCTATTTTTTAATATATTTTAGCAAATTTAAAAAAAAATCTTATGTAATTGTATTGTTTCACAACACTACTTTGTTATTTTAATTCCTAAGAAAATTCTATCTTTAAATTACCTTGAAATTCGTCGAATAATTCCTTAGCCCAAATCTTCTTTGGCTTCAAAACAAGTTTGGAGCGAGTTACCTCGAGTGGTCGATTGAAACAAACTATACTCTGCTTCAATTTTTTCTTTTTGTTTTCTTTGTCTTTCTTTGGTGTGTCCTTAACTGTAGACAGACTTCTGGGCTTATCTTTACCCGCTTTTCTATTTGGAGAACGAGGTTTTAAAGCACTCTTACAAGATTGACAACGGAGTAGAGTCTAAAACAAACAATTTATTTATTTTATTTAGCAACGCAAAATTATAACTGAAAAAACTACGATATGAGCATATGGTAAGAAAATATAAATAAATGTCTATTTAGAGCCTTCTAGCTTATTTAGCTATCTATTTATCCATTTTCTCATGAACCAATTAATCAGTTGGCTCATGCAGGCTTGCTAGATATGTATTAATTATTTATTTTATATAAATATAGGTTTTAGTATTTATTTAAAATGTCTAGATTGATATATATATATATTATATATATATATATATATAATATATATATATATATATATAATATATATATATATTTATTTATTTATTTATTTACATTTCTTATCTACGTATATTTTTATGTATTTTGACAAGTATTTACTTGATATATTCATCTGATTTTACTGTGCAGCGATCGGAACAGACAAGACGTGACATAATATACATTATATATATATAGCTACTAAAATTGTCAGTATTATTTTATTTATGATTTGAAATTATCTTAGTTACAAGTATAAACCTACAAATATCTGTAAGTTAAAAATAAAAGACCAGAAACCCAGTTTATTTCAAGGAGCTTCCATTAGAACCATAGCGTAACCATTTATCTATTTTCAATTTTGTTCTTTATGAACTCGCAAAGTTGCATAAGATAGTCCCTGTGTCTGTGACACAGGCATCTCTACACATAACCCCGAGGCATCTCTACACATAACCCCGAGGCATCTCTACACATAACCCCGAGGCATCTCTACACATAACCACGAGGCATCTCTACACATAACCACCCTCTAACATAACACGAGGCATTCTCCATAACCCAAGCATTCTACGCATAACACGAGGCATCTCTCACATTGAACCCCGAGGCATCTCAACATAACCCCGAGGATCTCTACACATAACCCGAGGCATCTCTACACAAACCCGAGGCATCTCTACACATAACCACGAGGCATCTCTACACATAACAGAGGCATCTCTTACACTACCCCGAAGGCATCTCTACACATACCACGAGTCATCTCTACAATAACCACGAGGATCTCTACACATAACCCGAGGTCTTACCCATAACCCCGAGACATCTCTTCACATAACCCCGAGGCATTTTTACACATAACCCGAGGCATTCTCTACACATAACCCGAGGCATCTCTACACATAACCCCGAGGCATCTCTTCACATAACATTACCACAACAGGAGCTGACGAATGTTAATAAAAATAATAATAACAAATCCCTAATGAAAAACATAAAATGGATATTTTTAATGACATCTGAAACAATACTTTTCCTATGAAAATCTGTTTTCAATTGCGTAAAAAAGCAATAAAAATGAAAATTAAAGAACTACAGCAGGTAAGTAGTGAGGTAAAGTACCGCGGTACCCAGTACCCGATTTCTTTTTATATTTAATATTATTATCAATGGTTGTAAATATTATAAAATAATTAACAATATTATCTTTTAAAGGGGAAATTAACAATGCACGACAACAAGAGCTCTTTCAAACTCTTATTATAATGAAGTACCTAATGATTTTATCAAATAATTAATTAGGAAGTTATCTCCATGCGGGTATATTGTGATCATTTTATCTAGCTTAATCATTTTTATTTTTGCCATTTACCACCGTAGGCATAAAGGAAAAGTATTGAGTTCCAGATGTATTACAATTATCCGTTTTATTTGTTTTAAAGACAAGCTAAGAGGTAATCATCATAAATTGATGCGGTGCTAATAAATGAGTCACGCGTAACTCCTGCAGTGTTTGTGCTAGAAAGTTGGAACTTAGTCCAAAAATCAAACATTAGGTTTTGTGCTTCCTAGCGTATGATTAGTAAGCACAGGGTACCTGTGCTTCCTAGGCACCCTTGTACCCGAATTTTTCCATTTGATTACTTGCATAAAAATATTTTGGTTTTACAACACCCTATAATTAAACAGTTTTGCTATGCAACATTTTAATTTATTCTTTCCCTATTTATACCGTAGATATAAAGAAAAATTATTGAGTTTGCAAAACAAAATCACACCTGAATTATCCGTTTTAGGTGTTTTTAGGACCACCTGAGTTGTTTTCACAAAGTTGTCTGTCTGCATGTGTGTGTCTGTTATCTTCGTAGCTCCCAGTGCATTTACGCGGGAGAGTTGAAACTTAGTACAAAAATCAATCTTTAGGTGTAGTTGTGCTATTCGGAAAATGTTTTATGGCGTCATTAACCCGCAATAATGTCTAAGTAATGATTATGAAAATCAATGACACGCGGAAAAATGTTTCAATGGATTGAGATATAGCACACATATAGATATGTAAGAGCAAGATATGTGATAAGTTTCATCTCATTATCAGCATTAGTTCAACTTTCATCAAAGTACTTTTGTACGGAAAATCCTATTGAGTATAAATTCGGTACTATTGTATACCTTTACGTAAAAATGTGCACACTAAGATCCGTTTCAATAGGAAAACTATAATCACGGTTTTCGTTGGATCATAAATAGTTAAGCATCATTTTTTTGTAGGCATTAACCCTTCCTAAAATGCATTTACATTTTTTCACATGCTTCATATAAATTCATGTGTTATCTACTAAATTTAAACAGGGACAAATATTTAAAAGTTTGAATCTTAAGTATTAACAGGACATACAAAGTAACCTTATATATTAATGGTAATAAACAACTGGAGTTTTTCTTTTTTAGATATTTATATATACAGAAAAATAATAAGTATAAATTGATTTTGATATATTTTAAAATAATAATTAAAAAATTGTTTATAAATAATAATTATAAAGATAAAAAACTATATAAATATAATAGTTATAAAGATAATAAATTTTATAACTATATTAGTTATAATATAACTTAACTTCACCAAAATCCAAAGAATTTGTGGATTTAGAGAAAATATTAAATCATTTTGAAAACATGAAAATTAGCTGTTCGAATTCCAAACTATCTGAGGACGAGCGAAGCCAGTCCGAAGACGTGTCGCAGTATAAATTTGGTGCTTCTTATATTCTCAGGATGAGCGAAGCGAGTCCGAGGTAGAGAGGATGAGCGTTGCGAATCTGATGAGATGAGGAAAAGTTCTGAGGCACCTCGTTGCGGATTTTTATTTCTCAAACAGTAACCACAATTTCCATCAGACCTTCATCAATTTGATGCTCACTTTATGCATTTTGTTATTTCATTACTTTTCTTTATTTATATCATTTGTATAGCAATTATATCATGGGTATATTGATAAAATATTGTGACAGCACTCAAAATTCGAAACCGAGATTTTACAGTTTGAGATCTTTTTAAGACCTTTAAGGCATAGTTTTTACAAAGATGTCTATCTGTATGTGTGTGTGATCTGTCTGTTATTATTGTTGCTTCCAGTGCGTTTCGAGAATTGAAAGTTTAGGTCACAAATTAAGGTAATGAACAAGTAAACAAAGTTTTATTTTAATGCGGTTAGTGTATCTACGATTTTTGTTTAGATCACTAATCGAGAGAGGTCAGTGCCTGGGTAGGTGACCGCTAGAAGTAATACGGACGCTTTCACCTTGTGAGGGCGAGCGAAGCGAGTCCAACGTAGTAAGAGTAAGCGTATCGAATCCGATGTGGTAATGAAAAGTTACGAAGTTCTTTTTCCTTATTACAAATATCCGGAATCGAAAAGATTCTTACCTGATATTGTCGATTCTTTTGGGCATCTTTGGGGCGGGTTTTGCAGCGCAGAAGGGGCCCAAGTACACTTACTCATTGAACAAACAACCGACTTTTGACCATTCATCGTGGCCTCTTCAGGTCCACTTGTTTCAGTCTTTCAGTAATTTTAAATTAACAAACTTTTGTCGAATCCTCCATATGGTTTCGGGGATATCCAGAAAGCCAGAGGGCGTTACTGGTGTTACTGGTCTTACCATAGTTAGAGCTAACAACTTTTAAACAATACAGCTGCTGGTGAGGGAACATAAGAAAATGGTAATTTATAAAATTGTGTATAAGCCTTAAAAGCCTAACTATATATTTGCAATGCCCTTTCCTTTTGTATGCATCTATTTGCTAAGTATACATTTTCTAAGGTTAATATAATGCTCTTCATACAGCTCGAATAAAAGAATTATCTTTCTACTAAAGATCTTACATCTAATATCGATCTTAGTTGTTTATTTTTCTTAAAAAAAAACCTTAGCTTTCTTTATTATATTTTGCTCTTTATTTTTCTTGCCCTCGCCTTTTACTCAAGGTAATATCTGGAAGGAGGCCATCAATTCCAACCCCTACCTGGCTTCAAGCATATTGCTCACAGTTTTTATTATCTTCTACACTTTTTTTAACCTCTGCGGAAAAACGAGTGATGTATAGTCATTAGTTTCTCGTAACTGAAACTCTTATAAGTCTCGGAATATTGTAAGTGAAGATATTTTTTATTATCAGTTACATCTCCATCCCATTAGATAGTCATAAGACTATCTTTAACTACCAATGTTATCTTTACTTTAAAAGACGTTTCCAAACAGGTTTTCAAATGTGAAACCAATCTTCTTCGTCTATTATCTTAAATTTAAAAATAAAAACACGGCAGCTCGCTTTTAGTTAAATTGTTTTGGAAACAATTCGAATTTTTAAACTCTAGAAGACTGTGGTAGCCACAACCTCGTTAAAGCCTTGTTAGGCTCAAAACACATAATGTAGAACTAAATATGGTACAGAATTCGACCTTAATAATATCCCAAATACAAATGCTTATGGGATATGTAACCTCATTAACCCTCAATACATTACATCTGTTCTCGGCAAAAAATCGTAACACCTTATGTGTTTATGCCCAGTTAATACTTGAATACAACAAATATGCCAAATATCATCTCATTTTAGTTAAAGATTTATCAAATTTCATGTAATTTATTTTGTAATTGTTAACCAAAAATTAATCAAATTTAGTTGAAATTTGGTACAAGTGTCTCTTTTTATGTAGTAAACACTCAAGTATAACAAATTTCATCTCACTACGGTTATTATAACTGCGTTGTTTGTTGGATAATAAGTGTTAAGTAGCATAGAGAGAGGTCAGTAGATGGGCGACTACTGAGAATAAAACAGTTGTTTTTTTAGGACGAGCGAAGCGAGCCCGAAACGGGTCGTACTGCTATATAAAGTACGGCAATATATGTGCAATATAAATTAGGTGATAAACTGCGTAGGCTTCCGCGGTTACTGCTATAAAGATTAAGGTGTTCCAGTGGTGACTGCGTCAATGTAGATGAAGGATCCAACTAGAGTCAAGAGACTCAGATCCTGCAACTACATTGACGTGGTCATCACGGGAAGACCTTTATCTTTATGTGATTTCCATATACTAAGGACGAGGGAAGCGAGCCTGGTAGAGCAAGGAAAAGATTCGAAGTAACCCGCACACCATCTTTTATTTAGTTTTTTTATTAGTTTGTTTTATGGAAAATAATAAAATAAAAAATATAACTAGTAATAAATAAAATGACTATTAAATACCGAAATCTTGTAAAGACTAGAAAAGGATCGACAGTAGTCATACAGAGAAGAGTCTATGACACGTACAAGTCTTTTTCCTTTGGGCTTTCTCTGTCCAAAGGATGTTTTTGAATTTATATATTGAGTTTTTCACTATATGTCATTTAATATACATTTATATATAGCCGCAAACCACATAGCATACTTGGCATGGGGCTAACCACATAATCTTTGACATGAGCTAGACACATAGAACTTTTGACAGTGGTAGCTGACCACATAGCAAACTTGAGATAGTGAGCTAGACCACATAGCATACTTTGACAGTAAGCTAGACCACATAGCATACTTGACAGTGAGCAAACAACATACTCTGACATTGAGCTAGAACACTAGCATACTTTGACAGTGAGCTAGACCACATAGCATCTTGACATGACCCAACATAGATACTTACAGTGAGCTAAGACCACATAGCATAATTGACAGTGAGCTAGCACTAGATACTTTGACAGTGTCAGACCAGCATACACTTTGACAGTGAGCTATACCACATAGCATACTTTGACAGTGAGCTAGACCACATAGGATACTTTGACAGTGAGCTAGACCACATAGCATACTTTGACAGTGAGCTAGAACACATATCATACTTTAGGATGAAGCAGTAAAGCAGTAAACTCTCTACTCCCAGCCTTATCACGTTTTTTATCTTCTCGCTCTTTCAATGGTCAATTCATATTTCTAACATCAGTACCTTCTGACTTTTAATGCTGGATTTTGGTTGATTCCATAGAGAATTACTGCCAAAGCGAAAGGGCGCTTGACGGTATTCAGTTGTATAAGGACGATAAACAGAACCGAAAAGCTGCTGTCTTCTCTTCACCATTCTGTCTATATGAGCTGCTATCGAGTTGGTCACCTGAACATCATAATAAACATTATGCAGGATATATACCAGGATATTAACAAATATATATACCAGGATATTCAGATTGTAAACTATTATCGGGTTTTATGATAATCTGTGTTCTAAAGTTATTAAGCACCAAAATTATATTAGTAGACTTGTTCACTATATCCTTATATAGTAATCCAGTAGGGAATATTAAGTCTTTTGGGCATCATTGTTGATAAGAAATCATAACGAGGATCCTCCCCCCTCCCTCCAAAAAGAAAAGAAGAAACATAACTTAGAACTATTTTATTTATACTTATAATATTCAAGATTAAAAAGAGCCGTTTAATAGTAATTTCTCGTAGATAAATGGAAAAAATGCACAAGGACAGAACTGAAATACAAGTAGTGCTAATCTTGGGTGGGTTTTAAAAAACTTTAAAGGTCAATACCAATAACATTACAATGGAACTAGATGTTAATGATGCTGGGTTTAGTTTGATTCAGTCTCAAATGGCGCAACTAGGCTTTTAGAAAGAAATAGCTTCATTTTACTGGCACTAAGAATGACCTTTATTGTGCTGAATGCAGGTTTTGCCTTCATTTTATTGGTTGAAATTTATTCGTGGATAGACTTATTTACATCCTTATGGTGGGAAATCAAACAAGCGCTTTCACTTCACAAGTTCAATTACTTTAGGACAAGTAGAAATTAAATACATTGTAGCATATTTCGGTTGTATTGACAATGTTTTTATTTTAGGGCATACTTAGTGCTATCTGTATAAAGTTTTATATTACAAGAAAAAGGGTCTAATTCTCAAAGCCATACCTTGTTAGCAATCCTGTGTATATCCTGTTTCTTAACTAGACGCGGCCTAACAACAAGTTGTTCTTGTTGTGTTTCCTGTGCGACCTCTTTAGACAAATGTCTTTTATTCTTCTTTGTTACAGAGTGTCTCCGTTTGTATGGTAACCGGAGGTTTTCGCATCGCTGGCAACACACTTCCGGATAGTGCACAACAGTAGGAGGGCTGCAATTTGTGTTGCATTTTTTCTCTTCAAACGTTTCTTGTCTGGATTGGTCTTTGTCTTCTAGCACTAAAACAAAATAATAAGATGGTTATTATTACTTGAACTTTTCACAAATTTTCTCGCCTCAATTTTTATAAAATGATAAATGTGAGAATAAATTGATGAATCAGCTACCGTCGATACTTGCTGATAGATATGAATATCCCTGAACAGGTTTCGGCTTAACGCCATCATCAGCAGGCGGGTAACACTCGAGCTATCAACTAATCAAGATGTATCAGTGAATAACTTTTACTCTCAATGAGCACGACGAGCCCTCTGAGATTATTATGAAGAAAAATAAAATAAGGGGTCTTCTGTACCACGGGTTACTTTCCAGACTTGAGCTGAGTCTTTCTTGAAGCCGCTTTGTAGCTACATTTTATTGTCCTGTTATTTTAGATCTTATGTGGCTGTTTGCCACGAGTAAAACGAATTTTAAAAGGAAAACTAAATCGATATTTTCCACATGCCCCTCCTCCGCTTTCATGCTGTTAACCTCATTAGTGAATTTTTCATTTTTTTTTAAATTTTTACACTTTTTTTAAATAACAGTTTTTCCTTTTTCGACCATTCCGGCTTGCACGTGGGATGCACTTTGGTTCCATATTATTGCCTAATCTTCTTTAAACTGTTTTATAACGATTAAACTCATCATCTCTAAACTTCAAATTTTTTTAAGTTTTGAATACTTAAAAAAATGGGTAAACGTCGTTAGACATTTTCATCAACATAAAACCTATGTAAGAACATAAGAATGGGTTTCTTGCTAAGTTTCTTTGCAGAGAAGCGGCAAGGAACTCTTAGACACGCATGCCTGTTCGCTGATTTTAGGCCAACTATTTCTTAAGAATTAGTTTCTTTAAATATTCGCAAAAAGGCAACTTTAAAAAAATGGCATCATCTGTTCTATACACCAGCAATTCCTGATACTATGTTTTGGTAAATTTTATTACGACAACATTACTTAGGACAAACATTAGGATAACATTACTTAGGATTAGGATTAACTTTACTAATTACTTAAAATAACAAGCAATACATTAATTTAATAAGGCTTAATGCCTAAACACATTTCTGGGTTCAAATAAATTTCAATCGAAAAAATCCATCATATTAAACCAGATTAGATATTGTGTTTACCACTTTGTTTCCCTAAACGAAGATAAGCCTATAAGATAACACAAATAGAATGATAATTTAGGAAGACGATTTTCCCGAATCCTTTTCTGGACTATATAATTTGAAAAACTGAAGTTTGGTACAGATCCTGTTTTATGTTGTTAGTAGCTTATCCGGTTTTGGGTTTGATTTAGAACCCTTGGAAGCCCTTGGGAATAAAGGGTTTAGATCTTGGGTTAGATAGCCTGAGTCATACAGCTATTCTTTTGGCCTCCTTAGCTTTGTGTCATTTAGAGTTTAAAAACATTGTCGAAATATCCTTTATAACAAAATGTACCGTAAGTAAATGGTGAATAAGTATGAACCAAATCATTAACTAAGATAACATGAAGCAGACCGAGAATGGGATGGAAATTCTTAAAATCTT
This sequence comes from Microvelia longipes, assembly GCA_018340805.1. Taxonomy (NCBI): domain Eukaryota; kingdom Metazoa; phylum Arthropoda; class Insecta; order Hemiptera; family Veliidae; genus Microvelia; species Microvelia longipes. Next base: position 47,351,969 of record JACMZG010001908.1, on the reverse strand, counting down.
TACTACAATAAAAATCTAACAGGTTAAAACGCAAACCACTTCGGCTCTCCCAGAAGTCACGGTCGCCTAAACCCTAATATAAGGACATATCTTCGGTCCTCACATATCGATCCTACAATGAACTAGCCTAAAGCTACACAATAAATACTTCAGCAAAAATTATATATAATATATATAATAATATAATATTATAATAATATAATAATATGAATAATACAATATAAAATTCCTATATTCCTTTAATACAAAAAATCACTTTTACACTATCCTCAATTTTTACTTGTGAAATTCGTTACAAAAATAAATACAAGTTCATGCAAATAATAATGAAAATAAAAGGTAAGTACTGTAACGTTAGTGCACATCATAAACTATTTTGTAATTTACAAAATTATGGAACATTATAAAGTTCCATTTGAACGTTGAAGGGAATTTGAACAAAGGATAACCAAAGGGTCTAAAACAAGTTTTAAACTCCATATGGTAAAAACTTATTAGCTTAAATAGGTAAAAGAACACACAAATCGATACAACTATATCAATAATCACGTAAATCGTTAACACAACTCAAATAAATAATAAATAACGTGCAACCTTAACACGGACTATAGTCCTAGAATTCACTATATTTGACTACAACTAAAAAGACCTCCTTTAACATCAGCGTTTTCTGCAAATTCTAAATTAATTTACAAACAATTACTAAGAATTAATTCAATGTCATCTTAAATTCCCTCCCTATAAAATCACCTATGCCCACTACCCTAAGTGTCGGGGATATAAAAGATAAATCTGCTGAATTTTCTGATTGAGTGAATTTCCTCGAAATGTAAAGACAGCAAGACAAAGAATGCCAAAAGTTTAACATAAAATAATCGTGTACGGAATAAAACTTTACCGGAAACATCATAGTATTAAAAAATCATTTGATGAGATAAAAAAACAACATTACACACTTAGCAAACTCCAAATGCATCAATCCATGATTTTCAGCTCCTGATTAATTTTACCTTGAATAACAGAAATAATCATAACTACCCCATTACCATAAACACCCCTTTTTTATAAATATTATATCATTTGACACTTTGACATTAATTAGAGACTTGTTTGTACAGATTAAAAATATTAGACTACTACCACAGTTAGACTCATCGACCATATTTACGTGCCACAGTTTATTTGGCCTCGCTAAGGTTATAATTAAAGATCCAGGTTCAAAGGCAATGAAAAACAATTGAAATAATATAAATCTTAAACTATTATTTCTATGTCAAATAAGCATCACAAGAAAACAGACGCACGGATCAACTTTACACCATAAGAATCGAAATCCCACTAAGTTAAAGTAACAGAAATGTTATTTATCAACGATAACACATGAACGAAAAGCTCTAATCCTATGCTAAATCCTAACCTAAAAAAAATATTACTTCGTAAACTTTTGTTAGTATTAAACTAACTAATAAGTAAAGATGTGACACTACGTATTGGTGCCACACAAGGTTTGCATTGTACCAAGCTCAGAAGGTATTGTCCAAGGCCTATTGGTACCATTTACACAAGAAGTTTATTGGATCCTCAATCCACATATATATGTAACCTGTAGGTAATGGTAAATACTCTACAACTCACTATAAATTATACTCCTACGTGCATAATAATAAAACGAATACAATAAGTCGTAAACAATTAATAAAATATATTCAACAGTTATCCTTATAATCTTAAGACAGATTGGAATAACAATCCCCTAGAGCCTCTCCAAAGTTAATCTGTCTTTCAATTAGTCCCTTAGACTTATTTAATTCATTACAACTTTACTTTTACTCCGCTTAGTTTAAACTTTTTCATAATTAAATAGGTTGATACGAGAATCGATCATTCGCTGATGACAATAATTACATAAATAAAAGTAAATCAATACGTTCAAAATGAAAACATCGTGTGCACCAACAACATACACTCCTCTACATCATTCACAAAAGTCTGTTACAACTTTGGGCAGCCAAATATAAAAAAGTACACAATTGAGCAACAGTGATTAAGTTACGGGCATATCAGCATCACATCAAATCTTTATCGAAGAATGACAACGAACTTTTTATAAAGATATAAAAAAAAATAAAAAAATTGACTGAGTTAGTAAAATAAATTCTTTTATGAAATAAGACCATTGCATTCAATCCGCACTAGAAACTACGCCTTGTAAACAACCCATTATAAACACACGAGCAGGTTAATACTTGATGGGGGACCACTGGAAACGAAAATGTACTACAGTTAATAAATAACGTTTCATATCTGAGGACGAGCGAAGCAAGTTAAGGGTATAGCGAGTCAGAATCCATTAGGTAGAAAATCCAGTTAACACCTCACTCGATTTGTTTACGTTACCCAAATCATTCACATCTTAACAACTCAGATCGTTCATAAAAAAGGTAATGTTAATTTAGATCGAGGTAAGAAGAAAAATGTATACTTAACTTTATATTATAATATAAAATATAGCTAAACTGGAGTCATCAACTCAAGAACGAAACGAAGCCAATCGCAAGATCCAACCACAAAAACGTAGATTAACAGCAGATCTAAGCGTAGCCACAGCTGAACCGGAATTATACAACCTAAATTCCAGTAACAGCTTTGAAAACGGGACAGCAGCATGTTGTAAGAAATTCCAAAAATATAACCAAGAAAAATCAAAAAAATAAAAATTTAAAAATTAATAAAATTCCATGAATTTTATAAATATAATAAATTCGATCCTAACGTAATACTTATCCTTAAGTTAACTACTTTCATTATCGATTATTGAAATTGACATGAATAAATGAAAATAAAATAATATATTAATAAAGCAGCACAGTTATTTTGATGAGAAACAATAATAAGTAATTAAAAGCTATCATCGTAATATAAAACTTGAATACTTGAATTCACATTTAAAAAACATTTTTGGCAAAAATTAGTAATAGTAATTTAATTGGAAATTATACTTTAATGATATATCATAAAACATTTTATAAACAAAAAAAAGTTATGTGTAATAGAAATTTCTATAGATTAAAACGTTTTATAACAAATAAACTCTATTAATAAGTTCTAAATTGAGCTTTCCTTATATTCGGAATCATCTAGATATTCAAAAACAAATCAATTTAATCGCTTAAGAACAATATATCATTGCTAAAATCGGATACAGTTAACTACCCGGTTTTCAAGAAAACGTCATAGCCCTATATTGATTATATCCTAAACACAATGTCTATTTTATAAAGAGATCAAATCTGTCAGCTCAAATGGACATTATTAAAACAAAGAAACATGATACATTAACTCAGAATCATCAAATCTTATATTATATGGTTAACAAGTAAATACAAACTGCCACAAATATAAACCGAATTTCCTCAACATGGTCCAAACGACAACATAGTAGTAGCGTAATGGTGTAATTAATTCCACTTTAACTAACTAGTCATTATTCCAAAGACATATAAATTAAAATTTGCTGGCATTATAGATTAATACTCATAAATCCATAAGCAAAAGGTACATCCGAACTTAATCCAAAACTACTACTGGGCACATAGAAACATCTAATACAACCATCACAATCCATAACACACACACCACCCACGATAAACTATATGAAGATCTCCAATACATAACATCATAGTATCAATGGCATAGACTCGCCTAAACCTATTACAATTTAATAAAATGTCAAAAACCTGCAAAAAATTTAAGGATAAAATATACTTCCAATTCGGTAATTGATGCAAATTTGACAAAAAAATATCAATAATCTGTAAAATCTTAAACCTCGACAAACGTAACTGAAAAGGAGATTTACTCATACAGTTCCAGGCAAGGAAATCCCCCCTCCCCTCCCCGAGAAAAGATCAAGACAACAACAGGTGTAACGTCTCCACCATAAACATAGTATCCCCAGAATCGTAAGGTATATACAACTATACATATACACTAAACATAACATAGCATACAAAGTTTTCCGGGAGGACATTCCTCTCATTCATTTAAGGTTACAAATACTCAAAACTAAAAAATAATGCACTAATTGAAAATATGAAACATTGGGGATTTTGTTTATTACCCCAAAATTCAGTACCATTTTAATATAAAGACCGGAAATGGGTACACCAAAAAAAAAACGTACCTATAATGAAATAATCCAAACTAAAGATTAAAAAGACAAAAGAAAACACACACACACGTGCTATGGCTCGCATTTTATATGAAAGTTATCCGTCAAATAACAACATGAAACATAATACCCCGAAAATTCTACCTTCTACATATAACACCACCATCAAGAGTAAATACTTCTTATATCTTTTTCCAACGTACACAGGACAGTTTTTCATAAAACTCCAGAACGAAATAAAGTAAAACCTCACCCTCTGTGTAATTAATATATTCTTCCATACATTTTGTCCGTCTGTCGTAATATAAAAGAAAAATCAACCAAGTGAATTAAGGCCGGACAGAGCTTTGTCATGGACTTACACTTCATTTAATAAAGTATCTAACTTTTCCCTGTCTCATAGTCCGATTCAAATGGATATAAACATCAAGTAAAATGAATCCATACTCATATTGCTATTTAACTTTCCTCATTTTCCCAGACAGATAAAAAATATGACTATCACTCTAAGAACACTACATTGTATATAATCTTAATTTTTTGAGTATAAACTAAGAGCGTATAAAAGATACTAAAGTAACTATCATTACATCAATAAGAACCACCGCAATTACAACCCAATGATTTTTCGATTTGTAACATTCCACATGGCACACACTCTTAAACAACCTGCCAATCACTTTCACCAGTACACTATCAAATACATTTTAGACATAACAAAATCGTTATAAAACACATATTGATTAAAAATTCGGCGCGTTCTGCATTCGCAAATCCTTTGACCGCTGTTCCGGGTATTATCAACAACATGGGAATGAATTTATATTACAGTAAACGTTTACAACTACTAAATAAATAGTCGGCCGCGTGCGTCCCTGTCCGGCGAATTCATTTAAGAATGCGTTTTCCGGTCTAAACAAGCCGTTCTGGCATGCAAAACCACAATTGCGGTTCCGGTCATGCTTTAGAACCAAGCAGTAGACTCAAATGTCAAGCACTGCCTAACCATTTGTCGTATTTCAAAAGAAATGCGCAAAACCTTGCGACATGCTGACTAATTGGAGTAACCTTAGTTCCTAAAGCAGAACGAACAACAAGACCACAATGTTTGTAACACGGAAACCCGCATTCAAAATTAAATCACCCACGCGGACACCGGGGCCCGGAATTATATTTAGTAGTTGTACAACTATATAATATAAAAATCTATAAAAAATATATCCAACCAGAATTGGTAGCACGGAAACACGCATCCAAGGAATCGCCCGACTCGGGCCACCAGCCAGAAATTTATGCTAATCATCATTAAGAATATCAACATACTTTTCCACGATACACTACAGATCTAAAAATTGATTTTTAGTCATACAACAGAAACCACTTATTCGAACTTAAAATTAAAGACTTACTGTAAAATAACAAAACTCTTCCCTATAGACACAAAACATTCAAAACTTGACTTATAAATTTAAAACTATCTTCTATGTGAGAAGTAAATAATAAGTATTATTTACTATCTTAACCCTATCACAATTAAATATCCTCAGAATGCTTTGTATAAAATAATAATAACCAGTTTCGGGTTCTTTTAACAAATCGATAAGGATTTCAACTGAGAAAAAACTCTATAGAACGCAATGCACAAATTACGACCCCAACTAAGAAATCCCAGGGAGTGTTTCATCTATTTTTTATTTCGCCCTTAATATTTAAAGTACCGGCAAAAACTTGAAATCGCCAATTCCGGTTCCACTAAGCCATCTATACACAATAACGTACTGACTCGACTATATATATATATTATAGAATAAATAAATATATATATATATAATAAATTATAATAATAAATATATAATATAAATATATATAATAGTAAGTAGATAAATATATATAATAAATAAATATAATATATAAATATATATAATATAATTATAATAATATAAATTAATAACTATATAATAATAATATAATAATATAATAAATAATAAGTAAAATAATAAATAATAATATAATAATATATAATAATATAATAATAATAATAATATAATAATATATAATAATGAATAAAATAATAATAATACATAATATATCATATATATAAACATAATAACATATAATATAATAATAATACATAATATATATAATACATATATTTATAAAAATACATATATAATATATAATATAACATATATATATAATATACATATATAATAAATTAAATATTATATATACACATTAAAAAACATATATATAAAACATATATAATATATAATATATATAACATATATATAAATATATACATATATATTAATAATATAAAAATTATAATATAATAAATAAATAAATATAAATATAATATTATATAGAATATAAATATATACCACGCGGACTGACCTGGTCCGGGCTTTTATCCACTAAAGGCCTAGAAAAACTACTCTATAGCAAGGGGCTTCCTTATTTTACGCCCTCCCCACTCTACGCCACGCCTTACCCGATTAAATAAACAATATGTTTCCAGATTAACTATTCTACTT